>OU785235.1:13769358-14397584 GCA_917051295.2 Erebia ligea | reverse complement strand
TCACAGCCACTTTTTGGCTTCAATTATCGAGTTTGGCTAGCAGCATATTATAACAATTGTAAATAAATAATAATTAATAAATACTTAATAATGTTAATCTAACAAGATTTTTACTATATTAACTATTATTACGAGATATTAAGGAATTTCCTCACTCAGTTTCCGAAAAACTGTTAAAGCGAAAACAGAGCGGACTGTGCAGGAGAAAACGTGTCCTGTCGCCTAGTGTGCGTGGTCCTTTATTAACGCTGACTTTTTATACACAGATTTTTTTTGTCTGTAGTGTGTTTTCAGCCTTACGGAACAAGAGCACAAGCTTTCGGTTATTTTTTTGTTATTTATTAGTTGTCATCGATTTAGAAATCCAGACTATATTTTAAGCTAATTTGGGCAACGTTTTTTATTAATCGAGATTAATTATTAAGTTATGGTTAAAGTAGCTTTCGGAAAGCATTACAGATAGTGGAAATACCCGCAGTTAGCCAAAGAGTTGTTGCAAGATCGTTAGAGATAAATTCGTATAAGCTGGAGGTCTCAGGTTCAATTCCCGGTCAATTTGGGATTTTATAATTTAAATAAATAAGTAAATATCTTTTATTCAGCCAAAATATACAGTCACACAAAATTAAACAAAAACAAAAAAATGTAGTGCTACATTTCCCAAGGAACCAAGGAGCCAACCTAGATTTAAGCCAACCTTGGTGCCAGGAGATCGAAGCACCCACTCCTTAAACCTAGCTGAAAAACTATTTTGGCTGAACGAGGCGCTGCCTCAGCTTGATGCTGCAGTCCGACAGCTGCAGCGCTGAATTTTTGAATTATCTCTAGTCTGGTCTGGTGGGTGGCTTCGGCTATGGCTAGTTACCATACTATCGTCAAAGACGTGCCGCCAAGCGATTCGTGATGTCGTGTAAATCAATAAGGGTTTAATATAACTGAAATGCCCCAAGTGGTTAGCCCACTTTCATCTTAGACTGCATCATCACCAGGGGAGATCACAGTCATGGGTCTTAGACAAAAAATTTAATGCTTTAGTTTTTCTAAGACTCTCCGCTGTCCACAGGCAAGAACTGCTGCTGCGCCACGGAAGACAGGACCATGTCGATGGGCTTGGTGTCATCGTAGAGTGAAGGCGCCTCGCAGAGTATGGCGAAAGTTCCCACTATTGATGCGATGGTGAAGATCCAGAGGAATAAGCGGTCGAGCACCATCGCCACGAAGCCCCAGTCTTGGTCCTCCTGTTGGTGAAAAGGATCCATCATCATCATCGTCGTGATCCAGCTCAAAAAAATGATAAAATTATTGTTAGAGAATAGGTAGTTTTATTTAAGTTTGTTAATTTTGTTTTTTTTTGTTCTGTTTATGTGTAAGTAATTCTTATACTTTTTAAATAATATTGTGTGAGGCTCAGTCTGAATGAAGCCATAATTTTGTACTCTATGGCTCTGCGTGGTCGAGAGTGGACGACTGGTTTATGGTACTCGGCAATGGCGGTGCGGCTGTGTTTTGAGTTGCGAATTGCTAAATTAAAGTTTATTTATGTGCTTAACCGAGTTTCCTTTTGATAATTTTAACCTGAAAAGACGAATTGGGAAACTGCTAGGTCTTAGCGGGTATGTATTAATTATCAATAAAATAAATAAATAAGTAAATTCCTTTCAATCAATTAGCGGTCCACTATTGAGAATGATTCTCCTCTCAACACGAGAAGGTTTTGGCTATACTTTTATTATTTTTTTACTAGTTGATGCCCGCGACTTTGTCCGCGTTGATTGAGACTTCTCGGTTCCCGCGGTAGAAGTAGTACGCCTGTGGATCGAACCGTCGACAATCCGAATTAGAGTCCTACGTCTAAACAAGGTTATCGCTGCTTTCCATGCAGTTATTTAATAAACCTTCCATAAAAGAAATCCAATTTCGACTCACATAGACCCAGTTTCTAAAGCTTCACTTAATAAACCTGACCTCAAGTTGTATAGCATCCTACGCAAGTGCTTTCTTCAAAAGCGCATGCATGCCCGCTACGTCATTAGGGGTCCCATTTGCGTGACAGGTCAAGTGCTTGCAAACTAGATGAATTTGTTATACACGTTTAGGTGCAGAATTTATATGCTCACTGAGCGAATGTATGGAGTTACTAGCTGATTCCTACGACTTTATCCGCGTGGATTGACGTATTTTATTTTTCTTTAACTTTTCGGGATAAAAAGTTATTCCAGAGTATAATTTATCTCTGTGCGAAATTTCATCCAGATCCGTTCAGCTGTTCTGATATGACTGAGTAACAATCATCCATCCATACATCCAAACTTTCGTATTTATAATATTGTATGGAGTATTACGATTTGACTTACTGCACTTTCTAAGGAGATACCAAAGAGATATGAATATATACTGGTACGATGTTGTGCTAGCTTGTACATAGAGTGTCATGATTTTTTGAGTTTCTTGTTTACCAGATTGATTTATCGATATTTTAAATCAAATGCCCTTCCGACATTAGAGCTTCCTGCCACGTATGAGTTCAGTAGTTAAGGCAAGAGTGAATAGGTATTTTCTGGGCTAGCGCGCTCCAACCTGGACCTCATCATTGCTTTTCATAAACATGATTGTCGTCAAGAGCAAGCTACCAATCTTAACTTAATATTAATAAATATGAATGTGAGTTTTGTAGCTATCGCGGCCTTTCTTTTCACAGATTGTGATGGTGTTGGTAATTGATATAAATTGTTGCAATTTGGGACAAACAGGATGTGTCCCAAACAACAAGAAGAACAAGGTTACTTTTTATCGCGGAAAATTACGGAGCTTGCGCGGGAATTAAAAAAAACATAAACGTTGTGTAACCATGTGCGCTACCAAGGAGGCCCAGTCTTAAGCCCTTAATATACAACGTACCGCATTGAATTCGTCCTGTCGTTGCATATGGTGCTGTATAAACATGACATTGTGGATGGCCTTCTCGAGCTCAAAAGGGTACTTCTTCCGAGGAGTGATATCGCTCAGGGAGTCGTCTAGGCCTGACATGACGGACGGTAGACCGTTGTAGCCGGCGCCAAAACTTCCCAGTGCCCCCACTAAGCCGCTGAACCTAGTGGCAAAGTTATAAGATTTTAGTCAAGTTAGACTAAATAAAAAATATAAGATCATGCATAAAATTCTTAACCTTAAAGATAGTCACTGTACTCAGGATAACAAACTACTTTTATAATGGGACCAACCTTAAATCTTGTAAAATATTTCGATTGTTCAGAGATGTGCATAGAAGGTTTTAGTGCCCGGTAGATTTAAAATAGGAATTGATTTATGAATTTCTAAGAGGTTTCAGTGGTGTCATGTGGTAGCGGACTTTCTCTTTGGCTTTACCATTTTACCTATAATATAGCCAAGTGCTTAAGCATATACTGGTACGATGCTGCGTGGGAAGCGATTAGGGTTAGGAATTAGTAAAACGGCCATAGCTCTTTCTGAATAGCCTGCTTCCATTTTAGTCTGCATTGGCGTTTAGGTACATCGATAAAGACAATGGGATTGTATACGAGGAATAAGTCAAATTCAAATTCAAATAAACTTTCACAAGTGCTTTTGAATTGTCAAGTGAATCTACGACTGGTTCGTAATGCCATTACTTGATATAGTATTGAAAAAAAAAAGTAAATCTTCCTTACCTATTTGTAGCTGTAGTTGAGTGAAGACCATTGCATCCACCAGGTAAATGATGACGTAAAGAATCCGGGCTTGAAGCATTCGAGTTGGTCTGATCCGCTGCCAATGCGTCTTTAAACTTGTTCTTCTTCATACTCCTTCCAGCTATCTTCTGCGCTGCTAAATCTCTTAACAAGTCTTTTGGGACTCTCATTAGGAGTAACTTAGGGAGTTTTGTTATGAAGAACTTCCTCACCCATGGAGCCATTTGGTGAGTGCTTGGCTTACGGTAGTGTACGTTCAATATTACTATAGTAATAACAACCGATAGACCAACTAGCAACATGGTGAATAGAAGATACTTTCCTAGTAATGGTAAAGCAAGGGACGTGGATGGAATGATTTCTGAAATAAGGAGGAAGAACATAGTTTGCGAGAGCAGGATAGATATACTTAAAGCGATCTTTTCTCCAGAGTCAGCTGGTAAGTAGAAGACAAGGACAGAAAGGTATGAGATACCGACGCAAGGGACTATGAGGTTCACGGTGTAGAACAGTGTTTTCCTTCGTAATGTGATGTTGAAGAAAATATCTGAAACAATAGGTTAAAATCAGCAAGAGAGGTTAAAATGTTTGTTGGTAAATTTACTTATCTAATTAATTGGACAGGTGGGAGGACATAATTAATTATCTTTTTTTTCAAGGCTTGTTCTTATTTTTTCGATGCGGTCTGAAGTTACTGGCACAAAAGTTATTTACGCTTTGAAACACTTTACTTTAAATTTTCAAACTGAATTTACTGTCCACAATGATCCTAATCTAATTTACTAATAATTTTTTGGCTTACAGGCGGAAAGTGATACCTATATTAACTACACTAATTAATTTATTCTGTTCAAAATGGCTAAGTAGTCAGATGAAAATATACGTTTTTTCTCGTTTGGTATTCGTGTTGGTCCATTTGCACTCAAGTCAGCTAACTTGGTTATCACGAGCCTTGGATAAAAGCAAATTGCAATGTGCTATTGATAAAGTTCTAATAATTTAACGATTTTAAAATTAGATTGTATGTTATGACCTTCTACTCTCTAAGTAAGTTCTGTAGGTCTGCGTTCTCAGTGTTTGAGTTTATGAGGCTCAGTTTACTATACTTAGGTAGGTAGTTATACTAAAGACAAAATGCTTTTATAATTTAGCATTTTAATATACTTACTTAAATCTGTTGTCCATAATAAAATTAGATACTTTGGATAAAAGGCGACTTTCCATAGGTACAGGTACAGGATATTAAGATAAAATTACGTCGTAAAGGATGTATGTACACTGTTTACATACTTTCGCGTGAGTATAAGACGTGACTTATCCTGATTTGATGTTATCCGCTTTATAACTCCGTTTATGAGTTGTCACGTACATTACTTAGTTATTATAATAATATTTAGGTCGGTATCACAGAATTCAGTATAAGTATAGAAGTGGCAAAACGTGAGCTTCCTCCAACGCAAAAGGGTCGTAACATTTTAACGTCAAAGTAAAATTGACTTTAACAGGCTGGATTTAAGCTCAATTTTATAAATTTATTTGTAAGCCAGCAGCGTACCGAGTGGAAATCTTGAGATGTAAAAATCGGTGCTACGAGTACCTACTTACCTAATTTATAAATGCAAATCCTTTTACTCTGATATGCAGTGTGTTTTGACGCTCGAATTCTCTCTACATTGGAGAGATGTAAATAACAATATTCTAAACTTACTGATGTCTAATTTGACATATTCAGCGCGTGTTGTAAGAACAGACGTATGTCGTACATGGATCCGCGTATAATATGCATTAACATTTTTTTTCTTTTTTTATCAACTACAAGTTAGCCCTTGACTGCGATCTCATCTGATGGTGAGTGATGATGCAATCCAAGATGGTAGCGGGCTAACTTGTCAGGGGTATGGCAGTTATATTAAACTTATACCCCTATTCGGTTTCTACACGTCATCGTACCGGAACGCTAAATCGCTTGGTGGCACGTTTTTGCCGGTAGGATAGTAACTAACCACGGCCGGAGCCTCCCACCAGGCCAGACTAGGGAAAATTCAGAAATTATAAACTCCCAAATTGACTCTGCCGTGGATCGATCCCGGGACCTCCGCACGTTAAGGTAACAGCGCTCAACACTGCGCCACGAAGGTTGTCAAAACATGTTTACCTGCAGAGCGTATCATGTCAATTTAACGAACCACTGAAAGTTGTTTACCTAATTATACTGTGAAGCGTGGTCGTATCCTGGACTCACCGCCCTCAATGCTCTAATAAACTTCACGGTACAGAAGAGATCTCCCCAACGAGCACTCCTAAAAACGTGACCGCACTAAGTCGGCGTAATCTAACGCGGTCGTAAATACCGCGGCGCGTCGACAACGCTTATCTATGCTAAGTTACTGCTCACCGCCTAACAGGTTAAACGGTTGTTTTGTTAATGCCCGCAAAGAGCGCTGCGTGAATACTGATACTGGGGCACTGATTAATGGAAGCGCCCTTTCTATTATCTCTCTCTCTTTCTGCGTAGTAATCAGTGGCGTTAATTATTAATTATTAATTATTAAGGTTATTTTAATATCTACTGAGACTACTAAAATTTTTGAAATTTTGCAAATCCGAGACAGAGGAAAAAATAGGTTACCCCCACCGGCTTACACAGTGTTTATATGCCCGCACGACCGGGCATATAAACACTGTGTAAGCCGGTGGGGGTAACCTATTTTTTCCTCTGTCTCGGATTTGCAAAATTTCAAAAATTTTAGTAGTCTCAGTAGATATTAAAATAACCTTAATAATTAATAATTAATGTTGCCTTAACGAGCGGAGGTCCCCGGGTTCGATCCCCGGCAGAGTCAATTTGGGAATTTATAATTTCTGAATTTTCCCTGGTCTGGCCTGGTGGGAGGCTTCGGCCGTGGTTAGCTACCACCCTACCGACAAAGACGTGCCGCCAATTGATTTAGCGTTCCGGTACGATGCCGTGTAGACACCGAATAGGGGTATGGGTTTTATATAACTGCCATGCCCCTAACAGGTTAGCCCGCTACCATCTTAGACTGTATCATCACTTACCTACAGGTGAGATCGCTGGCAAGGGCTAACTTGTAGTGGAAAAAAATATTATTATAATTTTGACAAATTTCGCCAATGTCCGTAATTTCATCTTTAAAGTTTTAGTTTGGTCACATTTGTCAAAAGAACTCAGGTTTTTACAAATGTTAGAATGTGCGATACCCCGCCGCCTTTATACCTGGTACCTTCCGTACTATTACGTACTACCTATCCTGGCTTAGAACTCTGTCAATGCCACTGGTTTTGTTATTTTTGTTTTATAATAGACAGACAGACAAAGACAGACTAACACACAAAGGGTCAGACAGACAGATCGATAGACATAGTCGCACCATGAGGGGGTTTCACAATTTTTTAACGGAACCCTTTAAAAGGGTTTTCTTGGCGTAATAATGTGGTGAGTTCACAAATCCTTCCGCGTGTGACTCGACCAGGATTACGGTTTCGACTTTCGGTTAAACGATTATTATCAGACGTAAGTACCTAAGTGTGATACCGAGTGACGCTGATTAATGGAAGACCCTTTCCTTTAGGAGCGGATTTCGTGAAAGAAATAAGGGAAATTGTAGCAGGATACGCTGGCGTTTCGAATAAAATCCTTGAGCCTACTCCTTTATTGGTTCCTCTAAATTGTGATGGATATTTACCTACGACTGAATGGCTCAACGCGCTATGGAGCGAGCTATGTTGGGAATATCTCTCTGGGATAAAATTCGAAACGTCGAAATTCGTAGAACACAAAAAAAGTTTTCGTGATCTTAAAGGATTAGTAAGCTGAATTAGTGGCAGTGGGTGGGTTATATCTGTCCGCGAATCAATGGCCGTTGATGTATAGGTGTTCTTGAGACCAGGTATCGGTAAGTGCAGTGTAGTATGGCCTCCAGCCCGCTTGACCGAAGACTCAGAAAAGGGGGCGGGAAGCGGGTGGATGAGGAAGGCGGAGAACCGTGTTTGGTGGCGCGCTCTTGAAAAGGCCTCTGTGTCCAGCTGTGGACGCAATCAGAATTAAATGGAATGGAACGACGACGCTATATACGATTTCCGATTAGGTCACTTTGAAAATTGATTTAAATAAACTAAGTTAATGAATACATTTTCTCAGCTATTGTTGGTCTAGTCTGGTGGAAGGCTTCAATTGTGACTACTTTCTAGGTACTACCATATCGCCAAAGACGTACGTAGTTTAGTAGTAGCGTTAAGGCTATGTAAGTGATCCAGGTTCTTCTGCGGATATCTAAATTTCCTCCGAATCCTATCCTTAAAAAAAATCCTAGCATAGCCTTTTCCATAATATCTCGCTGTTTTGTCGAAATATAGAAATTGCCTAAGTATCTCTCCCCCGTCTTACCCGTCCGATATTAATAAATCTAAGTCTGTAGCTAGGTACTCTGTCTAGAGTCGAGACATAGGCTAGACGTCTCTGTCATCCGGCTCAATGAAGTATCGCTATAGCCTGAGGCATAGCTGTGTTTTAGATAGTCAAATCGTTCGGGGTCGCCAATCACTTTAGCAGTTTCGCAGTGCGGAAGCAATTTGAATACGAGCGCGAACAATTAATATCAGCAATTTCTGTTTATTGGACTTTCAAATACAGTTCGCGTTGAATATGATAAATAATAGAAGCAGGGTTTAACCCCTTGCGCAAATTATTTAGTTTAGTTATAGTCCTTTAATGGTACCCTTCGGCATTATCTGCCTACAATATAGAACTGTGACATTAAAAAAAAAATTTTGGATATCGGTCAGTTGTTTTACGAGTAGATAGATTTGATAGATTTCTAAATGGTCTCTGGTATGTTTTAACGATGGCTAACAAACACCCCGGCATAGATATACCATCAAGCCATTTCTTGTTCCGGTATGATGCGGTGTATAAACCAACAAGGTATGCCATGTCACAACCTAACTGCAGGTAGCCCGCTAACATTTTAGACTGTTCATCAGTTTATAGGAGAAAACAAGAGAGAAAAAGAGAAGAAGAAGACTACAAACCAGGGTAAGGTTCCTGGCAGCAAGGATAGTATCTTTCGTGTCGTTCGGCTGGCACCCCCAGAATGTCCCATTCCACCGACGGATAGTACTCGCGAAGATCTATGCCCACTTCTACCATGTCTCCTTTCTTCTGATTTATGTGCTTCAAGTCAATCTGGAAGATAACATTAAATTTATGGCTATAGCAGGTGATGCCCGCGACTTCGTCCGCGTTGATTTAAGTTTTTAAATTCCCGTACGAAGTCTTTGATTTTGCGGGACAAAAACTATTCAAAAAACTACATTGATCCATTCCTCCGTAAGAAATACATTCGTAGAAGTAGGGCGATTGCAGGTTTTTAGGTAACGCTTACGATAAGTCAGCGCTTGACTGCGATTTAGGTTTTTGTAATACCCGTGGGAACTCGTTTATTTTTTGGAATATAACAAAGTCTATTCATGATCCAAACATGGTTTCAAATAATTAATCATAATACAATTAATGTTAAAAAGCCACATCGATCCAATAACAGAAAACAATGAGCAAACTGACACATTTTCGCTTCTTCAATGTTAGTAGGATTTCTGCGTCTTACCTGATCACCGTCATAGCTCCAGGATCCGAACTTGAGGAAGCAAGTTTGCTGGTCAAATGGAAAGTACCGCACGTCGATCTCGCAGGAAGACTTGAAAATAGCGGGCGGAGTCCACAGGACTTTGCCGGTGTGGTGGAGAACTGCTTTCGTCATGGTCGTCACTACGTACTCTCCGTCAGCGCTGGTAGCAAACAACATGATGGTGAGGACTATTGCCAGGTGCCACAGAATCGTACAATTCTGAATAGATAAAGGAGCGTGAGCTTGTCGTTACGCAGATACAAATGTCTTTCTTACTAATATTATAAATGCGAAAGTTTGGATGGATGGATGTTTGTTACTCAATCATGCCAGAACAGCTGAACGGATCTGGATGAAATTTGGCACAGAACTGGATTATAGTCTGGAATAACACATAGGCTACGAGCCTCATACTTTGTCCTACGCGACGCGACGCGACAGTATCAAACCTTAGTTTACCCTTCTCGGGGCCTACATAGTCGCGTAGACAAGTTTGTCTATGGCATCGTATTACATCGCGTCCCTTCTATCGCACCTGGTTAGAGGCCAGGCAGAAATTTACGCTCACTGTAGCTATCAATAGGTCTTATAGATAGCCTAATAAGTCCAAAAAATTTTACACAGTTGAGAAGAAGTAACAATGATTCAATATTATTGTTTCACAGTCATGTATGTTTCCATACAACAGAAAATTATCTAGACGACATGAAATACAATCGTGGTAAAAGAAAGCCATTGGGATTCACAATAAATAGCAACGAGGACATTAGAGAAATAAAGCGCAAAAGCGCGAGACAAAGAGCGCGTCGCTAAAGCGTCTAATAGCCTATCCATCGTGGAAATCCCACCATTTGAAAATACGCGTGCGTGTTAGGGGAATCTATACCATCATACATCTTCTCGATCTGACGTCGTTACACTTGCTCTATAGCCGTCAGAAGGCAACTCACACGTAAATGGGAGGACAAACGCTCTGTAAACTATGCGGCTCAAACTACACAATTTAGCGATTTAGCAGATTTAGCGATTGACAATGATCATTCTCATGAGGCCAGCTAGTACCTACTATAATGTCGTTTTCTTAATATGGTCTAGTGGTCAGCATGTTCGACTGCGGCTGACGAGGTCACAGGTTCGATTCCCGGGTCAGGCCATAATTAGGTATCAGGTTTTTCTTTTTTAAATTCCCATTTCACCTCCGGGCGTCGAAGAGCTTACGTGCTCTTCGACGCCCGGATCTCTCACGAGTCGTGTTGGATTTTCCATCCCATTGGGCTATGAGAGTAATGGAATAGAGAGTGTACGTCAAGGAGCCATACTGCCAACGCTTAAAGCAATTTACGCAAAATTACTCAAAATGGCAGTTTGATCACGTTAAAATAAGGATTATAATTCTAAAACACGAGTCAACAAAAATGAAACAATATGACTTTATGCGTTGGCCGTATGGCCCCGATGTTTGCGTACAAACATAGGCACTATCCCGCGCATATAGCTAATATCTGAGAATATTGGCCGAGGTGGCTGAAATTCGGTCGGGAGGACGCCATTCTTAAAAGTGCATTTCCTGTGTATTAAGCCAAACACACCCAGCACAGCATAAGATTGGGCGCACGTGCGTCTCTCGTTCTGGCCCGTGATTAATAGTTCGCCGGCCTGTTCTGACACACTATAATGTATCATTCGTCAGCTCTTTCCTGTCGATACGAGCTATCAATTAACTTTAATGCTACAACTTTTTTCTAATATCTGAGATCATTGGCCGCCATGGGTCAAATTCGCTCTGGAGGACGCCATTCTTAAACTGCGTTTCTTGTGTTTTAAGCCACACACCCTTTACAGCATAAGATTGGGCGCACGTGCGTCTCTCGTTCTGGCCCGTGATTAATAGTTCGCCGGCCTGTTCTGACACACTATGATGTATCATTCGTCGGCTCTTTCCTGTCGATATGAGCTATCAATTAACTTTAATGCTACAACTTTTATATTTGAAGCGCTACGAGACTTTATTTCGTTAACAACATAAATAATGATAAACATGATCATATAGTATTGGTGCACCTGTTTTTTAACTAATTGAAACTGTAGCCTAGAAACCAGGTCTACCAATTCGATGACACGAGTAATAAAGAAAATCATAACCCTTCCTTTTGGTTTCACCGTAGTCGGGTAAAAATAGTAAAAAAAAGAAAGGTACCCTATCTCTCTCCATCTATACTTGAGGTAGGATGACAGTGTATAACGCATTTTCGTCACGCACAATGTTTCCAGCCCAAATCCTCACGATACATCCTACCATAAAGAACTTAGGTTATAAAAAACTAAATGGCAGATCGTGCACTATGCCAAAAAGTTTTCAAACCTCCGAAGCATAATGGGATAGCTAGCGATCCTACAAACAATTAATCCCACAAACAATAATTGGTCTCGATGACCAGCATCCTGAACGTATGTGAGAGCATAATTGGCGCGAAACAGCCTCCCATCGAACTCTGGCTGCCGAACATTCATTAGAACATTACCTCGCACCAAATTGCATTGTAGCAACTAACTTGTTTGAAACTACTGTAATTAGGAACGAGAACGTCGACACGTGTGTTAAAATTGATTGAATGATGGCTTACTTCCGAATCATAATATATGTATTTACCTACTTAATTATTACTATGTTTATTGCGCTTTTTATTGTGCGCAGTTTTATAATTTATCATGCTTTTGGAAAAGAGCAACTGTTGAGTTTCTTGCCGGAAAACAATATCATTACATTTCTGGCGTACAACATTTTAAATTATTATTATTACTAACATTTTACACTATTATTATACTAATTAAGTTATTCACAAAAATTAAATTAATGGTAATTCAAATTCAAATTATAGTACCTCAAAAATGAACAAATCACATAATACATATTAATATCAAATCTTCTCAGTAGACACTATTTTCCGAACCGCAGGTAGGTAGATATTCTAAACGAGATGTAGAAATAAAAGACGTCATGTCCAGTTGAGCTAAAAAAGCTATTGAAAAGTAGCTTTTGGTTTTCACTGTACTTTATTTTAGGCAAACTTTTTTGAAAAGATGGGACGTGAAATCGTAGTACTGGTTACTTCGATACAGACAGAATTATATTATAGGGAAAACTGAGTTAGTACTTCAACAGACTTCTATTTGAGAAAACTTCATTCATTTGACCAGCTTTCCCGATTTTTTTTTCTTCTTTTACAACTGAGTCGGTCAAAAAATGGCCCGACCCGGGACTCGAACTCGGGACCTCGTCGGCCGCAGTCAAACATGCCAACCATTAGAGGCAGTCAACGAGGCAATATACCTATTCGTAGGTAAATATTACGACAGATATTTAAAGAAAAATAGCAGATAAAATGAATAAAAAACAAGAATGAGTACGTGAAAAAAAAAACGATTTATAATCCTCGTATAACGCGTGAAATCCCCAAAAAGAAACGCCGCGAGACTATAAATAAAGTAAAACGCTGAAGGCTTTTTGTATCCACTTACTTGTTATACAGAACGATATCTGGAAGCCAAATGTGCTCCGAAGGCACATAAAGCTCCTTCACACCGCCGTACTCCAGGGGGTCCCATTTGAATTTGTGATCCTCCCATTCCTAAAACATTTCCAACGTTATTATAACATCTTGCGTCATCATTCGTCATACGCATGGCTAGGTTTCAGAATACTCATCGAAGATCTGTTTTCTACCAATAGGGCTGATGCCTAGTATGTCATAAATAAATAATAGTTATTTGACAAGAGTGAAAAGTTGTTTTTTAACCGCGTGCTCAATTTTGATGACCGAGCAAGCGAAGGAATCAAAAGAGCACGAGGTGAAAAATCTTTTCACTCGAGTGCAACACGTAACTTTTCATCCCACCTCAGCGAGGAAATGACAAAATGCAAAAAAAAAATCACAAGATTAAATTCAATTCTGTTAATTTCTTCGTCACTAGAATCACTCATTTTAGGTTTTTCACTTATTTTCAATTTTCTTGTTTTTAATCGGTTTTAATTTTAAACAATATGACGTGATTGAAAATGGTGCGCGCAAAGCAAATTAAAAAAGTACACCAAGAAGGTTACGAGTGTGAGTTTTTAACAAATTAAAAACGATTGTATGGAAATTCGGCACCATAGAGGTACAAGTAAATAGGTTTTAATGATGTTTTGAATTCACAAACTTCATAGACGAGTGATATTTACTACCGTGCACACGATGTTCTAAATTCAATTTACTTTATCCTCTAGAGGATAATAACGGCTTTTACCTTCAGATATCGAAGAGTAAAAATACTCTTTCCGAGATGGTGGGATGAAAAATCTTTTTTTGCAAAATTACAAGGTTTAAAGTTATAATTTGGCCTCTATCTCCCAAAAAAGTTAACACTGTTAAGGGCGATAGTGCCTTCCCTAGTACATAGGTGCTGTTATTGCAATTATTAATAATTTATTATTACATATATTATGTCTGATTATTAAATGGAGGGTCTTCCAAATTATCTTAAATTATCATCCTCGGTTAGTTTTTATTTTGGCAACCATTTTAAACCATGGATTAAAGAAAAAAAGTTCGTTGTAATTTGATGACGTCACAACTATGTATTTCATACAAACTTTCATAGTACAAGCGCGTGTTTAAGTTTAATAAAGAGTTACTGATCTGTCCGCATTTGTCCAGACTCAGAGCGTGGTAGACTATGACCATATTTCCATTTATTTTTTTAGGCTTTAATAATAGTCTAGCGCTTGGCTGCAATCAGACCAAGAGTTCAAATTCAAATCAAGAGTGAATAGACATCTTCTAGGCAAGCGCGCTCGACCTTAGGCTGCATCACCACTTACTAGCAAGTCTGATTGCAGCCAAACGCTAGCCTATATATTTAAAAAAAAAAGAAAAGACTTGCTTGCAAGTGGTGATGCAGCGTAAGGTGGAGCGCGCTTACCTAGAAGATGCCTATTTACTCTTGATTTGAAGGTACCTATATGAAAAGAGGAGGTACCTATATTAAACGGAAGCCGGTAGAGCATTTCATATCCTAGCAGTTCGAATTAGAAACGAGGAAGCAAATCGCTTCGTAAGAGCCCGCAGAAATGCGACTGCGTAAGAGTGCAGACCTTGTCCATGCCTTGCGGTTCGATGATAAAATGATGGAGGCACCAGATCGAATAGTTCTTGAGCACACTCTCCGAAATATATCCTGTAGAATACTGACAGACAGGCAACTTTGCGGCGATGTTTGCAGCTTCGAACTGGTCAGCGCTTTGTTACCGACAAGTCTCCTGGCACGACGATCCACCGAATCCAATGCATCAAGCTGGTACTTGGCAGAGCCATCATATAAATGGCTGCAGTACTCAATGCATGATCGAACTTGTGCTTGGTACAGGATAAAAAGCTGTTCCGGCGTGAAGTACCGCTTGATTTTGCTGAGGATACCAATATCATTCTTATTCTGAGGGGATACTCATGCTCAGTACTGGGCTGATTCCCTGAGGTATCATTATAAATAGCGAAAACGCATGGCATTAAAATATTAATATTTAGCTAATTCTACTTACGTGTTCAAGCCAAACGTTTGTAGTCAAGATCTGGTCTTTCAGATTCTAAAACAAAAGAAAACATCTAGGTTATTATGAGGGGAAATGTAAAACGCATCAAATTCTTTGAAAATAAGGTATCGCGGATGGTATATGAATATCGAAAGGCCCTAATATCTAGAACAAAAATCGCGATACAGGATCACATTTCGTATCCCTGTACCTTATATCACTACTAGATGATACCCGCGACTTCGCCCACGTGGATTAAGCTTTTTTTATTCCCGCGGGAACTCTATAATTTTACGGAATAAAAAGCCTATGTCCTTCCCCAGGATACAACCTACCCCTGTACCAAATTTCATCAAAATCGGTAGAACAGATGGGCCGTGAAAGCGTAGCAGACAGACAGACAGATAGACAGACAGACACACTTTCGCATTTATAATATTAGTATGGATATCCATATGGATGGATATGGATATGGAAGTATGGAAGTATGATGCAAAGCAAAGCAAAGATGAAAGGTATTACATATAAGGAAAGGGGAGCCCAAACTGAATGTAACCCATGCCTCAGTAATCCCAAATTCGTGAAGTTGGATACTAAAGCCATACTCTGTGCTAAAGGCAACCCTAATATATATTATTATATACATCCATGTTTGCTACATTGTGCTAGAGAGTTCATCAAAATAGGCCTGAACGTAGCTTCAGTTACCAACTTATGTGCAGTTACCCTCCAATCGATTGACCGTCGCTGGCCATTTGCCAACCTCGAGCTGCGTCAAACGTTACAATATTGAATGGCATATGAAAAAAAAGCAACATTACTTGATACAGTGTTTGTATTCTTTGAAGCGACGCGTAGTTTTATAGAGCGTTCAACCTTCGGTAGAACCTTCGGAGATGAATCTCAATCAATCAACTTTTTACTTAGATTTGCTTCCATACATGATAAGTAATGTCCTCCCGACCGAATTTCGGCCACGGGAGAGATTGTAGAGCACAAGTGTGTGCGCAAACACAGCTGGTGCACTCTTTATTCCCTTACTCTTATAGCCCGATGGGACAGAAAATCGAACACGACCAGAGAGAGATCGTATTACGTGCTCTCCGAGGCACGGTGGTGAAATCACTTCCGTTTGATTTATTTTAGTTGTCGCTCTTGGAATAGCATTTTATATCAAATTTATTAATTTAGAATTCTGTAGTACCCACGTATTACCTCCCTAAAAGGGTTGTATCAACATATAAATTTCGTTATAAACATAAGAGGCGCATGCCTTGCGTAACTTGTCGTCTGTAGGTTACTACGGGAATGCTAACTATGGGCCCAAAGACAAAGTGGAATACGGAATATTTACTATCTACGTACCTACTGGAGCTTTGTCTTTACTTAGCCATCAAATAAATATTATAAATGCGAAAGTTTGGATGGATGCATGTATGGATGTATGTTTGTTACTCAATCACGCTCCAACGGATGAACGGATCTGGATGAAATTTGGCACAGAGATAGATTATAGTCTGGAATAGCACATAGGCTACTTTTCATCCCGGAAAATTAAAGAGTTACCGAACCCGCGGGAACCGAAAAACCTCAATCCACGCGGACGAAGTCGCGGGCATCAGCTAGTATTGTTTTAAAGACCTCTGTTATCCTTTATATATAATATTAGAAAACAAGTTGATGCCTACAACTGTGTCCGCAAGGATTTAAATGATAAATGATTTATTTATTTCACGTAGGACAACTTGTGTCACTTATGATATGATACCACCGGGTCGGAAAGCTGTTCTACCGAGAAGAGCCGGCAAGAAACTCAGCAGTTGCTCTTTTCTTAAAGTAAGAAAGAGTTTAGGTTAGATTTAGGTTTATTAAATCCCGTGGGAATGATTTTCCGTCATAAAAAAGGTAGCCTTCGTCACTTTCCAGGTCTTTAACTATATCCATTCATATTCACGTCGATCCGTTGCTCCTTTTATGGGTACAATATCTTTTGTAGGTATTGATTTAAGGGGCCATTAACTAAAAATATGTTGTGCGAGCTTTTTATGTGAAAACTGAAAACGTTTCAAGATATTTTATGATAATTATGTGCTGTAAGTTATAATGATAATAATGTACCTACTCGTTAATTCAACATGACAAACATGAAAATTTCCGAGAGTTGATCTTAATACATATCAAGATTTTTAAAATATAGTTAAGTTTTCGAATTTTCTGTTTAAAAAAAGAGGAATAGATACATTTTAAAATATACTTAATATATAATATTATATAGTACATGTATATTCATATTTTTATGTGTAACCATATTATAATATGCATTTATAAATTGATTAAATTTTCAAAAACGTCATGACTCGTTTTTCACTCACATCACGGCAAACATTAATTTATTGCTAGCTTTTCTCACGCATTGGTGGCGTTTTTAGTATCGATAATAATCAGTAAGGGGTAATATCTGAATCTACTGAACCGATTTTGAAAATTCTGGTACCAATAGAAAGCCACATTATTTGTGAGTGTCATAGGCTATATATTAAACCGAAATATTAGGGAGTTCCCGTGGGAATTTAAAAAACTTACTTCACGCGGACGAAATCGCGGGTATCTGTTGTAAAATAATAACTTTGGAATTTGGATGGTGAAATAATAGCTTTAATTGTCGTTTCTTTTTTATGTAATTAGATATCATGTAATTAGGTCTTGCGTAGGTAAGTAAGGTAAGTGGATATTAAGTAAAACGTAATGCACGTGTAAACAAGGTTTTGAAATTAAAAAAAAAAAAATATTCAGAGCAACGCAAGATGGTTTTTATTTCGCCAATCTGAAACCTTATACCTTTATTAGAATCATGAATTGAAATTCAATGCTGCTTGCAAATCAGAATGTGTGCCAACAAATCACAGCAAGTCACTAACGAACCGTTATTCGTGTTCGCGGGAAACTAATTTAGAAATTAACCACGTCGACAGATTTCACTAAAATTCTCTGCGCCAATAGTCAACACGAACTAGTATAAGATTACATATTTATAATTTTTAATTTTTTTTATCCATAAACGATCCACAACGCTAGTAGCCGACGCTGGCCTTGGAGCAGCTTCTCTTAAGTGGGACTGGGCCGGTTATGTGAGCCGTATGCCAGATGACTTGTGGGCTAAATCGGCTTCCTTCTGGACTCCCCAAAATCATCAACGCCAGCGTGGTAGGCCGAGGCTACGATGGCGCGATGAATTGGACAAATTCTTAGTTGAGTGGCCCATCAAAGCACAACATAGGGATATGTGGAAACATCGGAGGGAGGCCTTTGCCCAGTCGTGGGACAGTACCTACAGGCTAGATTAGATTAGAATATTTTTTTATTACTTAATATTAACTAGCTGATGACCGTGAATTGGTCCACGTGGATTGAGGTTTTTTGCCCAAGATGCAATCTACTTCGTCAAAATCGGTTGACAAGATGGGCCCGGAAGGTGTAGCGGATTCGCTATGGAATATGTGAGCCGTAATTTCATTGAAATGAGGATGCAAGGAGGGAAGTGAAGCGATCCTGGGGCCCCAATTTCAGCGCGCGCAAATAATATATTTTTTGTAAAAAATAAAACGTATTTTTTTTCTTTGCTTGAGGCACTTAGGTTCTATAAGGTTAATAGCGTAGCAGACAGATAGACAGACAGAAAACTTTTGCATCTATAATATAAGTATAAAATATTAGTATCAATGGATTGTACTTTGCACGCCTGCTGACGACGACGGAACGTGGTGCTCACGTTTTTAACTAAAGGTCCGACTGCATTTAATTCGCGTGTATACTGTACTTTACGATACTATTTCCTTAGAACAGCTATAAATATACTACAACATCCTACTGTTTCCTTACCAGGTCAATGAGCTGCGATAGCCGGAGTCCCAGTTTTACAAGCACTGTATTGTTATTCTTATCAACAGGTCGAATCAGTCTATTGTAATTGCTCAACAAATCGTCATACAGTCTCTTTGCATCAGGATTCGCAAACACAACACTACTCATAACCAAAACGAAAAACAGCGTTATTGTTGACATTTTATAGCTCACATAAACTTTAAAAATAACAATTTATTTAAATTATTGTTTATATTTATCGCGACATTTTTCAAAGTGTTTATTTAAATTTAATAAACACTGGAATAGATTTTCGAAAATTTGACAGCTACGCCCGTCCTGAGCGACAGTGGTGCCCCTACTGGCGAAATATAGCGTTAACTAACGCCGTACTGCGCAGAATCCACACTTTTTATTAGCCCTAATAAAAGCGCTCTGATAGGCTTTTACCGGGTTGCTTTTATTATTTTATAGTTCGAACTGTAAACGATACAGCTTGTTATTTAGTTGGGAGTATTTTTTAAAGGATTGAGTCTAAAAGCTTAAAATATTTTTACTTAAGTGCCTGCCTAATTATATTTATTGTCTTTGCATTATGCCATGAGTAAAAAATAGCTATTTTAGAATTAAGTGTCTTTAAATACGGAGCAAATAATTCTTCATGTAAAGTTATAATTATTAAACTCGAATTTCGAACATAAATAAGTGCAAGCTACCCACATGATTACCAGTTTATGATACCAAAGCGTAGTAATTACTAACTAAATTGCATGAATTTTGCGTTAAAATTATGTTATCACCCATATTTTTGACGTCAAATACATTATTTACACGCGGGTTTTGGATCGATCCAAGTACGCACGCGCTTTAGTACATTCGTTACATGCGTTAGTGCGTAACGCACAATCATAGATGTCGCTAGTTGTCCTAAATTATTGTAATTAATGATACCTACCTATTTCGCCAGCATCCGCATAGATTAGGATTAAGCTACATCTCGGCATTTAATAAAACTCTGATTATAGTTATTATACGCATTCACAATCGTGCATTGTAGAGTCAACATCTCCTGAAGATGTTCCGGTGTCGGAGTGAAACGTACGTTGAGGGTATTTTGGAAGATTTATGTGGTGTGGAGAATATCGCGGGCTGCAAGTTCAAGATACGCACTGTACCACATAGATTTACCTTCTGTGGCGGATTATAGCGAATTAAATTTCTAGTTTTTTCAATATCACGGACTTCCGTAAAGTAACGCCTACTTCTATCCAATACAGATCATTAGGTTTACTACTCGGTCGATATAAGGGACCACACCTACCAGTACCTACCTCAACTTTAGTCCTTTAACCACTTACTTTAGTAGTGGATTTAGGTTTTGTCTAAACCACTTTGGAACTATATAAGTTACAACACATAATATTATTATTCTCTTTAAACACATACACAATGAGAGATCACTACTTTAGAAACTTTTCGGCATTATTTGTCTACAATTATCTTAGTTTAACATCGTGTACCTAACCATTTAACATTTTTTATGACTTTGTTGTCAAAAAAAATTGCATAGATAAAAAGTCTCTATCCGATCTGGAATCTTTATAATAGCTTTACACGTATTACATCAAAATTGATCTTACAGATGAGCCGTGAAAGATTGAAAGCCGTGTAAGCTGGAAAGACATGTTATGCTTTTGCATCCTACTTTAAAAAAAAGTATAGGTATATTAAATGCCTTTTAGTTCTAGTTATTTAAACTTTGAAAATACAGTCTATTAACTAGGACTCGACTAGTCAATAATGAAAGTCCGGAGAAACGAATCCTAACGACAATTCAAGATTTGAAGGAAGGTTGAAACTTTTTCGTTTAAGTTTGGAAACCCCCGCATTTTATGCTCACACTAGCGGACGCCCGCGACTTCGTTCGCGTGGCATAAGTTTTTTAATTCCCACAGGCACTCCTTAGTTTTCCGGGATAAAAAGAATCCTACATCACTCTCCAGCCTACTCAACTATACCCATGCAAAAAATCGCGTCGCGTCGATCCGTTGCTCTGTTGCGGCGTGATTGAAAGACAAATTCTCTATTTGACGTCCTTGGGGATAGAAATTTTTAAAACTGTAAAATCCGTATTTCATAATTTTAAACCTGAAGCCCAAATACCAAGTTTCATGGCTATAACTTGAAAAATGAAGGACTTTCATACAAACTTTCAACCCCTATTTTACCCCTTCAGAGGTAGAATTTTCAAAAACTGTGAAATACGTATTTCTTAATTTTTTACCCGTAGCTCATATACCAAGTTTTATGGATATAACTTGAGAAATTACGGACTTTCATACAAAATTTCACCCCCTGTTTCACCCCATTAGGGGTGGAATTTTGAAAAATCCTTCCTTAGTCGCCTACGTCACAAAAGGAACTTACTGTCAAAATTTCAAGTTTCTAACCCAGCGGTTTAGGCTGTGCGTTGATATATAAGTCAGTCAGTCAGGACTTTATAAATAGCGTTTAAGTTTTTTTCCCCATAGGCACTCCTTAATTTTCCGGGATAAAAAGGAGCCTTTGTCACTCTCCAGGTACCTCAACTATACCCATGCAAAAAATCACGTTGATCCGTTGCTGCAGTGTGATTGAAGGAAAAACTCTATTGAACGGCCTTGGCGATCGAATTTTCAAAAATGGTGAAACACGTAGGTACAACTTCATATTTAACCGTCAGCTCAAATATCAAGTTTCATGGCTTTTACTTGAAAAGTTTCAACCCCTATTTTACTCCTTCGGGGGTGAAATTTTGAAAAACTGGGACACACGTATTACGGAAAGCCAAAATACAAAGTTTCGTTATATATAACTTGAAAAATATCGTGAGAAATGCGGGACTTTCATACAAACTTTCATCCCTTAATTCACCCCTTTGGGGATCGAATTTTTAAAAATGGTGAATTACATACTTCTTCATATTTAACTGGAAAACCAAGCGCTAGGTTTCACGGCTATAACTTGAAAAATGAAGAACTTTCATACAAACTTTCGACCCTTATTTGAACCCTTTCGGGGTAGAATTTTGAAAAACTGTGACACATGATCTTCTTTATTTTTTAACGAAAGCCAAAATACCAAGTTTCGTTGATATAATTTGAAAAATGTTCATACAAACTTTCATCCCCTATTTCACCCCTTTGGGAATTTTCAAAAATGTTGAAACACGTACGCTAGCCCAAATGCTAAGTTTCACGGCTATAACTTGAGAAATAAAGGACTCATACAAACTTTCAACCCCTATTTCACCCCTTTGGGAATTTTCAAAAATGTTGAAACACGTACGCTAGCCCAAATGCTGAGTTTCACGGCTATAACTTGAGAAATAAAGGACTCATACAAACTTTCTACCCCTATTTTACCCCATTGGGGGTGGAATTTTGAAAAATCCTTCCTTAGTGTGCGCCTATGTCACAAAAGGAACCTACTGTCAAAATTTCAAGATTCTAACCCCAGCGGTTTAGGCTGTGCGTTGATATATAAGTCAGTCAGTCAGTCAGTCAGTCAGGACTTTGAATTTTGAAAAATATCGTGAGAAATGCGGGACTTTCATACAAACTTTCATCCCTTAATTCACCCCTCTGGGGATCGAATTTTTAAGAATGGTGAGTTACATACTTCTTCATATTTAACTGGAAAACCAAGTGCTAGGTTTCACGGCTATAAATTGAAAAATGAAGAACTTTCATACAAACTTTCGACCCTTATTTGAACCCTATCGGGGTAGAATTTTGAAAAACTGTGACACATGATCTTCTTTATTTTTTAACGAAAGCCAAAATACCAAGTTTTGTTGATATAATTTGAAAAACGTTCATACAAACTTTCATCCCCTATTTCACCCCTTTGGGAATTTTCAAAAATGTTGAAACACGTACGCTAGCCCAAATGCTAAGTTTCACGGCTATAACTTGAGAAATAAAGGACTCATACAAACTTTCAACCCCTATTTCACCCCTTTGGGAATTTTCAAAAATGTTGAAACACGTACGCTAGCCCAAATGCTGAGTTTCACGGCTATAACTTGAGAAATAAATAACTTGAGAAATAAAGGACTCATACAAACTTTCTACCCCTATTTTACCCCATTGGGGGTGGAATTTTGAAAAATGTTGACGCACACTTATTCTTATTTTACCAAAAGCCCAAATGCTAAGTTTCATGGCTATAACTTGAGAAATGAAGGACTTTCATACAAAGTTTCAACCCCTATTTTACCCCTTTGGGGGTGGAATTTTGAAAAATTGTGACACACGTACTTCTTTATTTTTTACTGAAAGCCAAAATACCAAGGTTCGTTGATATAACTTGAAAAATGTTTTGAGAAATGAAGGAATTTTTTACAAACTTTCATCCACTATTCCACCCCTTTGGGTCTAGAATTTTCAAAAATGGTGAAATACATACTTCTTCATTTCTAACTGAAAGCCCAAATGTTAAGTTTCATGGCTATAACTTGAGAAATGAATGACTTTCGTACAAACTTTCAACCCCTATTTTACCCCTTTGGGGGTAGAATTTTGAAAAACTGTGACACACGTACTTCTTTATTTTTTACTTTAAGCCAAAATACCAAGTTTCATGGATATAACTTGAGAAATGACGGACTTTCATACAAACTTTAACCCTCTATTTCACCCCCTTAGGGGTGGAATTTTGAAAAATCCTTTCTTAGTGTGCGCCTACGTCACAAAAGGAACCTACTGTCAAAATTTCAAGATTCTAACCCCAGCGGTTTAGGCTGTGCGTTGATATATAAGTCAGTCAGTCAGTCAGTCAGTCAGTCAGGACTTTGAATTTTATATATATAGATTACCGTCAAACCTTTTGGTACTAGAATCGGGGGAAGGGACTTAAGTTTCTCATTCGCTCCCGTATTTTTATAGGGAACTATAAAATTCCCGATTTTGAGGCCGGCTGGTTTCCTTAATATTGGCTTGTTAGTATCTTCCAGATGATGTACCTAAGCTCTAAGGTCTACTTTAGAATAATTAACATAATTTATGACTAGGGATTGGAAGGACGAATTCGGAGGTCTTGGGTTCGATCCCCGGCAGGGTCGATTTGGAAATTTAAAATTTCTGATTTTTCTCTCGTGGTAGGCTTCGGCCGTGGCTGGTTACCCTACCAGAAAATACGTGCCCGCAAGCGATTAGTATTTCAGTACAATGCCGTGTTGAATCCGATTAAGGGTTTAATAATACCCTTAATAGATTTGGTTAGCCCGCTGACCTTTTAGACTGCATTTAAATCACTAGTAGTGGAATAAAAAATAAATAAAAAAAAAAGTCTTTTTTTTCGAATAACTCAGTGTAAGATCTGTATAAATAAAACAGATTACAAACCCGATCCACCGCAGTGAATCACCTCTAAGTTATTTAGTCGGATATGAGGAAATTACTCGCCGCAGAGACTTGATAGAGACGGAGACGATTTATCTTAATTTGATTGCTGTACCGCAATTAATATAACGTCCCACAGGAAGGTAAGCGAATTAAAGGAACGCTCTCGAGGTATGCTTAGTGACCGACTGCATTGCAGTGGCGTTGTGTGTTTTGAATTATGTATTGCTGGGCTATTTATAGTTTAAGAGATGGATATGGTTTTCCACAGGTCTTGTTGACATTTGAGATTGTTCTCGATAATATTTAAGCATTACAAGATAATGCCCGCGACTTTTTCCGGTGGATTTCAAGTTTTAAACGCAACATTTATAATATTTTTAAATAAATAAATAATGATTAATTCGTAAGAATGCAGGTGATATTAAGGTTGCGGTTTAAGATAACTGATTTTCATTTATTATAAGTTTAGTATTTGATAAGTCGAATTGTGAACTTTGTTCTAAGCTCCCTAGAAGTATCAAGAAGTCTCAAGAGTTTTTCAAAAGCCTAAATCCACGCGAAAGAAGTCGCGAGCAACGTCTAGCAACAATTTATTTTCCAGCTTAGCTCTGGTTATTCCCGTAATGTAAATTTAAAGACTCCAAAATTTACATTTATTTACAGTACAGGACTAGACAGTCTAAAATTTAGACTGTCCAGACTTGTCTTGGAAATTTAAAGACATAAAAGCAACTGTCTCCTATACTACACGTACACAAAAGTTTATTCTGTAAATGTAGAGAAATGAGTGTTGTTGCGTCGAATTTAGTTCTCTGCGCCTGTCCCCAGAGTCACGCTTTTTGTTTGCTTAATGAACGCCAAATTACTCCTTTTTGAATATTTTTGTATTGTGTGAACCGATTTGATTGAAGAAATAATATTATAGAGTCAACTGCGAAAAAATACCTCGCGATTTTTTTTCAAAATTCAGTTACACCAGAAATCATATTCTTTATTCTTTATTTGTGAAACATGCCTGGGGAGACATTACAGTTGCCCAATTCGTCTGCCCAGGCTACAAATACTTTAAAATAAAAAATAAAAATAGACACAAAATAAAACAAAATAAAACAAACAAATTTAACTACTTAACACTAGACATTATATATAAAAAACTCAAATAAAATATTTACAAAAAAAATAACATTAAAAACACTAAAATAAACTACATATCACTTACTTTCTAGCATATGGAGGTATACGTACTTGCGATTATAAGTAACTAGCTGATGTCCGCGACTTCGTCCGCGTGGATTGAGGTTTTTCGGTTCCCGCGAGAACTCTTTAATTTTCCAGGATAAAAAGTAGCCTATGTGCTATTCCAGACTATAATTTATCTCTGTGCCAAATTTCATTCAGATCCGTTCGGCCGTTCCGGCGTTGAGTAACAAACATCCATTCATACATAACAAACGTCCATCCATCCAAACTTTCGCATTTATTTAATATTAAAGTACCAATCATCATCTACCAAGCTCTATCATTTCGGAGCCTTTCACTTGCTAAAACGGTGAAGAAAAACATCGTGAGAAAGCTTGCATACCTGAGAGATCTCTTTTATAACATCAAAGGTGTGCGAAGTCTGCCAATCCGCATTTGGAAAGCGTTGTGGACTCTGACCTAAACCCATTCTCAGCATGGGTCGGCGATGGATTGTTGATGATGATGACTAATCTAAGGGAGAAAAGTTGGTTGCAGAAAAAAAATCCACGAGTTAATTGGCAGAAATTATGACATCCTTTTTTGCTGGAAACATTATTGGAGGTGATCGTTGTATACCATCTCTAAGCTAAACTAAAATGACAGCTGTATTTATATTGCTATCTCTTTCGTTTTTTTTTTAATTCATTATAGGCTCACGCTTGACCACAATCACACCTGGTGGGAAGTGATGATACGGCAGAAGATGGGACGCGCTTGCCTAGAAGATGCCTGTTCACTCTTGATTATAAACAACCATTTTCCACTTTAACAATCTGTGCAAAACATAATCAACTCTTGCAAGTAAACAATCGATTTCAAGTAATCAATTCGACGACCTCCGTGGGGCAGTGTATAGCGATGTTGTCTTAACGTGCGGAGGTCCCGGGTTCGATCCCCGGCAGGGTTTGGAAATTTATAATTTCTGAATTTTCCCTGGTCTGGCCTGGTGGGAGGCTTCGGCCGTGGCTAGTTACCACCCTACCGGTAAAGACGTGCCGCCAAGCGATTTAGCGTTCCGGTACATAGAAATAGTACTAAAATTCTACATCAATGTTCCGGTACGATGCCGTGTAGAAACCGAATAGGGGTATGGGTTTAATATAACTGCCGTACCCCTAACAGGTTAGCCCGCTACCATCTTAGACTGCATCATCATTTACCATCAGGTGAGATCGCAGTCAAGGGCTAATTTGTAGTGGATAAAAAGAAAATAGATTCTAGTTTTTATAAATCAAAACAAGTTGAGAGAAGAACTGAGAGTCAGAGAATACTCCGCATCAAGTGTGCTATTGAAAAATTTACAACGAGATTGTTCATATTGCCAATCTGATATCTCGAGCAAGGGACAATTCAGTGTTTTGATTTATGTTGTATTCGGGGACTTTTGTTACCGAGTGGAATTGAATTATGCAGGGCTTAGTTTTCGTTATTTGAAATTGGATGTTCACGGTCTGTTGTATGGAATTCTAAACTATCGTATTATTCGTTTTTTTTTAGCGCCTGTCTATTGTCTGACGACCTCCCTGGCGCAATGTTGAGTGCTGTTTTCTTAGCGTGGGAGGTCCAGGGTTCGATCCCTGGCAGGGTTAATTTGGGAATTTCTAATTTCTGATTTATTTCTGTTCTGGCCTGGTAGGAGGCTTCGGTCGTGGCTAGTAACCACTTGGCACCCTACCGACAAAGACGTACCGCCATGCGATTTAGCGTTCCGGTACGATAACGTGTAGAAACCGATTTTGGGTATGGATTTCCCTAACAGGTCTAATAGGTGAGATCGCAGTCAAGGGCTAACTTGTAGCGGATAGAAAGAAGCATATAAAGGTTAATTCTACCACCACAGCTACAGCCCATTAACGTCCCACTGCTGGGCACAGGGCTCCACTCTCATAGGAGAGAGGGAATTAGAGCTTAGACCCACCACGCTGGTCCAATGCGGGTTGGCGGAGTAATTCTAAATTATTACATTATAGCGCATAATATAATTCTAAACTATCATTTATTATATTATTATACTTTTACCCGCAGTTTCGCTTTTTTATTCTAACGAACCAAAAAGTCTCAATCCACGCGGACGAAGTCGTTGCTCAGCTAGTATATTATATGGCCCGACAAATCTAAGACCTCGCCATCGTACTCTAACATACTTCCTACCAGGCAAACGAAGCAGGTTTTCGACAATATTGGATTTGACTCGCCCCAGCAATGCTAAGGACAGCGGTTACTTATTATAAATTAATGAAATTGTAATTTTTTTTTAAAAGAGCAACCGCCGAGTTTCTTGCTGGTTCTTCTCGGTAGGAACAGCATTCCGAACCAGTGGTAGACTCATTCGACTATTCATAAGCACTTGCAAAAAGTCTATTTGAATAAAAAACTTTTGAATTGAATTGAACTGAAAAAAAATACATACTCTGCCGCAGTAAAGTAGAAAAAATCTCCTACAGGCTCATAGTATCCTGGTTCCCCCCACGTCCCACGCTGACAAGGGTTGGCTGTTTATCATAATATCGCTTGTTGCTGTCACGGCGCCGGCTAACTCTTATTAGTTTTTGGGGCCCTGTTTTATACATGGACGGGTACAATAATGAACGATTGTATCGATGTGTTTCGATAATATAACAGCAGCTACGGGTTACTTTTTAGAGTTCCGCACCTCAAGTGAATATAACTGAAAGAATTAAAAAAATACGACTGCCATAATTAAATGATATTGTTTTGTGAATCACTGGATGTTGAAATATAGTCTTATATATTTTTGCTCATCATCAACATGCTTCTACTCATCATTTTCTTGATGATGACATATATACCTAATCTCATTTTGGAAAAAAAAATCAACTTTAGTCTTTGATGCGGGACCATGGTCACCCTATAATTTTTTTATTTTATTTTACTTGTCTGTGTCACCCGGAATAAGCTAAGGATTATAACGATACCTCATTCATCAAAATCCGTTCAGGCGTATAGAAGATATGGTGGAATATACAAACTCACATACATACATACTCGTACATACATACATGAACCAACAATATACTCGTTTTTTCAGGCAGTCGTAAGGTCATGGTTTTAATTTAAACTATTTATTCCGCTTAAAATTTTGTTAAGGCTAATAAATATTTGATTTGCCCCAATCTTGTCGACCTATTTGAATTTCCACTGCGAAATAGGATTCCCGTATTTTGATTCCGCATACAAAAACAATGGGACCATTGTAATGGAGTTGGTACAAGTGCTCTTTGTCCAACAAGGCTGTGCAATTGCATTCTCTGATGATAATATATGCGGTAGTAGGATAAGCCACAGATTGATATGAGGTTTACTCAAATCTCAACCGTATTTCGAAGGTAAGAAGGCTCTTTAAGTTACGTTTTCACCGCGACGTCCACCATATTACGGAATTAAACGGACCCGCAATGCAGGCGACGTATTTAAAACTCGCATGCTAGCCTGAAACTGATTTATGCTAAGGTTCCCGAAATTTATGGACATGAATTGTGGGTGGCAATGAGTCTTCCGGTCTCTAGTGATGTGATGATTGGGCTTTTCCTTGCAAAAAGCGGAGAAAATGGTTGACAGCGCCAGGCGAGTTTAAAATCAGCTTTACCTTTCTTTTTTGGTTAATTTCTTTGATGTGATAAAATTAAGTCCGATAAAGTTTTTTTTTATTTCACTACAAGTTAGCCCTTGACTGCGATCTCACCAGATGGTAAGTGATTATGCAGTCCACCATCTTGGTAGCGGGTTAACCCGTATAGGGGTACGACAGTTATATTAAACCCATATCCCTAATCGGGTTTCTACACGGCATCGTACCGGAACGCTAAATCGCTTGGCGGTATAAGTCATTGCCGGTAGGGTGGTAACTAGTTACAGCTGAAGCTTCCCACCAGACCAGATTATAAAAAAATCAGAAATTATAAATTCTCAAATCGACCATAGCTGGACCATAGTCGAACCCGGGGCCAAATAATATTAGTATGCATTAAATCAAAAATCGAAAGCCTTTTCATTCTTTGCCCAAGATCCACGTACGCTATTACTCAGATACTAATGAAATAATGTTTCCAATTCCAGCATCTTTACAAAATGGAATGAAATCTACACACGAACGTTAAATAACTGGAAACCTGCATCGCTTCCTGCAATCGCTATTAATTTGTAACATGCAGCTTAAGGCTGAGTACACACGAATAACTCGCAAACTTGCTAGACGCTAGTTCTTGATGAGTTGTCAACATACTTACTGATGTAGTTAAGTCGTTATCAAGTTTTACATCGAACTATTACTCTCTAGAGATGACTGTAATCGAGATCTTATAATTAAAAGTAGATATTATGTGACAGGTACCTAGTTTTCTACAGAAAATGATTTTCCTACGTGCATGGGCGACTAAACGTGACCCGGCAACTTTTTTTGGGGACATCAACTCCATGGACGTTGCACGCCGACAAAAAGTTGCCGGCAACTTTTAGTTGCATGTGCGCGTGGGCCCAAAAACAATATATTATATATAAATACCTATATTAAATAAAAACTAAACAGGCATTAAAATTAGTTCCAGTTTTGGCCACCGGTACCGGATAATTTTGGTGGGCTGTCCTCTCTCCTATGAGGGTGGAGGACTGTGCCCAGCAGTGGGACGTTAATGGGCTGTAGTGGTGGTGGTGCTAGTTATATACAGCTAATACGTATATAACTAGACTATACCTAGATAAAGTCTAAAGTATACAGTAGGCCTTATCCTGCCCGGTTAAGTAATTGCCTCAATTCCATATCTCGCTGCTACCGCTCAGGTTTAAAAAAAAACTAACTCCACATTGTACGTTTCATAGAGTTTTTAATTTTTTAACAGATAACTCCATTCACGTGCTCTTTAAGCTAAACAGACCTCTGTGAATGTGGAATATACACCTTTGGCTTTATATTTTTTTGTCCGTTTACAGTTTTTGATTGTGAAACACGATACTCGTAGTTTTTCATGAAAGTTGCGTTGATTTTTTTCTTTAACCTACTTTTCCGGTGTTTATTCGTAGCATTTACGATCATTTTAGTGTCTTCATAAGTTCATATTACTTGCTTATGTACTCGTATACATTTATACTAAAATTATAAATGCGAAAGTATAGATAGATGGATGAATGGATGTTTGTTACTCAATCACGCCAAAACGGCTAAACGGATAAAATAGGTTTTAGATTTGGTTTAATTTCCGAGTGTTGTAAATATGCGTGTTGTGTTAGTTTGTTGCCTATGTGTTATTCCAGTCTATAATCTATCTCTGTGCCAAATTTCATCCAGATCCGTTTAGCCGTTGTGGCGTAATTGAGTAACAAACATCCATCCATTAATCCAAACTTTCGCATTTATAATATTAGTAGAGTTATAGATATAGAAGAAAATTAGATATTATCTCCTTACCTTTTCCCTAACACAGGACTTGCATTAAATGATAACCACATTATCCTCACCGCGATCGAGCAAAAACAAAAATAAATAAAACCCCTTTTTATTAAAGCCCCGTACCCACAAAGATCAGGAACCACTTTTTGTTTTCCCATTATTGTTTGGGACACTTCCATTAAATGCGTAGGACATTAAAACGGAAAAAGATGGAATTACTCAAGATTACAGATTCTGTCGCAGCCAGAATGGAGGTTCAAGTCAAAAGATTAATTATCTGGGACCATTCATGATGGGACTTTACTGCTTATATCTTATTTTTTTCATCAAGCATTATAAAGGTATCTTATTTTTTTCATCAAGCATTATCAAGCATATAAAGCTCCATTTAATGCGAAAATCATTTACAGGAAATTTATGGTGCCTAGTTCTTTCAACTTTATGCTATTGAATTCGTAGTTCATTATTTTTTAATAAATGGAAAGCTAAGCTTCAACACCCATTGGCTTCTATGACCTGAATCAATCGTCGTTCGTCCACGTCCACTACTGGACATTGGAATGAGACGTCACTAGAAACGCTCATCGTCCTCATTCACCCATTCCCGCCACCATCTCAATGCAGGCCATTTCCGGCAATTCATTTGATCTAAGTCGGATACAAATAAAAAAATAATCGAGAGTGTGAATTGTGTAAGCAAAATTTTGGCGCCATGCTGATCCAAGGAAATTTCGTGCTCACCATAATGCAAAGCCTGAGTCATATTTGGCGTCATGACATTTTTGACTCGACTGCTATGGTATGAAGCCACGCGTAGTCGTATCCGGCCCTGTCTGAGGGCCCTGTGACCTGTCGATCGAGAATTTAAAATTCGAATGACATTTTGGGCTTCGTAATATTTTATAATTTTAAATAATTATTAAATTAAGAGTGGGCATTTTTTTGGCGTATGTCATATTTGACTTAAGTCAAAATACTGACATACGTAACATTGAAAAAAGAAAATGCAAATTTCTGAGTGCGATTCGAACCTGCAACGTCGTGCTTACGCAGCGTCTCTTTTACCAATGTTACTGTGCAAAATTTTCAATACTGTTATAAATAAAATAATAACAATATATTATAGGGTCTGTGTCCTCCTTCATCTATATTAGAGGCGACCTCCCTGGGGCAGTGTTGAGCGCTGTTGTCTCAACGTGGAGGTCCCGGGTTCGATTTTTCTGAATTTTCTCTGGTCTGGTCTGGGAGGCTTCAAGTAAGAAGCTATACCACCAACAGATTTCACTTTCCGGTACGATGCTGTGTAGAAATCCCATCATCACTTACCATCAGGTGAGATCCCAATCACGGGCTAACTTGTATTGGAATACAAAAAAAGAGGGAGAAAGACAGAAACTAACGCTTTTCATTAGTATTATGCAAATTCCTATTTCTTTACTTATACTTTTCCCGGCTCTGCGTTTCATCCTGGCATAAAAAAACTTACGTTCTAAAAATTGCAATCACATGGGAGTCGCCACGGGCTCGAGCTAGTCTAAAGTATTTGTGCTAAGCCCGCATTATGAGTTTTCCAGACCCACTCATTAAAAACATCCTTTTGTCCTGAGCGCGGACCCTAATAACCCGTTATTGTTATTTTTTTCCTCTCTTTTTCTCTCATAGCTCTTCCCTTTTTTATTGGCGGGCCTGATTAAACTCAGATTTTGTAGTTTCGTTCATTTGTTTCGTTCAAAGAATAAAAAAAAATAAGATTGTTTGCTCCATGCTATATTTTCCTTGTTTGATATAGGACGGTCCATTTCATTTCTCTGTGCGAAATTTTGATAAGACGCTAGTAGATATTGATTTATTCAAGCTTAATATATATGTTACGCTCAAAGATCGAAAACGCTCATTGAGCGGAAAAATAGCTCACAACGCGATGTGGTCACAGTAAAACATCCACATAGCGAAATTCGTGTTATGGCTCTAATGAAAACGCGCACGACGCGTTGTGGCAATCAAAGAAAGACCAAATAGCGAAATTGTGCCACACCGCGTTGAGATCGAATAGCATGTAAGCCACGACACGAATTTCGCTATTTGGTCTTTCTTTGATTGCCACAACGCGTCGTGCGCGTTTTCATTAGAGCCATAACACGAATTTCGCTATGTGGATGTTTTACTGTGACCACATCGCGTTGTGAGCTATTTTTCCGCTCAATGAGCGTTTTCGATCTTTGAGCGTAACATATATACTACTAGCTGATTCCCGCGACTTCGTCCGCGTGGATTGAGGTTTTTCGGTTCCTATCTCTCAAGTTAGATCGAACTGCACATGGTGTGCGAATTTTATTATAATCGGTTAAGTGGTTTAGAAGTCCATTGAGGACAAACATTGTGACACGAGATTTATATATATTAAGATATATAATACGATATCAATATCAATATATTACCTAGCTGATGTCCGCGACTTCAATCGATAGTTTAAAATGGTTTTCAAACATAAAAAAAGTAACAGGGGCGTGGATACTACGACTTTTGGGAGATCCTCTATTTAATAATCACTAAAAAATAATTTATTTGACTACTTGTTACAGCTAGGTTATGCAAGATGCTGTAAAGTATTCTATGCTGCTACTGAGAAAATCTTCACAGAAAAACTCGATAGCTTTTTGGCATCACCCGGGATCATTTATTTAATTATATGTCTATGCCCGGGGTGTTACATACTTATAGCTTTACCTACTATACGTACGTTGGTTCGTTCACTTCGTACGTCACCCTGCGAAGTTCATACTAATATTATAAATGCGAAAGTGTGTTTGTTTGTTGGTTTGTCCTTCAATCACGCCGCAACGGAGCAACGGATCGACGTGATTTTAGGCATGGGTATAGTTGAAGACCTGGAGAGATACAAGGCTACTTTTTATCCCAGAAAATTAAGGAGTTCCCCTGGGAATTAAAAAACTTATTCCACGCTTACGAAGTCGCGGGCATCAGCTAGTAGCGTAAAAGAGAGAGGGGATACGTCAACTCAATATTCAAGTCAAGTCATCCAGTAGATTTACAGATATTTAGGGTAAACAAAAAAATATACATTTCTCTCGATTTAGCACAATTCCATCCGCATAACAAAACCATAACATGTACTTACAGACTATTCCTTAAATCCTCCAAAGATTTTTGGTTTTCAAATATAAATAAGTTATTTTTGCTACGCGAAATGAATCTTTATTGTATGCTGTTTAAGTATCTTATTCGTGTAGGGGTTGTTTTTTTTACCAATTTGCGAAACGGCCCCGAGGAAACCAGTTCACGTTGTCACATTAAATATAATACGAATAAAACAAAACTGGCATAAGCCACAAAATATCAAATTGGCAGCGACCGAAATAAAACTTCACTGAATCCAAGGTACAATCTACTTAGCTATAATATGAATAGATACACATTAAATGTATTTTTTTTAAAGTTTATTGTAAAATGTAATATATTTTTTCAACTCAATAATTAAATGTTTACTAGTACTTACCATATTATTAGCGATAGAAGGTCAAGTTAAGTTAGAATATTTATATAATTCTAGCAATCGGTAATAATTAGAGTAGCTTTATTGTGTGAAAATTTACCAAATTGATCCAAGCGTTATATTGGCGTTAATAAAAAAAACCTTTTTTTGGAGCAACTAGGGCTCATTTTGTTAATACAACAACATTTATTACAGCTACTTTTAAAATAAATTTATTATACTAAAATTAAGTGACAAATTTTATCCAAAGTCACTAAATTAAAGTTAAATAGTCGTGAATTCTTCTCCCGGAATATTGCTCTAGTCAGGATTATCCGTAAAAATCAAAATGAATGCCAGTTCCCTACTAAAACTTTGAATTTGCAAGAGCTGAGTTAAGTCACTTTTCTTTTAGGCATACAGCCTATATACCTATATAGAGATTTCGAAATGCCCCCACAAGTGCGTTCTGGGTGTTCATACATAACACATGAGGGGTTCCGCATCTATTAATATCGTGTATTGTTTGACAGAAATGGTATTTTGACAAAGTCTATGGAAATGTGCCCTTTTAAGGCCAAGTCGAAAGAACAAGCGGCCAAATTGCGACATCACTTAAGAGTGGATTGCGCCGAAACACAGAGCTAGACTGACAGAGCTGAGTCTGTGCAGCCAAGCGCTAGCCTATTAAGACGAATTATATAATAAAATCTGCATGACATTGAAAGAATTGGTATTTAACAATAATATTGCCGTCGCGCTGCTCCTCGAATAGAGTCCCATAACATCTGATAGAGACTACACTGCAGCACGCTTGGACCGATTATATCTATGAAAAAAAGTCGAATTATTACTGTCGTATACTCCAGTTTCCTCCTCCAAAAAGTTTTTTTTTTTTCAAGAATAATTTAAGAAGAATTCAGGCTATGTCGGTATGTTTTTCTTTCTTGATTATGTTCGTCAAATTTATTTGCGGGATGTCTGATGATGGCGAAAAAACTGGGCCATTTTAGTTCAATGTTCTTAAAATTATAAATTTATCGAAAAAAGGAAAACAAAGATATATATGGATTTTATGGTGCAAACATACCTATTTTCTCTATTGTAATTATTCACGGAAAAAACAGATGAACATGTTTGTATGAAGAAACGGCCTTGCCATTTCGTCTTAATTTAAAAAATAAGTAAGTACTTTAAATAAGGTAGAACCTAAAATTATAGGATTTCCAGAAATTCCACCCAAGCGAATCCCTAGCAATTCAATTAGTCAGCATAATTGATGAAATACTAGAGTTACAACAAAATGAACTTAATTTTGCTCACGTTTCCTTATTTGTACTCGTATTAAGTACGACCACTTTAAGGGCTTACCCTTTTCAATTATCAAAAGGTACGGAGGTGTATAATGACCCTAAATTATGACGCCGTGGGTCCAAAAACCACTTACAAACGAACACTCACTTACCGGACTTGAAGAAGACCCTTTGTTAGTATGATTTATATTTAAAATAAACATGAATTTTATTGTTCTAGGTTATTTTAGAAGAAACACAATCAAGGACCGATAAACAACTAAGCAGGGCTCGAGCAGACGTTGCCATCTTAGGCTGAGATCTGCGTACTTTGAATTGGCTCAGACTTTACTCAGAGTTAAAACAAGATGGACTTATGTGATTAACATAAATCTGTCTCGTATTAACCATAAAGTCAAAGTTCGTTCTATAGATCTCACACTTAGTTTCAGTACCCTTACTCTGAGATTGATCGAATTTAAAATACGGTCTCACTAAGTGAGGTGAATTACATTTGCATCAAACTAAAATGAATCTTAATCTTATTAATTTAGAGCTCAATTTCGTGTATGCATTCATAGCTAGCGCTCCAAACGATACGTTTCGAAATACGTTCACTGAATTTGTGGCTTTAAATCAAGAGTTTTTGGGTCCATTTTAGTTTGACGCAAATGTGATTCACCTCACTTAGTGAGACCGTATTTTAAATTCGATCAATCTCAGAGTAAGGGTACAGATCAACTGCAGTTGATATACCTATAGATTCTTTATCTATTCAAACGCGTTACCCGTTGTCCTAGGTGCCCGACAGAAGCGACGCCACGCGATGCGACTGCGAGAAAGTGACAAACGTATCTACGCGATGAGACGTAACGTCATTTTCTATGGCGTCGCATCACGTCGCGTCGCCTCTGTCACCCGTTATCCTAGGTGAGCGACAAACGCGGCAAAGTGACGCGACGCGACAGAATTAAATAGTAGCTTTAAAGTTAACTGCGATTTTTATGGTATTAACGATAGATGGCGGTCATCTATCATCTCAATGTCATATAGTGCTTGTCAATTCCATACAACTAAGATTTGCACTAAAATTAACGCGATCGAATAGTTAAAAAAACCTGCCAAGTGCGTGTACGTTCAATTAAATTAGATTAATAAGTTTACATTTTATGAGTTTCATTTATATTGTTGTGAACTTATACTTCCCACTTAAGTACTTAGTGTAGTAGTACTAAGCCCCTTTAAAAGTAAATTTCAATGTTCCAAAAGCCTAAATGTACCGCCTCGGGAGAGGACGCCGCTCACGGTTCGACCACAGAGTACTACACGGATATAATATACTCGTGTGGTTCGACTACGCACACGGCCACTGATCCCGTTCGTTAATTACTAGCTGATGCCCGCGACTTCGTTCGCCAGAATTGAGGTTTTTAGGTTCCTGCGGGAATACTTAAATTTTCCGGGATAAAAAGTACAATCTATCTCTGTGCCAAATTTCATCCAGATCCGTTTAGCCGTTCTGGCATGATTGAGTAACAAACATCCACCAATCTATCCATCCATCCATCCAAATCTTTGCATTTATAATATTAGTATCATTTATTTAGTACACTAACAATTTACATATATGTCAAACATAAGAACGTTTTACATTATAGCTATTTCTTATATATAAATTGATGACAAGTTCATGTAAAGTGAATTTTGGCAATTGAGATATTAAAAACTTACAAACTTACTACATATATACACTTACTTACATTAATTTAGGCATTTAGGTGCGTTGGGTTTCTTGGGTTGCCACTTTGAACCCTAATACATAGGTGATATTCACGAAATTCCATTTTAAACGTGAAATTAATAATTTAGAAAATTTAGTTTTTTAGGGTTCCGTAGCCAAATTTGGCAAAAACGGAACCCTTATAGATTCGTCATGTCTGTCTGTCTGTCTGTCCGTCTATATGTCACAGCCACTTTTTTCCGAAACTATAAGAACTATACTGTTGAAACTTGGTAAGTAGATATATTCTGTGAACCGCATTAAGATTTTCACACAAAAATAGAAAAAAACCGGCCAAGTGCGAGTCGGACTCGCGCACCGAGGGTTCCGTACAAACCTGTAGTAAGTTTTACGATTTATGACGTATTAAAAATAAAAATTACGTTTGTTGTATGGGAGCCCCCCTTTAATATTTACTTTATTGATTATTTATTTTGAAAGGTAATATACAAGTTAATATTCTGTGAAAATTTGAACCGTCTACCTGTTACCGTTTTTAATATTGAGCAAAAAAATACGAAAAAAACACGTTTATTGTATGGGGACCCCCCTCAATATATATATTTTTTTAATTTTTAGTATTTGTTGTTATAGCGGCAACGATACATCATTTGTGAAAATTTCAGCTTTCTAGCTATCACGGTTTATGAGATACAGCCTGGAGACAGACAGACAGACAGACAGACAGACAGCGGAGTCTTAGTAATAGGGTCCCGTTTTTACCCTTTGGGTACGGAACCCTAAAAAACAATAAATTTTGGGGGTCCCCATACTTAGAACTGAAGCTCAAAAAATTTTTTTTCATCAAACCCATACGTGTGGGGTATCTATGGATAGGTCTTCAAAAATGATATTGAGGTTTCTAATATTATTATTTTCTAAAGTGAATAGTTTGCGCGAGAGACACTTCCAAAGTGGTAAAATGTGTGTCCCCCCCATGCAAACTTCCACCGAAAATTGGTTTGAACGAGATCTAGTAAGTAGTTTTTTTTTATAATTTAAAACTTACTACAGGTTTGTACGGAACCCTCGGTGCGCGAGTCCGACTCGCACTTGGCCGGTTTTTTTTTTCATTTGCCGCAGTCAGAAATTTCATGCGGGACTTTCCGATTACAAAATATAACTAAGACTGCGACATTTTCCACTGCACCAGGAAGGATGAACGTAAATCTATGATAGTAAATATTTTAAAACATTAGTAAGGCCTTACTTGTTTAAAAGCTAGCTCAAAATATTTTAAAATGACAAGATATTTCCATATCTTTCCAAACTAACAACACGAGCTAAGGCTCCGGAGTAGAAAGTCTGAGCAAGATACTATATAAGCTAATGGTGCAAGACATAAGCGGCAGAAATTTTTAAATCAATACTTCCATACTGATAATATACTCGTACATGCAAAAGTGTGTCTGTCTGTCTGCTATTTCACGGTCCATCTTTTCAACCGATTTTGATGAAATTTGATATAGAGAGATAGGTTGAATAAGAAGGAAATAGGCTACTTTTATACCGAAAGCTACTTTGTATACCGGATTTTGATTAAGGAATACCCGCGGGAATAAAAAATCCCTCATCCACGCGTACAAAGTGGCGGGAATCATCTAAATAGTTGTTTATATTTAACTATATATATAATATAGTTAATTTTTTATTACAAAAAATAAAACCGCTTCTCCAATTGCACCTGAGGCTGTACTACCAACGCTTAAAGCATTACTTAAGAAATATTACTCAAAACGATAGTTTGATGTCATGTTACTTGACGTTCCTGGAATAAGGATTATAATTCTAAAACACGAAAGTCAACAATATTGTAACAATACGGCTTTACCGGCTGCGTTGGCAGTATGCCCCCTGTAATGTAAATCAAAACAACCCTCCGATCATGTAAGAATGGCCGATCAAAACGTTAAAGTTCGTCGTCAAAGTTTATAAACCTTAACAGCATTAAATTAGTGCTCAATTTCGTGTACCCATTCTTATACGTTTAGGTATGTACGATACTCTAAGTATGTTCTATGTATGAATATAAAAGGGTCTGAAAAAAAAAATGGCAGTCAAATGTGGCAAAAAAACGGGACTATAGAAGTAAAAACGAATATTTAGAAAAAAAAAAAAAAAATTAAATATTTAAAATATAAATCTTATAACTAAGGCATTAAAGTTTAATTATGAATGTAGTATATTTATAACTAGCTGATGGCCGCGACTTCGTCCGCGTGGTTTAAATTTTTTATTCCCGCGGGAACTCTTTAATTTTCCGGGATAAAAAGTGACCTATGTGTTATTCCAGACTTTAATCTATCTCTGTGCCAAATTTCATCCAGATCCGTTCAGCCGTTGGGGCGAGATTGAGTAACAAACATCCATCCATGCATCCATACATCCATCCAAACTTTCGCATTTATAATATTAGTATAGACTAAGACCTTTTGTCTTCGTAACAACGCGAGGTGTCGGTGACGATGTCGGTGACGGTATCAGTGACGCGAATCCACAAGATTACCCCCTACCAAAAAGTCTTCAACGCGGCTAAAGAAGTTTTCACTTCAACAAATTTTATTTTATTTTTATTTTATTAGAGTAGATACTACATTTCAAAATGGTGTGTTTCTCTTGCAATATAGACCGCATTGTTAACAAAGTTGTGCGGTGTATTCGTACCAATTTACTGGCAACTTTTAACTGGCCAGATGCGGCTCAGGCGGGCCCGTCGCGTCGGGGTCGGGGCATAAATGTGATTTGCTTTTAAATTAATACTGAACTTTTAAGGGATCTCCTGAATATTAAATTTATCATTTCATAATAATTATCTATTGTTTTTTCCGTCAAAAACACCTGTAATTTGTGAACATTGTCGTCGTCAACCGGTAGACGTCCACTGTTGGACTACCAGATTAGTTATATGATAAAAAATGCATGGTACTGAATTGTTCCAGCGGCTAATTAATCAAATTGTTATTTATAGTTCTATTAAATATACGATGTTTTTGAGATGGTGATAATAATAAAAAAACCCCGGCTGAGTTTGTTGTGGGCTCTTCTCAGACCAGGGCGCGTTTGGAACCCTCGTAGCTTTAGTTTATATTATATTATATTTATTTATTAGGACAACCAAAAATTGTTACATTAAAAAAAACCTTAAAAACTAGACACATTTATGACACTTGTTAAATGCACAATTTATTACAGGTGCCACATCATTCACAAAAAAAGCTTAAGTGCGTAAAATTAAAAGTTACACTACAAAAATCTAAAAAAAAAATCTAAACTACAAAAAAAAAAATTATTACTTATACAAAAACACAAAAAAAACACAAAAAACACAATAAATTATACAAAAATTGAACTTTACTTTTCTTACTTTAACTTTGAAAAGAAAAGAAAAGAAAAAAAAAACAACTTAAGTCGACCTTAACAATCTTAACGTTTCTTTTTTAAATTTTGGCAGCGTTTCATGAAAAACGTCTACCTCTGCACTAATGAAATTATACATTTTTGTTATTCTAGATATGGCTGAAAATTGTTTGAGGTTAGTTCTAGCTCTGGGTGGGTGTAAAAGGCCCGTTGCTTGTCGGGGAACTCTATGTGGGACTTTAAAATTGATTGTTTGTAGAAGTGGTGGGCAGTCTATTTTATTTCTAAGTACTTTGTAAAGGAAGGTCATATCGAGGAGCTTTCTGCGATTAATTAAACTGGTCATGTTGAAATGTCTGAGTTTGTCACTATAGGTAGGAAGTCGTTTATGTAGTTTACAAGAGTATGCAAGGTCTCTCAAGAATCTTTTTTGAACGCGTTCCATCCGCAACTGGTGAGTAGAATAATTAGGAGACCATACTACGCTACAATATTCGAGAATGCTTCTAATGTAAGTATTATAAATTTTTATTTTTTACAGATTAATATAAATTTTTATATTTACAGATACCGTACTTAATTGATTATCACCATCATGTTTTATAAGTTTCGGACGTCAATAAAAATATACAGTGTACCTAAATTTAATAAATAAACATTGATTGATTGATTGACAGGCCACGGTCTGGCGCCGCCTGGATCCAGTGCAGTGGCTTCTTGCAACTAGCTTGATGTCGTCTATCACTCGCTTGATGTCTTTCTTCACCGACTTATCTGGCCCGGTGGCCAAAATTGGTACTTATTTTTGTGACTGTCTAGTCTTTGTTTTTATTTTATTTACGTATCTGACACGGTGACAGTTTGTGGGACTATACTTAAAAAGCAATATTTATGAATTGGTTTAATTATTTTCCAAGAAATACCATTACATTCATTTAGATCCATCCTTTCGATTTTAGGACGAGAAAACACTTTTGATACAATTTTTCTGGCTGACAAATATTATTTGACAAAATATAAACGAACGCACGTGCGCACTTTTATTTGCGCAGACCTGTGCGACAGGAACAAACGTCAAAAACTAGCAAACTTAGCTGAGTAAATTTCTGATTTTGATGCGTTTGCGCAGGCCGAAAGCCACTGACATAAATATTTTTAGTTAGAGAATATTTTTAGTTGGTTGCTTTAACCAGCAGGTAAATAATATCTTCATTTGGAAAGTGTAACCCCGAGATTAACAAATGGATCGCGGAAAAAGTTCCTCTGCAATAAATTTTACCCAAGTCACAATGCTGCGCAAACGACACGCTAAATTTTATTACAGCCGCGGGCCTAAGGAACTTTCGGTAGCTATTAAACTTTGGATATTATTAAAATGATCTCAGACAAAGGTTGTAACTTGGCGAGAATGTATGGAGGGCAAAGTTTAAATGCCTGATCAGACGCCACAGTTAGGGGGAATCTACACGTGCTGCCGACCTGCAGGCGAAAAGTTGAAACTCCAAGAAAACCCGCGTGATTTTTTTGTGGTAGCTGTGCGGTGAGGGGAGATATTTCGTGAGATACGAGTGCGAAGTTCTTTAGGTAACTATATACCATGAACCATGAACTGATTTTTGTTTTTAGCCCCTTACTAATTCAGTGGCTTTCAAAAAATAAATGCCTCTGACATATATTTTTTATCCATTGAAGGTTTGCTATGAGATGTTATTTTTATTTAATAGCAAAGAATCTTTCCTTACATGTGTTTTAAATGATAATACTGATGGTTTAACATTTCGAAAACTTATTTCGAAATATATTTTCCCAAGAGTGTTCAATGTAAAATACACTTTACAATGGCGTTGAAATAACTCAATACATGTACATTTCCATCTATTACCTTTCGTTCGGCCTTCACTGTACGAACGAACAGCGGGGTTTAGTATCAGATTAAAAATCTCACCAACGTTAATAGCATTTCAGTATCGAAATACGTCAAATAAACTTAAAACTTTTTTTAAGTCAATCAACTCTAGGCAAAGCCAGCTTGCGAAATACCAATCTGTGATACTGAGTCATCATCATCATCATTTCAACCCATCGCCGGCACTGAGCACTATTATTATAAGTCTTATCTCAGAATGAGAAAGATTTTGACCATAGCTTACCACGCTGTCCAAATGGGGGTAAGCACACATATTAAGCACCTTCACATACTTTTGAGAACTATAGTATTGAAAAGCTCTCGGGCTTGGACTTGCAAAATTTTGTGATTTTGCAAAAAGCTTGCAAAAAAATCTTTGGACAAAATGTTTTGTATACTGCATAGTAAGTACAACAAAATGTTTTGTATACTGCATAGTAAGTATACAATCCATTTTGTCCATTTTTTTTTATAAAACATCGTGATCCCTTACGATTTTACACGTTTAAAGAAAGTGAGATTAATTGAAATTTAGAAATGCGTGCCAGAGAATCGAAACGCTGACTGAACAGGATGCCGACGTCTAAACCATAAAGCTTTCACCAGTATGTGTTACTGAATGCAAGACTTGAGGCCCATTTTACTTTCGTGTCATTGTATTTTCACGCTCGATATTTTTTTCTTTTTTTAAACTTTTACGAGATTTATAATTTCATACTAACCCAGCACATGGAAACGGATAGCGGAGTTCGTTTCGAATTTAATTTAATTTTGGAGCGAAATATTTACATAGCTTTGATGAATGGGTTATTCTAATTAGTTAAGTGAATTTGTGAGCTTTCTTTGCTTCAATTTAAAAGCAAATTATATTACGTGGTGTAATTTAGAATTATTATTATTGCTTTTCTGGCATGGCGACACCTCGTAGACACCTCGCTAGGAACTTTTTTTTTCTTTGCATTTGATAAAATTGATTTACATATTGAATGAATGAAATATTCTATAATGTACACCAAAACAAAAACAATAAAACAAAAGAAAACAAGTCGGTACAATTGGCATCGCTTTGAAGCGATCTTTACCAGGCAATCAAGTAACATAGGAATTAATTAAAAACAGCGAGAAAGGGTTATGCAATATTATATTTTTTTAATTATTACATACTTGTCTAAATTTTAAGATTCAGGTAAAAGCTGCTATAGGTACTTTAAAATTAAAAGTAGATTCAATCTCACTATTGAGTTCAAGCTGTTAATTGTGAATTTTTTATCCCAAAAGTAGCAGGGGGCATACTACCATTGTTTGAAGCCATATTATTGTAATAATGTTGACGTTCGATTTAAAAATTATAATCCTTATTTTAGGAACGTCAAGATACGTGACATATTATTATACCTGTCATTTAAAAGTAAAACTGCTTTCTGCTGAAGATCGAGAAAAAAAATACAGTCATAGACGAATAGATATCTGCCAATAGAAGTGAAAACGAATATTTAAAACATTTTTTTATATATTGGATAGAAGCAGGCGTTACTTTGCGGAAGTCCATGATTATGAAGGAACTTGAAATTTAATTTGCTATAATCCGCAACAATAGGCAAATATATGTGGTACAGTGTATCTTGCACTTGCAGCTTGCAATATTCACCACACCACATAAATCTTCCAAATTATTCTCAACGTACGTTTCACTCCGACACCGGAGCATCTTCAGGAGATGTTGACTCGACAATGCACGATTGTAAAGTGACGATCGTGTCGAAAGGGCCGGCTTTTATACCTTTTTTGACATGACTCATACTGAAGCCCCGCCCCCTCCCCCCCTATTACTGTATAAATTGAGTAAAGGTGAATTTGATACATTTATTTGTTCATTTAATAACTCAAATCCTCTATTATTGTGTTTTATTATTTCTAATTGCTCCCAAACGCACAGTCGAAACCCCTTACTACATTTATGAAGGATTTTATATGAATGGCTATTGCCCAATATTGTGGGCAATAGCCATTCATATAAACTCGACGTATGAACTCCGTTCTTAAACAGTTGGAGTAGTACGTTTTAAACTTTTAGAGTGCCTAGTGGGAGATTTTCTTCCCATTTAATAGCGACAACAATGAATATATTTTTAGGTTTTATTTGGTCAATCGGGCCGTTGGGCTCAAACCATAGGCCCAATTGTCTAAGCAAATCGTAATTATTAGCTTGAAACGTTTTACTCGAACTGTTTTAGGAGTCCATACATGCTTTTTGACGTGCAGGCATCTATGAACTCCTTCAACAGGTTGAATTATGCGTTAGATAAACGAATACGATTACGATTTCCTTACACAATCGCAGGTCTGGAACCTCATAAAGCTGTATAAGGTAGATTCAAGATTCAAGATTCATTTATTCAATAAAGGTACACTGTGGGTACACTTATTGACGTTAAAAATACTTACTTATAAAACATGATTGTGATAATCAGTTTCGGTATCTTAAAACTAAAGCTACGAGGGTTCCAAACGCGCCCTGGTCTAAGAAGGGCTCACAACAAACTCAGCCGGGTTTTTAGGGTTCCGTATTTTTTATTATCACCATCTCACAAATCATCTTAACTAAGGAACTATCAGAGCCATTAGAGCAAATCATTGCCAAGCTTCCTTGTCGTTTAAGTAATCCTTTACATGGTAATAAGATTTTTCAATGAGTTTACGTTTTACATTAACTTTAAACTTGTTCAGAGACATCTTCAACATGTCTTCTGGGAGCTTATTGTAGAAGCGGACACTGGCTCCAACAAATGAATTGATAATTTTACTAAGCCATTATGACAATCACTTTTCTTCTTGAATTTATCAATGTAATAATAACCACTAGACTAACGAGACAGTTATTGTGCTGAATAACAATTACTGCACGTACACCAAAACGATGAAAAATATTGGCACACGGAAAATAAATAGCGATCGAAAATGAACGCAATGAGAATATCAACAGCTGGTAAACTTCGATTTTCCTCATAATTGGGGATTCGGTGCGCTCTTTAACTGACTATGAAAAAGGAAGAAAATGTGAATGAGAAATAAAATTGTTGGACTGTCTTAACGTTTGTTAAGAAACTTTCTAAGTAGGTAATAAGACTTTGTCTGCATGGATATAGTTTTTCACGCTCACAATCAAATTTTGGATGTATATCACTAGTCTCGACTTAAGTCAATTAATGACTTACCGTCAATAGCGAGCTAAAATGTCCAAGATGTTTTTTTTTTCTAAAACCGAAACACAGCCGCTTGAACCGCTTTCTTAATCAATTTTAAACGAAAGCGTTTCCAGCAGTCCAATTTCTAACTCGTGGTCGTCGTATCAAAAAGCATTCGACATATAATATTTTTTATCCATTGAAGGTTTTCTATGACATAAAAATAACAATATTTCATACCAAACCTTGAATGGATACAAAAATATGTCAGCGGCTTTCATTTTTTGATAGCCAGCCACTGATAGAGAATAGGGGGTTATCACAACAACATGGCAGACTATTACGGTAAGAGATTAAATAGTTACTTAGTACGTAAGATATTTAATATCACTGGTTAAGAGTAGGCGAAAAAGTCAGTGAAGGAGTCCTTAAGAAAAAACTAAAGGAAGTTTTCATTAACGACTCCTTCGCTGATTAATTATAACATACTTACTTATATCAGGCTACATTATTACATTTAAATTACTAAATTACACATAAATAAAAAATAAAAAAATTATAATTATATTATTATATTATTACTTGGTAGGTATAATAGTTGTTGTGTCTAAATAATAAGTGCACGGCATAATATTAGTTGAGCGCGAACTATACAACAAACTACGTGTGTAGTTTGGCGAGAAGCAAAATTGTATGTAATTGTTTGTGCCAAACATAAAATCCACACTAATTATTATAAATGCGAAAGTGTGTCTGTCTGTCTGTCTGTCTGCTACGATTTCACGGCCCATCTGTTTATCCGATTTTGATGAAAATATTTGGTACAGGGATAATTTGTATCCTGGGGAAGGACATAGGCTACTTTTTATCCCGGAAAATTCAAGAGTTTCCGCCGGAATCAAAAAAAATTAATCCACGCGGACGAAGTCGCGGGCATCATCTAGTAAATAAATTATTTAAAAAAAAAACTTGGTCTCTCTACGACTTTCTAAAGCCAATGTGCGAGCAACTTAAGGAAGGTGAAACTACCCCATCAATAGTCTGTATCACCTTTTACGTTGTTTAAATTATTAAACATTTGGCTTTAACAAGGAAGGTGATTAATATTAACAGATGTTTGAATCAGCTATAAGGCTGGGTCTACATATTTTGTATCGTTTTGATGAATTGGATCGCCAAGACTCGGCGTGTGATCGAGGAAACACCAATTACTATGTGATACGTCGATGCGACATGCCCGTCATGATAAGATGATAAATGAGATGAAATAATTTTTTTTTTACATAATCTAATTAATAGTAGATGGGAATCGATGGAAAAATGCGACACAATATTTTGCCATATACCTGATTGGTGCGCAAAATATTCACAGTTGTTTTCATCACCTCTTAAGCAGAGTTCATGGGTTTATTCGACTGCACCAGAATGAGGGTTTTGGTATGTATGTAAACCTACCTAAGTATCTTAAAATGTTTGACATCGCCTGCAGCGTAAATGGATTGGTAAATTTTAACAAATGAAGCGCTGTTAATATTTTTTTTGGGTTGTATGAGTAGCACTAGGCAGATGACGTCATAAAAACATCCATACTTCTATACTTATAATAAAACTGTAACAGGTCCAATTCTGTACATTGAAGATATTTTGAAAATTTTTTTTGGAGGGCACTCATTATTCGATACTGAAGCCAAATCTGTAATTTTTTTCATTTTTGTCTGTCTGTCTGTCTGTCTGTCTGTCTGTCTGTCTGTCTGTCTGTATCTTGGCCGCGCATCACGCCGAAACTACTGAATGAATTCAAACGAAATTTGGCACGATTTGAGCCCATACTACGAGGTAGGACATAGGATACTTTTTATCCCGAAATTCTACCCCCGAAGGGCTGAAATAGGGGTTGAAAGTTTGTATGAAAGTCCGTCATTTCTCAAATTATATCGATGAAACTTGGTATATGAGCTGCGGGTTGAAAATGAAGACGTACGTATTTCACAGTTTTTCGTAATTCCACCCCCAAAGGGTTGAAATAGGGGTATAATATAAAAATGAATCCCTATTTCCCTTGGCCACGGCATCACGCGTGAACGGCTGGACCAATTTTGCTAATTCTTTTTTTTTGGGTTTGTCTGGACGCCATGATGGTTTATATTCACAATTGGACCCGGTAGGGGGCGCTGCAATCGGGTTCGAGGTTCAGGGCGGGACACGGCTGGACCAATTTCGCTAATTCTTTTTTTTGTTGGGTTTGTCTGGACCCCGGGATGGTTTATATTCACAATTGGACCCGGTAGGGGGCGCTGCAATCGGGTTTGAGGGTCCCGCCAAACCACGCGGACGAAGTCGCGGGCATCAGCTAGTAATATTATAAATGCAAAAGTTTTGATGAATGTATGGATGGATGGATGTATAGATGGATGGATGTTTGTTACTCAATCACGCCCGAATGGCTGAACGGATCTGGATGAAATAACATACAGGCTACTTTTTATCCCGGAAAATTATGGAGTTCCCCTCGGGAACCAAAAAACCAGAACCCACGCGGACGTAGTTGCAGGCATCAGCTAGTAATTTATACTTAATATTATGTCATTCTGAAAAATTCTACTTGTATGAATTCATTTCATCGACAGTCGCTGAGTTGATCGCTACTCTAGTCCTACACGTTAAGATTTCACGCCTGAGATACAATACACCAAAATGATACAGTTTAATGCGGAAATGGTTCGACGACCTCCGTGGCGCAGTGTGTAGCGCTGTTGTCTTAACGTGCGGAGGTCCCGGGTTCGATCCCCGGCAGGGTCAATTTGGGAATTTATAATTTCTGAATTTTCCCTGGTCTGGTCTGGTGGGAGGCTTCGGCCGTGGCTAGTTACCACCCTACCGGCAAAAACGTGCCGCCAAGCGATTTAGCGTTCCGGTACGATGCCGTGTAGAAACCGAATAGGGGTATGGGTTTAATATAACTGCCATGCCCCTAACAGGTTAGCCCGCTACCATCTTAGACTGCATAATCACTTACCATCAGGTGAGATCGCAGTCAAGGGCTAACTTGTAGTGGATTAAAAAAAAAATATACTCGTGTGGTTAATGTGTGACCAGCCTTAGGTTCTCTTAGTAACATTTCAATTAATCTAAGTGAAACTTTGGCTGACTTGTTCTGCCGTGTTTATTGTTTTGGGCTACTTAAAATAATATTTTACAAATTGTATTATATTCATGGCTTTGTTACTTTTGTTTATGGAATCTAGTAATAACAGCCTAAATAAAAGCTCTACCATTTTTTATACGACTGCCTGAAAAAAGGAGTAGGTATATTGTTTTCAGGGTTCATGTATATTGTATGTATGTATGCGAGTTTGTATATTCCACCATAACTTCTATACGCCTGAACGGATTTTGATGAATGAGGTATCGTTAGAATCCTTAGCTTATTTTGGGTGGCATAGGCTAGTAAAATTTTAAAAAAAATTGATAGGGTGACCATGGTCCCGCATTAATGACTGAAGTTAATTTTTTTTTCCAAAATGAGATTAACTATATTGTCATCATCAAGAAAATGATGAGTAGATTCCAAAAATATATAAGACTATATTTCAATATCCAGTGATTCACAAAAAAATATCATTTAACTATGGCAGTCGTATTTTTAGGGTTCCGTACCCAAAGGGTAAAAACGGGACCCTATTACTAAGACTCCGCTGTCTGTCTGTCTGTCTGTCTGTCTGTCTGCCTGTCTGTCTGTCTCCAGGCTGTATCTCATAAACCGTGATAGCTAGAAAGCTGAAATTTTCACAAATGATGTATTTCCGTTGCCGCTATAACAACAAATACTAAAAATTAAAAAAATATATATATTAAGGGGGGTCCCCATACAATAAACGTGTTTTTTTCGTATTTTTTTGCTCAATATTAAAAACGGTAACAGGTAGACGGTTCAAATTTTCACAGAATATTAACTTGTATATTACCTTTCAAAATAAATAATTAAATATCAATAAAGTAAATATTAAAGGGGGGCTCCCATACAACAAACGTTATTTTTATTTTTAATACGTCATAAATCGTAAAACTTACTACAGGTTTGTACGAAACCCTCGGTGCGCGAGTCCGACTCGCACTTGGCCGGTTTTTTAATTCTTTGAGTTATATTCACTTGTTATTGTTTGCAAGCTGATGCCCGCGACTTCGTCCGCGTGGATTGAGGTTTTTCGGTTCCCGCGGGAACTGTTTAATTTTCCGGGATAAGTAGCCTATGTGTTATTCCAAAGAGAGATAATATATTATATATCTGTGCCAAATTGTATCCAGATCCAATCAGCCGTCCTGGCGAGATTGAGTAACAAACATCCATCCATCCATCCAAACTTTTGCATTTATAATATTAGTTAAGTATAGATAAAAGGGAAAACGGAAGCCGGAAGGGCATCCATATACGAGCAATTCGATTTATGTGATTAACTAGCTAATGCCCGCGACTTCATCCGCGTGGAACAAGTTTTTTATTTCCCACGGGAACACCTTAATTTGTGTGTACACCTTAATGTCTAATGATTTGAGACTTATTTCGTGGTTTGAAAACCCGGTTGCATGGATCGTGGTCCCGTCGTGTCCACGATCCATGCAACTGGGTCGAAATATCGACAAATAAAATCATTGTTTTACATCGTGGTATGTACCCATTTTAATACATAATAATACACCTTAATGTCACTCTCCAGGTCCTCAACTATACCCAAATAAAAATCACGTCGATCCGTTGCTCTGTTGCAGCGTAATTGAAGCACCAACCAACAAACACACTTTCGCATTATTATAATATTAGTATGATGAAGTATGATGTAAGGTGTCACGACCCTCAGCTTGAAGGATTATTACGTAGAGAGCGAAATCTCGGAGATTCAATTTGGAATCACTTGTCGCGCTAGCGTAGAGCTGGAAGTGCGAATAATTGGTATTTCTCACTGTTGCAGTCGAAAATTTGCAGTCAGTTGCCAATACGTACATCTAAAGGCCGTAGATCGCTAGCTTTTTCGGAGTCTAAAGAATTTTGTTTTGTTGCGTTACATCCATACTAATATTATAAATGCGAAACTGTGTCCGTCTGTCTGTCTGCTACGCTTTCCCGGTCCATCTTTCTAACCAATTTTTCTGAAATTTGGTATAGAGGTAGGTTATTTACCGGAGAAGGACATAGGCTACTTTTTTCCTGGAAAATTGAAGAGTTCCCGCGGGATTTAAAAAACCTTAATCAACGCGGACGAAGTCGCGGGCATCATCTAGTAAGAAATATATCTCTATTATCTCTCTAAGGCAAATATTTTTTTCTTGTGAAAAAAACTATGATATGTATGTACTGCCTCGTTGGTTTAGTGGTTAGCATGTTTGACTGCGGCCGACGAGGTCCCAGGTTCAAGTCCCGGGTCGGGCCATAATTAAGTGTTGGGTTTTTCTGACCAGAGATCATTCTGAGTACTACACTAATATTACCTATTCTGTGGCACTAGCCCGGAGTTAGGAATTTCGCGGTGTTTCACCCCTGTGCCCGTGCCTGCAGAGACTTAGAAGCCATAAGGTGTTCAAGTGGGACATGAGAAAAGAGAAGCGCCCAATGAGATGACGCGTTCGTTTGGAATGAAATGAAATGTTTATTTCATGTAGGTCATGTGTGCTACTTAAACTATGCCATGACTCTACCACTAGTTCGGAAGCTTAGGTATTCATATTTTCCCATTTAGTGCTCCTTACCAAACGTATCGTCAGCTTCCCTTAAAAACATACGTCGTATAAGTTTTCTATCCTGTGTATACAGTTTTAATAAAACGCCATGCTGTAACTGGTATATATTCTTTTCTACTTTTATTTTGAAACCCTTCGTATTCCTCGGGAATTCAATTTAAAATTACTCGTTGCTCAGCGCAAGATATACTGGCTGAACGAATAATTGACACTTTCCTGCAATTCTGGCAAAAACTCGGCATTCGATCGCCTACAGATAAGATAGCGTCATAAAAGTCGTTTGTTTCAGTGAAATTGAAAGATTAAGGCCGGCCTCACACAGCCGGAATGCCTATCTGAATTCAGAATCTTAATTCAGAATCTGAATTCAGAAAGCACAAAAATGCATACAATGTCACTGTTCCCCACACACATTCTGGTTTTTTCAGATTCTTAATTTTTCAGATCGATCTGACAGAATGTGTCGACGAGCGTTCTTAATTCCGGATCTGAAAGTTTCAGATTCTGAATTCAGAACGCACATCTTTCCATACATTTCTATAGAGCGGACACACACACTCTGAATTCAGATTGAATTACTTCAGTCGTCGCTGCAACCTGGTACTGTATAGACGTGTTGCGCCTTGCAACCCGTCGCGTCGTGATGTGTGACACGGAAAATTTAATTATGTGTGTCCAAAGACATCCGTGTATTTGGGATACATCAATAGAGGACTAACATAACAAGAAAATAAAAGATTTAGCATGGTTGGATGTATGCAAACACCAACCATGCTAAATCTCGCATATATTATATAATAACTAGCTGATGCCCGCGACTTCGTCCGCGTGGATTGAGGTTTTTCGGTTCCCGCGGGAACTCTTTAACTTTCCGGGATAAAAAGTAGCCTATGTGCTATTCCAGACTACAATCTATCTCTGTGCCAAATTTCATCCAGATCCGTTCAGCCGTTGGAGCGTGATTGAGTAACAAACATCCATAAATCCATACATCCACACATCCATACATCCATACATCCATCCAAACTTTCGCATTTATAATATTTATTTGATGCTCGCCGTAATAATAATAATAATGTCCTCCCGACCGAATTTCGGCCACGGCGGCCAATCTCCAGAGAGATTAGCCATCTGCGCGGGAGATATTATAGTGCACAAGTGTGTGCGCAAACACAGGTGCACTCTCTGTTCCTTTACTCTCATAGACCGATGGGACGGAAAATCCGACACGACCGGAGAGAGATCAGGCGCAGGACCGACGGCTTAACGTGCTCTCCGAGGCACGGGGGTGCAACACCGCCAACTTCCTAACTCCGGGCTAGCACTGAGAATTTCTTGTCAGAAAAACCCAGACTTGTTGTGACCCGACCCGGGACTCGAACCCGGGACCTCGTCGGCCGCAGTCGAACATGCTAACCACTAGACCAACGAGGCAGTTCGCCGTAATAATATGGTACTGGCTCTCCCTTAATCTGTTTACATTAATTGGATGAATCCAGTGTATTCGTTTGTATTTCTTTTTATTATAAAAATGAAAAAGAAGCGCGATGAGTATTAATAATTCCTCTTCCATATTCAAAGACGTCCGCCTGAGCCGAGAATAACGTTATTAGTGATCAATCGACAAATTCATAATCTGAATTCCGGTATATTGCCTCACACAGTACCGGAATTCAGATTCTGAATTAAGATTCTGAATTCAGAGAGGCATTCCGGCTGTGTGAGGCCGGCCTATGGCCGACTTGCACAACACGATCTAAACTGATTTAGTTTATTTGACACTTTTTGATTTAAGTTTAATTTAGGCTTGAAATGAAAAGGACAAGTACTTACGTAGAAAATTTCACTTAAACTATCATCAACTATTATTAGAGAAGGCTTAGTGGGTTGGTACATTAAGTTTCCTGTTCTGTTGGGCAGCCCGGGCCGGTCCGGGACGTCGAAGTTCAAGGGGTCGTCTGAAAATAATCAGCGCTGTTATGGTGCATCTACACTGAGTTCGATGCCCTTTTTGTGTTTTATACGACACAGAAGATTAGTGTTTATAGCATCAGTGTTCAATCTATAAGTTTATAACAATAGTGTTTAGTCCAAAAGTATTTTCTGTATCTTGTAATTGTGTTTGTTTTCTGTGTATTTTAAATCGAAAATAAAGATTTTATTTATTTATTTATTTAAACAGGTATAACGGCCTTGCGCAATTTTTCGTCTAAAGGCCTTTGCGCACTGCATTCGATCCGAATCCGATGCGAATCGGTTTTCAAACCAATTTCCTCTCACAATGGCAAACTAATTAGAACAATCGCTGGAATTCGCTGAACTCAAGTGGTTCGAAACCTTAAAGAACTGCAGTGGACAGTTGAGAATCCCTGCAAGACTGTTGGCGACGATGACTACGAAGGCTGATAATTTTAAAAGATCTTACGTTAAATTTTCTTTCTTATCACAAATTGAAAAGCGTTTACTTCGTCCCTACATCGAGGCTATATCACAGTCTAAAGATATATCTACTTCATACAGTCGATCGATGGACTCATTCGGGTAGATTAATTCCGTTGCGTGTTAGAACGAGATAGGATATGGATTATATCGACTGGTAAAAGTCAACAAATACACATTACTTAATTATTTATTTATCTAAGTTCCATGGATCAGCGTTCATATTACAAAAAATATTATTTATATGCATATTCGAGAACACTGTGGCGACAGAGTAAAATGGAGAGAAATACTCTTGATTTAAAGTCGAAAATTAAGTACCATCGATTTTAATTTCGCAATGTCACCGCTTGGTGCGTTTGATAGGCATGTATGGATGAACTTAAACTCTAAAACAAGGAGACTAAGGCCCATCCTACTTTAATCTGTGCTTTTTCGCCAAATTGTTTCGACTTCGGTATGATTTAAAATCTTGTGGAAAGGTTACGCGTATGTGCCTCATAGGCCGACTTACACACTGCCTAAACTAATTTAGTTAAATATTGTCATGCTGTCCCTTTTTGATAAGTTTATTCTGGGGTTGATATGAAAAGGACAGGTAAGAAAATTTAACTTAAACACATTTAACGGCCTTGTACAAGTGGGCCATAATGACGATGACGTTCGTTTACTCCAAAAACAGGTGTCGTCTCACTGTAATAATTTATTACGTTTTGATTTTATGCTCAAAACCTTTTCTCTCTACTCATATAATTCAGTAGCAAGTGTGTCTGGATTTGTTTTAGCGGAAAAGTTTCGAATTACGTAGTCGGCGCCGAAAATGCTTTTCAAATATGGTCTGACGATGCACAGCTGTTCTGGCTGTGAAATTGTCTTCGTAATTAACTGGTATTTTACTGGTAAAAGCCTTCAAAGTGAGAGCGATTAAGAGTCATCAAAATAGTGGACTGAAAAATAGATTTTCAGCTGTGTTTTGATATAATAATATAAGCAGAAGGTAGATTCATATTATAACGATTCAAAAGCGCTTGTAAAAGCTTATTTGAATAAAAAAACATTTTGAATTTTGAATTTTTTTTTGCATGGATATCTATTAACTCAATAGATATCCATGCTTATATTATAATAATGCCTTGATAATGCGAATGTGTGTCTATCTGTCCATCTTTCAATCGATTTCGACGAAATTTGGTACAGAGATAAGTTACGGAAAAGATTACTTTTATCCTGGAAAATTAAATTTCCATATTATATGATTTTTCAAAAAATTAAATCCCCGTGGACTAAGCCGCTTTACCGGGTTAGAAATATGGAAAGTAGGTTTTAATAACGGCGCTAAAGAATTTTTGAAAGTTACCACTAGGGTGTCTCAACAGGCGATAAAATCATGTTATATCAATAAAAATCAGTATTTGAATGTTTGATTGTTTGGATCAGTAGTTGAATGAATTGAAAGAAGAAATACTAGTTTCAGGAATTCCAGAAATCCTAAAGTTAGTCTTGACATGCCGAATTGAAGGCTAAATTCATAATCACTAGATAATCACCACTGTTTAATCATAATTAATAGCACACACACTCATAATAGGTCACGCTAGTAGGTACAGTTTGATCCCAAAGCAAAACTTCATTACCTACCTACTACGCCCTAGTAATTATTACGTAGGTACCACTACAGCCTATTAACGTCCCACTGCCGGGCACAAGCCTCCACTCTCATAGGAGAGAGGGAATTAGAGCATAGACCCACCACGCTGCTCCAATGCGGGTTGGCGGGCTTTAACGACTATTATCATGTAAGTGATAATAACCGGGACCGACGGCTTAACGTGCTCTTCGAGGCACGAAAGTGAAACACCGCCAACATCCTTACTCCGGGCTAGTACTGAGAATTTCTAGTTAGAAAAACCCAACATTTAAGTATGGCCCGACCCGGGACTCGAACCTGGGACCGCGTCAGCCGCAGTCGAACATGCTAACCTCTAGACCAACGAGGCAGTCGTACAACAATTACTTTCTGTACGGTTAAATACCGAGGTCGATAATCCACAGCCTTACTGGCCCTTCGTTCGCCATCCAGGGCTATCGATTGAATGTCCCCTTCCTTTGTAGGTGTGACGTGGTTTTCTGAAGCATCCTTCAGCCACTTTGCCACAAAAGTCGGCAGTTAGCTCGAAACGTCACTTGTATCGAGGGCCGATGGGAACAAAGCACTCGTTTACGATAAAGGTGCCGTATTAGTACACTTAGTATGAGATTTTTACACATCACCAACGTTGTTAGAATTCGAGCATCGAGACAATGATGTCAGGAGTACTAGGGCTTAAAATGACTTGATCTAAAGTCGATTTTTTTTTCTTTTATTCACTAAAAGTTAGCCCTTGACTGCGATCTCACCTGATGGTAAGTGATGATGCAGTCTAAGATGGTAGCGGGCTAACCTGTTAGGGGCATGGCAGTTATATTAAACACACACGCCTATACGGTTTCTACACGGTATCGTGCCGGAACGCTAAACCGCTTGGCGGCACGTCTTTACCGGTAGGGTGGTAACTAGCCAGGGCCAAAGCCTCCCACCAGGCCAGACCAGGGAAAATTCAGAAATTATAAATTTCCTGACCCTGCCGGGGATCGAACCCGGGACCTCCGCACTTTAAGGCAACAGCGCTCAACACTGCGCCACGGAGGTCATTTATTACTCGTGCAATGTGTTCTTCTACTCAACGTGTCCGGTCCGAATACTTAAGCTGGTATTTGCAGCTTAAGCAGCTTTGAAACAAGAGTTCCATTTCACTTTAACGCTTGTGTTTGAACGCTTTCTAAATTTTTTATATTTATAGGCTAGCGTTTGGCTGCAATCAAACTTGCCGGCAAGTGGTCATGCAGTATATAAGGTGGAGCGCGCTTGCCTAGAAGATGCATATTCACTCTTGACTTGAAGATACCGGGCAACAAATAGCAATTCGTACGAAGCGAATTGCTGTTTGTTACCCGGTATCTTCAATTCTATCAACCTATATTGAGATTTTAAAATCTTATACTAACCCTACCGGTTTTGTTTTAGCTGTACAAGCCATTAGTGGGGCCGTACTGCCTGTTTGTGATATATTGGAGGCAGTTTAGATAATCGATTTTTTTTATTATAGCGTAAAAAGTAGGTGAGCGTCTATTTGGTTATTATAAGCGGGTGATCGTCTCCTTACGGGGACATAAGTCTGGTTTATATTGCTATCTGGGGCGTCACAATTGATTAAAGAAACGCATCGTATTTCTTGCGCGTGGATTTGGGGTTTTAATCCCGCAGGACTCTTTGATTTTTCAGCTTAAAAACTAGTCTTTTTATGGGTTGCAATCTTTCTTTGTAACAAATTTAGTCATTAACAGTTTTACAAATGGGTCCTGAAAACGTAGCAGATTAAAAGTCGGACCCACTTTCGCATTTATAGGTGTACTAGGTGATGCCCGCGCCATCGTCCATGCGGATGGAGTCGCGGGCACCATCTAGTACAATATATGTACAACTGAATAAAATCCTAAGAAGTTTTTTTAATTACCGGGGGAACGCCTTAATTTTCCCGTGTAAAAATAATATAAAAATAGCCTATGTCCTTTCTCGGGATGCAACCTATCACCATACCAAAATTTCACCAAAATCGGTTTAAAAGATGGGCCGTTAATGCGTAACAGACAGACAGACACTTATTTTCGCATTTATAGTACTAGATGATGCCCGCAACTTCGTCCGCGTGGACTAAGTTTTTTCGATTCCCGCAGGAACTCATTAATTTTCAGGGATAAAAAGCAGCCTATGTCCTTCCTCGGTATACAACCTATCCCTGTACCAAATTTCATCTAAATCGGTTGAACAGGTGGGCCGTGAAAGCGTAGCAGGCAGACAGACAGACAGACACACTTTCGCATTTATAATATTATTAGTAAATTAGTATGGATTAGTATGGATTTATCCTAATTAGTATGGATGTGTGCTATAATATTATGCGTCATATTCCAGACAACACAGCCCCGTCTCGGCCCTTAAACGCCAGTTAATTTCCAAACATAAATTCCCAGCAGCCAAGTCACAGCTGCGCATCGTCAGACCGCATTTTAAAAGCGTTTTCGTCGCCAACGACGTACCTACTCGTAATTTGTAACTTCTCTCTAAAACGTATTGAGACTCGCTTGCTACCGAAATTTTTTACACGGACCAACTGTTCAAAAGTTTGTGAATTAGGTCGTTGATATACGTTGATATACGTTGATAATAATATATAATGTTCTTAGTAAGTAAGTACTTACTTGTATTAATTCAATTCAATTCATTTATTTAAAACATGCATTACATACAGGTGTCTCTTATGTTACGTCATGTTTTGACTCTACCACCGGTTCGGAAGAAGAGCCGGCAAGAAACTCAGCAGTTGCTCTTTTTTTTTTAAGCATATTATACTAGCGTGCCAGTACTTTCTTCTAGACGGGGAGCTGGAGACGAATTTCGGGAAGGTCCTTTTGGCAAGCTGAAATTGTGAAATAATATAAACTCGTCAATTAGCGAATCCAGTCCTGCCAGTCTAGTAGAGCGTTTGCGGTTATTTTGCTACTGCGCAGCATTTGCAAAAAATAGACCAAAAAATATTTTTTTGGTAACTTGTTTTTTTTTATCTTTTAATTTAGTACCTACCTATAGAATTCGAAAAAAATCCCAGACGTTTTTGTCGGTTATAAAGTATTATTACCAGACTAAAACTATTTCAAAATATTTTATTAAAATTTCCAAAAAATATACTTTTAGCAATCTGAAATTTTAATCACGTATTGAGTAATTTCAATAATACATGCAAATCACAAATTTTGCGGTTTTACACAATTCCCAGACGTGAATAAAGTTTTCAAATGAGTACGACATACGAAATAACCGCAAACGCTCTACAAGACTGGCAGGACTGGATTCGCAAATTGACGAAATTATATTTTTTCAATTTCAGCTTGCCAAAAGGACCTTCCCGAAATTCGTCACCAGCTTTTGGACCATTCGCTCACGTATAATTTCTTGAAATCCCTTGGCAGATCATTGACCTTAATATACCTACTTCAAGCCATATCTGAGAAAAAAAGGTATAGGTACAGACCTTGATAAACAGACGGACAGACAGACGGACAAAGTGAATCTTTCTCCATTATGAGGTGTGGAACCTTAAATATTGCTATAACTGACTTGAGCTGCACTTCGCCTTCTTTCACTTACTGTGAGTAAAAGTTACCTTCAAAATGCACTAAGTATTTATTGCTTTACTAAAGTATACCTGTTAGTGCTACAGTGTTTGATGTTCGTTATTTAAGTGTCTTCACGTAACGTCAAGTTCGATAAGTTATATGGTCTAGGTGTGTTAACCAAGACCTTAGCGATTGAAAAAGATCGAAATATACGACATTAATTTTTTTTTAAAGGACACTGTCAACGTAGCTGCGTGTTGAGGTAGCGATGAGGCCTAGTAGTTTAGACGGCCGGCTTCCTATTCGGGTGGTCGAAGATTCGGTCCCCAGGCACACACCTCTGACTCTTAGGAGTTATGTGCGTTTTAAGAAATTAAGTATCACTTGCTTTATTAACGGGAAAGGAAGATATCGTGAGGGAGCTTGTATGCCCGAGAGTTGTTCATAATGTTCTCAAGACTGAGTAAAGACTGCTATTCTGAGAAAAGATTCGTGCTCAATACTGATCCGGGAATTGATTGAAGTGAGTTAGATAGAGGTAATTCCTCTTCTTACTTTAAACGAATTACGTATGTACCTACTAGATTTCGAAAGTTCGCTAGGTTTACGAGAGCTTGTGTATTGGCTAAGCACCTTGTGTCGATTTATAGTTTGCGGTACAGTTTGAAATGCATTGGGAGAGTGCTTCAACTAATTTTATTGCCTTTTGGTTGTCATGTTCAATGTACAGTAAACTTTCAATTAGTACTTACGTCACTATATCCATGTTGAAAGTTTTGTTTGCTGCTTTGTCTTTAAAATTACGCTGCAACGTAATTAGTAATTACCATGATTGAAACGCCTGGGACAGTGATACCTAATAATTTAGACTACTTTGTATTGTATGATGTATCCCCGAAAATTCCACGAAATCTATCGAAAGTACCAACATTTATCAATAACCTAAATCGACGCGGACGAAGTCGCGGGTATCATGTAGTCTAGAATAATATATGAAAAAAAAGGTATTGCGTGGGCCAACATTGTATACCTACCACATATTGTCCGAAACGGTGGTTATCTTGTAGTAAGATAACCACCATTTCGGAAAGTAGTTTTTTACTACGAAAAAAACAGCCAATAATTTTGAAGGTAGGTAATAATTTTACAGGCCACGATTACACTTGTAAGTTTTTACGTAAGTAGAGCACATAAGTAACTAAAATTTGCATACGATACGCCACTTATGCTGAGATATATAGAGCGAACTTTGACTTTGCTTAGACTTAAGACATGGTTAAAACGAGACAGATATATGGTACTCACATAAGTCCATCTCGTTTTAACTCTAAGTAAAGTCTGAGCCAAGTTAAAGTAGGTACGTACTATAGATCTCAGCCTTACACTCGTAAGTGTTACACTGGCCTGTTTACATTCGTAAGTTAGTGTAATCCTAGCCATAACGTGAGTCGTAAATCTAAGTATCACCACCGATTATAAAAAGTAGATTCTACTACAACGAGCCGGCCAGAAACTCAACCGTTACTTAATATACTCTTTTCTGACATCTTTACTGTAATATGGACTATGGATGTATCCAAAAAAGTGTAAAGCCAAATTATTATGAACGAACAACAAAAGTCAACAACAGAAAGCCGTTGATACCAATATTAAAATGGTATCAACTTTTTAATGGAGTCGTGTTTTGAATGTTTATTGGCATCTAGAGCAGGCTTTGTAATTCCAATAAGAGATCTTTTAACCTTAGCTCACTGTCAAATGAAAATCAAATTTATGTGTAGTCACTTTAAGGTTCGTTTGAGATTGAGATCAATAGCTCTCGTGCACCGAAATCCAAGCTGAAGCGATATCCTTGGCTTTATTAATACCCACTTGTCTTGTAAGTAGAGTTTCTGATAATTCTATCTTAGGAGTTCCATGTTATCAAATTCTAATGAATAATCTAATCTAAATGAATGAATTTTCGTTTGCGCGTCAAAATCCTTTTCATCCCACCATCTCGGAAAGAGTATTTTTACTCTTCGATATCTGAAGGTAAAATCCGTTATTATCCTCTAGAGGATAAAGTAAATTGGATTTAGAACATCGTGTGCACGTTAGTAAATATCACTCGTCTATGAAGTTTGTGAATTCAAAACATCATTAATAGTTATTTGTTATACAAGAGTGAAAAGTTGTTTTTTAACCGCGTGCTCAATTTTGATGACCGAGCAAGCGAAGGAGTCTAAAATTGAATCACGAGCAGGGCGAGTGATTCAAAAATTAGAATCCTGAGCGTCAGCGAGGGAATCAAAAGAGCACGAGGTGAAAAATCTTTTCACTCGAGTGCAACACGTAACTTTTCATCCCACCTCAGCGAGGAAATGACTAAATGCAAAAAAAATCACAAGGTAACTTTTCATCCCACCTCAGCGAGGAAATGACTAAATGCAAAAAATCACAAGATTAAATTCAATTCTGTTAATTTCTTCGTCACTACAATCACTCATTTTAGGTTTTTCACTTATTTTCAATTTTCTTGTTTTTAATCGGTTTTAATTTTAAACAATACGACGTGAAAGAAAATGGTGCGCGCAAAGCAAATTAAAAAAGTACACCAAGAAGGATACGAGTGTGAGTTTTTAACAAATTAAAAACGATTGTATGGAAATTCGGCACCATAGAGGTACAAGTAAATAGGTTTTAATGATGTTTTGAATTCACAAACTTCATAGACGAGTGATATTTACTAACGTGCACACGATGTTCTAAATTCAATTTACTTTATCCTCAAGAGGATAATAACGGCTTTTACCATCAGATATCGAAGAATAAAAATACTCTTTCCGAGATGGTGGGATGAAATAGTTATTTGATAAACAAGAGTGAAAAGTTTTTTTTTAACCGCGTGCTCAATTTTGATGACCGAGCAAGCGAAGGATTCTAAAATTGAATCAAAAATTAGAATCCTGAGCGTCAGCGAGGGAATCAAAAGAGCACGAGGTGAAAAATCTTTTCACTCGAGTGCAACACGTAACTTTTCATCCCACCTCAGCGAGGAAATGACTAAATGCAAAAAAAAATCACAAGGTAACTTTTCATCCCACCTCAGCGAGGAAATGACTAAATGCAAAAAAAAAACACAAGATTAAATTCAATTCTGTTAATTTCTTCGTCACTAGAATCACTCATTTCAGGTTTTTCACTTATTTTCAATTTTCTTGTTTTTAATCGGTTTTAATTTTAAACAATATGACGTCAGACGTGAAAGAAAATGGTGCGCGCAAAGCAAATTAAAAAAGTACACCAAGAAGGTTACGAGTGTGAGTTTTTAACAAATTAAAAACGATTGTATGGAAATTCGGCACCATAGAGGTACAAGTAAATAGGTTTTAATGATGTTTTGAATTCACAAACTTCATAGACGAGTGATATTTACTAACGTGCACACGATGTTCTAAATTCAATTTACTTTATCCTCAAGAGGATAATAACGGCTTTTACCATCAGATATCGAAGAATAAAAATACTCTTTCCGAGATGGTGGGATGAAAAACCTATTTACTTATACCTCTATGGTGCCGAATTTCCATACAATCGTTTTTAATTTGTTAAAAACTCACACTCGTAACCTTCTTGGTGTACTTTTTTAATTTGCTTTGCGCGCACCATTTTCTTTCACGTCTGACGTCATATTGTTTAAAATTAAAACCGATTAAAAACAAGAAAATTGAAAATAAGTGAAAAACCTGAAATGAGTGATTCTAGTGACGAAGAAATTAACAGAATTGAATTTAATCTTGTGTTTTTTTTTGCATTTAGTCATTTCCTCGCTGAGGTGGGATGAAAAGTTACCTTGTGATTTTTTTTTGCATTTAGTCATTTCCTCGCTGAGGTGGGATGAAAAGTTACGTGTTGCACTCGAGTGAAAAGATTTTTCACCTCGTGCTCTTTTGATTCCCTCGCTGACGCTCAGGATTCTAATTTTTGATTCAATTTTAGAATCCTTCGCTTGCTCGGTCATCAAAATTGAGCACGCGGTTAAAAAAAAACTTTTCACTCTTGTTTATCAAATAACTATTCTCAGATGAGTGAAAATTACAGTCAAAATTTGTAAGATTCTGTCTGTAACAGGTGCGCCGATCGCGCGTCGCGTAATTTAGATGCCATCTTAGAGAAGTCAATTTAACTTTTTAATTCTTGTATGAAAAAAAAAATCGTAGATCAAAAGTTTTTCAGTACTACATTTAAAATGTACAGAAGGTTATTTATTAGTGTATTTAAATTAACTCTGTTTATACTATAAAATTATAATTGAAATTATGCTACGTCATCTCATAGACGCGGGCCGATCGGTAATTTATCCAAGCATAAATTTCCCACCATGGTAAAACTTTGAAGAAAATGAATTTATAGTGCGCTCCAGCTCTATCGTTTTTACCTGACCCGAAGCTTGAGTAATATCGCTAGCACAAAGTTTCAATAAACTGACTTTATGACGCCTAGTATCACAAATTTCGTTAACTAGCACATCCATACTAATATTATAAATGCGAAAGTGTGTCTTGTCTGTCTACTACGCTTTTGCGGCCCATCTGTTCAACCGATTTTGATGTAGATGGTTTACAGGTAGTTTACATCCCGGGGAAGGACATAGGACTTTATATCATCATATATATATATATATTTTATCCCGGAAAATTAAAGATTTTCCGCGGGAATCAAATGACCTTAATCCACGCGGACGAAGTCACGGGCATTATCTAGTCTATTCTTAATACTTATTTTACTAAATATACTAAATAATATTATAAATTCGAAAGTTTGGATGATAGATGGATGGATGGATGTTTGTTACTCAGTTTGATCTGGATGAAATTTGGCACAGAGATAGATTATAGTCTGGAATAACACATAGGCTACTTTTTATTCCGGAAAATTAAACTTCCCGCGGGAACCAAAAAACCTGGTTTGGTGATTGAGTAACAAACATCCATACATCCATCCATTCACATTTTTAACCGACTTCAAAAAATTGAATTGGGACCACACGGGAAGCACCAGCTTTCAAATAAAAAAAGAATCATCCAAATCGGTCCACCCAGTCAAAAGTTCTGAGGTAACAAACATAAAAAAAAAAAAAAAAAAAAAAAAAAAAAAAAAAAAAAAAATACAGTCGAATTGAGAACCTCCTCCTTTTTTTGAAGTCGGTTAAAAAAGGAGGAGGTTCTCAATTCGACTGTATTTACCTCAGAACTTTTGACTGGGTGGACCGATTTGGATGATTCTTTTTTTATTTGAAAGCTGGTGCTTCCCGTGTGGTCCCAATTCAATTTGGTGAAGATCTGATGAATATCTCCGGAGATGGAGAACGGAACTCCTCATGGATAAGAGTAAATTGCTCGCGATCAGTGTGATAGTCTTGTAAACAGTATGTTTTAACCATGCATAGCATATCTCGTTCTGGTTACATCCTGTATTTTAAAACAGTGGGACCACTAAAAATTGTGAAATAAAAAAATTTCAAAAAAAAAATAAAAACCGACTTCAAAAACCACAAACACTAAAAAGTAAAAAATAATTTAATTTATTATGTATACAAGAGTTAATTTAGTTCTATAATAAAATTCTTTGGAGTCGGTGCCAATGTGGAGTCACGTCAACAATAATGAAGAGTAGGTAGACGGTTCATGCGGCTAATTGGTATTTTCGCATTTATGATATTAGTACCCATAGATTTTATCACACATTATAATCGAATGTTACTATTTTAATGTACCGCCATAATTTATTTTTATGTATGAGAGGTACTTATCCTCATTATATATTTTACGCAATTGATCATTAGAAATTAGTTCCTCCTAGAAACAGAATACGACTATAACGTTTACTACACTGATCTTAAGCTCTTTATTCCCGTATAGAGTAGTTATTCCGCATTAACGATACATCGAGCATTGGCAAAGATACTCAATAGTCGGCATGCCTTATCAGATGAAAAATGTTTTCGGGGAAAAAACTACTCTAATTTTACTATTTAAAGTCTATTTTACAATGCAGGAACTTCAAAGATAAGCCTCCACACAAAGCGAAAAAAGGTTTTGGCAACGGGCCAGTCGAGGTACGATACTTCCTGTACTAGAAAACCATTTCGTCGTGTTCTTTTTAAGAGGCAAGTGTAAAATGATAGGCATCTCTTTCTAATGTGGACGTAAAGTGATGTTTGACAGGGAGGGAATGAACGTCTCATATACAATGTACGTGGTTTGAGGCTATCTCTGATCAGGTGATAACTGATAACGCCCTGATAATTAATTGATTTTGATAGCCAGTCTTATGTTTAAATTTTTAGGGTTGCGTACCTAAAAGAGAAATCTAAGAGCCAGTCACTCTTAAAATAACACCGCTCTAGGATGTTAGCTCTTATCCTACCTTTCGGGAAAAGGCGCAGAAATGGAACACCAAATTCGACATTTTCGTGTGATATTTCATCATCATCATCTTCATTGGCGCTAAGCCCGGACGTGTGGGCCCGGACCTGCTCCAGTCGATTTCTCCATCCATCTTGATCCCGCGCGTGACTCCTCCAGTTTTACTCGCTCACTATAGTCACTATATCGCAGCATAGCCGATTTAATTGAATTTCGAGTATAAATGCGAAAGTATGTCTGCCTGTCTGCTACGCTTTCACGGCCCATCTGTTCAACCGATTTTGATGAAATTTGGTATGTTGATAGTTTGTATCCTGGGGAAGGACATAGGCTACATTTTATCCCGGAAAATTAAAGAGTTCCCGCGGGATTCAAAAATCCGTCGCGGGCATCATCTAGTTCTTGCGTGCGTGGATTAAGATTTTTTATTCCGTCATCCGCGTGGATTGAGGTGGTTTGGTTCCCGTGGAAACTCTTTAATTTTCCGGAAATTAAATTAGTACCTGTTAATCCAGGGTATAATCTATCTCCTTTTCAAATTTCAACCAAATTTGTCTAGTAGTTTTTAAGTTTTAGTGTGATTATAGGAGTATTAAAATAATGCTCCGGAAAAAAAAGCTAATTATACTTTTGAAGATTACGTAAATGATAAAAGAGCATGGATTTGATTCTCTCCAGCAATGCTAAGGACAGCGGTTACTTAAGTATCTACACATTGATGTAATTGTAAATGAATCTTTTGAAAAGAGCAACCACCGAGTTTTTTGCTGTTTCTTCTCGGTAGGAATGGCATTCCGAACCAGTGGAAGATTCACTTGACGATTCAAAAGCACTTTTAATTAGTTTATTTGAATAAAAATATGAGTTTGAGTTTGAGTTAAGGATTCAATACTTCTAGCACAGAATACTTACTACTGTCGTAATATTGTCATCAGAATTCTTTGGATTGCGAATACTATTGAAATTGGGTACAGCGGGTTATTTTGAAATAATGGATAGCGTCATACTAACGTGATACGTTTAAAGTACCAAACGTTTATATGATGGGTTAAAACTTCAAACGCACCAAGGGATTCGTTTTCCACCGTAGCTCGTGCTACGCTGCTACGGCCGTAGAAAGCTGGGATGTCTGGGTGGGCGTTGCATGGTGTCTTACCATTATTTCTCACTACGGGCTTGGGCTGCCTGCCCAGTGAAGCGAAGCAGAGCGGAGCGGCGGGTTGTTGGCCGGACCAATTATATTCTATTATAGGAGATAACTGTACTTTTGGTAACCATCGCCTGAAAGGCAGATTCAGTGTTAGGAGGATGTAGGGCTCTTCACTGATCACAAAAGTTACAGTCTGCCTGCATGTGGACGGGCCTTTCGCTAGATATGGCCGTACAAAGACGGTTTATTGTTACCAAAAATGAACGATAACTAGAAAAGCTGATTCTTGTACAGTATTAAAGTATGCGCAGTACCTATTTAAACAGTATAAAAACTAACGCATGTGGATGGGCCTTTTACTAGATATCACCTCTCAAAGACGTTATAAGCTATACTTACAATGCGTTCCTGTAAAAAATATTAGCAATTATCATGTCGTCGTTGATTGCTATTAAAAAATTTTAACAGCAATCACGATGCGACGCGACACAACAGTACCTACCTGACCCCTCACGCGACCTACGTTGTCGCGTAGACAAGTTTGTTATTTTCTATGGCGTCTTTGCGCGTTGCCTCACGTCGCGTCACTTCTATCGCTCGCCTAGGACCGCGTTATCGGTAAGAAATCTGATTGATCTACTTGGCACATTTCCGCTCCGCTCCGCTTCAGTGGACAGGTAGCCTTACGATCTAACCTAGTATCCACCACTACAGCCCATTAACGTCCCACTGCTGGGTACAGGCCTCCAATCTAATACAACAGAGAATAATAGAGCTTAGACTCACCACGCTGCTCCAATGCGGGCTGGCGGGCTTTAACGACTATTGTCATGTTATTGATAATAACCGGGACCAACGGCGTAAAGTGATCTCAGAGGCAGGGGGGTGAAACACCACCAACTTCCTAACTCCGGGCTAGTACCTACTGAGAATTTCTAGTCATAAAAACCCAATACTTAATTATGGCCCGACCCGGGACTCGAACCCAGGACCTCGTCGGCCGCAGTTGAACATGCTAACAAGTAGACCAACGGGGCAGGTAACCTAGCTTAGAATGGCAAATTTATAGTAAATCCGATTTCTACGCCGTATCGTACCAGAAAGCTGAAAGGAATTACAAAACACAAGATGATGCCCGCGACTTCGTCTGCGTGGATTAAGATTTTTTAATTCCCGCGGGAACTCTTCAATTTTCCGGGATCAAAAGTAGCTTAAGTCACTCTCCAGGTCCTAAACTATACCCATGCCAGAAATGACGTCGATCCGTTGCTCCGTTGCGGCGTGATTTAAGGACAAGCCAACAAACAAACACACTTACGCATTTATAATATTAGTATGATTTTACTTAAAAACTTTATCAGGTGAAGTGATTAAATAAAAGAAAACTCATGTCATATTTTTTTATATTATTATACTTTATTTAGAATCTAAATCAACCAAAATATAAATTTTATCAAAATTAATATTTCTAATTTAGGGAATAAGTATTAATCCCTAGGAGCGAGGTCTGGTGAACATGGCGTTCTGTTAATTGAAACTCTGCATTCTTAATGGCGGCGAGGGGCACCTTGTACCTTGTGTGTCATGATGATGACATAGAAAATATACTGCAGATTGACTTTACAATACAATATAATAATAGTATAAAATTTAAATATGTGATGTATACTTTCAATCGAGCATTGTCGAGTAAACACCTCCTGTGTGCTTAGCATGCGCACAACGAGATTATCTCGCGACGAGTGAGAGAAATTTTGTCGTTGCCGGCAAATTTTTCATTTACCCTATATACACAAAATGCGGTATATTACAAGAAACAAATAGTCGACATGTAAAGGTTCGTAGAGAAAAATACCACAGATAAGAAATATTACTTTTATCTCTACTTTTGACGTAACGAGACAATAGTAACCATGTTAGCTTCGGTAGACAGATAGAGATAACGGGTAGACATAATTTTACTCGTAGTCCGCATGCTAGCCATACCTACTGAAGATGCACCGGTGTCGGAGTGAAACGTACGTTGGGAATAATTTTGAAGATTTGTGTGGTGTTGTGAATATCGCAAGATACATACTGTACCACATAGATTTACTTACTGTGACGGATTATAGCGAATTAAAGTTCTACTTCTTTCATACAATTTAAATTCGAAACGTGTCTGGTATAAAGAAATTAAATAAAATATTGGTCCAACTTAAAAATATCAGTTACTTAATTTTATAAAGTAATTAATATTAATAATTAAAGAATGTCAAACAATTTAAATATTATTAAATATTGGCATGTTAGATGAATTATTCAGCAATTAGATCATCATTTATCATTATACAAGCAGTACCTAACAAATGCTTTTAAAGAACGAGTACTGACTCCTTCCAAATTAGAATCCTAACATCAATATTGATAAGATCAGCCTGGCTGTAGGTTCATCTCGAAATGAAGTTAGTATTCAACGCAGGCTTATACAGTAACCAGTTTATGTGTATGCAATAGAATTCGTTGTAATATAAAAAAAACTTATGCTCTAATATTGTCCAATATCCAGTCCATATACTTGGTGACATCAGTATAAACGTCTGGAAGTTGTGAGCCGCACTGCATGGGCCCGAAGGAATTGATTCCGTATTGAACCTGTCGCACTTGGTTGTTTAAATCGGATTCCACAATCAGAGGGCCGCCACCATCAGCGTTGCAAGAATCTACCAATGGGTCACCGGCGCAAAACACTTTTTCCATTGAAGAGTTTCTTTGATGTTCGTTACTGAAATGATTGAATAGAAAAGTAGTTGTACGCAGAATTAAGAGCCTTAAACGATGCGAAGAGCGTGAGAAGTATAGATTTACTCATTGTAGTGTACCGTGATTTGGATGGGAATAATAAAGCAATATTTACCGCAAGGGGAGGAAATAATAAAAGTTAGTAGTGCGATTGAAAAATAAACCATAGTCTTAGAATAACTACCTATAGAAACCAAGTACACTCGCGAAATGTAAGCCGTTAAATTGGTGCCATAAATGGCATCGTCAAGTCCGAAAAAAGCTGGTTAACTTAGTTTTAGAAGCTACAATGCTACAAACAAACTAACCAATTACTTACCCAACTTTTAGGGGGAAAACATTTAAACTGGAAACATTATGTTTGTGTCTGTGTGCGTGACAAGGCAAGTAAACACAGCAATAATAGCGAATTTGTAGCTTGCGTTTTGAGAAGGCGTTATTTGGAAACACACCTTCTATATGTAGTTATTCTAAGACCATAGTCATTTAAATAAAACATTCGCATTATATGTATTTTTAAATTATTCACTAAATTAAAAAAAAAATTGAGAAAAGCTCTTTACCGTCTCCAAAGAAAGTTAAAAAAATCCAAATTTTGGAGCAATTTTCGGAAAATATGTGTATTAAGAAAGTAGTAGCAAATCCCGTTTTATCATTATAAATTTAGATTATAGACCCAAATGCAAAGTCATATTGAAATATTATCAGAGTTGAAAATAGTTTATTGACTATTTATAGTCAAATAAAAACCTTTCGAAGTCACAAAAAAAACCAGGAGGTCGTCAGAGCAAGAAAAAAGACTCACTTGTAATAATGAGTGCAATTATCGCTGGTTAGAATTGGAATCGATGCCTTCATTTGTTTGGTGGACTCGGTGTTGTGATTATTTAATCCCCAGCCTGCGATGATTGCGTTCTTGCCAGCGAGGCGAGTGTTCCGTAGGTCGCTAGACACTGGCAGACATATTGGCGCCGCGTTATCTAAACGAAATAAAATTGTCAAAACTAATACTAATATTATAATGCGAAAGCGTGTCTGTCTATCTGTCTGCCTACTAAGCTTTCACGGCCCACCTGTTCAACCGATTTTGATGAAATTTGGTACAGGGATAGGTTGAATCCCGGGGAAGGACATAGAGTACTTTTATCCCGGAAAACTAAGGAGATCCCGCGGGTGCGAACCTTAATTCACGCCGACGAAATTGCGGGCATCATCTAGTTACACATATAATTACCATTGGCAGTTATATATTATATCGTAAGTAAAAGAAGATGTTCTGACACGCACAGTCTTGACCATAGCACAGAATTACATAATAATACAGATAACAAGTTATCAACGTATAGCTGAAACCATTGGACGGATCAGGCTGAAATTTGGCTCAAACATAGGTATTACAACGTAGGCATCAGCTTAGAGAGGATTTTAGAAAATTCAAGCCCTGAAGGGGTATAATAAGGACTTCAAATTTTTGACTTTGAAGATAATTATTTCGAAAACGGAATGTTTTTAGTTTAGAAAAAACTATTTTAGCAAAGAATAAATAGACTAACAGTTAAAAATTTGGGAGTGCAGGTTTTTCCAAGGGATTTTCAGAAATACTATCCGAGTGAGGCGAGTCAACTAACCGAGGTCACTCTCGCCTCTGTTTCACTCGGATGGAAACAAAATATAATAAGTGTGGTTCACCTTGTAGGTACAGCTTACGGAATACACCGCCCGGCCTCCTGCTTCTCAACGTATACAGGGAAAGCATGCAAGTACCACCACACAAATTTTCCAAAACACATTCAATTTGCATTCAACGATCCACAATTGTCAATAGTGTGTTTGTTATCATGGACGTTCCATCTGCATCAAACTATCCAATCAAGGGTCAGCTACTTAAAGTAAAACTCACTAGTCATAACAATGTCTTCCTTAAGGCGAAGAAGCGCGATATCGCCTTCTGGTTGATGTCCCGTAAAACTCTCGTGCGGCATAATTTCCTCTACTTCTATATCCTAGAATAGAAGTGCAACTGAATTTGAAATAAACAGTTGTCTATCTATCTGTTGTGTATCATAACAGATAGACAGACAGACAGATAGATAGATAGATAGATAGATAAACTCTTTATTGCACACACTTATAAAATAAACAATAAACAAAAGGTTAAAAGACAACAACGCAACAGTTGACAATAATAGGAATAATAGTAACAGTTTAGACTTGTACCATTTAGACATGGATTTTTATGAAAAATCTTAGCATCACCTACCCCAACACACTTCTAAGTTTTACTGGTTTTATGACGTAACTCAGTACTATGACAAACTTTTTTATATATAAATATGAAATGTAGCGAGCAAACGACTGCAAGGGGGTCAAACCATGGTATGTGATCACCGCCGCCCATGAACATTTGCGCTCGTCAGAGGAACCGCCAATGCGTTGTCGGCTTTTGAGAAATTTGTTTATCCGCCCTTTGAAGAACCCCGTATAGCAATCAACTAATGAAGAAAACAGCCATGATAGTCATGTTCCTATCATTTGCAAACATTATTTATGTAAAAGTGTAATGGTGGCCTAAGTTCAAGTTCTTACAGTACCATATTATGCATAAACATCAAGGAGATAAGACTGAGGCATCATCCGAGACCCTCAAAGTTATGGTACCCGGATGGTGTAGAAAATTTTGCATGAACTTTACATACGAATTTCATATACCAGTTCAGAAATTGTACCTGAAACCTGGACTCGCAAATCATATTCTCATAGTCTCCTTGGCAATCAGTAGGTGTGCTATAGTCAAACTCTCCAATACGCACTCCAGCGATATTCTTGAATTTCTTGCCATGGGTTACGCAGTGGGCAGCTGTCAGGATGTACCTCGAGTTGATCACACTGCCTACACAACGGTACTCCACTCCCTCCGCTAGAAATTTGAGTTTAATTCTCACATCTTTAAAGTTTATCTCCACTACAGAGGCGCAGCACGTACCGGCCAGTATTCTTTGTACAATTGGGTATTTGACAAATAGTCATTTCAGAATCGTTTTTTCAGACGTCAAAACGCGTCCTAAGGTATGGGATTTATATGAAACTAGCTGATGCATGCGACTCCGCCCGCGTGGTTTAAGTTTTTTGTTATTCCCGCGGGAACTCCTTAATTTTCCGGGATAAATAGTAGCCTATGTCACTCTCCAGGTCCTCAACTATACCCATGCCAAAAATCACGTCGATCCGTTTCTCCGTTGCGGCGTGATTGAAGGACAAACCAACAAACATACACACTTTCGCATTTATAATATTAGTATGACTAGCTGATGCCCGCTACTTCGTCCACGTGGTTTAAGTTTTTTTTATTCCTGCGGGAAATCCTTCATTTTCCGGGATAAAAAGTAGCCTATGTCACTCTCCAGGTCCTCAACTATACCCATGCCAAAAATCACGTCGATCCGTTGCTCCGTTGCGGCGTGATTGAAGGACAAACCAACAAACATACACACTTTCGCATTTACAATATTAGTATAGATTTATAGACTGGCGTTTGACTGCAATTAAACTTGCTGGCAAGTAGTGATGCAGCCTAAGGTGGAGCGCGCTTGCCTAGAAAATGCCTATTCACTCTTACCTGTGTTGTAAGCGATGAGCGTCATCCAAGGTAACTCATACAGCTTGGGAGTCCGTCCATTGATGATACGTGACCCGTCAATATCTCCACAGGAAGTTGGTAGTAGTCCTATGTTAGGATGCATTTCAACGATATCAGCTCCCATAAAAGCAGTGGTATGCATTGGAAAGGCCGAGCAGCAGACCTGTTGGGTTCATATAAAACGCTTTAAATGAGCCAGCCTATTAATGCAAAAAAAACCGGCCAAGTGCGAGTCAGACTCGCGCACCGAGGGTTCCGTACAAACCTGTAGCTACTATTACCTATTCTGTGCCTGTAGTAAGTTTTAAAATATTACCTAAAAAAAACTACGATCTCGTTCAAACCAATTTTCGGTGGAAGTTTGTATGGTAATGTACATTATATATTTTTAGGGTTCCGTACCCAAAGGGTAAAAACGGGACCCTATTACTAAGACTCCGCTGTCTGTCTGTCTGTCTGTCTGTCTGTCTGTCTGTCTGTCTGTCTGTCTGTCTGTCTGTCTGTCTGTCTGTCTGTCTGTCTGTCTGTCTGTCTGTCTGTCTGTCTGTCTGTCTGTCTGTCTGTCTGTCTGTCTGTCTGTCTGTCTGTCTGTCTGTCTGTCTGTCTGTCTGTCTCCAGGCTGTATCTCATAAACCGTGATAGCTAGAAAGCTGAAATTTTCACAAATGATGTATTTCCGTTGCCGCTATAACAACAAATACTAAAAATTAAAAAAATATATATATTAAGGGGGGTCCCCATACAATAAACGTGTTTTTTTCGTATTTTTTTGCTCAATATTAAAAACGGTAACAGGTAGACGGTTCAAATTTTCACAGAATATTAACTTGTATATTACCTTTCAAAATAAATAATTAAATATCAATAAAGTAAATATTAAAGGGGGGCTCCCATACAACAAACGTAATTTTTAAGCAATTTTTTTTAATAAGTCATAAATCGTAAAACTTACTACAGGTTTGTACGGAACCCTCGGTGCGCGAGTCCGACTCGCACTTGGCCGGTTTTTTAGTTTTATCATTCTCTTATTTTAGAATTTACAGGGGGGGACGACGACGACACACTTTACCACTTTGGAAGTGTCTCTCGCACAAACTGTTCAGTTTAGAAAAAAATGATATTTAAAACCTCAATATAATTTTTTAAGACCTATCCATAGCTACCCCAAACGTATGATGGGTTTGATGAAAAAAAATTTTCGAGGTGCAGTTCTAAGTATGGGGAACTACTAAACAAGAGTTCCTCTCAGAACGGGGTTTTGATCATAGCCCGCCACGCTGGCCAAGTGCGGATCGGCACACTTCACACACATTTGAGAACATTTTTTTTTAACCACTACAAGTTAGCCCTTGACTGCGATTTCACCTGATGGTAAGTGATGATGCAGTCTAAGATGGTAGGGGGCTTGGCGCTTGGGCGCTTGGCGGCACGTCTTTGCCGTTAGGGTGGTAACTAGCCATGGCCGAAGCCTCCCACCAAACCAGACCTCGGAAAATTCAGAAATTATAAATTCCCAAATTGACCCCGCCGGGTATCGAACCCGGGACCTCCGCACGTTAAGACAACAGCGCTACACACTGCGCCACAGAGGTCGTCAAAAAACATTACAAAGAACTTTCAGGTATGCAGACATCCTCGCAATGTTTTCCTTTGCTGTTAATACATCTTTGGCTGCATCACCACTTGCAATCAAGTCTGATTGCAGCCAAGCGCTGCCCTATATATTTAAAAAAAAAAAATATACAAGTGATTTAAATTGGCTATTTGACAGTTTTCGGAAAAATACTTAAAAATGTACGTGGGTTCATTTTATACTTCTTACAATGATTTTTTTCTCAAAAAAAGCGTTATTTATTAGAAAAAATTACATTTAATACATTAATTTTAAATTCGCGCGAAAACAGCCGGTCACGTGACATTTGCTAGCTGTGACGTCATAGCTCTAAATAAAACAAAGCTAACTACGACGCTCCAAGTCATAATATGTAATTTCGAGTGGAAAGTTTACTGAAATTGCTTTTTTATGAAATTGTGAAAATTACAAGCTACAAGACGTGTGTAGAAATACTATAAATAAAATAATTAATTAATATCCTGACAAATTGTATATAAACACATACCTACAATAGTATGTCATAAACGTCGAAAGCAGTGGTTACAGTAAATCTGCCGAGACCCGGAATTTAAAACGGATTTAAATCTGCGATATTACTTTGTGAAGACCACTTTGATGTTAGTAGTTTTTAGGAAGAAATCTAGCAAAAATGAACATGATCTAACATTGTCTTCATAAAACATGACATAAAATTAAAATAAATAATTTTTCTGTAACTTTACAGCAGTACTTTCTTAGGTCTTAAACACGAGACCTAAGTAATATTACTTTGTTTATTTTGGTACTTACATGGACGCCTTTACATTGCGAAACTCGGCAGAGCAAAAGTTAGGATTACACTGTGGATTACATGCAAATAAATTTGAAACCATAAATGAATCGATTTTATGCAGATTTGCACTATCAGCTTTTGTATAGCCTGACTCCATTTCGTGAAACCTTTCACAAGCTCAAATCGAAATATTTTATGTTTATTTTCTCAACAAAACGAAAACGATTTATAGGTCTAACACACGATCTCACAGTGACGTTTGTATAAGATAAAAAGTACCCTGTCTGTGGTTTGAGCATGGAGGAAGGAATTACGACTGCCGTGGTTTGAGAGTTGTGATGTCACACGATGCTTAATCAATGGCGCCCGCGTTTTGGGTCTTGCAATCCACAGATAAAAAATCTCTAATTTGTTTTGCATAAATAAAATATATACAATTTATTTTAATGCAAAATACATATTGCATAATTATTGTTAACCTACAAGCTACCAAATGTAACATAATATTTCATATTTTATACTTTACAGCTGTCAAGTAGCCAATTGCATCAAACGCTTATAACTCTGAAAAGTTAGGAGCCCGATATCAAACCTGGCATTAATACATTTTCTAATCCATATCCATACTAATATTATAAATGCGAAAGTGTGTCTGTCTGTCTGTCCGTCTACTACGCTTTCACGGCCCAACTACTCTACTGATTTTGATGAAACTTGGTACAGAGATAGGTTAAATCCCGGGGAAGGACATAGGCTTTTATCCCGGAAAATTGAAGAGTTCCCGCGGGAATCAAAAAACACCAATCCACGCGGACGAAGTCGCGGGCATGATCTAGTAATTTATATTGAGGGAAACAAAACCTAGTATTAAACTTAAATTAGATTTGCCTACCTTTGGCGTTCCAGGATTGTTACTGTCGGTACCACATATGGCGTCTGATAATGTTTGTGTGCTTTGAAGTGGAAGAGCACCCTGACTCAATCTGTGCGCGAAGTCTAACCCCGACGCACATGATAGGATTGATACACAGTCGGAGCAGCGGCGTTCTGTAGAATCACATGTATATTAATATTTGTCTACTCGTTTCTCTTACGCATTAATAATAATCTATACTTAATATTATAAATGCGATCAGGTGTGTCTGTCTGTCTGTACGTTTTCACGGCCCAGCTCTTCAACCGATTCTGATGAAATATGGTACTTATAGATAGGTTGTATCCCGGGGAAGGACATAGGCTACTTTTTACCCCGGAGAATTTACGAGTTCCCGAGGGAATTCAAAATTCAAAATTCAAATGTTTTTAATTCAAATATACGTCTTGAACAAGTGCTTTTGAATCGTCGAGTGAATCTACCCCTGGTTCGGAATGCCATTCCTACCGAGAAGAACCAGCAAGGAACTCGGTGGTTGCTCTGTTGAAAAATATAAATAAATATATAAAAAAGAATAAAATACTCATCCAAGTATCGTCTACTTGGATAAGTATTAATTTACTACCGCGCATCTTGTATTCTAGACGCAGGCAATATCTAGTTGTTATGATAATGCAATTGTTTACATCCACCAGTGATTATCCTCCATTGCAACTTATTAATCTAGGTGTCAAGTGGTGGTCAGGTACAGTTCGCGCGCGAGGTCCGAGGAATTTTAAGGAACGTTGACGTGATGAGATAGAGTTGTGCTTTAGTCGATATTATACTATCGATACCAACACATCTTTAGTATCTGTGCGCGTTTATTGAATTAATTATGAAATATTAATTCTATGAGGATAGTATGTGCAATTTGAAAAAACATCATAAAATTGAATTCTAATGAACTGTACAAAATGAACATAAAATCTTATTAATCACTGTCGCAATCAGAATAATCAGTACCTTATGAAATTTAAAAATTAAACAGCTATTTGCACACACAAAGAAATTTTAAGTTAATTACTATTTATAGTACAATATAACACTGCTATCGCAAAATTAAAAACAGGACTCGATAAAGCATACTCTCGTCCTCTGCGTGCATAAAGCGTGCGGGATATGACGCGCCGGTCGGGCGCGGTGCGCACCCGCCCGCTACCTCAGCCCCCGATTGTTCGGGCCTCGTGCGCGGACTATATGTAATATTCGGTTTTTATACTTATTTCAAAATTATGATTAAATCACTCCTAAACACTGTACGCGATGGGCTGGAGTCTGGAGAATTTCTTGTTATTAGAATAATATCCGAAAATTCAGCCCAAGACCTCTCCATTTGAACATATTATATCGACTAGATCAAAACGAAGATGATATTTATGTACTGCTAAAATGCGGAATCTATATAATACATGTCCTAGTGAGACATACAGTTCGCGCGCGAGTTGAATGCAGAGTAAATGCGCTCGTGCGCGAACAATAGATGATGTTCGAGCCATTAAAAAAAATGTGTCGGGAAAATGCTCTTCTGGCCAGTGTAAATGTTTGAAATAAGAATCTTTTTTGAAATTAAAAATAATGTAAAAAATCCCGAGGAAAAAGTGCGGATGCGAAAGTTGACGATCGATGCTTTGGAGCCAAAAAAAAATAATGGTTTATTTTGGTCTTAAGAAATTAATTGTCAGAACTAAGTTATATTGAAGGATTTCACTTACTTGTTAAAGCGGAAGAAATTTCACTACAGCAGAAAATAAACATACAAAATAAAACGTTTAACAAATACATGTTTGTCTGTGATTGATAAAAAATAAACAATCAAAAGTTACGAGTATTTAACAATTAAGTATTAAGATTTTATCGAATTATGTGCTTACTACAAAGTAGTTTTGCATACTGGATACGGGAATTTGTTATTGTCATATTTATGGATTTAACATTCTGACGTTACACTGAGACTAGGGTAAATATACTGAGATTAATATTTTGTGGAAATTTTTAACGACCGGGTCCAAGGTTAGAGGTGGTAAAATAAAAATAGAAGTGTTTTATTTTAGACCAACTTGTAGTTTTGATTATAATGTCAAGATAATAATGTTATACATATCATCGCTGCGGAACGCAGATTTTGTTGAGAAGAACTATCAACAGCTCAGGACTGTTTTCAAATGGTAAAATGTTTTTATACTTATGATCTTACTTAAGATAACTAAGATTAGACTTCGGCCAATGAAGATCAGTAAAAAGCAAGGGTGCAAAAGCCTTGTAGCATTCATTGCGTATCTCATATTATCATTTATTTTAAAAGCAAGATTTCTTAAATTAAGTCCTCTAGCAATTAAACTTGCATAACTTAGTTTTCCTCGTGTTTAAACAGTGCGAGTGACTTAATATTATTGCTTTAACGGTGAAGGAAAATATCTTGGGGGAGCTTGCTGGCAAGGGAGTTTATCATGATTTTCTCAAAGGAGTTTGAAGTCTGCCAATCCGCACTTGGCAAGTATGGTAGACAAAGGTATGGCTAAACGATTTTCATTCCGAGAGGAGGCTCGTGCTTGATAATGGATCAGCGAAGAGTTCTTTTTAATATAAATTCAAAAAGATCCATATATATCATAATATTTGGACACTTCTTTATGAATAGGTAAATAACTCACTACTGTATAAGAAATACTTAGTTAAATTACCATTGAGTTCAGGAAGGTTATCATACAAAATGTAAGCTCATATCAGTCTTGGGTTTTACATTTTCGAAATAATTATTTTTAAACTTTTCCTTGTGTTGGCAAGTGATATAAATAATTAAAAATAACGGGCCATATGCACTTTTATGAACAACATTTTTTGCAACATTCGACAATGTGGCGCGCGTTTGTATTCTATACAAAGTATTGCGGGCTTGGTTGCGGGCATCATACATCATAAAATTTCCATACCAAGCAGTTTGAAAATGTTGCCTCCAAAGAGTTGAGTATCGCGATCATGCGTTGCTACCGACGTAATATCTAACCCTGAGGGTGCGGTTCCATCAGAGATGTGCCAAGTTGCTTAGCTACACGGATGTGTGTCAAATCCACCAGTAGGAGCGCTTGGTTTGCAGCTCGCTAGATGTAAGATCCAGCGCTCCTATTGGTGGGTTTGAAACTTACCTGTAGCTTAGCATCGTAGTACAGAATAGGTAATGGTACGTTATCTGGTACGTGGTAGATTCTTACGACTTATCATTTACGACCATTTTTGACGACCGCCGTGGCGCAGTGTTGTGCGCTGTTGCCTTAACGTGCGGAGGTCCCGGGTTCGATCCCCGGCAGGGTTTGGAAATTTATAATTTCTGAATTTTCCCTGGTCTGGCCTGGTGGGAGGCTTCGGCCGTGACTAGTTACCACCCTACCGGTAAAGACGTGCCGCCAAGCGATTTAGCGTTCCGGTACGATGCCGTGTAGAAACCGAATAGGGGTATGGGTTTAATATAACTGCCATGCCCCTAACAGGTTAGCCCGCTACTATCTTAGACTGTATCATCACTTACTATCAGGTGAGATCGCAGTCAAGGGCTAACTTGTAGTGGATAAAAAAAAAAAAAAAAAGTGGCACAAGTTGTCCTACATGAAATAAATCATTTTCATTTTCATTTTCATTTATCGTAGCACATATCTGGTGGAAAGGAAGCATTAGTAATAAGATTCCTGTAGCTTTAATTCGATGCTCGCATGTTTCAGAATTTCCCTAGGACGTGCAAGTTTCCGCAGAGCTCTGTATGAACAACGGACATTGTAAATCATATTAGTATACTCGTATATCATACTATTTAGCATTCTTCTTACGCAGCAACGGAGCAACGGATCGACATGATTTTTTTGGCATGGATATAGCTGAGGACCTAGAGAGTGACATAGGCTTTTTATCCCAGGAAATTAAGGAGTTCCCGTGGGAAATAAAAAAAAAACATAAACCACGCGGACGAAGTCGCGGGCATCAGCTAGTTATAAATATTTTAAGTTTTCCACCAAAGTTAGTTTGGAACAAAGAAATTCTTTACAATTGAAAACTTGCTTTTGCATGCTTAGCTCGTGTCAAAATTGGGTCAAATTTATCGGCTACTAGGGTAAAAACATACTACAGACAGGACAGGGCAAAACGTCCACATGAAACATTCGCGTCGAAGGAGAAACATATTTCTTCTGTCGTGGTATAGTCTGCTCTGATTGGAAACTTGCACAAGTTTTAGTAAAACTAACCATTTATAAAAAATACTAGCTGATGGCCGCGACTTTGTCCGAGTGATTTAATTTTTTTTGATTCCCACGGGAACTCCTTAATTTTCCGGGTTAAAAAGTAGCTTATGTCTCTTTAAGCCTGTGATAGTTCTTCGGTACTATAAACATGCTTTTATTAGCTTCACCTGTAACTATTTATTTATTTAGTAGATTTTGCCCGCCCGCGAATTCGTCCGCGTGTATTTAGGTTTTTGAAAAATTCCCGGGGAACATTTTGATTTTCCGGGAAATAAATAAAGTAGCCTATTAGTCTAGGAAACGGGGCGGTCTTTTGTATGGAGACCCCCGCATTAAATCCTCAGTCGATGAAACTTGGCAGGGTTTTAGTATTGAATGATCCAAAACTTACACAAAACTATCCAACAAAAAAAAACATCTGGAAGTTAGGCATTTATACCTAAAAGTACCTACTAACTGAATAATATTTTCTCGGTCCAAATTTTTTTTACCAAACTAATTAATAGCCTTATTATGAGGTACTCGATAAAAATCCAAAACTTTATTCCAATGGACCTATTGTTTTTAAAACGGTTTTTTTTTGCCCGTAAATTCGGCTAAATAATTGCTCAATCATTTTTTTATAACGTGTAAGAAAATCCAATAAATTGTGCATTACCAAAATCAATTTGATTTGATTTGGATCAATTGGATTTGACGAAATAGCTACAAAAATAATAAAAGCAGTAGCTAATGAAATAGCTCCTATCTTGACACACCTTTTAAATAATTCATTTGAAAGGGGTTGTTTTCCTGAACTTCTAAAAATTGCAATAGTCAAGCCAGTACATAAAAAAGGAGATCAATCGTGCATGGGAAATTACAGACCCATAACCCTCATCTCGATATTCTCGAAAATATTTGAGAAGGCTATGCACAAACGACTGACAGAATTTATTAAAAAATTTGACGTAATCAAAAAAGAGCAATACGGCTTCCAAAAGCAAAAATCAACTATACACGCGTGTTACAATCTTATTGACACTGTCACAACATATCTAGATTCTCTGAAACGGCCTATTGTAATTTTCTTCGATATGACCAAAGCATTCGACTTTGTGTCACATGAATTACTCCTTTGCAAGCTGGAAAATTACGGGATCCGAGGCCCAGCGTTACAATGGATAAAGACTTATCTTGAAGACAGAAAACAATCAGTCATAATAGATAATCTAAATGAAGAACAAGTTTTAACTAGCTACAAATCATCTGCCAAACAAAATAATTTCGGCGTACCTCAAGGTAGTCTTCTCGGTCCCGTATTATTTATCTTATATATTAACGACTTACCAGAAGTAGTTTCTGATAAGTGTATTCTGTATGCCGATGACATTTCGCTAATTTTGACTTACTCTAATAATAATGATGAACCGGACATAAATAATAAAATTAGATTATTGGTGGAATGGCTTAGCAATAATAATTTATCAATTAACGTATCAAAAACAAAATATATACGCTTCTCTAATTATAATAATACCAGTAAAATTGAATTAAACCTTAATTATGAAAATCAAATTATAGAAGAAACCGACACTGTTACTTTCCTTGGAGTTAAACTAGATAAACACTGTAACTGGAAAGCGCATGTCGAAGTAGTATGTAACAAAATAAATAAATTCACATATGTCCTGAATAAATTACGGAAAACCTCAACGATAAAAACGGTCCTTACGGCATACTACGGCTATGTTTACTCAGTACTCAAATATGGCATTTTGATATGGGGAAATTCCACCGATATAAAACGAGCTTTTATTGCTCAAAAAAAGTGCATCCGTGCAATGACTGGTAAGGCGCCATATGAATCGTGCAAGCCGGTTTTCAAAACCTTGGGAATCCTCACACTTCCTAGCATATATATCCTGGAAATAGCAATGTTCGTAAAAACTAATACACAACTTTTTAAAACGGCAAGAGATGTATTTTTACGAGGAACAAGAAATAGGGAAAGGCTAGTATTAAATAAGGCACCCAGGACAGCTAATTATCTAAAGAACTGTAGTGCGATGTGCGTAAAGGTCTATAATGCGATTCCGAAATCTATTACTATATTGCCACTAAATAAATTCAAAAATGCATTGAAAAAATGGTTGGCGCAAAATGTATTTTATTCCATAGACGAATTTTTGCAATCTAAGAATAAGAATTAGGATAAATTAGACTAAATTATGTTATCCTTAAGAATCCAAGTATGTATGTGTAAATGTAAATACACTTACTTATAAGTTAGGTACTTGTTGTATAATTTTGAAAAAATTGTGAGAACTTTTAAAAATAAATATGTATATTTGACATTTGTACGTCAGGGTTACCTGACTGGATATGTTGCGGCTTAACATTTTCATCAACAAACATCTCAATTTCACATATTCATACAAATAAATAATTTCTTTCTTTCTTTCTTTCAATTTATCTCACTTCAAATGAAAATTATTTAGAACTCGGTATGGAAAATTTCTCAATCCCATGTCTTTTCTTTATTATAGTAATAAATATCCATGCAAAACACCGAATTAAACTAAATGTATCAAATTTAAACTGCGTTTACGCAATATTGTATCTTGATCCTTCATCTATTGGGTATAGTTTAGCGTGCGCGAGCTAAGTGTACCTACTCCAGCGTGGATACCACGGGTGAATACGGTTATCGTCACTCGTCCGACGACCTCCCTGGCCCAGTGCTGAGCGCTGTTGTCTTAACGTGCGTAGGTCCCGGGTTCGATCCCTGGCAGGGTCAATTTGGGAATATGTAAATTCTAAATTTTCCCTAGTAGGCTGGTGGGAGCCTTCGGCCGTGGCTAGTTACCGGCAAAGACGTGCCACCAAGCGATTTATAGTTCTGGTATGATGCCGTGTAGAGACCGATTAGGGGTATGGGTTTAATATAACTGCCATGCACCTAACCGGTTAGCCCGCTACCATATCACCATCATTATCACTTACCATCAGGTTAGATCGCAGTCAAGGGCTGAATTGTAGCGACTTACCATCAAGGTAAATGACCTATATTTCCATAGTTTAATTAACGGCCCATACAAAATTTATTTTTTGTAAGCTTTGTTTAAGGCCCTATATACCGATATGATCTTTTTCCCGGAACCGTTTAAAGAAACCGGAATCACAACTGTGGGGATATAAAGAAAGAAAGAAAAATCTTTATTTGAGGCACCGCACAGAAATAAACTTAAACTAAACACTTACATACAAAATCAACTGTATTGTACAGCAGTGCAACAAACAGGTAAGCCAATCAGCTTTTGTTGGGACTCCGGGCAGACACGAAAGACACGAAACCACTATGATGGCGCACATGTGAGGTACCAGGTGCCCCAACGCTGATTTTCAGTGGCCGCCTTTTTGCGAACGTCACTGGCATAGTAGAATAATAATTAGCAGAAACTTGTAAAGGCAGAATAATAAGGCGGAAAAAGAAAGTAGTAGATATTATATAAATAGTTATTTTTATGATATGAAATATATTTTAGATTGCTGATTCTTATATAATATGTGGTAGGTATAGTTTAATAAATTAGGTTACATACATTCCCTTATTGATAGAAATGTAAATTACTTATAAAACAAAATATTTCTTAGTATAATGGAATAACATATTATCATCACTAATAAATAAACTGTATAAACAACTATGTATAAAAATAAAATTAAAAAATAAAACTTTAAAGGCTCATATAGTGATTAAAGTGATTAAAATTGATAACTATTGCTGTAGTTTTTGTATATTTAGTAGATGTTTTTTAAATTTTGATTTAAAAGCGCTGGTGGTCTGGAGGTTTCGTAAAGGTGGAGGAAGATCGTTCCAACATTTCGTCGCAATGTATTTAAAACTGCCTTTAAATGCCGCAGTTGTGTGACGCGGCATAAGAATAAGATATGTAGCTGCCCTAGTGTGGTGGGCTGTATGTACATCACTGGCCCACTGAAGTTTATGAAACAGATACTGTGGAACTTTATATTTTATAACCCCAAATAATAAAGTAGCATAATGTAACTGTCTTCGGTATTCCATTTTCATAATTCTAGCAGTATTTAAAAATGGCGTGACGTGGGTACGAGGGGGTACTTGAACACAAGCATTTTGTACGAACAGTAACGAGCACAAGCATTTTGTACCCTATAATAAATTAAAGGTCATTTATTTATTTATTTATTTAGATATCTTTATTGCACACACAAAATATACAGTATACAGTAAAAAAGCAGTACTAAGACTACATAGAAATGTGCAAAGGCGGTCTTATTGCTAAAGCAATCTCTTACAGACACCTTTGGTGAAAGGATAAATAAAACGGAGCGTGGGATGGTGCTGCATCTAGAAATAAATGAATAAGTAATGCATTTACGATAAAGTAAATTAATTTTAGACCAATAATTAATAGATTTAAATATATATACCATCAATCAATAAAAAAATAAAAATATATAATATTAATATATTTCTATATATTAATATATAATCATTATTAGAATATAATATACACTATTAATTACAAACAGATAAATAATGATTATACAAACGACTTTTGAAAATTGAGAGCGATATCATGGAATGGCGGATTTCAGAAGGCAGACAGCAGTATCACAGATTTGCACGCAAAGGAGTCGCGATAAAACCGCGTGCGATGGGCGGGAATGTGCAAGCGGTTGTCCTTGCACGACCGTAGATGTTGGCGCTCTTGTTCGAGCCAAGGTAGGAAAAGCGCTGCTTTAAGTACGAAGGAGTTTGTGGATTGTAAAGAGTGAAGTAGAGAAGAGAAAACAGGTGTAGATTACGGCGCAGTCTGATTGGTAGCCACTTCAAGCGGGCTCGGTATTCTGACACATGGTCATACTTACGAAGCCCGAAGATAAATCTAATGAGCAGGTTCTGGAGACGCTCGAGCTTATTGAGTTGTTCCTCAGTTAAGTCGGGATATGAGGAGTCAGCATAATCTAAGATTAGAAAGAGAATAGAATGAGGAGAAAATATTTCCAGCATCTCAGACAGCCAACTGACGCAAAAACTTTCCGACTTACCTCAGCTATTTGAGGTACTCAGGAAAAGGAACTGTCAATTTATATGCCAAGGTTTTTAACAGTGTAAAAGTATATTCATTCATTCATTCAATATTTACTGCGGTCATTTTTGCCAAAAGTCAAAATAGGAAGTTTTGGTGATATAACTTGAAAAATAAAGGACTTTCATACAAACTTTCATCTCTTAAGCTTTCTTAAACTTTCATTTCTTTCATTTTCTTTCCCTTTGGGAATGGAATTTTCAAAAATGGTGAAACACTTATTTCTTCATTTTAAACCCCTAGCTTAAATACCAAATTTTATAGATAATATACTCGTACCTTGAAAAAAGAAAGAAAAAACTTTAAACCCCTATAATGAATGAACTAGAAGTTTAATTTGCTATAATCCGCCACAGCAGACAAATCTATGCGGTACAGTACGTGTCTTTCACCAATAGCATGCGAACACCCACCACCCAGCAAGTCGCACCGGCACAGCACCACACCCTGTGACCACACCACACAAATCCTCCAAATCACTCTCAACGTACGTTTCACTCCGAAACCAGAGCATCCTCAGGAGACGTTGACTCAACAATGCACGTACATGTTGACAGTAAAGTCAATCAAAGATTGACTTTACTGTCAACAAAAGCACGCACTGTACCACATAGATTTGTCTGCTGTGGCGGATTATAGCGAATTAAACTTCTAGTTCATTCATTATCATGGACTTCCGCAAAGTAACGCCTGCTTCAATTCAATATTTAAACCCCTATTTTACCCCTTTGGGGTTGGAATTTCGAAAAACTACTTTCTAAGTAGATACTTACTTTTCACAAAGAACGCACCCTCCAAATATCATGTCTCTAGGACCAGCGTTTTAGGCTGTGCGTTGATATATACATACTCGTATATAAGTCAGTCAGGACTTTGAATTTTATATATTATACAGACTAGTTAATGCCCGCGACTTCGTCCGCGTGGATCGAGAGTTTTTGGTTCCCGCGGCTTATCTTTAAGCCTCCACACAAAGTGGAAAAAGGTTTTGGCAACAGGCCAGTTAAGGTACGATATTTCCTGTACTAGAAAACCATTTAGATGTGTTTTTTTCAAAGATTAGTGTAAAATTATGGGCATTTCTTTCTAATCTGGACGTGAAGTGATGTTTGACAGGGAGGGAATGAACGTTCCATATACATTGTACGCGGTTTGGGGTTATCCCCAACGACCTCAATTTACATAGACGGGCCCTGTCAAACAAAGAATGTGGACTTATTTTAGTAACGCCATCTAGTCTGAAAAGCGACATAAAGGACAAAAGCGACGAAAAGGGACAAAGACATGGTCATAAAGGTGAGGGGTACGCCCTTCAAGTCGGACGCCCAACTTTTTTCTATGAAAGGGCCCATCTAGTACCTACATAATATATATCGGTAATCCATGATAAGCAGGTGATACGGGTTAGGTCCTGAAAATTAATATATTTAGATAGCGCTCATCTTATGTTTAAATTTTTGATAATAGGTCCTCTTAACTTGGCTAGCGGGTTATAATGAAATAAAAGAAAACTTTTGTACTGCTTTAGATTACATATATATTTTAACTAGCTGATGCCCGCGACTTCGTCCGCGTGGATTGAGGTTTTTCGGTTCCCGCGGGAACTCTTTAATTTTCCGGGATAAAAAGTAGCCTATGTGCTATTCCAGACTATAATCTATCTCTGTGCCAAATTTCATCCAGATCCGTTCATCCGTTGGAGCGTGATTGAGTAACAAACATACATCCATACATACATCCATCCATCCAAACTTTCGCATTTATAATATTTATTTGATTATATTGAATTACTTTTGACTACTATGGCTTTAGTTTATGTGGTATGACAGCCGGTTACATATTAATGTGTAGAATATCATTGATTACAGCTTAATATACGAATTCAAGTCAAAAATACACAATAATTTAATATTTGGTCTCATGATTCATGTACTATGTAGTATGTAGTGATAATTGCATTTATGCAATAGTACAGTGTCTCCTTTCGAGTTAGAATCCTAACCAACCGACTTTATATGAGAATCAGCCTGGCTGTACATCACGCGTAGCGGCTGGTATTTGGCGCAGACTTATATTACAGTAACTTAAATGTATGTGCAATATATTTCGTTGTACTTAATATTTAAAAAACTTGACACCTTATATTGTCTAACATCCAGTGCTCGTGGTCACATCAGTATAGGGTAAAGTCATTTTTTGGGGATAGAAATGTCTATTTCACAAAATTGTGTCGCGACGAATATTTTCATCAATAAATTTCATTTTCATTTTTATTTTATATAAAAAGATTTTGATATTTGATACCAACCATGAAAATGCAAAGGAGGATAGATGCCCTAAGGAATAAAATATATAATTTTAAAATGTATTATTCACAGTCTTTAGAAGATAATTCTAAAATGAGACGCACGACCATGATAAAACTAAAAACAGACTTTACCCTAAATGCCTGGAAACTGTGAGCCACACTGTTTCGGTCGAAGGAAACGATGCAGTATTGAACAAGTCACGCTTGGATATTTTAATCGGATTCCACAATAAGAGCTGTCCTTCATAATCACCATCGCAACTGCTCCTTACATAATTGGCCATAGCATCACTATTAATAAAGGATAAAGATCAGAAGATTTTATTCACAATTTAAAATTATTTTTTCTTTTATCAGTCAGATTCAAACTTTGTGACGTCACGTAAGTTAGCCGCGAGTGTAGGTACAGTCAACTGAAACCGCTCCGCTGATACTTACCTAATATTGTATTCTGCGCATCGAAATGCACGATTTTCCGTGTCATAAAGTTTAAAACGGACTGTACATTAAATTTTTTATACAAGCATGAGCAAAGTGACTCATTACAAATTGGAATCCTAATCTACCGACTTTAAAAAAAAACAGTTTTTCTGGACAACTTGAAATGCAGCCTTAAAAAGTTTAAGCTATAATTTACATTGTAACATGAAGAATAAAACTTAAGCCCTAATTTTTTCCAGTATCCATTCCATATACTTGGTCACATCAGTATAAACGCCTGGAAATTCTGAGCCGCACTTCTTGGGCCCGAAGGAAACGATTCCGTATTGGACCTGTCGCACTTGGTTGTTAAAATCGGATTCCACAATCAGAGGGCCCCCAGAATCACCTTCGCAAGAATCTTTCATCGTGTCACCGGCGCAAAACGAATTTTCTATTAATGAGTTGCGTTGATGTTCGTACCTGAAATGATTGAATAGAAAAATATTTATTCACGCAGAATTAAGAGCCTAAAACGATGCGAAGAGCGTGAGAAGGATATATTTATTCATTGTAGTGCACCAAGAAAGAGAGAGCAACAAAGCAATATTGGCCGCAACGCGAGGAAAAAATTAAAGTTTTTATAAAGTTTAAAAATAGACAAAATATTTTTAAAAAATATTTATTTTTCGCAAAATATTTATGACAAAACTAGCTAATGCGCGCGGGGACTTCGTCCGCGTGGATTTAGGTTTTTTGGTTCCCGCGGGAACTCGTTAGTTTTCCGGGATAAAAAGTAGCCTTTGTGTTATTCCAGACTATAATCTATCTCTGTGCCAAATTTCATCCAGATCCGTTCAGCCGCTCGGGCGTGATTGAGTAACAAACATCCATCCATACATCCATACATCCATCCAAACTTTCGCATTTATAATATTTATAATATATTATATAATATTATAATATTGATTTAAAAAAAGACAAAAACTTTTTACCGTTTCCGAATAAAACTGAAAGTTTCGAAATGTTAGCACAACGTTTAAGAAATATTTGTGTCGAGAAAAATTTAAGCCAATCGTGCTTCTGTCACATACCTAGTTAAGATTAAATACTCAAAAACACAATATTGATATATCAAAGTTTGTGTATATTTTGTAGATTTCAAATACAAATCTTTCAAAAATCACAAAAAACAAATCAGGGAGGTCATTAGATTATGTTGACTCACCTATTGTAAAAATGACTGCAAGCATCGCTGCTTAGAATTGGAACCTCGGCCTTCAACAGTGTGCTGGACAATTTATCCTCTTCCGTTAATCCCCAGCCTGCGATGGTTGCGTTCTTGCCAGCGAGAATAGTGTTCCGTAGGTCGCTATAGACTGGCAGACAAATTGGCGCCGCGTTTTCTAAACGAAATATTTTTTTCTAAAAAATGATATGAAATGTGCACATTTCATACCCTGTAAATGAGTTCAAAAGTTAAACTTCCCGGCCTAGGCCAGTAAAGAATGTATGTATTTTCATTATATATCATAAGTTTGAATTTGGAAGCTTTCTTCCTGAATATCTTGTAACTTGTTATAATGTTCTTTGGCCTAAATAGTTTAAATTTGGAACTCTACCGTATTACGCGTTCAGCACTCACAGCGCAAAAAAAAAAATTAAAAGAATAATATTTATTTTTTATCTTTATAATATTGAAAGGCGGGAATTAACTACATACCTAATCGTTATAATTTCAATTAGTAATTCAAATATAACTAATTTAACTTTTAATATTTCATAAGTAGGTTGCTTTTTTATTTACTTTCTTTTAATTACATAATATAATATATTAAAAAAAAGTCACTTGTTTCATTTATTAGAAATCTCGTATAAATAGCCGGCCTCGCGGAGCTCGGCCGTCTAACTAACACTCGACCAGAAAACGCGTACCTCGCGTACCTCGCGTACCTCGCGTACCTCGCGTACATCGCGTACATCGCGGTCTCGCGATGTAATGTACTATTTTAAAAAAACTTTAACCTGACTTTGACCAGAAATAATATTGTAAAATTATTTTTCTGTCGCTTGATATACTTTAAAATTATACTAGGGATATTATTCATATTTATGAACTCAGATTATTTCCATCTGATATCTCATTTGATACTGCAAAAAAAAATTAGGGACCTCCACTTTTTTGATGTAAAATCCTTCAAATCGATTTTGTTCGAGTAAAATATGTCACTCGGACCATAATAAGAAATCGAATGACATCTCATTCACCAAAATCGGCGCAGCAGTTTAGGCGCTACGGTGGAGCATACATAAATACTTTCAAACATACTTACATACAAACTTACATACATATATATACTATACGAAGACTGCTAAAATTCTAAACTTTCTTTGGCTTTGCCGTATAGTCGGGTAAAAACTTACTAGTCATAACAATGTCTTCCTTGAGGCGGAGAAGCGCGATATCGGCTCCTAGTGTTTGTCCCGTAAAACCCTCGTGCGGTATAATTTCCTCTACTTCTATATCCTAGAATAGAAGTGCAACATAATAATTTATACACATGTAGATTGTTAGATTTATCTAGCTTAATGGTAAAAGTCCGAACTGTGCTGTGATAATCCTTATTATCGAACGATTACCACAGTCTACGGGGATAGATAGTATAGATAGTACTTTTCATCATACCTATTCGAAAAACGAATATTGGCTTCAGAGGATAGCGGGAGCAAAATGTTATTTTTAGGCCCATAGGACTTTTCATTTCTCTGTTCTGATTGGTCTGCGTTCGTGCTTTAGTGATAGGATAAATATCTTTGCAATCATGGGATGAATAATTAAATAACTGACTTTGTTTAATTTTTCCGAACTGAATTGCCCCTGTAAAGAATATACGTGTCGAGGGAAAACTAAATATCGAACTTTATGCATTTTATTCGATCTCGAAGTGATGCATGAGAGAACTTATCTATTATTTGATAAGTTATTTACCTTCATTCGCTACTTTTTTATCAATTTTTCAATATTTATTTTTCCAACTTTGTCGCCTTGCGAGATTCATTTCATATTATCTTTCTAATTTAAACTAGCTAAGAAAAAGTAGAAATACAGAAAGATGCGGCTTTAATTGGACTTTCTGTAAATGCAATAAAGTCGATTTCGCAAAAAGTGTAATTATTTATTTTTCCAACTACAGCGACGGTATCTTCTGGTTGGTCCGCGTTCGTGCTTCTGATTGGTGCTTAAACGTATAGGTAATGTCCATACATTGTAGGTTGATACTCCTAGCTTTTTCTCATACGTAATGATGAAAAATAGTGGGTGTCACTCGGGGCCAAATTTTTGGTTCTCGGGCGGCGTAAATTGAATTCCTCGCTACGCTCAGGATTCTACTTTAGAATGCTTCACTTCGCTCTGAATTCAAAATAGCGCCCTCGGGGAACAAAAATTTTCTTTGGCCCCATATAACACAAATAACTATTCCACAGACTTTTGGACACAGCTTTGTATGCTGCAAGGGAACTGGGACGTGACGGAGGAATTCTGTCACTCTAATGCCATTTATTGCAGTTTTCTACCTATCTCAACCATGGTTGAGAATACCGTATCTCTATAGTTCGCGCACGAGTTGAATGCAGAGCAAATGTATGGTGACACATACATTTACTCTGCATTCAACTCGTGCGCGAACTGTAGGTGCTATAACTGTCATGGTAGCCGGGTTTGTCAGTACATCATGTCATCACAGGCGTCGACCCTCTGTATCAATATATTACTTACACTGTATGCTATTTATATTAACTACTTATAATAAGCTTGACCCCAGAGGCACGGATAAGTGGGAGGCCACGTTTGTAAGTTCTACTCACGTAAGTCGCTTACATGACTAACTTACGAAATAAACAGTCTTGTAAGTTGCGTATCGTTTGCAAATATCATTTGTGTAAAACTTACAAGCGTAATTGTGACCTTAGTACGAGCTATGACAGTAACATATTATGCAGCATCAATGAATTAAGACCAAGGTATCATCCGATCCTTAGTATAAGGATCTCGGATGGTGTCAAAAGTTTGGCATGAACTTTACGCAAGCTTTTCTGTTCAAAAATCAAACCTGTAAACTGGACTCGCAAATCATATTCTCGTAGTCTCCTTGGCAATCATCTCTTGTATTATAGTCAAACTCTCCAATACGCACTCCGGCGATCTCCTTGAATTTCCGCCCGCTGGTTACGCAGTGGGCAGCTGTCAGGATGTACCTCGAGTTGATCACACTGCCTCCACAAAGGAACTCCTGTCCATTAGCTAAAAATTTGAGTTTTTTTTATAATTTTTATTACAGTGCTTCACACACGAGGAAAGTTTTTAAACTTACTTAAATATACATATCAAAAATTTCGGAACCGGCAGGATTTGAACCTGCGTCTCTCTGGGAATCGCGCCCTGAGCGCCTTGACCTCTCGGCACGGTTCACTTAACTGCCAGTGACGAAATACACACACCTACACTGCGCGTGGCCCGACGCGCAGTTTGCCTGTTTTGTACCATTTTGGTGCGAAACCCATATAATCCTAGTATAATATAATATAATACAATATAATATAATATAATATAATATAATATAATATAATATAATATAATATAATATAATATAATATAATATAATATAATTTGTAGGTATCAGCGAAGAAATAGTTTTGATAAGATTCACCCCTAGGGGGGTGAAAAGGGGGTTAGAAGGATACATACAACTTCTTTGTTTTTGAAGTTAGACACATGAAAATCGGCATGTAGGTTATTAGTTTTAAATTTAACAAACTGTATAAACTATACAATACCCTCTACAGTTAAGCCTCTTGTAGTGGAATAGTTTTATAATCTCATAGGAAATCAGAAATTGTACGCGGGCAACCGCTAGTAACGTATAATATCACAGTCAAAATAGTACGAAATAAATATCCTCTTACGTGTGTTGTAAAGGATGAGCGTCATCCAAGGTAACTCATACAGCTTGGGAGTATGTCCATTGATGATACGTGACCCCTCAATATCTCCACAGGAAGTTAAAGGTAGTAGTCTTAAGTTTCGATGCGTTTCGATGGGATCTCCGAAACGAGTGATTAAATTCACTGAAAAGGCCGAGCAGCAAACCTGTGTGTAAATATATAAAGCGAGTCATATAATCTGACCCATCCTATTCATGCATTAAATTAATAATATAAGTCTGTTAAAAATAAGAGATGGTTATGACATAAAGTACGCTTACTCTAAGGTTTTACATGGAGCGTTCGATCACTTAAGCTTTAAAGTAAAATGGACCCAAAAGCTCACAAATTCCGTACAACCGATTTTAATTTCGAAACGTATCGTTTGAAGCGCTGGCTGTGAAAGCATACACGAAATTGAGCTGTTTAAAATTAGTTAAATTAAAATATGGTTAATGTTCTTGTGGTCATTTACTAATTTTGGTGACCATTTGTTATTTTTGGTGATAATTTCCTTTCTGTGGTTCCTAATATTTAGTGGCCACAATTTACTATAGGTGTTTGATAATAATATTAGTTACATTTTGATGATAGATAGAAGTCGATAGAATTACCTTAATTTTTTTTTTTTAATTTATTTATTCATATAAAATCAAAAAGTTACAAACTTAATCTATTTGGTGTCGCATAAACTCAACTGAGTTTTTCTGTACACCAACATGGTAACATGGTAATGGTGTCATAATATATAAATAATTTTCGGAGTTTACTGTTCGAATATATGTTGCAAATTTAGATGCTAAAAATAATTACCATGCTAATTTATATTTACAGTAGCTTACATCTAAGAAATATAGTGGATAAAATAGTATTTTTATGTTATTACATTGTTAGTGGCTGACTTAGTTATTCAGAGGACAATGTAAATTTTTAGAGGCGAATAATGCTATTTAATAGAAGTCTGTTTAAATATTACCCTATATTACTTTTGGTCATAGGCCCCTAGGCCTATGACCAAAAGTCTTTTCATTCTGCGATAATACCCATGCTCAGTAGTGGATTGGTAGAGACGATGATGATGATGATAATGATAACCGGCTCGCCCTGCAACGGGTATTTTGTCACGGCACAGTACAAGTACATGACCTCTCTACGGTCATCATTACCACCAACCCATCGTCAGCCGACTATTAAAACAGTTTCCTCGCAGAACGGGGGTTTGGTCATTGCCCACCAAGCTTTTTTGCAAGCAAAAATCTTTATTTCAGGGGGGCTCTCATAGAAGCGAATGCGAAGTAAAATATTTTTTATAGCGTTACATAGGATGTAGCGGTATATCATTTTAAAGATAATTAGGAATAGAGTCCAAAAATATATTTTTTTTAATTTTTCCCTGCTGCAGTATTTTTAACAGAACTTCTCAATGATATCAATAGATGGCGCTCTGTAAAAGTTTATTCGTTTGTGCTTACAAATAATAGACGTTAGCACCATCTTACGTGGAATAAAAAAATAGTCTACTGATAGTACTGATGTCTATGAACGTAAAGATTCAAAGGTTCAAACTATCTTATGGATACCGCGACACAGAGTACCGCGACTTGCGAGGTCACAGTTCGGGGCGAACCACTAGTATATTTTATTGTGAGATAGGCTCGCCTGACGACAATCATGCTTAGTGCAAAGCAATGATGAGGTCTAGATTGGAACGCGTTTGCCTAGAAGAGGCCTATTTACTCTTGCGTTGAAGGTGGTTGAGGTACCACTCGCTGTTAAAATAAGTGTTATTTAATTGCATCAAACGCACATAATTCTGAAAAGTTATAAGCCCGATATCAAACCTTAAATGAATAAAATAAGTAATTATTTATAATAACAACAAGCAATATACAATATAGGTACAAGCAAAACCTGAACATATTAAATTAGATTTGCCTACCTTTGGCATATCAGGATTGTTACTGTCGGTACCACATATGGCATCAAAAAACGTTTGTGTGCTTTGAGGTGGAAGACTTCCCTGACTCAATCTGCCCACAAAGTCTAAGCCCGACTTACATGATAGGATTGATACACAGTCGAAGCAGCGGCGTCCTAGAGAAATATGTAAATGTATGTGTAATGAGTAAATTAATATTATATCTCTCCTCGTTTCTCTTACGCATTAATCTATACTATTTATACTAATATTATAAATACGAATGTTTGGATGGATGGATGTATGGATGGTTGTTACTCAATCACGCCAGAACCGCTGAATGGATCTAGATTAAGTTCGGCACAGAGATAGTCTGGAATAACACATAGGCTTCTTTTATCCCGGAAAATTAAAGAGTTCCCGCGGGAACCAAAAAACCTCAATCCACTCGGACGAAGTCGCGGGCATCAGCTAGTGATCCATACTTCCATACATAGCATTATAAATGCAAAAGTGTGTATGTCTTTTTGCTACGTATTCACGACCCATCTCTTCGACCGATTTTGATGAATTACCCATGGTATAGGGTGGTTGGGTTGTATACCGGGAAGGACATAGACTACTTATCTTAATAATTATCATATTATGAAGAACTATTGCTTTATTATAACTATTAGATGATGCCCGCGAATTCGTCCGCGTGGATTAAGTTATTTTTGATTCCCGCGGGAACTTATTAATTTTCCGGGATAAATAAGGGCCATTTCATCAAAATCCGTTGAACAGATGGCCCGTGAAAGCGTAGCAGACAGACAGCCAGACACTTTCACATTTATAATATTAGTATGGAAGTATGGATAAATGGGTGAATTGCTGTACATACCTACCACATAGATTTGTCTACTGTGGCGAATTAAACATCTGGTTTATATAAATTTGGCAAATGCAGCGAATCCGTCAAGGTTGTACTGTTTAACGCGTATTGCCAGTGTTTTTACACTTGCCAACTTTGGACAAATTTTCTCAGAAAGTCCTACACGGCAATACGTGTGCAGTACAATGATGCTTTTCGCATTTTGATGGGTTTGCCTAGATATTGTAGTGCCTCGGGTATGTTCGCCGAGTCGAGGGTGCCTGATTTCTATGCTGTAATGAGGAAAAGAGTAGCTTCCTTTTGGGAGAGACTCCGGACATCTCAGAACAGCATCCTCAAGATGGTTTGTGACGGTATGCCCAGCAATATTTTTACCTATTGGCTATCTGTGCATCACAATAGCAATAGGAAATAGATATAGGTTTTTTGTAACCATGACGCCTGGGAAGAGTTTTTTTTTTTTTAACATTCCCAGTTAGTTTATAAGTTTTATATAATTTTATTTTATTGTATACTTACTATTTTTTTTAAAATAATTATTGTATTGTGTGTAATGTATACTGGGCCCTTTTGCCTTTAATAAAAAACTTTTATTATTATTATTTATTATTATTTATTATTATAACATAATATAAATGCAATAGTAAAAAATAGATTTGATAGATCAAAATGGTAGAATCCAGATTGTATGCAAGTCATTTTAATAAATGTGTCGGCAAATGCTGCTTTGGTAAGAGTAAATATCTAAAAGAACAATCTTTTTCGAGTTTAAAAAGTGAAAAACCAGAGGCAAAAGTGCGGGTGGAAAAGTTGACGATCGATGTTTTGGAGCCAAATAATAATGGTGTATATTACGGTGTTTTGAAATTGGTTGTTAGAACTACGAGTAAGTTAAATTTGCTAATCATTGTGATAGAATAAAGACAGAATGACGATGTGTGACGAGTTAAGTATATTTTTATCACTATGTTAAGTGTTAAAAAAGATTTTAATTACTTACTTGCATTAGCAGAAGAAATCTCACTAACGGAGAAAACTAACATGCAAAATAATATATTCAGTAACAAAAACATGTTTTTAACTTTGTACGGAATCGATAGAAATCATAATATTATAATATATAAGTTATTATTATTCAGGGCTTTCCTTAAACGTGTTCTCTCTACAAAGTAACTTTGCTCACTGGAGAAATATTATATTTATAACAAATTCCCATTTGTTATTAATCATATTTATTATTATAACATTCTGCCATTACGACTGGACTGGGGTGAATATACTGAGACTTTTATTTTGTGGCCATATTTTTAGTACCTTTTTTTATCCACTACAAGTTAGCCCTTGACTGCGATCTCACCTGATGTTAAGTGATGATGCAGTCTAAGACGAAAGCGGGCTAACCTGTTAGGGGCATGACAGTTATAATTAACCCATACCCCTAATAGGTTCGTAACGGAACGCTAAATCGCTTGGCGGCACATCTTTGACGGTAGGGTGGTAACTAGCTACGGCCGAAGCCTCCCTTCCCAGGGAGGTACCGGGCCGAACCAGGGAAAATTCAGAAATTATAAATTCCTAAATTGACCCTGCCGGGGATCGTACCCGGGACCACAACAGCGCTGCGCCACAGAGGACGTCGAGTTACCGAGTCATATGGTTCGTGGTGGTCTTACAAAATAAAAGTATACAAGCGGTAAACGCTATGGTCTTTTAAGTGGGAGGTCCCGGGTTCGATTTCTGCAGGGTCGTTTTAGGAATTTATGATTTTCTTTGGTCTGGTCAGGTAGAACCATCTTGGATCATCACTTACCACCTGGGGAGATCGCAGTCATGGGCCAACTTGTAGTGGGGTGGTAAAAAAATCAACTTGTGGTTCAGATGACAATGTCAAGATAATAAAATAAAGATTTATTTATTTATAGTACGAGATCTCTATAATCGGTTCAGAACACAGATTTTAGCAAGCAACTATACCAAGAAATTTGGAATATATACCTCCTATTACTTCAAATTCAATTTAAAGTCCTGACTGACTGACAGTAGCGTGCACAGTATTCGGAGCTAGGGTAGGCATTGGTCAGATTGATACCTATTTTCAGGTAGGTTTTTAACTAGGGTAAGCAAAGCTTTTATGCCTCTATGTCGTGCACGCCACTGCTGACTGATATATCAACGAACCTGAACGGCTAGTCCTTGAGACATGAAATTTGAAGGGTGTGTTCTTTGTGAAGAGTAGGTATCAACTAAGAAAATGGTAAACTGTTTAAATGATAGGTAGATTCTGAAAAATACTAAATTCACATTTAAAGTAAAAGGAAAGGTTGCAATGGATACCCCAGGTCTAAGAAGCAAAATATATTCAGGTATTGTAGCATTCATTACAATAAAATATTATGTCGTCTCATTAATTTTTGACGTGATAACGTCATAAATCGATGAACACCGGCTGCACGCACGAATAAGTGTCACGTTCCGCCTGAGCCTGAGCGTGCAAGTGAGAGCGCGGAACAAGCGATAGAGAGGCACGATCGGCCCTAGCGTTGGCTTGTGACACAAATCTCTCTTCTCGCGTGACTTCAGAGCTAGCAGTTCGAATAGTTCTGCTAATGGAACGCCGCCACGCAAACTTCATCGAGAACTTCTAGTTATCACGTAAAACTTCGTCCGTAAACCGACTTTACAGATAACCAATTTTTTAACCATACTTAGAGTCCACTACAATGATAACAACGGTTGAAATTGTAATAAATCAGTGCCAATTTCTGCAAGTGTTAGTTGCATAAATTACGCGAGGATTAAGCGGGGGTAGCCTAGTGGTTAAAACACCCGACCTAATGTACAGGGTCACGGGTTCGATCCCCGGGCACGCACCTCCAACTTTTCGAAGTTATATATGTGCGTTTAAAGAAATTAAATATCACTTAGTTGATGGTGGTTGATGCTTCAAACGGTGACGGAAAACATCGTGACCTGCATGCCAGAGAGTCCATACTAATATTATAAATGCGAAAGTGTGTCCGTCTGTCTGTCTGTCCGTCCGTCTGTCTATCTGACCGTCCGTCTGTCTGTCTGTCTGTCGGTCTGCTACGCTTTCACGACCTACCTGTTCAACCGATTTTGATGAAATTTGGTACAGGGATAGGTTGTATCCCGGGGAAGGACATAGGCTTTTGATCCCGGAAAATTAAGGAGTTTCCGCGGGAATCAAAAACTTAATCCACGCGGACGAAGTCACGGGCATCATCTAGTATCCTATGTCCTTACCCGGAATGTAACCTATCTTTGTACCAAATTTCATCAAAATTGGTTGAGAAGTCGGGCCGTAAAAGCGTAGCAGACAGACAGACACACTTTCGAATTTATAATATTAGTATGGATTTCAAAAAGATCCATACAAATCATAATATTTGGACACTTCTTAATGAATAGGTAAAACCAAATAGGTAAATAAATCATCACCGTTAAAGAGACACTTAATTAAATTACAATAATTGAGGTCAGTAAGCTATCATACAAAATGTTCGCTCATATCAATCTTGGGTTTTTTTATCGGGCACTTTTTACGTTTCACAATATTTTGTAACTTTTCCTTGTTCTGGCAAATGAAATAAATTGTGATAAAAAATAACGGGCCATATTTTATGCGATTTTTGAACAATATTGTTTGCAATATTCGATATTGTGTCGCGCGGTTGTACCTATAATAATGTACTCCCGACCGAAATTCGGCCACGGTGGCCAATCTCTAGTGAGATTAGTCATCTGCGTGGGAGATATTATAGAAGGTACACGAGTGTGTGCTCAAACACAGACACAAATAATAAATAAATATATTTTCATTTCAGGCAATTTTTACAAACCGATATTCAAAATACAGACAAATTCTCTGTTCCTTTACTCTCATAGCCCGATGATACGGAAAATCGGACACGACCGGAGAGAGTTCCGGCGCAGGACCGACGACGGCTTTACGTTCTCTCCGAGGCACGGGGGTGAACACCGCCAACTCCTTCTTCCTTACTCCGGGCTAGTACTGAGAATTTCTTGTCAGAAAACCGACCCCCGGGACCTCGTCGGCCGCAGTCGAACAAGCTAACCACTAGACCAACGAGGTAGTTAGGTACTTTGTATAAATTGAACCTATACAAAGTATTGCGGACGATCATCTTAATAATCAAATAAATAAATATTATAAATGTGAAAGTTTGGATGGATGCCCCAATGGCAGAACAGATCTGGATGAAATTTGGCACAGAGATAGATTATAGTCTGGAATAACACATAGGCTACTTTTTATCCCGGAAAATTAAAGTTCCCGCTGGTGGGCTAGCATGGGCCGGAGATAAAAATTTTATCCCCCGATTTTATCCACTGACAAGAGATAAAATTAACTTATTCACTTCTCAGAGCACGGCAACAGGGGAGAAGAGAAGTTTATCCCCGTTTAACATTTCACGGGGACTCGGGGGACTATTTATCCACCGTTATTTAGCGTTTTTATTTATTTATTTAGCAATAAAAATTTTATCCTTTCGTAGGGGAGAAAATTGTCTCGTCCCCTTTCATCCCATGTTAGGGGGGCTGGAACCGAAAAACCTTAATCCACGCGGACGAAGTCGCGGGCATCAGCTAGTTTTATATATACAGGCTGGCCCAAATAGTGACAACCAAAGAAAAAATTTAGATTCCCCGTACCTAGACCTATCAGAAAATACCCCATGTATGTTCAGCGATTTTTGGTAGTTTTCGAGTTATAATTTTTTTAAGTTTTTTAGTGAGATTTCTAAGGGAGTGTGTATTAATTTTTTTTTTTTCTTTTTATTTAGTGTTTTTTTCAGAACATTTTTTTTGTGAACATGCTTGCTATGAAGTGTGCTACTTTGCATAAAATAATAATTACCATCATAACATTAGCCCAAGTCGGAAAATTTTTGGTCAAAAGTGAAAAGTTTACGTTCGACAGAAGTAGAGACGAATTTTCAACATAGGATTAAAAATACTTATACCTATCTACGTCCCTTCCGGCTAATTTCAAAAACTTTTGGGATTCCTAAGCTTCCCTTATTAGTTAAAAAATTTGGTACTTGTGTTTACAAATGTGGTAAGGCGGTAATTTCTGAACTTAAAATTTGATTCTTAAAATTTTGAGTTTTGCCTATTTTTGACAATTTTATGGCTAATTGAAGTAGGAAATTTTTGAATTTAAGTATTTTCTACAAAAATAATCGATATTTTTCGATCAAGTGACTTCAAGGTTACGTAAAAGTTATAATTTTTTAGTTTATGTAGTCAGTAGGCCAAAAAATACCGAATTGCACCAGGTTTAAGTACTAAAATAGCTTTATCTTATTATCCTTCTGTCAATAAAGTATAGCTTTTCCCCACCTACAAGCATTTTTTCCTGTTTTTGTCGGCAGCATTGTAAAGTATTGCTGGCAAAAACCGGTAAAAAAACTTGTATTCCAGATAGGTACATGTATAATCTATCTATCCAAATTTCATCCAGATCCGTTCAGCCGGTCTGGCGTGATTGAGTAACAAACATACATCCAAACTTTCGCATTTATAATATTAGTATAGATTAGTATACCTAGATATAGATTCAAAGTACTGGCTGACTGACTGACTGACTGATATATCAACGCGCAGCCTAAACCGCTTGTCTGGAAATGAAATTTGGAAGGTGTGTTCTTTGTAAAAAGTAGGTATCATATAAGAAAGGGTTTTTCGAAATCCCAACCCCAAAGGCGTAATAACGGTTGAAATTTTGTATGAAAGTCCGTGGATTTTCAAGTTGTAGCCATGAAACTTGGTGTTTGGGATTTCGGTTTGAAATGAAGAAATACGTGATTCAGAGTTGTTGAAAATTCTATCTCCAAGGATGTTAAATAGAGAGTTTGTCCTTCAATCACGCCGCAACAGAGCAACGGATCGACGTGATTTTTTTGCATAGGATGAGGATCTATAGAGTGACAAAGGCTACTTTATATTTAATAAAATTTAGAAATTATTTAGAAAAATTTCCCCCTTGCATCCTATTCGATGTCTAAAACAACTTCAGAATTGCATCAAGTTATTTCTAATTTTTCCAATAAACTTGCCTGGAGGCACTTATCCAAAAAGCAATCAATATAATGGTTACTCGAAATGAAATTCAATCGGCTTTGCTACACTATACCTAGTGGTAGACATTTTTTCATTATTACCCAGAGGACAATAAAGTTAGAGGATCATCTTTTTAGGGTTCCGTACCCAAAGGGTAAAAACGGGACCCTATTACTAAGACTCCGCTGTCTGTCTGTCTGTCTGTCTGTCTCCAGGCTGTATCTCATAAACCGTGATAGCTAGAAAGCTGAAATTTTCACAAATGATGTATTTCCGTTGCCGCTATAACAACAAATACTAAAAATTAAAAAAATATATATATTAAGGGGGGTCCCCATACAATAAACGTGTTTTTTTTTATTCCACTACAGGTTAGGCCTTTGATTGCAATCTCACCTGATGATAAGTGATGATGCAGTCTAAGATGGAAATTGGCTAACCTGTTAGGGGTATGGCAGTTATATTAAACCCATACTCCTAGTCGTTTTCTACATGGCATCGTACCGGAACGCAATCCTACCAGACAAGACAAGAGAAAACTCATATATTATAAATTCCCAAATTGACCCTGCCGGGAATCGAACCCGGGACCTCCCACGTTAAGACAACAGCGCTCAACACTGAACCAGGGAGGTGGTCGTATACGAAGATGTAGGCACACGTGGTGGATGTCCAATCTGTCCGCACGAAATGTTTTTGCTCGACGTTTCTGATCCGAACCACTAGAGTGTGTAACACCCTCCCAGCGCACGTGTTTCCTGCCACGTATAACTTAGGTACCTTCAAGGCAAGAGTGAATAGGCATCTTCTAGGCAAGCGCGCTCCAACCTAGACCTCATCATTACTTTGCACTAAGCATGATTGTCGTCAAGCGCAAGCCTATATCTCACAATAAAAAAAAAAAACTTGGAGTCTGAGGTCAGCAGTTTGTAACGGCGTCGGTCTACAGTAAGAATAATAAATTCTTATGTGCTCTGTGTTATTTTGGATATTTATAAGTTTCATGATTGGATGTTTGTTACCCTTTCAAGTTTCACAACTGCTGAACCTGTGGCTGAAGTTTGAAATGGAGATAGCTTATTACCTAAATTAATATATAATGTAAGCTAGATTTATTCCGTAAAATATAAAAAAATCCCGTGGGATTGAAAAAGTAGCGTAAGTATGAAAATATATATCGTACGAAAATAACCAATTTGGTATTCGATTAATTCTGCATCTTTTCACAAGAGCTAGCTTAAGACTACACCTAGAGCCGTTGTTATTTTATATGATGCAGCAAGTTACGAGTTACTGGCTCTTAAACTAAGTTATGAAACATAATAACTTGGCGGAGTGCATAACCGTTCCTTACGGGGTAGCGTAGACCTACGTATACGTAAAAAAAAATATCTTTGTAACCATCGATTTACCAACTAAGGATACAACATTACCTACAAATTAATACTCAAAAAGCGTCCACAATCGCTTATACAAACACAGCTATAGATAATATAGATAGACTGAGACACTAAACGGTTCACAAAAACCAACCATATAGTTTTAAATTTAGGGTTCAATTTTGTAATAACAATTCGACACATACGACATTTTGTCGCCTAGTGTACTCATGCTCGACTGAGGCGAAAATTGTTCACAATATCTATTTGTGCACAATTTGACCGTGCCGTTTTTTGCGTTTCGATGGTGCGTCTAAGGTAGTAAGATTGGTAAGTCAATGTTTGTAACGAATTATTTAGAATGTTGTATAACTTACTTTTAAGTGGTCACTACATTTAGCTTCTTTTATATGATCAAGATTACCCTTGAATGTTTTAATGTAAGTGTCTGTTAGTAGACCTGATAAATAAAAAAAATAAAATATACTATTGTGGTGGATCCTTCTGACCAGATAGCTGCAGACAATAGGGATGAAGACAACTCAATCATATCAGCAACTCTTTATCAAACCTAAAATCGCGCCTCTAGTATGGAAGTTGTATGAAATTCGCAGATAAGACGTCATAAAATTTCGACGCACTTTTTTTCTTTAATCTATATTTTTAAATGGTTATCTAACTTAAAACTAACCGAGGATGTGAATTTAAGGTCTTTTGGAAGACCCTCTATTTAATCATCATCATCATCAACCGACAGACGTCCATTGCTGGACATAGGTCTCTTGCAAGGATTTCCACACGCCGCGGTCTTGCGCCGCCTGGATCCAGCGACTCCCTGCGACTCGTCTGATGTCGTCCGTCCAACGAGTAGAAGGTCTGCCAACGCTGCGCTTCCCAGTGCGAGGTCGCCATTCCAGCACTTTGGGACCCCAAACTCTCTACTTAATTGGGACTCTATTTAATAATCAGTTAGAGTTAATTTATTTTTGATATAGTCATCATCCTCGAGATGAAATTAAAGTCCACAGCTTCGAAGTCGTGATAGCTCAGTGCTGTCGACGCTGACCTGCTTTCGGGAGGTCGAAGTTCTGATCCTCGGATACGAATACCTAACTTTTCGGAGCTGTGTGCGTTTGTAATGAAATGTCATTTGATTCAACTGTGAAGCATCTTTGCGAGCTATTTCTATCTCATGTAAACTGTATCTGTGAAAACTTGTAATTGGCGTTATACTTGTTCTGTATTTGTCTATCCATATTTGTTGTAGCTGTAAGTTTTCTGAACAAAATAAAATAAATAAATAAATAAAATAAAATAAAAATGCAAAGCAGTGCGTGCAGGTTTTCACACTTGACGACCTCCCTGGCGCAGTAATGAACGCTGTTGTCTTAACGTGCGGAGGTCCCGGGTTCGATCCCCGGCAGGGGAATTTTCTGAATTTTCCCTGGTCTGGCCTGCTGGAAGGCTTCGACCGTGGCTAGTTACCGCCCTACCGGAAAAGACGTTCCGCCAAGCGATTTAGCGTTCCGGTACGATGCCGTGTAGACCCGAATAGGGGTATGGGTTTCATATAACTGCCATGCCCCTAACAGGTCAGCCCGCTACCATCTTAGACTGCATCATCACTTACCATCAGGTGAGATCGCAGTCAAGGGCTAACTTGTAGTGGATAAAAAAAAAATAAGATAATATTTATAATAATAAACAGGAAAACGCTGTGTAGGTATGTTTTTAATTAGCAGCAACTAAGTGAATACCATAAATATTATGATGTTGTGTCAGTTATTATTGGGTTATGTATCCTCCAAATTATTACAATTTAGCAGGAAAATTAGATGTAAAAAAATAGGTATATTTAGTATTAACATAATTTGGTAGATCGATATAGCTTTTTGCATTTCATAAGTTACTCATACAAGCGACTTAGGTACGTAAGCAAAACTTACAAGAGTAATTGGGTATTTGACAAAATATAGTCAAATCAACAACTTTTTTTTCAAACGTCAAAACGCGTCCTAAGTATGGGATTTATATGAAACTAGCAGATGCCCGCGACTTCGCCAGCGTGGAATAAGTTTTTTTTTAATTCCCACGGGAACTCCTCAATTCTGGCATAAAAAGTAGCCTATGACACTCTCCAGGTCCTCAACTATATCCATGCCAAAAATCACGTCGATCCGTTGCGCCGTTGCGGCGTGATTGAAGGACAAACCAACAAACAAACACACTTTCGTATTTATAATATTATTAGTATGATAGTATGAGATTCTATATTGTGACGTCATCAAATTTCGACGAACTTTTTCAATCGATTGTATAAAATGGTTATTCAACATAAAACTATCAGGGGACGTGGATATTACGAGTTTTGGGAGATCCTCTGTTTAATAATCACTAAAAAATAATTTATTTGAATACTAGTCAAATACCCAATTGCTGCCTTAGTAAAGAAATACACAAACACTTATGTCGCACGTCTGCGTTTTGCTGTGAAAGTTCGGTGCGACGTTTCTTTGCATGCACTTTGTGGATGTTATGAGAATACGATATTCGGTTGTCTACCCTGATCCTGTCTACCCTGTACCCTTACTCTGAGATTGATCGAATTTGAAATACGGTCTCACTAAGTGAGGTGAATCACATTTGAGTCAAACTAAAATGGACCCAAAAACTCTTGATTTAAAGCCACAAATTCAGTGCAACCGATTCAAATTTCGAAACGTATCGTTTGGAGCGCTAGCTGTGAATGCATACACGAAATTGAGCTCTAAATTAATAAGCTTAAGATTCATTTTAGTTTGATGCATATGTAATTCACCTCACTTAGTGAGACCGTATTTTAAATTCGATCAATCTCAGAGTAAGGGTACTGGTCTTTATGACGCGATAAAGTATAAGCATTTACAAGACTTTTTATACGACTGCCTGAAAAAAGGAGTATATTGTTTTCAGGGTTCATATTATGTATACAGTATGTACATGTATGTATGTATGTATGTGAGTTTGTATATTCCACCATAACTTCTATACGCCTGAACGGATTTTGATGAATGAGATATCGTTAGAATCCTTAGCTTATTCCGGGTGACATAGGCCAGTAAAATTAAAAAATTGATAGGGTGACCATGGTCCCGCATCAAAGACTAAAGTTGTTTTTTTTCCAAAATGAGATTGCTAGCTATATTGTCATCATCAAGAAAATGATAAGTAGATTCCAAAAATATATAAGATTATATTTCAATATCCAGTGATTCACAAAAAAATATCATTTAACTACGGCAGTCGTAATTTTTAATTCTTTGAGTTTAGTTTGAGTTGAGTTTTTTGAATTCACTTGTTACTGTTTTGTATTAACCTACTTTTGATAGGCAAATGACCGATACAGTTTCTTTTATTTGCATATTTTAGGGAAAAGAACACTACTGATACGACCATAGACATAGAATTTTTTCTCTCCGAGATACGACAGTATAAAATGCGCGACCACTCTTTTTTATAGCTGCACACATCTGCGCGACACGTCAAAACCTGTTTCCCATACGACGCAAGTATCGCGTTGACGGACAAACCTTCAGCCTTCAGTGCGAGATGCCGGCTACCGCACTTTTATACGGAGCTGCACAGACCAGCGCGACACGTCTAAACCGGTTTCACAAATCTCTGATCCAAATTTCATCAAAATCGACTGTCAAGATGGGTCGTGAAAGCTTAGCAGATAGACAGACAGGCACACTTTCGCATTTATTATTATGGGAGTATGGATGCAATACTTCTCGCCCAGAATACTTACTATTATGGTACTAGCATCAAAACTCTATGGTTTAGCCCTTGACTGCGATCTAACCTGATGGTAAGTGATGATGCATTCTAAGATGGTAGCGGGCTAACCTGTTAAGGGCATGGCAGTTATATTAAACCCATACCCCTAATCGGTTTCTACACGGCATCGTACCGGAACGTTACATCGCTTGGTGGCAATTCTTTGCCGTTAGGGTGGTAACTAGCCACAGCCGAAGCCTCCCACCAGGCCAGACCAGGGAAAATTCAGAAATTATAAATTCCCAAATCGACCCTGCCGGAGGTCCTCAATAATTAAAAATACTATTGAATGTCTGGTATTGAGCGGGTTGTTTGATAATAAAGATAGCATCATACTAACGTGATACGTTTGACGTACGAAACGTTTAAACGATGGGTTCAAACTTCGAACGCACCAAGGGATCCGTTTTCCACCGTAGCACGTGCTACGCTGCTACGGCGTGGAAGGCACGTTGCATGGTGTCTTAACTTATTTCTCAATACGGGCTTGGGCTGCCTTCGGGACAGGTAGTATAGTCTTACGAGCTACCCTGGTATAGTATAATGACGATGACATGATTGACAGTAAGTCCCCAGTACTGTAACATTTGCTGTTAACATTTGCTTTGCATTTGGGGCAGAGCTGCTGATATACAAACAATTTTTGTTTTGCAAAAGAGGGCGATTCGATCAATATATAAACCCGGATCACGCGAGTCCCTTCGTGAAAAATTTAAAGAAATTGGCATGCTTACGGTTGCATCGCAGTACCTACATAATATACTATACATTAACATAATGTTTGTGGAACAAAATAATATTCATCTCTATAGACAAAGAGAGGGTACACAAAATCGACTTACTAGAAACCAGCATAATCTAGTAATGCTGCAATGTCGTCTTCGTAAGGTGCAGAAATCCTTTGTGGGGTCGAGTATTTACCTTTTATAATATGGTTCCAAAATAATTTTTGGACTTGCAATTACACAAATTTAAAAAACCCGTAAAAGAACACTTGTTGAGTCGGGGCTATATTAAACAATTGACGAATTTCTTAATGACAAAGTTGTATGGAAGCAACCGACTCTGGGTCAAGCCACAGAATAGGTAATAGTAGTAAGTCAAGCTCCTCACAGGATAGTATAATAACTTACACTTATGTATTTAATTTACATACATAAGTACCTACGTAATGTAATATATATTTTAAAAAAAAAAAAAGAGCAACTGCTGAGTTTCTTGCCGGCTCTTCTCAGCAGAATCCTCTTTCCGAACCGGTGGTAGAGTCAAAACATGACGTAACATAAGAGACACCTGTACGTACTACATGTTTTAAATAAATGAATTGAATAAATGAATTGAATTGAATTTTACCACGTTTTACAGCTACACGCCACGGATATCAACAGCTATTTTCCAATACTCCACAGAGGAGCCAAACCTAGTCAACCTTTCCGACACTGTCAAACATTGACTGCTATGACGTAGGGTGACCATAGCGCTGCCTTTTCTACAGATATGTGTTACGTTGCTAAGCTACGGATATGTGTCAAACCCATTATGATGCCCAATAATTGCAACTCATAACATATAACTCGAACTTTTTAAGGAGTTCATATACATGGTTTTTGACGTGCAGGCATCTATGACCTCCGTAAACAGGTCGAATTATACGTTTGGCAAACGATTACGATTGCAATTTCCTTACACAATCGGGGAGCTTATCCATACAAAATATAGCGATCTCGGCTATGAAAACCAAGTGCTCCTATTCGTGGATTTGATACGCATCCGTAGCTTAGCGCATCTCTGGTGGAAATACACCCTTAGTTCCGATATCCATCAAGATTAGCGGATATGACGTATCATACTAATATTATAAATGCGAAAGTGTGTTCGTTTGTTGGTTTGTTGGTTTGTCCTTAAATCACGCCGCAACGGAGCAACGGATCAACGTGATTTTTGGCATGTGTATAGTCGAGAACCTGGAGAGTGACATAGGCTACTTTTTATCCCGGAAAATTAAGGAGTTCCCGTGGGAAGTGAAAAAACTTATTCCACCAGCTAGTTTAGTATACCAAGAAGAATTTTGATAAAGTCGTATGTGATCATTTAACTAGAGGATGCCGCCAAAATTCGTCAGCGTGGATTTAGGTTATAAAGTAGTCTTTATCCTTCCCCGGGAAACTATCATATTATCTGAACTAAATTTCATCATAATCGGTTGCACAGATGGGTTATGAAAGCGCAGCAGACAGACAGACTTAAGAAACTTCAAAGCAAAAGTGAATTTTCAAGGTAAGCGCGCTCCAACCAAGACTTATCATTGCTTCTCATAGGCATGATTGTACTAAAGTGCAGGCCTATGTTGCTAAAAAAAAGGCATGTTATTTAAAAAAAAGACAGACACAGACGTTCCCTTTACAATATAAATAGGGATTTTGAAATTTTTGAAGTTCCTCTGGGAGCGAATCGGCGGACGGTCAGTAGGTACCTACTATAAATTAAATATTTGAAGATGTTTTATAGGACAATCAGCTGAAAATTTTACCTTTGTATGTGTTTTTTTTATCCACTTTAAGTTAGCCCTTGACTGCTATCTAACCTGATGGTAAGTGATGACGCAGTCTAAGATGTTAGCGGGCTAACCTGTTAGGGGCTTGGCAGTTATATTAAACCCATTCCTACCCCTATTCGGTTTCTATACGGCATCGTACCGGAACGCTAAATCGCTTTGCGGCACGTCTTTACCGGTAGGGTGGTAGCTAGCCACGGCTGAAGCCTCCCACCAGGCCAGACCAGGGAGAATTCAGACATTATAAATTTCCAAACCCTGCCGAGGATCGAACCCGGGACCTCCGCACGTTAAGGCAACAGCGCTCACCACTACGCCACGGAGGTCGTCAAAATAAAATAAAATGTGTATATTATCTGGGATCAACCATTTAAGTGAGTTTACCGCAAATCATTAGGCTTCCGGCAATAATTTATTGTGTCTATTGTAATTCAACGGATTTAGCTATTCGCATCTAATCGCGCAATCGTTACGAAGATTAGCTGCTGCATTACACTAATATCCACGTTTTGACAGATGTTATTTTGATTTGGGGCTTAAGTGTCAATCTAATCAACTGAATAGGGATATACTATCATATCCAGATGCTATTAGGATGAATGACTGTAATTATAAGTTTTTTTAGACAGAGAAGAGTGTTTTTTTAATCATAAGAGTAAAAGAGATAAATCTATTTTTATTATCCTTATAGTTAGTAAGTATCTGGATTGGGTTATAAACCCTTTATATGAATGGTATAAACAAATGCCCTGTCATGATTTGCAGCATTATATAAAAGTGTACGCGTTGAGTTTTTGTCCGGCTTTTTTTTTCCGTAAGGTTTGTCTAATTTAGGCCATCGATATACATGTAGGTACTAGAGGGGCCCTTTTATAGAAAAAAATTGGGAGCCGACCTGTGGAGCGCGCTCCACACCTGTATAAGCCTGTCCTTGTCCCCGCCAAAGCGCTGTCCTGCTTTTCAGACTAGATGGCGTTAGTAAAATACGCCCACATTCTATGTTTGACAGGGCCTGTTTATGTAAATTGAGATCGTTGATTTAAGATGATAACTTTGGCACATGCCATTTGTATAGTACTGCTTCAGTCTGTCTCACTCTGGTCCTTCACTATTGCTATACACCTCTCATCTGTCATCTCATGACAAAGCATACTGTATTTTCGCCCTTACGGACAGAAAAGGCAACAAACACAGACACAACGTGGGCGTTCAACGTTGAACTTACAGACAAAAAAAATAATTCAAATCGGTTTAGAAACCACGGAGATATGCACCGACGTGTCGAAAATACGTGCCGAATTGAGAACCTCCTCCTTTTTTGGAAGTCGGTTAAAAAGAAATGATATGAAAGCACCACACTATGGTTCGCGGGTGACAGGGTTCATGTTCATGTTGTTGATATTTCGACCCAGTTAGACGACTCAATTCACGCTTAAATAATAATATGTCGTTCAACCACAAGATAAGCATTACATTATTAGAATTGGGATGTCTATGTCAAAAATAAATTATTTTTTAATTAATTATTGTTAAATAGAGGATCTTATAAGAAGACGTACCTAATCCACGTCCCATGTCAGTTTTATGTTTGATAACCATTTTAAACTATCGATTATAGTAAACAAGTGCTTCGAATTTTGATCACGTCACAAGCATGCAATTCATACAAAGTCTAATGATAATAAGCACACGTTTTGACGTTAGAAAAAAGTTGCTGATTTGTCTTGTTGTCAAATACCCAAATAAGATGTATTCTTACTTCGCAAGTTAAGGTCACAAGTGCACGTCATGTAACATAATCCAAACTATCCATAACCATACTAATATTAGTATGGTTATGGATAGTTTATAATATTATAAATGCGAAAGTGTGTCTGTCTGTCTGTCTGTCTGCTACGCTTTCCCGGCCCATCTTTTCAACCGATTTTGCTGAAATTTGGTATAGAGGTAGGTTATATCCCGAGAAAGGACATAGGCTAAATCTAAGGCTTATTCCGGAAAATTAAGGAGTTCCCGCGGGAATCAAAAATCCTTAATCCACGCGGACGAATCGGACCGGACGAAACGCTGCATCATCTAGTAATAAATAAAATATGTTTTATTTTGTCCAATAAAATCGTAATTGAGTATTGTCACAACTATTTCGACCGGGACACTCGTAGATTGGATTCTGTCATCCGCCAGGCTTTTAGCCATAGTCGTACGAAACAAACTAAAACTATGAAACCACTCGTGACATGTGATGAGCTGAATTGTAATTATATTATGTAACTAGTGGTTCGCCCTGAACTGAGACCTCGCGGTATCACAGAGCGCCATCTATTGACATATTTGTTTTGTTTGTTTTAAATTCTTTATTGCACATAATATTATTATTAAAATGCACAAAGGCGAACTTAATGCCTAGATGTATTCTCTTCCAGTTAACATTTGGTAGTGGGGACAGGGTTGAAAACAGTGCGTATAATTTAGAGAGAAAAATTGACATCATTGTGAAGTTCTGTTAAAAATACTGAAGCTCATTAAAAATTAAATGATTTCGTTTCCTTATAATATTTATGTAACTTTAGTATTTGTTGTTGTAGTACAGGATATAATTCAAATAATTGATCAAGTTTCAGGCTCAGCCTTTCAGAAATTAAGAGTTCTGAGGTCAACTTTGGACGTTAGAATATCACCACTTTGAAAGCCTCCCATTTCGTCAATTTTAGGGGAAAAATTAAAAAAAAAATATTTTTGGACTCCATTCCTAATTATCTTTAAAATGATATACCGCAACCCTACGTAACGCTATAAAAATATTTTACTTTGCATTCGCTTCTATGAGAGCCCCCCTGAAATAAAGATATTTATAACTTTTTAAGCCATATTCGGCTGGAGGCTATCGGTTTACATATTATATTTAAATTTGAAGTATTACGTTTAGTAATTCAGAAGTTATAAGGCTCTAACAGACGGACGGACGGACGGACGGACAAGTGCCAATTCACTCAAGTAGACTCAGAGGTCAATAATAATTAATTAGTGTCAATATGACAAAATGACAATAATTCAGTTACTTGAGTGAGTTTGTTATTTACGCTTTCACGGCCCAGCTTTTCAACTGATTTTGATGAAGTTTGGTACAGACAGGTTCTGTCTCGGATTAAGATCACTTCGTCAACGTGGATAGGGGTCTTTGAAAAATTCCGTAGGGACTAAATATATTTTACTATATTTTCCGGGATAAAACTTTAAATACAATGATTACAAAATCAGTTGAACACATAGGAGCAGACACTGTGGCAGACAGACAGACAAACAAAAAAGACAGACACAGTTTCGCATTTATATAACTAGACTTCTGCGCTACTAGCCCACGACTTCGTCCGCGTGTATGAAGTTTTTGATTCCCGAGGGAATTCCTTAATTTTCCGGTATAAAAAGTCCTATGTCCTTCCCCGGGATACAATCTATCCCTATACCAAATTTCATCAAAATCGGTTGAACAGATGGACCGTGAAAGCGTAGCAGACAGACAGGCGAACCGACACCATTTCGCATTTATAATATAAGTCCATACTAATAATAATTACTAGTTAATAATTATTATTAAAATTAAGCATGCAGGATTCTCTGAGTTTCTTGCTGACTCTTCTCGGTAGGAATGGCATACCGAAACAGCGTTAGATTCACTTGACGATTCAACAGAGTTTGTAAAAGTTTATTTCAAGTTTTGACGACCTTCCAAGCGCAGTGGTGAGTGCTGTGGTCTTATAATGGGAGGTTCCGAGTTCGATTCCCGGCAGGTTCAATTTGGTAATTTGTAATTTCTAAGTTTCAGCTGGTTTGGTCTGATGGGAGACTTCCGCTGTGGCTAGTTACCTTACCGGCAAAGACGTAATGCCAAGCGATCTAGCGTTCCGGTACGATGCCTTGTAGAAACCGATTAGGCGTATGCAGGGTTTAAAATAACTATTTTATAACTGTAACAGTCTATGATATAGTACAGTCTATACTCTATGATACTATACAGTCTATGACAGTAGCGGGCTATCAGCATAGACTGTATCATCACTTACCATCAGGCGAGATCTCAGTCAACGCCTAACTTGAAATGCAATAAAAAAAAAGTTCAAACATTTGCGTTTGAGTTTGATTGTATTGAGTTTGTTAGTACCAAATTTTACTAAGATACTAATACTTGCCATCAATGATAAATGCATTTATCATTTCTGAGTGCTTACTCTTTGACATTTGATATCAGATACATCTACTTTTGTCGCCAGAGTCTCGGATCTACACTTATTAGATTGGTGAAATCAATTCGCTCTCGCAGCGGTAACTTAATATTTCCATTACCGATCTGTGGGGTTTTTTTACTCTTTGCCGTTCCGAATCAACGATAAATCTTTCTGGACGGTAATTCCAATTGTAGTCTTGTTTAGTTTTTTAGGATAGTCGACTCACTATCCTTTTTACGATTTTATTGTATTGACTTACTAGATAGCCGGCTAACCTGTTAGGGGCATGGCAGTTAAATTAACCCATACCCCTGTTGGGTTTCTACACGGCACCCTGTTGTTTTATAATTTAAGAGTGTCTGCCAGGGGGTTGCAATCGTACTAGGTGTCTGACAATGGACAACGTGGTTTCTAATATTATTCCAAAGCAAAATATAAAAAAAGGAGCTTAATGCTTTATCGAATTTGAGGTGCCACTTTTTTACCTGATACCTTCCAAAGCAACCGCGATCCAAACTTCATAGTCTGGGATCGTTAATACCTCTATTAGAGACATACATACAAAAAAATTCAGCTTTAATAAAATAACGTAGGTCTGATCGTCGCGGGATCTTGCTCTATAAGGAGTTCCCGCGGGAATCAAAAAATTTAAAACACGCGTACGAAGTCGCGGACATCAGCTAGTCCTGAATAAGTACTTAAGGTCAGTGTGCCGACTAATTTCAGCGGCTGGCCGAAGTACCTACCTACCTACTCACCGCGATCCAGCGGCGCAGCGGTTTGGCGTTGCTAGCGTTGACTAGGTACATCTGCGCAGTCGATGAAGCTGAGCTGCGCTGCGGCTTGCCAGGTGAGCAAAGAGGAGCGCGAGTTTTTTTTATTACTTATTTTACTAATTAGTAGTGGCTTTATAAATGCCTAACGAAACCGACAGCAAAGGTGATTTAAAGAGCTTGCTTACAAAAAGAACCTCTAATAAGTTTTGTATCACAAAGTTTAAAAACTAGTAGAAACTTTATTTAAAAAAGAAGTTTTAAAGTCAATTCAGGTATCTGATAAATTAGAGAAATTTCGTTTACTTTCGGTTCAGTATGATCAGTTGCAAGACTCTGTTAAAATCATTAGCAAGCTAAATCGGTAAATATTCAAAGTTCCAAGAAAGTATATTATTCCGTCATCCACGCATCTCCAACACAGTTTTAAAAAAATCGATCGTAATGTTAAGGCATCCATTCACTTATGAATATGAAAACTGGCATCAATCTTAAAGATAGGAGAACATACATGCCACAGCATAACAGCCTTTAACACGGTCTGAATAGGTACAGAACGACGTGACAGAACTACAAAAATTCCTGCTAACGTAAGCAGGAATTTTTAAGCATACTCGTAAGTCGTAACCATGCGCTCGCAATCATCGCCCTTTTTATAGAAAAAAAAAAATGGGCATCCGACCTGTAGAGCGCGCTCCACACCTGTATAAGCATGTCCTTGTCCCCGCCATAGCACTGTCCCGCTTTTCAGACTAGATGGTGTTAGTCAAATAGGTCCACATTCTTTGTTTGACAGGGCCCGTCTACTTATGTAAATTGAGGTCGTTGCTCGCCACACATTACTTGCATTTGCTATTTTAAAAACAAAACAAGGAAGAATTGTTTTTAATAAAACAAGGTTAGAAAAGTTCTGGGACCCATCTTACGCAAACAAGATTTTTTATTATTATTTTTAATATTAACTGTAAAATTGAGAACGTGGTAAATTATCCTGCTATAAGCAGCTCTGCGGTCGAAATAGGTGGGCAAGTTTAATCGAACAGTAGTTCCATGAAGGCAGACCTTAAAAACAGTGGTTTAGTCAGTTTTGGAAGCTGAAAGAAATCTCTATTAAGTAGATGAGCTTTTCCAAAATCTACCCCATTTAAGTTGCTACATTTATCCTATGGAACAATACATTGGTACATGGATGATAAAAATAAATAAACAGATTTAATTTTCTTTGAGTTCTAGGCTCTACAAATATACCTATATAGTAATCCATACTATCCAAACTAATCCATACTAATGTTATAAATGCGAAAGTGTGTCTGTCTGTCTATCTGTCTGTCTGCTACGTTTTTACAGCCCATCTTTTAAACCGATTTTGATGAAATTATATGGTATAGAGGTAAGTTACATCCCAGGGAAGGACATAGGCTACATTTTATCCCGGATAATTAAGGAGTTCTCGCGAGAATCAAAAAACTTAATCCACGCGGACTACCTACCTAGGTAGGTACCTAGGTATGTGTTATTATTCCAGACTACCATCTTTTGCTTTGCTAAAATACCTACCTATGTCATCCAAATCCGTTCAGCTGTTCTAACGTGATTGAGCAACAATCATCCATCCATCCATCCAATCACATTTATAATATCAGTATAGATATAGATTATGTCAGGTATCTTAAGTTGTCCTACATGAAATAAACATTTAAGTAATTTCAACTAATTTCATTTCATATTTTTATACTCCAAAAAGTTAGATGTCTGAACGCTTCATGATAATCATTTAATTATTATAATCTACTAATTTTAATACCGCCGCATTTAGATAATGCGGCAATTTTACTTTTCACCGATATTCAGTTTACGCGACCCCTAGCTGTTGAATGTAGCGTTCAGCCGCACAATAACGAGACATCCCAGCACGTGTTCTATGCATGACTCAACACCGCAATACTCACCCAAGATGTATTAAACCCACAACATGCTTCAAGGACTTCGTTCAGCGATGCCTTAGTAATGTAACTAATGAACAAAATAGTCCAGTTTTCCACAATTAAGTGTAATTATTATAGGTTAGTGTCTTTGTTCAGCCAGTGGAGACGGCCTTATCGACTGGGCGGCGCCGGTCGTACACGTTCGGATGAAATCGGCGTCGCAACTCCCGCCACCTCTCGGCAAGTTTCGGCTACGCTCGGAGCTTACCACTGTAAATTTAAGGGCTGCGTTACCGCCTTTCCAGCGCGTGCCCTGGCTTTTCCGAGCGCGTATTCTGTATTACATAATTTATTGATGTGTTAAGAAATAATGAGCTGTTAATGTTTTTAAAGAGTTAAATATGATAACGGAAAAATAGGGATGAATATTTTTTGTAAAATGCTATGTTTTATTTTAATAACTTGGAAGTAAAAGCGGTTAAACAGAGGGTTAAAAGAAAAGCGCGGTCAATTTTCGTCGCGCAAAAAGACGATAGCAATTTCCCTTCGCCGACAACCCTTTGCCACACGAGTATATATCCGATCAGAGGGGAAGCTTCCTAATAAAGTCGAAAATGTATACCTATTCTGCTAGGGTTGTCACCTGATGCATGTCAACAATGAAAGGAAAAATAAAAATATTATACATCGACTTAGACATCGACAATCGACATCGATATCGACAATCGACATCGATATCGACAATCGACATCGATATCGACAATCGACATCGATATCGACATCTACAACGACATCGATATAGACAATCGACATCGATATCGTCAATTGACATCGACATCGATATCGTCAATCGATATGAGTATCAACATCGATATCAACAATCGACATCGATATCGTCAATTGATATGAGTATCAACATCGATATCAACAGTCGACATCGATATCGACAAACGACATCGACAATCATAATCGATATCGACAAACGACATCGACATCGATATCGTCAATCGATATGAGTATCAAAATCGATATCAACAATCGACATCGATATCGACCATCAAAATCAGCATTAATATCGATATCGACAATCGACATTCACCATATTATTTGACTTTTCTATGTCAAATATGGTGTAGCTGCTTCTAACATTATATCCTTAATGGTAAGACATATTCAAATTCTTTTGATTTATTGGTGTATTTAAATATATTCTTCCCGAACCCAACCTAACCTAAACCTTCCCGAAAGTAGGTAGGTACGTTAATTACACAAGTGAAAAAATCATAAAAATAGGTTCATTGGTTTCCGAGAAAATCTTTAACAAACATACATACATACCTACATACGGGTCAAATCCTTTTGAAGTCGGTTAAAAATGTTGGTGGAGCCAGGGGTAAATAGGAAACACCTGCCCCACGTTTACCCTATTTATCCCTGGGGTCGCAACTCGCAACTAGCAAAAAGTTCCTCCTACCTCTATACAAAGATTCTTCAAAATCGGTTGAAAAACTGGGCCGTTAAAGCGTATCAGACAGACAGACTGACACATTTTCGCATTTATAATTTGGGGGGTGGACAAAGTCACACATTTTAGCCATAGTACTTCGGGTATTCTACTATCTGAGCACTGTCTTCAAGTAGGTGAGACCGACTTAGGCTACATAGTACATACCTACCTGTCTAGCACGTCATTCTCACTTGACGATCAATGTTATTACCTAGTTTTATTGTACAGGTGCGCTAGGTACGTGTAAAAAGGTACTTACTTCTCTTTATCTCTAGGGTATGAAAAATAGGAAACATCCTTATTGTCTTTAGAGCTTTTCAAGCAAACTGTGCAAGTATTCGGCATTTTTGTTGAAACAGAACACTATATTTACATAAATAAATCTAAATAGTTTTATTTTTAATACAAAATCAGTAAACTTATAGTAATTAAAATAAATTGAGGAACAATTTCGTGATTGAACACGAAATTGTTCCTCTATTTATTTTCATTAAACGCACGACCGTCAGCCACAGTCAGCCCTTACGTTCTAACCCAGACAGTGTCTCGCTAACCCGGACGATCGTGTCGGTGAATGTGTCGGTGAGAGCTCACGCACACATCGTTGCGCTATGTATGGGTGAAGTCGCCGCGAGCAGTTTGTATGAAGCTTCCTCTCTGTTCAGTTCTCTGTGCCTTTGCTCGCTCTCGTTCGGACACATGGCGGCAGCGCTGCGGCGCGGGGCGGGGGCGCGACCCGGGCCACCCCTCCTCAGTGGCGGCCTGCAGTGCCGAACGCGCGTGTCGCCTCCGACGCTCGCGCCCCGCGCACCCGACCCGCTCATTTAGCAAGCGACGCCGCACACGGCGGTGGCAGCCCGCGGCCCGGCCGACGCTGCAGCCGGGCCGGCCCGAGCTCCTTCGACCGCGACCCTCATGTGACATCCGCCAAAATGATTGTGCCGATTGTTTACGTTAACGCTAGTTGATAACCGAGAGGCCGACGCTGGCATGCTAATGTGAGTATCCGAATCGATAGCACGAGTACGCCATGGGATCCCGAATATGAAACGTCGAAACCCGCGCCGAGACGTAGCGTCGGCATGAACGTAGCGTTCGTAGCGTTCGTAGCGTGACTTCTCCTGCAATGCGACAATGTGAGAACGCGTACTGGGAAAGTTTTCATACATAATTAAGGTCCGGCGCGCGTTCCTCGGAGAAGGTTTCGGCGGCGCTCTTGCTTGTTGGTGATTGTGTGCATTGTCGGCAGTCGGACTGTTGGCGGCGGATCGTGGACTGCACGGCGACGCGGCTGTAGCGCGCGCGGAAGTCGCGAGGTGGTCGCGCGAGGATTGCACGCGCGGCTCGCGCGCGGCCTGGCGGCTTGGCGCCATGCGGTAGCGCGGCGGCGCGGCCGAGCGGCGGGCGACCACTCGTGCGCTCTCGGCTATGTGCCCCCCTTGCGCTACATTGTGAGTACTATTTTATTATTATTGATAGTACATAAAAACTAGGTTTATACCTAACACTCATATCATCGGGTTATCCAGTGGTGGACAAAGGGATTTAAGGACTCCGCCCGGTCTTCGGGTCGAAATCCCCATTGGACGAGTCCCAAAAAAGGTCGATATATTTTCAGTAAGATCCCGTCCGTAATTGGCCCATTATTAGTTATTATACTCGTATATACCTAGCTATAGAGGGTAGCGAGGTCTTAAACTTGTAAAAAAATACGCGCTTGCTTCGCTCGCAAAGTCAGCCACTTTCTCGTTCGTTGATTTTTGTTTGTTGATTAACTGTTCGCTTTCCTTGGCTACTAAGTTTTATTCGGTGCCCTCGAAAATACAAAAACAAACGCAATATCATAAGAAACCAGAAATCTCATTCAGATTTCAGTGATTCACACGGTCTTAGTACCCGCTGGGGCATCGACCATACAGCCTATATGTATGGTCGATGCGCTGGGGTTATCTCGTCATATATTTACTACTATGACACACATACGCGATTATGAACCTATAATAGACTTAAAGGTATTTCACGTTATAAATTTACCCATTTAAAAAAATATTCTTAAACCACGCGGACGAAGCTAGTCATTTATAAATGACTAGCTTCGTCCGCGTGGTTTAAGATTTTTGTTATTCCCGCGGGAACTCCTTGATTTTCCGGGATAAAAAGTATGTCTATGTCTATGTCACTCTCCAGGTCCTCAACTATACTCTTGCCAAAAATCACGTTGATCCGTTGCTCCGTTACGGCGTGATTGAAAGACAAACCAACAAACAAACACACTTTCGCATTTATAATATTACTTAGTATGATTGTTTCTGTCGATACGGGAACTTAACTTGTTTTATAAAGCAGTGTTACTATCTTATAATATTCTAGGTACCTACATCAAAAACTTGCACATTAAAATCGCATATTATGAACAAACTTACTCATAAACTTATACATTTTGTATAATCAACGTTGCTCGCACGTAGTGATTGTATTTGGTTGCTCGTAAGTTTGATGTAAGAGTATGAAAAACTTCATGCGGTGTGGCCATAAAAGCTTACGCTAAAACCCAGCTAGGTATATCGCTGAATAACTTTGTCAGTATTTACTTAATTGTAAAACTTCGAAATTGCAATTTAACGGTTCAGAAAATACTTTGACAATTAATTTTGATCGGGAGAATAGGTATAGTTCGCGCACGAGTTGAATGCAGAGTAAGTGTATGTGTCACCATACATTTACTCTGCATTCAACTCGCGCGCGAACTGTATCTGGAGTTGAGAATAGAATCGACTTTTCATAAAATAGGTACCTATGCCGAGTGTGTCTACAAACGCTTCTTATTTGAGAACGATTTGTAATTGATGGAAAAACGCAATTTGCTTGTTTTTATCTCGGTAAATTAAGGAGTTACCGTGGGATTTTAAAAAACTTATTCCACGCGGACGAAATCGCCGACTTCAACTATTAGGGTAAATATTATTAACTAGATGATATCCGCGACTTCGTCCGCGTGAATTAATTTGATTAAAGTTTCCGGGCACTCCTTACTATACTGGGATAAAAAGTGTCCTTCCCCGGGATATAAACTACCTCTATAAGTCTATAGGTACCAAATTACATCAATATCGGTGGTAAAGATGGGCCTTTAAAGCGTTGCAGACAGACAGTCACACTTACTCATTTAAAACTAGATGATGCCCGCGACTACGACGCCAAACTTCGATTCGAGTAAGACACACGATGACGATAAGCATGCCAGCAGAGATCCATGTCAGCATGCATCTCAGACCAGAGTGCGTTTGGAAGCCTCGTAGCTTTAGTTTTAAGATACCGTGGTTAATTATCACCATCACTTCTTATGCTTCGTGAACGTGACATTCAGAAGGTGTACTGTGTAGGTGTACCTATCATGCTTAATATTATAAATGCGAAAGTGTGTTTGTTTGTTGGTTTGTCCTTCAATCACGCCGCAACGGAGCAACGGATCGACGTGATTTTTGGCATGGGTATAGTTGAGGACCTGGAGAGTGACATAGGCTACTTATTATCCCGAAAAACTAAGGAGCTCCCGCGGGAATCAAAAAAAACTTAAACCACGCGGACGAAGTCGCGGGCATCAGCTAGTTATGTATAAAAATATACCTACTTTGAGTTTGAGTTTTCATCGAGCATGTGCGAGTCACCTGATGTAAAGTGATTACCGCCGCCCATGAACATTTGCCCATGAGCATTTATTATAATCATTACCCTGAGTAGGTATAGTTGGCATATAAGTACTAGCTTAAGTCCGAGACCTCGTCCGCGTGGATTGGGGTTTAATGGTTCCCTTGGGTACTGAATTTTCCGGGATAAAAACTAGCCAATGTGTTATTCCAAACTATAATCTATCTCTGTGCCAAATTTCACCCAGATCCGTTCAGTAGTTTTGGCGTGATTGAGTTACAAACATCTATACATACATACATCCAAACTTTCGCATTTATAAGATTAGTATCTAAGGTAGGTAGTAATATTAATTTCATCAGCATTTAGGAAATGCTTGAGTTCGTTTATCTATGAAGTATTATTCAAAAATATACTTGGATTCTTGTGAACGAATTTTCCTCAATCTAATTACTATAATAAGTATATATATTTATTAATTCTATTTGGAAAATTTCTGAATTCAAGAAAGTAATCACTCTCTCAAAAGATTTAATTTAATTAGTTAGTTATTGGTAATTATTTACACAAAGAAGAATAACAGCTTTTGTTATAACAAAAAACTTATTTTGGGTCTTGTAATTTTTCACTAAGTAATATTCTTAAAATATTGGAATATTTTTAGTAGAAATGAATACCAGAAGCTTCTTGAAGCTTGAAAATCTGTATAGGTAATCTATACTAATATCTATACTAATATTATAAATACGAAAGTTTGGATGGATGTTTGTTACTCAATCTCGCCAGAACGGCTGAACGGATCTGGATGAAATTTGGCACAAACATAGATCATAGTCCGGAATAGCACATAGGCTCCTTTTTATCCCGGAAAATTGAAGAGTTCCCGCGGAAACCAAAAAAACCTTGATCCACGCGGACGAAGTCGCGAGCTTCAGTTAGTTTGGAATACTTTATTAGCAAACAATTTTCAGAATCATATCCGATGAATAAACTATATTAAAAAAAAGAAAGTTGCAAAATAAAAAGTGAACGGTATATTAACTTCTTAAAATAAATGTATGAATGACTAATTCAGCTTTAGGATACAGCATAAAAACCGGCTATGAACTTATTTCCCATAAAACCTTAACGTCATACTAAAACTTAATGTTTGATCGTGAAATAGGTATTTTATATTTGCGCCGGCATACAAAGAAGCCTTTTTTGAGTCTAAATGAAGACTTTCGTCGTCGAGCTATACCTATTCAAATCGCATTTATGATTCATATAAATGTTATTATGTTAAACAAGTTATGTACCTGACTGTATACAGTGGTTTTATTTACTGGGAAATTAAGTAGAACTCTGAAACCAAAAGAGAAACAGGAAAATTATTCTTAATATATTTGTTGACTTTTCTGTCCTCTTACTGTTTGTTTACTGTTTTTCGTTTGATGGTCTTAAGTTTTCAAATACTCTGTTATTTTTTACTCTCTGGGTAAAGTTGTATTTAAATGGTGATAATAAAATAAAGTCGTTGATTGTTTAATCATATCACACTAATATTATAAACGCGAACGTGTGTTTGTTTACTAGTTTGCCCTTCAATCACGCCGCAACAGAGCAACGGATCGAAGTGACTTTTGGATAGGTATAGTTGAGGAACTGAAGAGTGACATAGGATACTTTTTATCCGGGAAATTCAAGGAGTTCCCGTGGGAATTGAAAACAACTTATTCCAAGCGGACGAAGTCGCGGGCTAGTTACGAATATTTGCAGTAAATGTAAATGTGATGTAAAATTTACAATATTCATACTATTTAATGTTCAATTTATATTTTGATCTATTTCATAGTCATACCTAGCTTGTTACTTACTAGAAATTTCTTTTAACAGTGTATTCTACTGTCGCACCATTATACCAGAGTGAATGAGATTGTACGGCCTTTAACTGACCTTAATAAAAGCTTTGCTGGTGGTAAATTCATCAAGTAGACTTTGATAGCTTATGTCACGGAACCCTGACGCTTAGAAGATTTTGTCTCATTTAGCAGCCATTGATTGACTTGGATTGATGCCAGCTATCAATTAATTCAGGTTTTACGAGTGGCCGTTGTTAAGAAAAAAAATTAAGTAAAATGGCGGAACGGTAGGTAGGCCAGGCTCCATACAAAAATATTCTAACCCCTTTCTAAGACAATATTTTTCAAATATTTTATTTAAAGGCTTTTACATTATTAGCTGCATGTCAGCCTTATCGTACCCAATTATAATACAAATTACAAAATTATAACAGAAACAACAATAAGCATTACTTATTAATAAAAATAATCTGAACAGATTTCACGCTGTGTCAGAATTTGGCAAAGACGAATTCATGTCAACCAAAGGCTTTGATTTAAAAAAAAACGAACTATAAACGAGTTAGGAGACAAACCACGTCGTTTGGTAGGTAATGTCGACGTGCCATACAAATTCTGAGGCATTCCAGTAAAATTCCTCTTCTCGGGTTTCCCTCTTTAATCTCTATACAGAGCACAGGCCATAGTGTAGCTATCACACAGTTCAGCAACCTAGCGTTATCAGGGGGTTGTAATAAATTAAGCAACAAAATAAACACATTGATTTTGCATACTACAAAAGTATGACTAACCTAAAAAGTCGTACTACAATATTTATACTCGGGAGACATGATATCAAATATTTAACTACTACATCCAGCGCAAACTTTTTTACACTGTAAACGGTTAAACTGTTTGACCGTGACATATATGGTTTTTTTTTTGTAATAGGTAGGTATTATATACATATATGAGAATATATTTGGTGACATAATATAATTAATATCATTGAAAATATTATCTAAATATAAAAAAAGAAAAGGTGACTGACTGATCTATCAACGCACAGCACAAACCACTGGACGAATCACGCTGCAATTTGGCATGCAGAATGCTATTATGACGTAGACATTTGGTAAGAAAGGATTTTTGGAAATTAAACTCGTAAGTCATTGAAATTACTTAAATTGAACGTATTATAAGTAAATACGTAAATTGAAATTGATGTCGCAGTCAAAATCTAGTCTGTTTATAATAATATTAACGAGTCGACAAAACACGCGTCTTTGTTGAAAGTGACGACACAAATCGGCTACTATTATGCACAACAACATTTATTACTGAACTGTGTGATTGCTAAGCTGTGGTACAGTCAGGAGCGAAAGACACGTGGGCACATGTCTGAAAGGAGGACACAGTGCTTTGCCGTAATTATGGTGTACAGCCCAGAAAATTCTAAAGAACCATACCGTTTATTTTGAAATACGTTTTTTGGCTTTAGCCGTATTTTATACTTGTTGTTCTTATTTTCTGTCTCGATCGTAAAGAGTTTTATAAAACTTTGTCTGTAGACTGTAACTTTGTCTATCTGTAACTTCAATATCCTGATTGCGGACATAGTTACTCGTTAATGTCCGTGGTAGATCCCCCAACGATGGTTTCCTCACGATGCTTTTCTTCATCATTAAATCCGCTCAGATAATATATATATAATGCTATGTCATTCTGATCTTCTACAAACACACGGAATCAAATGGCTAGGTTAGTAGAGGTGCACGCCTAGTGTCGTTCACACAGTGTCGGACGCAGGTAGAAGAACGTGTCGGACACAGGTTTAAGAAGCTGAGATATAGTTTAAGACTAATATTTGAGAACCTGTTATTTGCTGATGTCGGCTTATTAATACAGGCCTAAGATTAGAACATACTTAAATAGATTCATACTTGATGGCCGTTGGGTAGACGTGTTCTGGAGTGGAGACCGCGTACTGGTAAGTGCAGTGTAGGACGACCTCCAGCTCGCTGGTCCGATGACCTATAGAAGGTGGCGGAACTGACCGGAAGCGGGTGGATGAGAAAGGCGGACGACCGTGTTTGGTGGCGTGCTCTCAAAAAGGCCTATGTCCAGTAGTGGATGCATACAGGCTGATGGATGGATGGAAATAGATTAATAGAAAACAACTATACAAAAACGGTATACTTTTGCACACTGCCATTGACAGTAAATTATGAACGGGATCCTTTACGGGATCGATCAACAGTTTTTTTTATAACGTGAGTTTATTTGACAAAAAAACAAACGGTTACCTATTTGGCAATATAAATTGAATCGAATTGAACACCGGACCCCCGACCACGAGACCAAAGTCGTAACCTATAGGTCATCGCCGCTTCGGAACGTTAACTTAGTTAGAATTCATTATACAAACGCTTCGATCCAATATTAGCTTACGGAATATAAATTAACGGAGGTCCGCATTCGCATCCGTTGCTTATGTCCACTCGTCCTCTTCCATGTTGAATATTTATTCCAATACCCCCTTTCCTCCCAAATCCAGCCTTTTTGGTTCCTCACCCCATTTAGTTTCTGCTTTAGTAATAGTTACTTATGCTTCTGATAACTTCTAACTTATACTTATAAAAGTAGGTATTTGATCATGGGTTTAGTTTTTTTTTAGTTTATAAACTTTATGAATTAATTATCATTATATCAATTAAACATTCTATTGAAATAAATCACAATCCTAACCGTATTATTTTATAATCGATTTTCCCCGAGATACTAGTTCTCATTTGTATCGATAGCGACCTCAATCTGATCGGTTTTCAAATTAAAACCGGGCAAGTCATTACCGGCACTGAGGATGCAGGGAAATCGTGGATCTGATTCTAACCGACTACGGAAATCGTCGGCCTACGAGCGGAAGTATCGTATTCGGCGCTGAATCGATGTGCGTTTCGATTATTGTCTCGATTGGTTTCGATTAATCGATTTATATTTTCATCAACATTTTATAAAGTACTAGCTGATGCCCGCGACTTCGTCCGCGTGGATTGAGGTTATTCGGTTCCCGCGGGAACTCTTTAATTTTCCGAAGCCTATGTGCTATTCCAGACTATAGTCTGTCTCTGTGTCAAATTTCATCCAGATCCGTTCAGCCGTTGGAGCGTGATTGAGTAACAAACATACATACATCCATACATCCATCCAAACTTTCGCATTTATAATAAATTTATTTGATTATTTGATTATAGACGCCCTTTTACTACAGTGTATCTGTATGTATCTTATTTTTATTTTATACCTACATTGAGGTATGTTTAGTTCAGACGTACATGTCAGTCATCCAAAAAGTAAAATAAGTTGTGTATGAAACACACTTTTTTATCTGTTTTTTGATGATGACTAGGTATAGTTCTCTTTTCCCCCGCCACTTACGCATTATACTTATATTAATTGAGGTTACGTGTACACTTGTACTTAGAAGTGTCATATCCTAGGACCTAGATAGAGCCCGTTCTTCTAAATTGGACACCTCCAACGTATTAAGGTACTAAAATTATACATCAGTGCCGTAGGGCATTTTTTTTCATCATCAATCAATCAATCGTCGTCGTCGTCTCAACGTATAGACATCCACTGCTGGTCGAAGTTCTCCTGCATGGATCGCCACAAAGCACGGACTTGTGCCGCTTGTTTCCAGCGGCTCCCTGCAGCTGCACGCTTGAGATCGTCCGTCCACCTAGCGGGGGGTCGTGCAACGCTGCGCATCCCGGTGTTAGGCCGCCATTTGAGCACTTTGGGACCCCAACTCCTATCAATCCACCGCCAACGCCACCAAATACTTATATTATAAAATGAAAATGTGATTGGCTGACTCATCAACGCACAGCTGAAGCTACTGGATGAATCCGGCTGAAATTTAGCATACCATAGAGTGCCTAGTTGGACTCTAGTGGGTAGTAGTAATTTCTTCCCATTCTATTCATACGTAAAAATTCTAGTTTTTTACGTATTATTCATGTAAAAACTCCAACTCGACCTGAAGATAGTTATTATGACGTAGACGTCCGCTTAGAAAGGATTTTTGAAAATTCAATACCTAAGTGGGTAGAATAGTTACGGATAAGTTAGCGAAGTCGCTTGCATAAGCTAGTTACTAATATTTTTTTTGATATTTTCAGCAAACTGATACGGGACCAATTGTTTAATAGACAACTCTACTAATAATAATAATTAATTTGGCCCCAAATAAGACGTATTTTTACTGGACTGCGCAAAAGTCATTATGGGTACTACAGATATGAAAAATGATTTGCAGACATCCCTTTTACACATGGATTCATCCGCATGTATATTCTGAATTTCCGGTCGATGTGCCCTTTGGGATTCGACGGGTTTAAATGGCAAGGGACTCATTTTAAAGCCTGTTATCCGTTTTCGACTTTTTACAGTGGAATTTGTCAATATGCGTACCCATACTCCACGCTCCCAGCGCACGTGTTTCCTGCCACGTATAACTTAAGTACTTCATGGCAAGAGTGAATAGGCATCTTTTAGGCAAGCGTGCTCCAACCTAGACCTCATCATTGATTTGCACTAAGCATGATTGTCGTCAAGCGCAAGCCTATCTCACAATAAAAAAAAAAATACTAAATATGAAAAGTTGTTCCAATTTTACAACCAGGGTTTTTTATCACTGACTTTTTTTTATTTTATTTTATTGGTGATAGGCTTGATAAAAACAGAGCTTACATTTGCGTTTCCCTATAAATGAAAATTGAAAATAATGTCTATAATCTATAGATGATACAATAAAATTAGGGGTCGTAAAACTGCCAAATCTCTTTTAGATTAGCAACCTCAATTTGTCGATATAACAATGAGATTTTCATAAAATATATTAAAAACTAATTTATTACTACTATATAGGTACTACTTTAAAATACTAATTAGCATTGTAAAATGAAAACTCAATAATTATTTTTCTATAATCATGAATAATTTAGTTTTTTTTTATATAGGATCTCACCTGATGGTAAGTGATGATGCAGTTTATGATGGTAGCGGGCTAACCTGTTAGCTAATTCAATATTGTTTATTCAATACTAGTTTTTGGGTGTTTAACCTAAAAACTAGTATTGAATTGTCAAAGTTACTATAGTTTTCAAATAAAAAGCTTGCAATTGCAAAAATTCAATATTCCCATATTTCCTTTAAGCTGCTTCAAAGGATATCTTTTATCTTTATACTATCCACTCTATAGATATGAACTTGTATTAACATTGTTTAATTACTATCCAATACAATCGTTTATTATTGTTATGATTTCAGAATCAGGGAACAATATCACTATTGTAATACAAACAATAATATCTCTATATAATATGGTATTATAGTTTGTTAGTTCAGGCGGTGTTAATGAGATTAGAGGCGAAAATTTAGCAGTGAGGGGATTCTCGCCCTGAATAGTTTAATTTTACAAAATCTCTAAATATAATAAATGGAAAAGAGGCTGACTGATCTATCAACGCACAGCTGAAACCACTGGATGGATCAGCTGAAATTTGGCATAAAGACAGCCATAATGACTTGCATTTTTTTTCTTTTTTTATCCTCTACAAGTTAGCCCTTGACTGCGATCTCACCTGATGTTAAGTGATTTAGCGTTACGGTACAATGCCGTGTAGTAACCGATTTGGGGCATGGGTTTTAATATAACTGCCGTACAACTACATACACACTTACCAATACCATCAGGTCAGATCGCAGTCAAGGACTAACTTGTAGTGGAATTAAAAAAATCCATCACTAAGAAAGGCTTATTTGACCATTCAACCCCTATGAGAACTTTACGTGAGCGTAGCCGCGGGCACTAGCGAGTAATAAATAAACTCTCCAAGTCTCTCTCTCTAAAAGAATTTTTTTTTTTTTCGAAAAATAGGTAGGTAGGTACTTCTGAGATGAAAAAAGTAACTTCTGAGTTTCTTGCCGATTTCTTTTAATATACTTAATTCTTCTTTAATAATCTAAAATGTAGACAAGGCGTAGCATGAGTAACATAGCTACATGAAATAAATGAATAAGTGTTTTTTTATTACACTCATATAAGTCATTTTAGAAAAGCTAAAAGACAAATCTAGCTTGAAAAATTAGCTGGTGACAATCAAAGCTGATTTTATGGCTAGTTTTTGTTACTGTCTCTTTTTCAAAAGCAGCTCTAATTAGGACAAGAGCTGTTTACTTTTATATAAATCATATATTATATTCTACGTAAAGAACTTTTAGTTACATTGGTAGCTTATTTGTCTCATAATATAAAAAAATCTACGAATAATAAATACTTATAGTGCTTTTGGTTTAACCTTATTCGGGGTGTGTCTCATGAGATTACAGGTAAAGATATAGAGCTATAAGGCAATTGTAGCCATGAATAGCCTAATTCTTGAATGCGTGTTCAGGAAATTGTTGCTTCCTAATCTTTGTTAACGTTTGTGCGAAATTTAATTCATATCCTGTAGCCATTAGACTCGTAAATAATAATATTAACCCCAAACCTACAAGTAATGTAATGTTCACCAGTACGTATTTTAACGTAAACTTTGTAGATTTACGCCAAGTCAATTTTTAAATGTTAAACGCAAGTTTACTTGTCCGAATTTCGGCTAATCTCGGCATTGTTAATTTTTACCGATGTAAGGGTTACGTTTTATTTTAATAGTAGAGAGGGATTAGGGAATGCTCGCGAATATGAATGTTTGCACATAATATCCTGTCATCTATTAAAAGTCTCCTGCAGTACAGGACCAAACGGAGGTAGTCAATATTTGTTACTGTTCGACGACCTCCGTGGCGCAGTGTGTAGCGCTGTTGTCTTAACGTGCGGAGGTCCCGGGTTCGATCCCCGGCAGGGTCAATTTGGAAATTTATAATTTCTGAATTTTCCCTGTTCTGGCCTCGTGGGAGGCTTCGGCCGTGGCTGGTTACCACCCTACCGGCAAAGACGTGCCGCCAAGCGATTTAGCGTTCCGGTACGATGCTGTGTAGAAACCGAATAGGGGTATGGGTTTAATATAACTGCCATAACCCTAACAGGTTAGCCCTCTACCATCTTAGACTGCATCATCACTTACCATCAGGTGAGATCGCAGTCAAGGGCTAACTTGTAGTGGATAAAAAAAAAGTCTAGATTAAGACTGACAGCCTAAGCCGTAATTTGGATACACCTAAGGTGAAGCGCTTTTTTCCCTACATCACACTTGCGCCGCAGAGCCGGTGTCACCAAGTGTAGGAAGTGTGCGCAAGTTTGTAAGCTTTGTCAAACTTCCGCGTATCACTGTTTGCTCAGAAACCTGCGCAAGTCAACTGAGAGTTCCTCCCTGCCGTGTATTTGCCAGCCGAATATTAAGCTACGCAATTGTAACTTTTATAAATCCTAGGACATACCTACGTACTTGTATCCACAATTTAATATGCGTGGCAACTGGAATCGCATTTGAGGAATTCTTATATCAAACTGAGTCGCCATACTACACAAGCTGATGCCCTTTCGACTGCATCCGCGTGGAATAGTATTTTTAATTCCCACGGAAATTCCTTAATTTTCTGGGATAAAAAATGTCCTATGTTCGCTCTCCAGGTCCTCAACTATAACCCATGCAAAAAATCACGTCGATCCATTGCTCTGTTGTGGCATGATTGAAGGACAAAACAACAAAGAAACACACTTTCGCATTTTAAATATTAGTATGATTAAAACAAAGAAGAATATAAAGCAAAATATGCTAAAAGCGTAGACCTCTTACCGTGACATAGAGCAACGCAAAACCGTCTCTAAGTTTCACATGTAAGTTTGTTTATTTAGCTTTATTAAACTTTCTCATATTATCATTGTTTGTACAAGTCAATCTTTAGTACAAGTTTACACAACGTTGATACATTTCGATTTTCGGAACCCTCTACCTTCTACTTATTTTATTTTATTTTGTACAGAAAACTTACAGCTACAACAAAAGTGGATAGATAAATAAAGTATAACGCCAATTACAAGTTTTCACTGATAGAAAAAGTTTGAAGTTTTCTAAGGAACTCTAAAATACTTGCTTTAAAGTCTATCATCAGAATTACCGTTTTTTTAAAAAACTGCTGTAAGCAGCCGATGTTTTAATATACTTTAGCTCTCATAATACAAGGGAGTTAACGTCTATTTTACTTTGACGCTGACTTAAAAGTGTTAAACAAGCAATATTAAATCTTTCAAAAGTTGCTGTTATCGCTATATCAACATCGTTAATGCAAGTTGTAACTTGTTGTTAAAATTGACTTAAAATCTATTTTAACGTTTAAATTATCGTGAGTGATCTATACTTATACTTATAATAAAACTGTAACAGGTCCAATTCTGTACATTGAAGATATTTTGAAAATTTTTTTTGGAGGGCACTCATTATTCGATACTGAAGCCAAATCTGTAATTTTTTTCATTTTTGTTTGTCTGTTTGTCTGTCTGTCTGTCTGTCTGTCTGTCTGTCTGTCTGTATCTTGGCCGCGCATCACGCCGAAACTACTGGATGAATTCAAACGAAACTTGGCAAGATTTGAGCCTATACTACGAGGTAGGACATAGAATACTTTTTATCCCGAAATTCTACCCACGAAGGGGTGAAATAGGGGTTGAAAGTTTGTATGAAAGTCCTTAATTTCTCAAGTTATAGCCATGAAACTTGATATATGAGCTGCGGGTTGAAAATGGAGACAAATGTGTTTCACAGTTTTTGAAAATTCGACCCCCAAAAGGGTGAAATAGGAGATGAAAGTTGGTATGAAAGTCCTTCGTTTCTCAAGATGTTTTACAAGTTATATCTACGAAACTTTTTATTTTGGCTTACGGTAAAAAATAAAGAAGTACGTGTGTCACAGTTTTTCAAAATTCCACCCCTAAGGGGGTGAAATAGGGGGTGAAAGTTTGTATGAAAGTCCGTCATTTCTCAAGTTATATCGATTAAACTTGGTATACAAGCTACTGGTTGAAAATGAAGAAACAAGTGTTTCACAGTTTTGTAAATTTTACCCCCGAAGGGGTGAAATAGGGGTTGAAAGTTTGTATGAAAGTCCTTCATTTCTCAAGTTATAGCCATGAAACTTGGTATATGAGCTGCGGGTTAAAAATGAAGACATACGTGTTTCACAGTTTTTCAAAACTCCACCCCCAAAGGGGTGAAATAGAGATTGAAAGTTTGTATAAAAGTCCGTCATTTCTCAAGTTATTTCGATGAAACTTGGTATACCCACGCGGACGAAGTCGCGGGCATCAGCTATATTCAATATAACTATACATAATACCCGGATAAACTCACGTGTTCTGTCGGGCATCTTCCGACAGAACACGTGAGTTTATCCGGGTATTATGTACAGTTACAATGACTTATAATCTACTTGTTGTGAATGTAAAACACAGTAAAAATGACGTGCAAGACTTGTCAGAGTCAACTTCTGCAAGTTGTCCATAGGGTATTTTGAAAACGAAATCTATCAACGTCGTCGAGATGATAAATCTCATACCAAGCCTATAAAGCTGAGGGTGTAGAAAACTATGACTTGTGAATTCTCATCATACATAATGCCCGAGATAGTTTCGTGCGCGAGAAACTGCTGGGGTAAGGAATTTACTCGAAATAGTCTGAAATGTTCAACTTCCTAATACAATTTATGGCATTTGATGGACAAAACTATTCTATACTATTCATACGTAGCAGGTAATAGTTAGAATTCTGTGCTACACTTAGACAGAATTATAAACTCAATATTAATTATATTATAATACGAACGAATTTGACTTGATTTTCATTCAACTAAGAGTAGTTGCTCTTTTTATAAATGCAAAAGTGTGTTTGTTTGTTGGTTTGTCCTTCAATCACGCCTCAACGGTATAACAGATCAATGCGAATGTTTTGCATTTAAATATTGTTAAAGACCTTGGAGAGAGACAATACTTCGTAAATCCCGGAAAATCAAACAGTTTGCACGGTCCTTAAAAACTTAAATAAATCTAGGAAATAGGGTTATTAAGTGTGGTTTTACCCTTTCTATCTTTCACTAAAACCCCCTATGTGGCGATCCTCAGCGCATAATGAGAGGCTTCTGAAACTCTTTAAAAACTTGCGCCGGTACATCTCGACGACCTTTTATACATGAAAGAAGAACAAAATCAATGATATTATTCTCTGGGGGGTACTACCACCGCTTAAAGCAATATTATTTCAAAATGGAACGACACGTTTTATGTCACGTACCTTGGCGTCCCTAAAAATAAGGATTATAATCCTAAAACACGAACTTCAACAATATTACTCAAAACCATACGGATTTAAGCGTCGGTAGTATGCTCCCAGAACGTCTAAATCATCCACTTTGATAATAATAATAGGTATTGTTACCAGTTTTACGATGCTGTAACATTGTAATCTTTCCGAATGTTCTACGCTACGGAAGAACGTCGGCCATTTCTATTATTTTGTTTGTCTACCTTTACACAGTTTTCCGGAACCCGTAAAAACACCGAACGGACTTTTATGCTTTTTTCACAGAAATATTGCTTACAGTCCGGAAACTTGCCATTTCGCTCCGGCATTAGGAAGCTGTGTAATCAGATAAAAGGGTTTGTTTTTGCAAAAAAAGAATCATTTTTACGGCAGCCACGTGGAATCCTCGGAGTGTATTTTTAATACTTATTTTTCTATGTTTATATTAGATGACTGCAAAATTTTAATTCTAACTGCACTGCTGAGCATGTCGAGTCACCTCTCACCGGTGGTAGAGTCTTAACGTTTCATAAGTGGCACAAGTTTTCCTACATGAAATAAATAAATCATTTATCCACCACGGCCACGCTACAACATTATGAAGAACATTTCGGCAGGTTTATTCGCACATGTTTTCCTTCACCACTTATTAACGCTTACAAACGCACTTATCTCAGAAAAGTTAGAAGTTGAATGATGAAGAAGTGAAGATGAAGGTGCAGATGAAGTTCGCCTGGTGGGAGGCTTCGGCCGTGGCTAGTTACCATCCTACCGGTAAAGACGTGCCGCCAAGTGATTTAGCGTTCCGGTACGATGCCGTGTAGAAACCGAACAGGGGTATGGGTTTAATATAACTGCCATGCCCCTAACAGGTTAGCCCGCTACCATCTTAGACTGCATCATCACTTACCATCAGGTGAGATCGCAGTCAAGGGCTAACTTGTAGTAGATAAAAAAAAAAAATATGCCTGTTCAAGGATTAAATCCTCGACCAATAATTATTATCAGCAAATAAGTGATACACACAATCGATATACTAGAACCCGCCATAAGCTTGTAACCGCGTCATATCGTGTGCGCAAGGTGCAGAAATCGTTTGTGGAGTCGAGTGTAGGCTTTTATAACATGGTACTCGTACCAAAAGAGTTCTTTGATTTGCCATTGCATACATCTAAAGATTGTGTAAAACAGCATTAATATTCATGAATTTATTGATGAATTCGGCAGCCCACAAGACAGTGTAATTCTTGTTACATTTCGTATGTATTGTAATACACAATTAGCTACACATTGTAACAATCTTTTTTCTTTAAAAAAAAAGAGCAACTGCTGCTTCTGCTGTTTGAGTTATTACTGGTTCTTCCCAGTTGAATCTGCTTTCCAAAACGGTGGTAAATACATTTCATGAGTGGCACAAGTTGTCCAACGTGATATAAAAAATCATTTAAATCATTCATTCATTCATACACGCTTTATTTCAACTCGTGCAATTAAAAAATATAATCCATCCCTGTGAATAGCCATCGCTTGGAGTATTATACCCGTAGGATGTAAGTAATATACGATACAATAACCGCTCACAATTATGTAAACATACCGTACCGTTTGCATTTACCGGAAAGCAGGTCACGGACTGTCACAACACGGGTTTTCCATCAGGCTTGGATTTTTTGCCACATTTTTATAAGCGCTGTTTATTTTGACTGAGTTTCGAGGGAGTACGTTACTCCGTAACATAAGAAAACAATGTATTGCAAATATTCTCGTATAATATAAGATTTCAAGCTCGTGAGTGATAAAGTCTTTTTTTATGGCACTATAGTCTTGGTTATCGTAAATCATGCCTTATGACAAGCAATAATGAGGTCTAGGCTAGAGCGCGCTTGCCTGGATGATGCCTAGAAGGTCTTAGCGCTGTTTTTTTTTAGGACAACCAACAGGTTACAATTATACACTAACAATAAAAAATACAGTAGAAAACAGAGTTATATGCAATATTGTAAACCCACTTAGAGGTTGCCACAGCTTGCAATATAATGTTAACTTACACTATAGTCCGGTAATTTGACTGAGTTTTGATACCTAACATTATTTTCTTTAGTCTACTTCAATTTAGCCGTTGACTGCATTGAAATAGAATAAGTACCTACTAAAATTCTACATCAATGGTTGACTGCGATCGCACACGAGTTGATGGTGTTGCAATCTAAAGCTGAAAATGTAGTACGTCATATTATGGAAAACACGTTTCGTCCTGTCACGGTAGTCTGGAAGCTCCATTTAAAAGTGCGCGCGTGGTCATTTTACTTACCTAACTGTTGAATAAGTATTTTTGTTCGTAGTGTGTTTTCGCCCAAGAAAATAGCGGGCTAACTTGGTAATGATGATATATTAGGTATTTACAATAGTATTTAAAAAAAATGTACGTATTTATAGATCGCTTCAAAGCGATAAGGCCGCCGAATGTACCAACGCGCAAAGTATAGCTTTATGGATCGTGTTTATTTATTTTCTGGTTTGCAATAAAGTATATTTCATTCATTCATTCACGTACTTTCTATGGCACTAATCAACAGGGCCATTCCTAATAACAATATAAACATAGAATACATCATACATGCATTTATCGGAAAAAACAGGTCATGGACCTTCACAACATGACTTTTCCATCATCGATGTGTTTTAACTTTAACCCTTCCGCTTCATTTTTGCCACATTGTTTTATAAACGCTGTTTATTTTAACTCGAATCTCGAGAGGGAACGTTATAGAAGGTCGTTTTTTCAGGCTATAGCGAATTTCGTATTAAAAATCGTACGAGAAAATATACCTTTTGCATATTCTATATGACAATAATAATCGAAAGCTAAGGCATTACTTTGTTTACCTACTTAAGTGCAACTTAGACTATAAAATCTCATCTTCATACAATCAAAATAAAAGTACTGAATCACTCATTTGCTGATTGACACTTCAATGCCCAGCTGAAACTTTAGACCTAGACAGATTAAACTTTGCACAGTTTCCCTTTTTAATGTTAACAAGGAATAAGGTCAAGTTTTTATATTCATTCGCGGGGTGTCGCTTGTATTAGGGACTTAATTATTTGGTATTAATCGGTGAAAATGGATAAATTCAATAAAATATTATAAACTTGTTTTTGTTAGTAAGAACTCGTGTAAAGCAAAGTTTAAACTTATAAAAATTATAACATGCAAGGTATTCACGTAAAAGTTTGGCTATTTATCTCAACTTTCCCAACAAATCTTAAGTCCACCAGATGCCGAAAATTTTAGAAAACTCCATGAAAAAAGACGTCTACAGTATTATTATGCTTCTGCAACAAATACTTTAATGAACGTTTTATGCATAAAATAGTTGATAACGTTATGCGCTCATTCTTGTAGCGAAGCATACACGACGGAAAATACCTGCTTGAAACTATTTTCTGACTCAAAAAATTCTCTTCATCTCACGCAAGGAATTTTTTAAACACAGGGCACATAAAAAAGCAGTATAAGTTAAAGCACTCTACCAACTCCAGAAACTAGTTATTCAAGTTTAAAAACATCTGAAAACGGGAGTGTACTATTACCTATTCTGTGGTGGTACATAGATGTAAATAAATCCACAGACACGCAGTGTGTAAGGAAGTAGATGTTGCCTGATACTTTGTCCGTATGCACTTAGATTATAATTCACATGGGGACTCTTTAATTTTCCGGGGAAAAAGTCTTTGTTTTTATATCGTAGCCTATGTCCGTCTCCGGGATGTAATTTATCATTGAGCTGAAATTCAGACAAAATCAGTAACATAGATGGGCCAAGACAAGGTTATAGGCAGACAGTCAGGAATTAGATATATTATGGATGTAACTCGTAATAATATTATCCTCTGAACATAAAAGAAGCATATTAATAATGCCAGGACTCAATACATTAATTTTTATGGATGTTGTTTATAATTTTATGTTACCAAGAGATAAATTATAGCAGTGAAAGTTTAAAAAGAGTTAGACTGTGGTTTTGATTGAAAATTACTTATTCACAAAAAAATTGAGCTAATTATATAATATTAAGTAAGTATTTGACAGTTGGCCCCTAAGATACGGGTCCGCCTAGTTTTAGGGTCAGGAATACATTGTTCTGTATATTTAATAATTTCAATAATAAAGATTTCTATTCTATTTCTATCGATGCATATCTAGATTTAATGATTTGTATATCAACGGGCGAAGAATTAAAAGTTTGGGCACGTGTGAACACAGGAAGTATCCCGTAAAAAGTTTCAACTTACTCGCCCCAAAACACTCCGAGACTTCGCTCTATTTTAGTACCAACTCAAAACAATAATTCTTAATACGAAGCAACATAACACTGATCTAAAACAGTTTTGGAGTTTTAGAATATCCCTAAAATTATGTAACTACAATTCTTATCAAAAATATCTACTGTAGAAGATTGCAATTATGGAATTTAAGTTGGGTAAAACATGGCCTAACCATTTCCTCCATCTACTTTCATTAAAATACTTATTTAGATAGTAAAACAAAACTAAGAGATAGTGCAATCATTCGCACTAATAAATAAGATGCCTATGCCATGGGATGCCTATAGATAAACAAATACCTACGCTAGAATGCTGATATCAAAATAATATTCAGTTCAGAAGCACGTTAAATATCAAATAACATTGATAAAATATTTATTAGTCAAAGTCTGAAAAGTTGAGTGACCTCACTCTAAAATCCAGGAGGAAATATACCTATTTGCAAGCTTCCAACCCTTCTACTGCTCGCAAACACAAATAAACGTTAATATTTAAGGTTATATCAGATGTATCTGGAATCTGGATTCAGGCCTCGGACTCCGTGGTCACGGCACAAGGTAAAACAGACAGCGAATTGATACATTAGATACCTCTATACCAACTTTCATCAAAATCTGTTAAAAAGATGGGCCGTTATAGCATAGCAGACAGATAGACAGACAAATAGACAGACAGACAGACACACTTCTGTATTTATAATATTAACTATGGATTAATCGAGCGAGAGAGCACGAGAAAATCTCCCACTGGGCATTCTGAACTGCGGTTTTTAACCGGTTTTACAACTAATAAAATTGGATCTTTTGAAAATACATGATCCCCTCTAGAGTTATATTATTATGACTCGTCCTTTCTACTTTTAAGTTAATCTATCAACACATTATGCTTAGATATATGTATTTCTACTCGTCGTTATTGTGCCGATTATCTGCTGTACAACGTATTTTACACAATGTAATACCTGGTTTGAAAGGTTAACTGGAAGAGAATATCTCTAGGTATTAAGTTCGCCTTTGTATATCATGTGCAATAAAGATTTTAAAACAAACAAACAAACGCTTTCAGCTGCAGCTTTACTGCGCTTGTTTTTTAGGTTTATTTTTCTAACTGAAGCTATTCAACTCATAGTAGAGTGAGCTATTTATTATTTATATTAGCTATGATTTTTTCAGATTACTTACAGATTTTTATTTTTTTTTAATTTTTTAATTTTTTACAACTCTCCGTAAATCTAGTTAAAACAATAATTTTATTAATAACTTACCAAACATATGATTATTTTATATTGTATTGAATTAACTTACATCATGTGGGACCATAGAGTACGGCTACGTTCGGGTCAGGTCAGAAATCGGTAATGTGAAAAATATCAGAGTGAAATAACTTTAGCAAATTCCCGCTAATCGCTTATGGCTTGGACTATTCACAGTCGCGAGCTAAGCGTCCCAACCAACAAAGCCTCCCAGAAAATGGCTACAATAAAATGAAGGGGGGAGAGTACATTCAGTGTCTCTTTTGTGTATTTTTAAACGAAGAGTGTAATGAACTGTTGGTTTTGTTGAGATTAAATCGAGTTTTTATAATGCTTTGGCGCAGTGATACGAATATTTAATTTAACTTTTAATAATAACTTATTTCAATTTTTCACCTACCATATTTTAACTCGGTCACTGCAAAGTATCACACCATACTTTTTATCGCGTGTAGCGCTGTTGTCTTAACGTGCGGAGGTCCCGAGTTCGATCCCCGGCAGGGTCAATTTGGGAATTTATAATTTCTGAATTTTCCCTGCTCTGGCCTGGTGGGAGGCTTCGGCCGTGGCTAGTTACCACACTACCGGCAAAGACTTGCAAGGGCTAACTTGTAGTGGATAAAAAAAAAAATGTAACACTGGTTTGATCCCATTTCAGTTCAAATCCAAGAAAATCATCATGGTCAAACCATTGACGGCCCACTACTCAGAACGAGTCTCCTCTCTGAATAAGAAGGGGTCATAGTCTATCACGCTCGCCTAGTGTGGGTTGGCAGACTTCACACACTTTTGAGAATAGTATGGAAACTGTCCTCTCTCTGCGTCGTATTCCTCATTACTGAGGGTCGTGACCCCATTCCAGTAATAAAATAATAGTAGGAGTTTTCTTGGGATTATAATGCGGTGGGTTTCCACTTCCCACGTCCTTCCGCATACGAATCGACTAAGAGAATTTTAACTCTTAGGTTTGTTACGATTATTATCAGATATTAGTGATTATAACCAGTCCCGACGGCCTAACGTTCTTTCCGAGGCACGGAGGAAACGAAAAGGCCAAATTTCAACCTCCAAATTCGGTCACCCATTTAGTTACCGACTTGGGTCAACGTTGCTTCACCATCGCAATCGACTGATATGCGTTGTCACAGCTAGGCCATTCGTCCCTCATACACACAAATTAAATCAAATATTTTTTATTGTGCTTTTAAATAGTGGAGTGAATACCACTGGTTCGGAATGCCGTTCCTACCGAGAAGAACCAGCAAGAAACTCGGTTTATACCTAAGTATCTTTCTAAATTATTTAATGCAAATAAGCCAGCTGTGCTCAATTATAAAAATCTTTCCTACCCCACTTTAAATGGGTTACGAGTCGCGCCTTGGCTTTCACTTTCGCATGAAAAAAAAGTTAAACGCAGTAAGCAAATCTAACCTAGTTTCAGCAAGCAGTCGCGAAACAACCTCGTCCCAGCCCCTGTCTGAATCATATAAAAGGAAAAAAACTAGCTAAGTTAGAACCTGATTTGCTTAGGTTCCGTATAGATAAATCTTTTTCAACCTTTAAAGTAGGTACTTAACTGCTTTTTGTAAATAATTTTGCTTAAAATTCCTCAATTGTACCTACAAAAAATAAAAACAAAAATATTATAGTCACTCATTCTCGCTCATTAGCATCGCTCCGTGCATATCAAGTGGGGCTACACCTTTAATAGGGACCTTTAAAACCAGCAAACGCCAAACCACTAACGTTTGTTTCGTAGCTCAATCGAATTTCAAAGGCTTTGAATCTTATTATAGGAACGTTTCTATTTTAGGAACATGGAACTCTAAAAATAGAAAAAGGAAACACATTCGCTCATTTATTTACGCGAGCCGCCTTTAAGACTGCTGCCAGAGGCCATTAGCAGGACGCTGTATCTATCTCGTTTTTGTCTATCTATCCCCTTTTGTCTTGAGAGCCTCCCATAGCGTTATCTCGGACATATTCACTGCCCTACTCTCAGATCACGATTAATATCAACTGTGCTATTCTTGAGCTTGGCACATGAATCTTTGTACTATTATTTACGATTCCTAATCTTAACTGGCGAAGAGAGGTTTGTGATAAGTAGTACGTATAGTATTATGTGTATGTTGTGTGTTGTTTGAGTTTACATATTGAGTAATATATTTTTAACATTTTTACTATAAAGTTTGTATATTGGTAAACCTATCTTTACCTAACCTAGCTTTTTACCTATCTACTTATAAGTTGGTGGTCATTTAATTAAATAGGAGTCGTTAATTTCCTGGCAAGGGCAATTTCTTTTACTTCTAAACTATCCCTATCTCACTGTCTGATTTGGTAGGTTTTGGCCGATCAGCAACGTATCGCCAATTGATTTTGCGAAAAACCGGTTTGAGATATGATATGAATTGAGTCTAATAATTAAACTTGAATGAAAATGAAATATTCTTTATTGTACACCATGAACACGAGAAATACATTTAAACAACAACATTAAAGTAAGATATGATAAATCGTTACCTTTATCGTTAATCTTTTATCGCTTTGAACTGCCATTGGTCTTCCAAGTTAGCACGTTTCCATCTTAGACTGCTTCTTCACTTTACTCCAAGATTATAGTTAAGGACTAACTTTTCATAGAACAAAAATGCCACCTTCCTATCCATTCATTCTATAGAGAATGATTATTTTTTGTGATCTTTGCAATAACAGATCGGTAAGTAAGTACCCAGTAAATACGAGATACGGAAGCATCTATGACCCGAAAGTATTGGATAATAGATGCCACTGTCAATAAAAGCAATAAAAGTATAATTCGAAATCGATAGAAATAGCAATTCTCGATTGAATGATCGGGGAAAAGTCCGGTGGTTCTATCAAAGGACCGAAGAAAGAATGAATACGGTGGAGTTTTATCAAGATATAGCCTTTTTACTGGTTTCGAGGATCATTCGGATGCGATACTACTTTTCTAAGATAGTGTTTAAATTGTCTAGTATTCAAGTTGACTTGTTATGCTACCGGCTTGCTATTTATTTTGTTAATCTGCCTCGTTGGTCTTGTCTAGTGGTTAGATTGTTAGAGTATTGGTGACGAAGTCCCGGGTTCGATTCCCGGGTATGACCTTATAATTTTCCGACATAAAAATCTCCCTTTTAATAAACTTTATCACATGTGAGTAAATGTTGAAACTAATTTTAAGATGCAAAATAATTGCAAATGTTATCCATACTAATATTATAAACTAGATGATGCCCGCGATTTCATCCGCACCGCATGGATTAAGGGTTTTCAATTCTCACAATATATAGTCTATGGCACTCTCCAGGGTCTTCAACTATCACGTCGATCCGTCGCTCTGTTGCAGCGTAACTGAAGGACAAACCAACAAACAAACATACTTTCGCATTTATAATATTAGTAGCATGATAAACTAAAAACCTGTGCTAAAAACCTACAAAAACTCAGGACGCAATATTTTTATGGCCAATCAATTTGATTCAAACGCGTCGATAATAAAAGGGATGAAGTCAGAAGCCGCGGTGGCTGGGGCTTACGAAACTTGGACGCTGACTGTCCCCTACTTAGTGGCCGAGACAAAAGACCACTGAAAGGATTTGGTGGATAAAATAAATCTTAAAGCAAATACTGCCCGATAGTTCTCTCTGACATAATTACGGTTAGAGTACTTTTTATCCGCGCTCCGGGGATTTAGATGGTCATTATTTGAAAGTTTTCTTTGTTTCGCGGTAAGCTTTTCAAGATGAGCGAATAAAGTGAATGAGCAAGAGAAAAAAGAAACTCTTGAGTCCAAAGCGACGGCTATGTGATTAATTTGTTGTTTGAGGGGTCTAATAAATCATATTTTTATATTATGCGCTATCGAAAAGCTAAATTATGATATTGGATTAGTCCGAAGCGAACGACAAAAAAGCAGATATATAAATAAATCACAGAGTTTTATGGTCTAAAATGGAGAGTAGGTATTATTTTACTACCATAATGTAGGGACTCATCCAAAGGTACTCCATACTCCATACTAATATTATAAATGCGAAAGTGTGTGTCTGCTACGCTTTCATGGTCCATCTTTTTAACCGATTTTAATGAAATTTTGTATAGAGATAGGCTGCGTCCCGGGGAAGGACATTGGCTACTTTTTATCCCGGAAAATTAAGGAGAGGAGGAGTTTGTTATCGTCATCCGCTACGTAGGTGTACGTCTTAATGTCACGCATAGTAGTATAAACATTATGTATCTGGCGATCTCCCTGTCCTGGATTCGATCCCCGGTAGGGTTGACTTGAGAATTTATAATTTCTGAATTTTCTCTGGTCTGGTCTGGTGGGAGGCTACGGCCGTGGCCGTACACCCTACCGGCTATCACGTGATGTGAATTATTAATGTGCAACGAAAGCATTGCGGTTATCAGTTGAGCTCTAAGTATTTAAGAAGTCTTAAGTATATTCTCTTAAAACTCCCTCCTAGTCATACAGGGGCGTACAGTTATTCTTTCACAGTTAAGGCTATACTGCTTTGGAATGAATTGCCGAGCGGCATTAGGGAGTCAAAGTCTTTAAACATATTTAAGAGTCGCGTAAAGGAATATTATCTTTCCAATATGATAGAGAATATTTAAGTATTTTCTTTTGTATGTAAGTTTATGTACCTACTGCTATATATTATGTAAGTATAATATTATGTGTTTATATTTATAAATTTAGTTATTTAAGGGCTAATTTTTCAATCGTCAGATAAATTTTATCGGAGGAATAAATTTGACGTTTTGGCAGATTTTCAATACAAAACCTGTCAAAACGTCAAATTTATTCCTCCGATAAACTTTATCTGACGATTGAAAAATCAGCCCTAAGTATTATTAGTATGTATAGTTTAAGTAGTATATTATTATTGCACGTTTATTGTTTATTGTTGCACTTTCCTGCTCCTTTTTAAAGTTCCTTATGAAACGGGTTGTTTGGAGGAGATCACTTTTAGTGATAAGACCGCCTTTGCGCACGCGTTGTTTTTCTGTTTGTTTATATTTAAGTTATTTCTGTAATATATTATGTGTGGCAGAATTTATCTAGATATCTATCTATCTCTTAGAACCAAAATTTACTTCGTGGGCTAACCGGCTAGCGTCCATAATTTTTTAACCTTAATGTAACGCGACAACTAGAGTTCGAAATAATATAAAGTACCCAGATGTTGTCAAACTCGGCAAAATGAGGGCGTTCCCACGTACCTAAAACAGAATGCATATTTCATTTATAATTACCAAAGCCCACGTCACGGTGGGTCACGTAAAGAACCCAAAATACCAACAATGCGGTGACCCCGAGGAATCCCATGGGACACTGCGTGAGATTAATATATAAAACAAAGCCAGTATCCTTAGCACGAGTTTGCACATTAGCTCATCGTTAGATTTTGATTGTCGAAAGTAAAATGATCCTAAAAATAATCCATACTATAATATTATAAATGCGAAAGTGTGTCTGTCTGTCTGTCTGTCTGTCTGCTACGCTTTCCCGGTCCATCTTTTCAACCGATTTTGCTGAAATTTGGTATAGTACTATATAATATTATAAATGCGAAAGTGTGTCTGTCTGTCTGTCTGTCTGCTACGCTTTCCCGGTCCATCTTTTCAACCGATTTTGCTGAAATTTGGTATAGAGGTAGGTTATATCCCGGGGAAGGACATAGCCTACTTTTTATGCCGGAAAATTAAAAGAGTTCCCGCGGGAATCAAAAAAGCTTAATCCACGCGGACGAAGTCGCGGGAATCATCTAGTAAATAATAATTATTTGTTTTTTAAATTGTATAAAGTACTACAATATCTACTACCTATCCATATCTTCTAACTGCCTTTAGTTTGGTATTTAGCGTCGTAACCTAGTCATCAATAGTGAATGCCAATAACGAAGTCATGGGTTCGATTCTCGGGTCAATCCATTAAATACTAAGCATTGGGGGTTTTCTGACAATAAATTTTCAGTACTAGCCTGAAATCAGGAAGTTGGCGGTGTTTTACCCCGTGCCTCTGAGAATCAAGCTTCGGTCCTGCGCCTTATCTATGGCTGGATTTGCCGTCCCATCGGGCTTTGGGAGTAACGGAATAGAGAGTGCACCTACGATTTGCAGCAAAAAATTTTAGGTCCATTTAACTTCGAGTAGCATTTGAATACTCGAAATCTATCAACGTTGTCGATATATTCAAACTTGTACTAACCCTGCCGGACGAAACAGCCCGGCGATGTTTCGTAGAGTACAATTTTCTACTCTGTTAAACTGATTTCCTACCAGGCATGAATCATGAAGTTGTGGTGTTTCATGAATCATGTGGCCTAGTTTGCCTATATAACAAAACAAAGTGCTTAGGTAGCGTTAACCCAAGCAGTGGTACGTAGTATATTATGGTGTTTAAACAGCATATAGAAACAATCTAAGCATGAACTTTAGAATTTCATGCTTAGATTGTTTTTATTTCATCGTTTTTATATCATTTCTATCATAAGGAAAACATTGTCAGGCTGCATGCTTGAGAGAATGTTCCTAAAGGTGTGCAGTGCAGTCTGCCGATCTGCACTTAGCCAGCATGGTGGATTATAGTCTAAAGTTTTACATGGACAAAAGTATGATGCATGCTGACTAGTGAGCTGGCTGTTGAGATGATGATTGAAATGATGATGATGATGGTAGGATCAGATCAATTAAGTAATACGAACTGAAAAAAAAGGCTATACAAACCTCCCTTTTTCTCTCCTACTAAGTGCTATACTAAAAAGTAAATACACTAGTTCTCTCGTTGGAACTTACTCAAAGACAATCAAATCATAAAAGAAACTTTCTGTTATGACTTTTCTCTTTAATAAGCTATATTTTTTATCTGGCCCACTGTACCTGATAGCTCGCTGGCGCCAGCGGTTCTGAGAGCTTGCCAAACCGTCGTCTACTGCACGCATAATTTTACTATGCCTTGTTCCTACTATGACTGCTCTTGCCAAGTGTAAAATATTAATTTTGCATTTCTTGTGCAATGGAGCAATTACATTTTATATCAACTAAATGACCTACAAAATTTCTTAAAATCCTTTCTTAGTGGGGGAAAGCAAACATACAAATATGCGAAAAAAATTGCTGATAATTTATTTTGTCAGTTAATCAGTTTCTCCTATCTTAATTAAATTAGAAGATGATACTCGCGACTTAATCCGCGTCACGCGTGGTTTTAGCAAATAAATGCCTTGCAAAGTCTTGACATTTCAGGATAAATTTTTATATGAACCCGGAAAGCAACCGATTTTTATGTTACATTTCGTCAAAATCGGTTAAACAGATGGACTACAATATAAAAAGGTCACAAACAGCCACACATACAGATAGACCGACTATCTCATTTTCAATATTTAAGTATGGATTAATATCGATGTTAGCTGGGGCACTTTCTTAACATATTGTGTGGCACTTATAAAAATCTCGCTGAGAAAATTTACATGAAAAATTTTAAGTTCTGGGCTTAGCCCAGCGATCTGAGCTGCAGTTTGATAGGTAAGTCAATTTATCCTTTTATATTATACCAGCTAACCCAACCAGGGACCTCACGATCCGCAGCCGAATAAGCTAACCACTAGACGAACGAAGCAGACAGTGATTTCCATCTGAATAAATATTGATCTAATTAATCAGCCCCACAAGCGCCATACTATGCGCAAATATTCTATTTTCCTCCATATCCCCGTTCACTCACACATTCCGATTTGACATTTTTCTTTTCCCTCTGTAGCAGCATTTTATTTTTATGGCCTTGTCTTTTCGAATATTTCCCGTTGCCTCGCCCCGTTGTAATTCCAAAGAATTTCCAAATACTTGGCACAATTTTCTACGTGCAATACTATATAGCTCCGATGATTTTGTAATACGAAATACAACAGAAATGAAACGAGAGAGGAATGGTTTGAACTTTATTTGAAGAAACTGTCTAGGTGGAGCACAAATTGTTTGCATTCGTTTCTATGATATGTGAAATAATTTCAGTGCTGGTAGTATGGTTTCGGTTGAAAGAATTTTTGAATACAGCCTTTAGTTGTTCGCGGATCTCATTAGCAAACAGGATGGTCTCATACGATACCGATCTCTTGACCCTCAACAAATTCGGTAGAACATTCATCGGTATGAAAGCTTGAGGTTTCTTCTCTCGACTTGTGTGACGTCCGATAACGGCAACAGACTGTCTGGTTGCTACTGTTAGCTGTAGAAGTGTAGCTGCATAGGTTATCATTGCTCTGATACCATATTGCACGACAAACATGAAGAGAGAAAAGCCTGCGATGAAATAGTTCTTCTCAATCCTATGGAGCGCTACTAGTTTTTCAGCGTCACTGAAGGTATTATTAGTTATCAAATTGTGTACCTTTTGCAGAGGTATGTACATCCCGAGGTAGGCAATTATTCCAAAGTATACAATGATGGCAATGTAGTAGTAACTTTTGTAATATTTGGCTATTTTATTCATGTATTTGGTCGTCTTCCGTACGTCGTAAACTGGGTTCAGGAGCACAAGTATGGTGGTCATTTGTAACATAAGCACACAACTGAGAACAATGGTGCCGGCGTCCATTTTCCTGACGTTATTGAGGCTATGAAATTATGTTGAGGCAATCAAACAGTTAATTTCATTATGGCAATGTGAAAAATGGAGTGGAAACCATGATAATATATTTTTGTGTTGTCACATCAATGACAATTTCATGACATGTTAGATAAAGCCACGTCTTGTTCGTTTTGTAAAATGCTTTCTTTTCACTGTTGTTTGACATCATTATATCTATTTGAAAAAAACGGTTGAGGATCATACATAATACCTCAATGTTGAGGATATTATCATAACTCAATTTTAACGACCATGGCATTTTAAAGGGCATTTTTTTAGGTACAATTTTTTTTTAATTTTCTGTTTAATCCACAGGTTTAATCAATACATGATCAATAGAAAATATTATACTTATGTTTGAGCAAGAGATGTAAGATTCAATATTTAAAACAATCGATTAGAAATTTCCTCTTTCTGCTTATAATTAAATTTTTAAACATAACCACATTGTTTTTGCTATAATTAACGTTAATAATCAAAATGAATCGCTGGGTTTTTTAAATTATTTTTGTGGAATGCTATCTTCAACGTAGGGTTTGATTTCAGGGAAGTATTTTCTCAATCTCTCGTTAATATAGCATGCCGGCACATCATCTCATAATCCAATAGCCGAGCAATAACAATGGTAAATTGCGAAACTCTCTCAATCAATATAAGAAGATATATAGCTATGAAGAAACACGTGCAGAAAACGGTAATTTTGCTTAAATAAAAGTCCCAAATCAGATCAGAATTTTTGACGCTGTTCAAAAGACTTTGATAATAAGATTTTTCCCAATTCATTTCCAATAAAGAATTAATAAGTAAAGTCAGTGTTACAATCATTAGAGCATTAGACGGAAAGTCAAAAATTTTCTGAGCTTTGCAACAACAGTCTCTGATGAAGTACGGCTCTTTAGAGGGTTTCAACAGTGCCACTAAGATTATTAATTCCAGGAATATCAGCGTCCCTATGAAAGCACTGAAAATGTTAATCATTTTAATCAAATTATACTTCAAACTTGCAAAGGTCTTATTTTAATAATAATTATCGTTGTCTTTTGAAGATTGTATTTTATTAGTTGAGTTTTCCTTTTCTTTTACTGTTTTTTTTCTTGAAAAGATATATTTTGTTCTTCTTCAGCTGTAGTATTCTCATCAGTTTTATCAATAACTTTAGTTTTCGTTGGTGTGTTTTTAAAAAACGTTTTTATTTTATTCTGTTCCTTCTTACTAAAATCTGTTAAAGACGGCCAATGAAATATTTCTTCTTCATCGAAAAAGTCATTAAGTAAGCAGGTTGATTGTTCTCGTTCTGTCTGTTCTAGCGCAGTCTCGGTGTACGTTATATCTGCCAAATCATAGTTAGCCATTAAGTTAGAAAATTCTGATAATTTAGCTGTAAACGTCACGTAGTCAAACAATCTCAATATTACAAGGAGGAAAAATAATGCGAATACACCAAGGACATAGTTTCTAGATGCAACTGTCGAAGCTATTATTCTTTCTAGTTTATCTGCGGCGGGCTCAAATGGCTTTGATAGCTTTAAGGCTTTTAGGTCTTGAAGTGTTTTTATGGGGTTTATAATTCCGTAGGTAACAACCATGAATACTGAAACTATTATTGCAGTTAGAACAAGGTTATTCGTTCTTACAACTTCTTTGAGATTTTTAATATTTTTTGATACTATTACGATATCAAAAAGGGGAAGTAACATGAATAGAATTGATACCATTTCAATGAAATTCACTGATATCAGTACAATAGTTGGGAAGTCAAGCATCATTATTGCACCAGTTGAGTAACTTATTAATTAAAGATATTACTATGCAAATCACATTGTATAGACCTAATTTTGCATGGTTTGCGCCAAAACTGACAAAATCATGACACTTTTCTTGTTTATTATTTATGCATTATAATTTTTCTATTGAAGGTTTTATATATACTTTTTGTCAAGGCAGAATGCACGCGACACAGAAAGAAATCTTTACTCTCAAGGCTTTTTCTATGCTCTCTATCCATACTACACTAGTACAATCTACAGTGGTAGATTCATTTGACGATTCGAAAGCACTTGTAAAAGTTTACTTGAATAAAAAACGTTTGAATACTAATATTAATTATTAATGCGAAAGTGTATCTGTCGATCTGTCTGTCTATCTGCGACGCTTTCTTAGGCCAACTGTTTAAACGATTTTGACAAAATTTTGTACAGAAGCTGCATCCCGGGCTACTTTTTATTCCGGTGAATTAAAGATTTCCCGTGGCAAATTTAAAAAACTTAATCCACGCGGACAAAATCGCGGGCATCATCTAGTAAATTTTTATACAAAGTAGAAAATATGTAAGATAGTTAATTCGATGTTTTAAATACATTTTTTTCTCATTTTATAATTTGCGTGCTCTTGTTCGCTTTTATCATTATAAAGGCCACCTTTGTATATTAAGTTACTCCCGCCTGTCAAACATTTTCATTCATCAAAAACGTTCAAGCGGTACACGTTTACATTTCTTGATTGGAATTTCTTATCAAGCATCCTCAATGTATCGAAGGGGAGATTGAGTAACAAGTAGTCTATGTATACTGTATCTGGTAAAACAAAATAACGAAGGAAGTGCCACATTGTACAGCATATATTCTGTCATGAAGCATATGTTGTTTCCAAGTTGTTTCAGCCTCCCCTTACCTGAAAGCACGTTTCTGTAAGAGTGAATGAGAGGGTTGTGTACATCTATCTCCTTCCTCGCACGTGCTGCGTACCTTTCCTTCCTTTATAGCAGTCATTACCTATGTCGATTCAATTATGTTGAACTGTTGACTCTACGGACAGTATTTTCAAAGCTTATTGTTGATATAAGCCTTGAAGCCCAACCTCTAATGAATGGAGTGAAATTTAATTAGGTATTTCAGGAAATAGAATAATAATTAATACAAACATGTTTAATTTTTTAAAGTAAAACATTCTGTGAGTTTTACTGTACACTACCTACAGTAAAACTCACAAAATCGAGAATGCTTATTATTAAAATTCGAATCAAATTAATCGCCAAAAGCAAGTTGGTAAAAATAATAGTTATACTGTCCTGATATTTGATATTGAATTAATTAGTTTACTTAACATCATGGAATCACTAAATGCAGCTCCAAAATAATATAAAATCTATGAAAATCAAGGATTTATCATGTAAGACGATAAATCCATCATAATCACAAATTAATTGATGAACTAATTTGGATACGACATTATGTACACAAACATCAAATTGAATCTTATTACCACCTCTCAAGTTATTAAATCATAATCATAATAAATCATTTATTTTGCAAAATTGTGGGTAATAACAGCTGAATATAAGTAGAATCTTCCCGTACACAATCTACTGTCAGAGACAGTGTGCAAAAATTAAATCACATTAAATTCAAAGTATGACTGGTATATACAAAAAAATTAAATTAAACATTGGTCCAAGTTAAAATTAAAATTAATTATCAGTTACAATTTTATAAAGTTATTAATTCAAATGACTATAATGTCAAACTATTTTAATATTAGTATTATATAGTTATAATTTTACAATAATTATGGATAAATTTATTATATAACAGCACTAAATTATAACTTTCCTCTTTAAAAACAAAAGAGAAAAGTTTATTTACTTATTAGTCGGAGATTAAATAAAATACTTCTTAATCCATATAATAACACTAGCGATCCGCCCCGGCTTCGCACGGGTAGCACTAATAATCCTAATCTATATAATATAAACTATCCTATCTCTCAAGTTAGATCGAACTGCACATGGTGTGCGAATTTTATTATAATCGGTTAAGTGGTTTAGAAGTCCATTGAGGACAAACATTGTGACACGAGATTTATATATATATAGATAGATAGATAATATTATAAATGCGAAAGTGTCCGCTACGCTTTCACGGCCCATCTGTTCAACCGATTTTGATGAAATTTGGCATAACTAGAGATAGGTTGTATCCTGGGGAAGACATAATATTAGGCTTAAAAATTATACGTTCCAGCGGGAATGAAAAAAAACTATAATCCATGCGGACACAGTCGTAGGTGTCATCTAGTATAGCTTGTTTAATAGATATAATAATAATCTATGTTATCACCGCTTTTATGATACAAATGATAACGTATAAACTTTAGGAGCTTTGATTTTAATGACCACACTGGCGCAGTATTGAGCGCTGTTGTCTTAACGTGGGAGGTGCCGGGTTCGATCCCTGGCAGAGTCAATTTGGGAATTTATAATTCCTGAATTTTCTCTGGTCTAAACTAATGGAAGGCTTCGGCCGAGGCTAGTTACAGTAGTTACCACTCACCACCACTTAGCGGCAAAGACGTACCGCCAAGTGATTCCGGTGCAATGCCGTGTCGAAGCCGATTAGGTATATGGGTTTAATATAACTCTCATTCCCGTAACAGGTTAGCCCGCTACCATCTTAAACTGCATCATCAGTAACCATCAGGTGGGATCGCAGTCAAGGGTTAATTTGTAGTGGATAAAAAAAAAAGATTCCTGTCAAGCTATCTAGCTAGTACATGTGTTATATATATCGAACTTAAGTGTTTTCTTTATGTTTCCACACATATTAATAACAAAAGTCATACTTGTTTCTCAGTAATTAGTTTCCTATCGATAAAACATTTAATTATTTGATTTTGTATGCAAGTGGTTAGTGATAAAATGCAAATGTATTTAACCTTATAAACTACGTCACAATACATCATTTGGTAAATGGAGTGTAAGTAGATTACTTGGTTGGCTCGTCAGCCTTTAGTAATCAATTCCCGCCGAGATTAACTGGGTTGATATTTTATATGGAAAACTACTGGCATAATAATGTTATCATTCTCTCTCTCTCTCTCTCTCTCTCTCTGTGCATCGTATTCTCATTGCTGAGGATCGTGGCCCCTTTCTTTTAATAACAAAATAGTTGGGGTTTTCTTTGTATAAAACATATGCTGTGTGTTCTCAAGTCCTCCAATCAGCCTGTATACGTCTACTGCTAGATATAGAGGTCTAGCCCCACTAGGGATGCACTGCGCGGCGCGGCACGTAGCACTAAATATTATTTGTATTAGTTTGCATGGAGCTGGGCCCACTTAAGCGACGCGACACTGAGATGCACTGCGACATAATTGTACATAGGATACTCGCCGCTACGTGCCGCGTCGCGCCGCGCCCCTGTTGTAGAGCGCGGCACTTTGGAGATCAACCTATACTGCGCTTGCGTGGTCTCAACTCCATAATACGTCTACCACCAGAAGCCGGCCATCAAATATGCAAATTCAAAAAAAAAAAATTTTTGAGGCATTAATTCTTTGGAATAATATTTGTATCGAAAAAAAAAAATGTAGTCAAACATGTTTCTGTTACAAAACTTTAGATTAACGTATGCCTAAAATCACATATTGAAATATTAAAGTTTTTGAATTTAAATTTCTTTGAAATGAACAGTAAATCGCCAAAAAACCATATGGCCCCTTAAAAATCGAATTTTCTTTACGCGTCTAAGCTCCTTAACGTATTATGCCCTTTTATTCTTACCCATAAGGATTTTACGGCACACGAAAAAAAACCCGCAATGTATTCGAGAATAAATGAGCGGTCGGAGCGTGATACGATTATCTTGGCGACGAAAAGCATTCCCAAATTTACCAGCCCATATAAAACGCACCACTTTTGTATTATTCTAATTTTTCCTACTCCCAATGCCTTTACATATGATTTCCCGTCTTTTCCTTAACGCTCCGCGGGTTCGGGCTTAAATCGATATACGTAACTTACAGAAATACGTGATACGAATGCTCGACGGCGGTGGTGTGTTTAAAAATTCTATTAGTTGTTGTTTTTCTTTTCTTGAAATAGCTTACGTAAATACAGAACGTGCAGTTTAGAAACGAATGTACGAGCAACGGAGTAGGTCTTGGCACGGTACATATCTAAGAACTAGCTGATGCCCGCGGCTTCGTCCGCGTGGATTGAGGTCTTTTGGGCCTCGCGGGAACTCTTTAATCTTACTATAATCTCTGTGCCAAATTTCATCCAGATCTGTTCAACTGTTCTGATGCGATAGATCCGCAACAAACAACAACAAATATCCATCCATCCATTCATCCAAACTTTCGCATCATACTAATATTATAAATGCGAAAGTGTATTTGTTTGTTGGGTTGTCCTTCAATTACGCCGCAATGGAGCAACGGATCGACGTGATTTTAGGCATGGGTATAGTTGAGGACCTGGAGAGTGACATAGGCTACTTTTTATCCTGGAAAATTAAGGAGTTCCCGCGGGAATAAAAAAAACTTAAACCACGCGGACGAAGTCGCGAGCATCAGCTAGTTCGTAATATTAGTATAGATTAGGCTTTTTGCCATTAGACACGGTCTGGTGATTTCCTCATTCACATCATAACATCTAGCGATCAAAGCTATTGGTCGGTTTGACGCACAACCGTACCAATTAGCAATGTAGCACATCTGTAGTGGAAACTTAACTCTTGTCTTGAACCTAGTTGTAGGTATACGCTATACGTTTTCTTTTAGTTATCTACGTTCCTATCCCCAAAGGTTGTCTGGAAGAGATTGCTTTAGCAATAAGACCGCCTTTGCACTCTTCTGTGGTATCTTTTAATCTTTTTGTTTATTGTCCTAGTTGTAAGTGTGTTCAATAAATAGTTTATCTATCTATCTATCTATTGACCGCCGTAAGCAATGAGAGTGAACACATCATTAGATAGACGATCTAATAAGTACAAAAACATGACGTCATCAACAAAAAAGTTTTATCATCCCAAAAGTTCATTATCGAGGGCGTAATTTGCACGTGTCCTGCGGTTACTGCCGATCTCTTCTATCTTTATCTACCTATCTTCGAGTTCCATTTTGTGACGTATTAGAGATCAAAGGTCCTGAACGGATGGCCACAAAGGGAAAGGTCAATCGTATTACAGACCCTCTGATGGAAAGATAAAGCCCGATATTAAAGAAATATGCCTTACGGGGAAAACTATGTATTTGCAGACCGGCAATATTTGAATGTAAATGAGGTTATGTGACTACGAATCATAGGTATATTTATATTTTTGGGATCTTAGTGTTCCTTTATTAAAATAAATAGGTGGAAGACTTATAGAATCAGTAGCTGATGCCCGCGACTTTGTTCGCGTGGATTGAGATTTTATGGTTCCCGCGGGAACTCTAGTTTTCCGGTATAAAAATGCCTGTGTTATTTCACTATAATATATCGCTATACCAAACTTCATCCAGATCCATTCAGCCGTTCTGGTGTGATGAGTAACAAACATCCATCCATCCATTTACCTATAATATTAGTATAGGTAACTAGGTTTGCCGTCAAAGTTTCATACGGCAAGTTTCAAGAGATTAACAATTGTTGTAACTTGTATGAAGTAAAACAAGTAAACCTGGAAGTTATTTATTTAAGATACGCCACTATTTCCTAGCGCCAACGACAAGTGGGTAAGTATGCAAAGTTTCGAAGGCAAAGTTTCCATTCTTGTTAAAGAAAATTTAAAAGAATACAATTTCTAAAAAACTTCCTTTAATACCCAAAAGCATTATGTCCTCGAGCGTTTGATATCAATTTTATTACGCAAAACTTTGTTGTTAAGAATTTATCTGATTGTGAGAGTTTTTAAAGACCTACTATCCTTCCCCGAAAAACGAATTGGAGAACGGACAAGCTTTTTTGAGTTTAATGAAACAATTTTATGTACAATTTTGTTCTTCAAGACGTAATAAAGATTCTTGCGTAAAAATCTCCTTTATTGCGAACGGGAAAAATGTTGTGGTGAAAAATGTTGTATATAAGTCCAAAAAGTTTACAACGTTGTGATTCATGAAATTTAAAATTGTGTGATTGATCGTGATTCGTGGCGTCATTTAGAACAAAAGTGCTTAATCTAACTACTTACTAGGTATTTAACTTTGGTTGAATTGTAAGGAATACTAGCTAATGCCCGCGACCTCGTCCGCCTGGATTGAGGTTTTTCGGTTCCCGCAGGAACTCTTTAATTTTCCGGGATAAAAAGTAGCCTATGTGTTAATTCCAGACTATAATCTCTTTGCCAAATTTCATCCAGATCCGTTCAGCCGTTGGGGCGTGATTGCGCAACAAACGTGTAAACATCCATCCATCGAAACTTTCGCATCTATACTTATAATAAAACTGTAACATGTCCAATTCTGTACATTGAAGATATTTTAAAAATTTTTTTTGGAAGGCACTCATTATTCGATACTGAAGCCAAATCTGTAATTTTTTTCATTTTTGTCTGTCTGTCTGTCTGTCTGTCTGTCTGTCTGTCTGTCTGTCTGTCTGTCTGTCTGTCTGTATCTTGGCCGCGCATCACGCCGAAACTACTGAATGAATTCAAACGAAACTTGCCACGACGTTTATAATCAAATCAAATAAATATTATAAATGCGAAAGTTTGGATGTATGGATGTATGTTTGTTACTCAATCACGCTCCAACGGATGAACGGATCTGGATTAAATTTGGCACAGAGATAGATTATAGTCTGGAATAGCACATAGGCTACTTTTTATCCCGGAAAATTAAGGAGTTCCCGCGGGAACCGAAAAACCTCAATCCACGCGGACGAAGTCGCGGGCATCAGCTAGTAGTTTATAATATTAGTATTAGATTTTACCCTTCCCGTTTTTTTTTAATGTTTATTGACTAGTTTATATTTGGTAAGCTACTTCAAAATTGGTTTATATGCAATGCAAATGAAGTATTTTCTTTAACTACCATTAAATATCGTATGACGCCATTAACACGTAGCAAACGGAAATTCTCGATAGATAGGCTGTAAAAAAAATAAATTTGTTCTTCTGCGTAAAGAATAAAATATCTAATTCAAAAATAAAACATGCAAAGAAACTTAAGGTTCGTTAGATATACCAAAAACGACAAAGCTCTACCATGCACCGGTTCAGTAGATTCTATTGAGAAAGCAAGTATCTCAATAGTAACTGTTTAAAAATAAGCACGATTAAAATCGGTTGAAATCATAATTTATTACTAACAACTAGGGAGACCAAGATTAGGGGCTCTCCTAGTGATTGACGAGGGACAAGAAAGGTGTAAAAGGACCGTTCCCAAGAGAATACGTTAACTACTGTCAAATAAATTCCACTGGTTCCAAACAAAACTGTACTGCCAACATGATGCAATAAATATGGAGCAGCATCTATTATTTCTTGGTTTTGGATTCAGCTGAACTTGAAATATGGAAAGGATATAAAGGAAAATCCATTGTTATAAATAGCAAAATATTATGTTTTTTTAGAAAAACTAGCTTTAACTCAACCTGGTTTGCTTGAGTGGAATTTTCAAAAAGTTGAAAGGTTTTGTTAAACGTTTTTTTTTCAAGAATTCTGAAAACACATAATGAATTAAACATAGTGAACTTTCAAACAAACTGTCATTTACAATAGATGTAAACTTGAACAATGGTATTTTTTGCCAAAAAAAATTGTCGCGCCTGTCACAAAAAAAGGGTAAAAATCGAGATAGAGCACAGATCACGAAATACTTTAACAAATTATGGCTAGCTATCTAATACGACGAAAGTAGAGTATTATAAATAAAAGTCCTTGTATTTTCATACGTATTATTCGCGGTTCGTTTAAAAGAAGCAACGCTGCAGAGGGATGATTATTTTCAAGAATACTGGAAATTTAACCTAGTGGCAGCAATTAACATATTATGAGATTTTCTTCTAGCTGCAAGGAACTCAACGCTCTATTTGTGTACAAATAGAACACAAAGTCAAATACCGTTGTAAGTTTGTGAGCACTGAAATGGGCTATTGAAGTTCCTTGCCATCTTTGTGTATCAAAGCAATGGCACGAAAGTGATCTTACTTAATTTCTGGCTCTGTCGCATTTACTTTTGTTGGTATGAGTTGTCTAAATGCCAAACAAGAATTTATAACTAAAAAAAAAGATACGCGCTGAATTGGGAACCTCCTCCTTTTTTGGCCAGTTTAAAACTGCTTTGGTGTATTCTGTTGCATTCTTATTTTTTTCTTTATTCCTTCACATCTACAACGTAGACGCAAAGAAATAATTTTGGTAAATGTTAAGAAGAACGTCACGGGAATTTAGTTATATTTTAGTGAATTCCTTTAGCTTAGTACGTGATCTAAGTATGCAGCAACAATAAAAACATCATTTTGCTCTTTCAATTAAAATTTCATCAGAAAAACAATTTCATTTTGTACATGGGTACAAATGTACCTATACCCGTTTTAATGAGACTTATGAATTTCTCAAAAATAATTATATTAGTTCCGCTACACATTTGCTAGAATAACTGGATCGATCATCTACCACCACTAGTGGTTGATATTTTTTTTATGTCTCTTACATTCCCGAAATTGAGTTCTGTCTTGATCACAATCGCTGCAATTGGGTTCGAAAAATTGACTATAAAATAAATGTCGTTGCATGTTAACAAAATATTCTATTTATGTCATTAAAATCTAGAAAATAAGTCTTGAATCGTAAGTCTTAAATTCTCTAATAAAAATAGGCACAGTCTACGAATAATCAGTAAGTCAACGCATGTGTTTGGCTTGTAACCATTTTCTTCGGACAGTATGGACGAGGGATGAAATGTAAGGATGTTGGTATATGACGTGTATCCGGCACATTGTTGAGCAAATTGGTCCGCGTTTGAGCGCCTCTATCTGAGAACGTGAATAGGATACAAAGGGAAATAATATTGTGGGGACTAATGCCTTCTCAAGGTAGAAGGTTATTTTTGTTTATTTTTTACGAGCTTTTTATGATTCTTATTTTATTTCCTTTTACCTTTTTCATACTGTATATTTTTATTTACTACTACTAACTGATCAATAAGCTTAAGAATTATGATAAGCCACAGATTCCGACTTGACCGTTGCCGGGTTATAAGAATACGACACCGGGTTTATAAGAATACTAGTTGATGCCCAAGACGTTGTCCGCGTGGAATAAGTATTTTTAATTCCCACATGAACTTTGGCCTGGTGGGAGGCTTCGGCCGTGGCTAGTTACCACCCTACCGGCAAAGACGTGCCGCCAAGTGATTTAGCGTTCCGGTACAATGCTGTGTAGAAACCGAATAGGGGGTATAGGGGGGTATAATATAACTGCCATGCCCTAACAGGTTAGCCCGCTACCATCTTAGACTGCATCATCACTTACCATCAGGTGAGATCGCAGTCAAGGGCTAACTTGTAGTGGATAAAATAAAATAAATAAATAAATAACTCCTTAATTTTCCAGGATAGTAAGTATTTCACTCTATGTCCATGCAAAAAATCACGTCAATCCGTTACTTTGTTGCGGTGTGATTGAAGGATACACCAACAAACAAACCCCCTTTCTATAATTATACAATATACTTAAATATGTTAGTTAGTAAAAATATCGCTAAAAAAAAAACTCGTTCGGAACATAATGACTGCTGCGTTTCTTGCCGAGAACCTGTAAATACAAGAGTTGTAATAACTTTTCTAATAATAAGTGACGCAATACAAGTCCCTAGGTTCTTAAAATAAAATTAATAAATTACAATTAGCGAGTTTTATTATTTCTTTTTCATGTTTTGTATGCCAATATAGCATTAATCTATCTTTTTCTTTTCTTTGCTCATTTTTGCCTCGTTATTTAATGCGTTTCTTCAAAAATCTCTTTCGTGAGGAGGAGGATAAAATCCATCCATAAAATAAAATAAAAATTCCATGCATAAAATAAAATAATAATTATTATTATTATTATTAAGCCTTTATTTCCTTATCAGTTATTACATTATTTTTACAAAATTTCAAATGCTATCCTATTATCTATTCTAATTGTTAGTTTGTTAGTATATTTTTCAAATTACGTGTGTGCGTGAATGTTTGTGTGTACGTGTGTGAGTGTGTGTGTATGCGAGAGTGTGAGTGTGTGTGTGTGTGTGTTTGTAGTAAGAGTTGTTTTGTTTTGTGTTAGTAATTGTTAGTTTTTATATATATAGTTATGTATACTATGATTCTTGATTGTTATCTGTATTTTTGACAAGGACCCCTCTTTGGGTATAGGCCTCCTCCAGTTCATGCCATTTTTCTCTGTTTTTGGCAATTTCGAGCCAATTCTTCCCTGCTATCTGTGCTATATCGTTTGACCAGCGTGATTTCGGCCTTCCTACTTTCCTCTTGCCTTTTGGGCCTGGCCATGTGGTTGTTTTAATAGTCCATCGGTCATCTGTTAATCTTGAGACATGCCCTGCCCACTTCCATTTTGATTTGAGAGCGTGTTTTAGAGCGTCCGTTAATTTTGTCTTTTTCCTTATATCCTCACTTTTTATTTTCTGTATTTTACGTAGATTGAGGATACTCCTTTCCATCGCTCTCTGGCAAGTAACAATCTTATTTTTAATATTTTTATTGTAAACCCATGTTTGACAGGCATAAGTGAGACAAGGGAGTATACATGTGTCCATTACTGTTCTTTTTAGGTTTAGTGGATATGGCCCTTTCATTATTTCTTTTTGTGCCCAGTATTTGTTCCAGGAAATGTTAATTCTTCTACTAACTTCTTCTTCTGCACTCGTTAGACTAAACGAAACTTGCTTTCCAAGGTAAAGGTAGGAGTCTACATATTCCAATTGAATGTCGTTAGATATAATTGGGATTGTCGAGCTGTTTGTCATTACTTTTGTTTTATATGTGTTCATTTCAAGTCCAACTTTTTTGCTCTCCGTATCTAATGAGCTTATCATTTTATTGAGCTCATTGCTGTGTTCCGCAAAGACTGCAACATCATCTGCAAAGCGTAGGTGACTTAGATATTGGCCGGAAATATTAATGCCTTTGTGAGTCCAATCAAGTTCTTTAATTACATTTTCCAAAACTGCTATAAAAAGTATTGGGGATATTGGATCGCCCTGTCTCACACCTCTGCAAATATTTATCTCTTCTCCGCTGAATTCAAGTCTTACTCTACTTTTACTGTTTTTATATATGTTTTGCAATATGTTAATATATTTTTGGTTGATATTGCATTTCTTTAGGGCCTTCCAGATGGACTCGTGTGAAATGCTATCGAATGCCTTCGTGTAATCAACAAAGGCGATGTATAGGGGCTTATTAAATTCTCTGTATTTTTCAATTAGCTGTTCGATAGCATGTATATGGTCCACTGTGCTGAAGCCCACTCGGAAACCAGCTTGTTCTTTAGGTTGAAAGTTGTTGATTTGAGGGCCGATTCTGCTAGCAATTATGGAACTAAATAGTTTATATATGTTAGAGAGAAGACTAATCGGTCTGTAGTTTGAGATGTTAAGTGGGTCTCCTTTTTTGTATATTAGTGTGATTTCTGAATAGGTCCATTGGGCAGGTATTTGTCCCGTTTAAATAACCAAGTTAAAAAGTAAAGTCAGCGGGGTAACTAGTTGGTGTGCTGCGAGTTTTATAAGTTCGTTTTGGATGTTGTCTGGGCCTGCACTTTTCCCATTTTTCAGTGATTTTATGTGTTCAAAAGTTTCTTTTTCGTTTATGGGTATCAAGTCGTCATTTTCCTCGTCATTTAACTCGTCATTTAGATCTTGATTGTTGGCTTTTTCTTCTTGTTCTTTTGGTTTTTTGGAGTATAAGTCTTTGTAAAATTTGGTAGCGCAATCCATTAGATCTGACCTGTTCCTTATTTCTTTCGTATCTGAGTGTAGAGCCTGGATCCAATTTTTGTGTGTTTTTAGTTCTCTTTGAGCTCTTTTGTAACTTCCATATTTACTCAGATTTTTTTCTATTATATTTCTCCTGTAGTCCTCATAATCTTTCCTCACGGCTCTATTTGAGATTTTAAATAGATCACTTAGTTCCTTTCTCTCCTCTCTATTTTTATGTTCATTTGTTAACAGTTCTGTACGCCTTTTTATAAGTTTCTTGGTTTTTTCGCTCAGAATGTCGATTCGATGGTAGTTGTTATTTTTAGTTTTTGGATCGAGGCTTGTAATTATTGCCGTTTCTAAAGCGTCGTAATAAGACTGAACGGTAATGTTTTCTTTGATGCGAGCTGTATTTTCCAGTTGGTCCAGAGATGTTTTTAATTTTTTTAGGTATATTTCAATGTCAGAATTGCTATAAGGAACTCGGAGTGACGTTTTATAGGATTTTCTTGATTTTTTTGGACTCGTTAGTTCTAATGTAGCTCTCACTAATCTGTGATCTGATGGGAATTCCAAGTTGTTCAGTACTTCAATGTTTTTTACCTGCTTAATAATTAGTAACTCTATATTACTAACTGTAGTGGTTTATTTACATGGCGAAGTTTAAATTAGTTGCTTTGCCAAACTGGGACGATCAAATTTAACTTTTGGGGTCTAATTTACTTTTTGAAACAGAAAGTTTCACTTTGCTCATCTCAATTAAGCTTGTTTTGAGCTAGAATCGATAGATATAGATAGATCTATAATGGCCCGGTTGGAAACGACAAACAAACGACGTCTTGGTTAGTAGTTATTGCTGAAAAAAACCAAATAATTTGAAACTTATTTTTCCAAACAACACGACAAATATAAATAACTAGATACAATATAAGCGACTTCGTCCGCGTGGTTTAAATAAGGTTTATTGATTCCCGCGGGAACTCCTTAATTTTCCGGGATAAAAAGTAGCCTATATCCTTCCACGGGAGGTACCAAATTTGACAGACAGACGCATTTATAATATTAGTATGGATTGTGAATATTTATATGCGCAAACATTTTGAACTACAAAAAAATGAGTAGGAATTTCGGTAAAACATTTTGTGCCCACGACCGCTATCGATATAACTCACGCGGCCAAACAATACAGAAATTCCCCAAAACATAAATCGGGCATATACAAATACAAAAAGGCGTAGAACAAAAAGCACGCAACGTCCGAACCATGTACCATCCGCCCCGCTGGTTATACTGATAAATGATTGCATGAGATAAACTGTGGTCTCTGCCTTTGATTTCTCTAGAGTTTTTATAGAGAACCCTTTACATAAATCGTTTGAAGTGAGTAATTTTTAGTCTATTAGTGATGATGCCCGCGACTGCATTTGCGTTGGTTGAGATTGTATGATTTTTGTGAACTCTTTAATTTTCCGAAATAAAAAGTAGCCTATATAACAATCTGAAATATGCTCATCACTAGTAATTGTGAGTTTCTTAAGGGCCATCATATTATCGTGCCAGGATGTAACCTATCTCTATAAGTACCTAATTTTGTCGGTGGTTCAATCCACGGGCGCGTTTTAAGCAAATAATTTCACTTGCTTTAACGGTAAAGAAAAACAGATATGAAAATACATTTCTTGTACTTAACTAACCTAGTGCTCTGCCTGTATGATGCGGAGCCTTCTAAATATACCTACGTATATTCTTGACGTTTAAATAACCCATAGTACCAAAGCCACGGCGCGGCATATCACGTTGTCGCGATGATAGCGTGTCAGTACACCATATTCCAACTGGTGTCCCTGTGAAACCGCAATGGTACCGCGGGGAAACCGGCACCTTTGAGAGTTCTTCACAACGTTCTTGAAGTAGTGAAAGTTGTCTTCTTCTTCTTCTCTCTCTCTGGGCTTTTCCGCACTTAAGCATAAGTGCCCGTCGTGCGTGAGACCTTTGGTGCGACTCCCCGCTGGATCACTCAAGCCAGCCGAGCTCACTCCAGAATCCAAGCAGGCCGCTCAGGTCGGCGAAGACTTCCGGGAGTGTTGCTGGGAAGCCAATGTAAGCTTCTCGTTGAGTGGTTACAGCACTACACTCGTGTAGTACGTGTCTTGGTGTCTCCTCGCTCTCCATGCAGGCTCTGCATAGAGGGCTGTCGGTTATACCTAGAACATAAAGGTGTTTGTTAAGTGGACAGTGTCCTGTTATCATGCCTACAGCCGTCCTGAGTTTCGCTCTGTTTAGTTGCAGTAGTTTCCAAGTTAAGCGTTGGTTTGGGCTGGGTACAGCCTCTTTTGTTTGTCTACAATTGGTGGTGTTTGCCCATAATTGGGCAAGTGTACCTACTGTTTGTTGTTTTAGCCAAGTCTTGTACTCACTGAATGGTGAGTACAAGACTCACGTTTCACGTCAAGAAACCGGCACGTTTGAGAGTTGTTCACAACGTTCCCGAAGTTGTGAAAGTTGTGTGTAATCTGCCAATCTGCCAGCGTAATGCACTACTGGCCTAACCCTTCTCTCTGAGGGACATTTGTGTTCACCAATTCTCATTGGTGAACACAAATGTGAATCGCAATGGGTTGAAACGTTGATAATATTATGAACTAGTTCAAGTTTAGTTTACAATATTTTTTAAACAAATATAATATTTAAAATACTGCCTCGTTGGTCTATAATCTATTGGTTAGCATGTTTGACTGCGGCCGACGAGGTCCCGGGTTCGAGTTTTGGGTCGGGCAATAATTAAGTGTTAGGTTTTTCTAAATAAAAATTCTCAGTACTAGCCCGGAGTTAGGAAGTCGGCGGTGTTTCCCGTGCCTCGGGGAGCACGTTATGCCGTCGGTCCCGGTCATTATCACTAACATGATAATAGTCGTTAAAGCTCGCCAACCCGCATTGGAGCAGCGTGGTGGATCTAAGCTCTAATTCCATCTCTCTTAAGAGAGTGGAGGCCTGTACCCCTGTACCCAGCAGTGGGACGATAATGGGCTATAGTGGTGGTGGTGGGGGTGGGTCTAAGCTCTAATTCCCTCTCTCCTACGAGAGTGGAGGCCTGTGCCCAGCTGTGGGATGTTAATGGGCTGTAGTGGTAGATAGATGAATATTTAAAATACATCATGCCGTTAACTATTCATTTTCAATTGAATGCCATGTTTCAGCTTGATTTCATAAAATTTTAAATCCAAAATAATATCGGCGGAGATAGTACAAGTGCCTACAATATTTTTAAAAGCTTGTTTATTTTTTATCAACGCATTGCGGTAGTTGAGATGTAAAATTTATCATTAATAATGCTTTTTCAATAGTTGATACGACAAAAAATTGGGCGCAGTTTTTTTTATTAAAATATGCTGGTGCCAATTATTTTTTTATACTTAGCGAAATTTTTTCGGTGAGTAAGAAAGTCAATTATTGATTTAAATTTTTATTGTAAATATATTATTATAAAATATTATATGTAGCGAAGCGTTTTAATTTTTTAGAAAGTTATTCTGGAGTTCGATTTATCTGTTTTTACTTATGCTTTTAGAGAGTCAGAAATATCAACGCGGACGAAGTCTTATCTAGTCATACCACGTCATACTCTCGTATTATAGATGCGAAAGTGTGTTTGTTTGTTTGTTGGTTTGTCCTTCAATCACGCCGCAACGGAGCAACGGATCCACGTGAGTTTTCGCATGGGTATAGCTGTTGCGGACCTGGAGAGTGACATAGGCTACTTTTTATCCCGGAGGATCTACTTTAATTAAGGAGTTCCCACGGCAGTAACAAGAAACTTAACCACCACCACTTACTTAACTTAACCACGCGGTCGAAGTCGCGGGCTTCAGCTAGTATTTTATAATTCTGAACACTTGATTCAAATCATTACTACAGATTCCCAATTCTGTGATTCTGAAGGCTTATGCTCGTTTTCACCCTTAATGCCTTAAACTGATTCTGCCGGACTAAGTCAACTTTTCACACCTATCGAACTTTGCCCGTAACGCTTGTACATCTTAGACAAAGTAAGCCATAAATGTTTTATGATCGACTTTATTGCGCATTTCACTCATTTTGATTTGCTGATTACTAGAAATGAGGGCGTTAATCGTGCGGTTTACGAGGTATCCTAATTATTTTCTTCGAAACATTGTGGCTCTTAAAATATATTTGTCATATTGGATAGAAGCAGGCGTTACTTTGCGGAAGTCCATGACATTGAAAAAAACTAGAAGTTTAATTCGCTATAATCCGCGTTAGAAGGTAAATCTATGTGGTACAGTGCGTATCTTGAACTTGCAGCCCGCGATATTCTCCACACCACATAAATCTTCCAAAATACCCTCAACGTACGTTGCACTCCGTCACCGGAGCATCTTCAGGAGATGTTGACTCTACAATCGTGCATGTCGCGGATTATAGCGAATTAAACTTCTAGTTTTTTCAATATGTTAATCAGTATTAAGAAGGCATACTACCATCGCTTTGATCCGTATTGTTTTAATATTGTTGGCGTTCGTGTTTTAGAATTATTATAATCCTTTTTTTAGGGACGTTAAAGTACGCGACATCAATCTGTAATCAAATAAATATTATAAATGCGAAAGTTTGGATGGATGTATGGATGTATGGATGGATGTTTGTTGCTCAATCACGCCCGAAAGGCTGAACGGATCTGGATGAAATTTGGCACAGAGATAGATTATAGTCTGGAATAACACATAGTCTACTTTTTATCCCGGAAAACTAAGGAGTTCCCACTGTAACCAAAAAACCTCAATCCACGCGGACGAAGTCGCGGGCATCAGCTAGTTATGAAATAATACTGCTAGTTTCGGACTCCAGTAATCAAAACGAGTGGCTCGTTTTTTTATTAACTAGGTACAAGTTAGTCCTTGACTGTTCTCACCTGGTTGTAAGTGATAATGCAGTCTAAGATAGCGGGCTTATCTGTTATGGCAGATATATTTCTACAGGCATCGTACTGGTACGCTAAATCGCTTGGTAGCACGTCTTTACCGGTATATTTTGGTTATAGCTTGTTTATAAGCAGTCTTAATTTAAGAATAATGTACTGCTCATTAAGTATTCCGGTAAGATACTGCTTAAAAAATTACTAGGGTTGCATAAGTAATAAGTTGGTTTTAAAAATAGTTCCACTCCTGGAAATCGACGCTGCTCCAGCTAGTGCCGACTTACCATACCCTACAATTTTCCCCAACATACCATAAGGACGAGCGAGGAACGGATGTTAGCTTCATTACTTACATGTATTTGAAGTTACAATTAAGGGGCGAGAGCACACCCCAGGGGGTGCTGTGGGGAGATGGTACCACTAAAAGTTTAATACGTTTTTATAAAGACGTCGTAAGGTAAAGCTTGCCGTTTGAATTAGTTAGCGAACTTGGCGCTCGGGCTTCACTGATTTTACTTGTTTTTTTGGACTAAAGTTTAAGGTATAATGCTAAGCCGATGGCTTTATTTTATTGAAGTGGAACTTCTTTAGAATCGTTGTGATTTGAAAATCCGATAAAACGGATGTTGTCGCTACGGTTCAAGTGGCGCCACCGGACGAACGTGTGTTACAAAGCATTCCATTTTTGTAATTTTCTGTTTGATTGTTTAAATGTAGAAGTAGAAAGTCTGATTCGTTACATGTTTTTTATGTTTTATTTTAATCCGCCTCGGTTGATAAAACGAGAAACGAAACGAAATAGCGACACCAAAAAGAGACAAACATATTCATAATAGGATTTAGCCTGCGAGAGAATGAGATAGAATACAAGTTATATTTATCTCATTATCTCGTAGGCTACTTTTCTGAAGTTCCACTTCTGCCGTGTGTGCACACACACTTTTTTTATGTGGCGAGAATTTTTACGGTCTCACTGGTGCAGTGGTAAGCGCTCAATAAAGGGACTCGCACACATGGGCACAAGTTGTCCTACGCGAAATAAATAAATCATATTATTTTAGGATAGTGAATAGGCATTTTCTAGGCAAGCGCGCTCCAATCTAGACCTCATCATTGCTTTTCATAAGCATGATTGCCGTCAAGCGCAAGACTATCTTGCAATTTAAAAAAAAACGCTCGTGGCTTGGTCCGCGCGGATTAAGTTTTTTTACTCCCGTGGGAACTCTTTAATTTTCCGGGATAAAATGCCATCCTTCCCTGGGATGCAACCGGCAATATAAATATGCAATTTCGGTAAAATCGGTTGAACAAATGGGCCATGAAAGCATAGCAAACAGACATACATACTTTCGCATTTATCATATTAGTATGGATAAAGTAAGAGTATTAAACCAGGAAATAACATTGTATGGGGAATAGCAATCGTTTTATATAAACCACTGCTTACATGAAGGGAATGATCATCAATTAAATGCTAATAGCAGTGCTAATAGCCTATACCATGTTGTCTTTAAGAGGGCCGGTGTGATTACAATGTGCGAGGGTTCCCGGTGTAATTGATCTATTGAATGGTCAGACTTACTCGTATTTACTATTCACTTATCCGGTATAAGGTGAACCTATATTTATAAATTACTAGCTTTTGTCAGTGGTTTCGCTCACGTTATGTTCGATTTTAATACTTTAAAACACCTATTTTACCTTAGGCGTAGAATTTTCTAAAGTCCTTTCTTGGTGGTTAGTTAAGTAATTGCTATGTTTTAACTCAATTAGAACAACGATGAATGAACGCACGGCCACAGCTATCGAACAAACACGAATATTATTGGTTACTAGATAATTCTAGGTCACAAAAACGTAGTGAACACTAAGTATATTAGAACAAATTAAGGACAGTTAATGAACTGTAAATTAGACGTAGAAATTAATTATAAGTAGAAGTTAGCTAGCTAAATTAAAATTACTTATTAGCCCATAGGCATTATATGAAATTGTAATGGAACTTTATGGCAAGGAAAAAAAAAAACTAGATTATGCCCGCGACTTCGTCCGCGCTTAAGTTAATTCGTCCGTATTAAGTTTTTTTGATTCCCGTGGGAATTCCTTAATTTCCGGGATAAATAGCGTAGCCTTCCCCGGAATGCAACCTATCTCTATACCAAATTTCGGTTAAAAAAATCGGTTGAAAAGATGGGCCGGAAAGACAGGCAGACAGAGGGACACACTTTCGCATTTATAATATTAGTATAGATACTAGCATGGAAGTATAAATAATAAGAACAATACGAGTTAGTTGGTGTGTCCATAATACATATTGTAATGGTTTTAGATACAAAATGGCGTCATCACGCAATAGTTACAGCATAAAGCAGATCGCAAGCCAGTGTTTACATTCATCAAAGCATCTGCGGCCACGAGCGTGCGGTATTTCAAGCGGCTTAGTTCTAAATCATTACTAATGGGACAAGAGCGTTGCTCGTTCCACTACTCGAAATCAAAACCTAGTGACTGATTTCATATGTTAGTTACATCAAATAAATATTATAAATGCGAAAGTTTGGATGGATGTATGGATGTATGGATGTATGGATGTATGGATGTTTGTTACTCAATCACGCTCCAACGGCTGAACGGATCTGGATGAAATTTGGCACAGAGATAGATTATAGTCTGGAATAGCACATAGGCTACTTTTTATCCCGGAAAATTAAATAGTTCCCGCGGGAACCGAAAAACCTCAGTCCACGCGGACGAAGTCGCGGGCATCAGCTAGTATGTTTATATTTTGTTAATAGCGGTGATAGTCTAGTAATTTGGGCCCCTGTTTGGAAGAGAAAGATGATAATAATTTCATTTTTAACAAAATTCAACAATGAGCGTACTAATAAAGTTTTAACTCAATCAAATCAGGCACAGCTAACGAATGAACACACAATTATTAATTCTATATATTATTATAATTGGATGATGCCCGTGACTTCGTCCGCGTTTATTAAGATTTTTTAATTCCCGCGGAAACTATTCAATTTTCCGGGATAAAAAGAAGCATATGTCCCTCCCCGGGATACAAACTGTCCCTGTACCAAATTTCATCAAAATCGGTTGAACAGATGGACCGTGAAAGCGTAGCAGACAGACAGACACACAGACAGACACACACTTTCGCATTTATAATATTAGTCTGAATTAGTATGAATGATAAAGTTTGGATGGATGGATGTATGGATTGATGTTTGTTACTCAATCACGACAGAACGGCCAAACGAATCTTGATGAAATTTGGCACAGAGATAATAGTCTGAAATAACACAATGGCTACTTTTTATCCCAGAAAATTAAAGAGCTCCCGCGGTAACCAAAAAACCTCAACAACAAACATCCCGGGGAACGACATAGGCTACTTTTTATCCCAGAAAATTAAGGAGTTTCCCCGGGAATTAAAAAAACTTAATCCACGCGGACGAAGTCGCGGGCATCATCTAGTTTATAATATTAGTTTAGAGAGTATAGAAGTATAGATAGCAGTGATAGTCCAGTATTTCTGGCCCCTGTTTAGAGGAGAAAAAGATAAAGAAAGAGAGACGACTTCGTCTCAAGCTTCACTTTTAGTTATTAGCGACTTCGCTAATAACTAAAATAGAAGCTTGAAACTCATTGCAACTTACCAAGTTCAGCCCCCCGATTATGTAAGAATTGTCGATCAAATGGTAAAGGTTCAGCGTCAAAGTAATATAAACCATAACAGCATTAAATTAGAGCTCAATTTGTACCCATTCTTATACGTTTAAGTATGTACGATATTCTAACGTATAAACGTTAGAATAAACATATAAACGTTAGAATATCGTACATACCTATTATGGTTTATTTACGTTGCCGCAGAACTTTATCGATTTCATCAGCCATTCTTACATGATTGGGGGGCTGAATTAGCGTGGCCGATACGTCACCCTGCACCCCCAATCGGTTCACGATTATATAATAGCCTGTTTTGAACAGTTAAATGATTACGATATTGCTTTTGTGTTGCGCCAGAAACTTTAATAGAAATCGAGCTATTAATATCCTGAATTGTAACTTCCTTGAGATTCCGCTTTGTTTGGGTCTGACATCGACATTTACTATATATATCATCTTTCGAAGGTAGTTGGGTAAATATATAATATAATCAAACTAGCAGATGCTCGCGACTTCGTCGACGTGGATTTAGGTATTTTGGTTCCCGAGAGAACTCTTTATTTTTCCGTGATAAAAAGTAGCATAAGTGTTATTCAAGACTATAATCTATCTCTGCGCCTAATTTCATCCAGATCCGTTCTGCCGTTCTGGTTGAGTAACGCATACATCCATCCAAACATTCGCATTTATAATCAAATAAATATTATAAATGCGAAAGTTTGGATGTATGGATGTATGTTTGTTACTCAATCACGCTCCAACGGATGAACGGATCTGGATGAAATTTGGCACAGAGATAGATTAAAGTCTGGAATAGCACATAGGCTACTTTTTATCCCGGAAAATTAAAGAGTTCCCACGGGAACCGAAAAACCTCAATCCACGCGGACGAAGTCGCGGGCATCAGCTAGTATTAGTATATATATATAACTTTAGGACGTTAAGTTAACCACTAAAATATGATGTTTTCCATATGAGATCTAATTCCTTTCTAGACACTATGTTACAAGAGATCTATACGGGAGAGCTACGAGTATATACGGGTGATGTTCAAACCATTGCTAATAGTAATATTAAAAATGTGAAAGTTTAGATGTTAATAAGTTTGTATGCATACTCCATTGTTTGCATACTCCATCACGGCGTAATGGTTTAACCAATTTGGCTGAAATTTGGAATGGAGATATAACCTATAACCTGAATTAACACATACTCAGGCTACTTTTTATCCCGGAAAATCAAGGAGTTCCCTTGGGAATCAAAAAACTTATTCCACGCGGACGAAGTTGCGGGCATCAGCTAGTGAGAGATAATTATTTCTTAAATCATTACTAATAAGATCGCGGCTGCTGTCTCCATTATAAAATTTCCATATCTACGAGTACAAAGATATTTCCTCACTGTCTGGGAAGAAGCTAGCGAAACTAGTGAGAAGACTAAAAAGGACAACCTTTTGAGTTAGTGTATAGTGTTAAGTGACAGTGTAGTGCGTAGTGCTAAAAGAACACGTGAACGAAGTGTCTTAGTTTACCAAGAAAGACTAAGATGAGTCAATAGACAATTTCTTAGTACATAAGATAAATTATAAGTTTAGGTTAAAGTAGAACTTCTCATTAGCCAATTAGTTAGGCTAGATCGTAGTTAAATGAGTACCTCGTGTTAGGGTTTATAATAATAAGAACTCATTTGACTTTAAATTGTATTCAAGAAATATTGTGTCATGATCGGTGTTATAAAAAAACGTCATTATACTAAAATGTGTCTTCTATAAATAAGCTCGTTTGGCGGTATTTGAGTTAGTCTTCATCTGTTAGCGAAAGTGTAATTTATTATTATAGCCAGTTAATATAAATAAGACGTGTAAATTCTATAAAGTGTAAAATAATAAATAGTGATTGATATTCAGGGTAAACTAATCGCGTTACAAGTATTAAACGCATGAAATAAGTGAACATGGAATTATACAATACGAAGCGTTATCAGTGTGTATTATTTCTACGAGTATCCTGCCTGCGGGTAACAGTTCAGAAGTGCTAATGAACCTCGTCTTCGGCTAAAGTTAAAGGTACGTGTGAATTGATTATTATTTTTATAGTAAAAAAGCATCGTAATTCAAATCAGATTCGAGCCTTAATCAAGCAATGGCATATTGAGGTTAACAAAAACTTGATAGTTGTTTTCTTTTGAAGAATAGAAATTAATTTTTTAGAAGTAGTTAAAATTGAAAAAAATATATAAAAACTTTAAAATATCAGCTGAGTGTAAATAAAAATAGTTTTTTTCCAATTGTTTATGTGTTTGTAGTGGCAATTAGGTACTTCTACTACAAGAATTCTATTGGCAGCCTGCATATATTCGATTTAGTTTTTTTTTTTGATGGTTTTACATGATTTAGAATTTTCGTTTCGAATAACTACTTCGATTTTCCGATACTTATGTACCATCGTGTGTTGGTTTAAGTATCAGGCAGTACCTGTACCTTGCCATACCTAGTACTAAGTAGTGCCAACATATCAAAAGCACTTAGTAAATTGTTTTGTTTCGTGAAATGATTCAAGTATAAATGTAGATTTCAATGTTAGTAAGCTGAAAAATAATTCCACTCATTTTTAATTAATTTTTAATATTATTTCCCAAGTTTGCTATCGATGGAATATTTTTGTGATCATTGTATTTCATACTATATCATATCATATCATTTATTAATTGCATCCATGTAGGTATATTTATAATAAATTAAATATAAATTAATATATACATGAGGCCCCGTCAGGGCATTGCAGATTGGTAACATTAGTGTTGAAGCTAAACAATTTTACGTACTTTTATTTGTTATTTTATTTTTATTTTATTATTATTACTTAATTATTAATCTTATAAAATGGACATAAAATTAGCGGATAGCGTTTTAGCCACGTACATTAAGGGGAATTTTAAGTTTTCTTTAGATATTACAGAAAAAACAAAAGTTATATTTGAGTGAAAGTTTTATTTAGTAAACACGTACCTACAAGTTGAAATTATCTATATAAATACGAAGTTGCATGAAATGAGCAAGCAATAGGTAGGTACATTAATTTATTTGTACTATTGAACGATCTTTTTTTGTATCGAAACTTTTTTAAGAACAAAGCAACTCAACCAATAAAATAAAAAAAAAACTCTTTATCTCACTTGTGAATAATAGTAATGAAAAAGTCAATTTGACTATAGGTGTCATTATGTGCCTAATTGCGGTGAACTTAGAGCCACTTTATTAGCAAGTGTGTTGAAAAATTATGTTACATACAGTGCCACAAAAACCACAGTCGGTTTTATTATGCACCGTGTTAATATGATATGTAAGATCTAAGAAATTAAACAATCATGCGACAAAATTAAAATATAGCGGGTAGGCTTCAAAAACATCGCGTCGCTGCCAGCGAAACCGGTTATACTTAGGTTGCGGTTTTCAGTGTTAACTATTCATTATACAGGTTGCTTCAAAAAAAAAAATGTTTCTTTTTTAAAGTTGGTATTTGAAATTTCTTCGTTCATGTTTTCAAAGTTTAAGGAGGTTGTTCAATAGGGTTGGAACGATGAATTTGAGTCTTCTTTTGCAGTAATTATTCACAAATGTAGGTATATGCAGTCTTGGGTTTTTAGGACTTCTTAATTTTCTACTATATTGAACCTTTACTTGTTGCTTTGAATTTGGGTAATTTTCGGCTAGTATTAAATATTTAACATCTATGGGCATTACTTTACAATATTTAAATAATAAGTGGTTTAACTGTGTTGTTCTTTATTTTTTTTTGGGTACAATAGTTTTTAGGAGTCTCGAATAGAGGTGGTATAACTGATTGATATGTGTTTTATATGTGAGCCCATAGCTACTCAGTCCATATAATTATCGATTCACCTGGTGCATTACATTAATGTCGAAAAAAAAGGCGAAACTTCTAAATAAGAAGATTAACGATTTCAGTCAGTCTACCTTAAAATTGTTACATTGCATTATATTATTACATTTCATTTTATCTACGTGTGCTTCATAATTTTTAACTACTATAGATATTAAAGATAAATTTTAATAGGTATGTCATGGGTCATGTCACGACGTCATAGTTTCATCTGCACAATTCATAATAATAGTGAACCAACAATTAACGTGTTTTTGTTTCTTTTTTTTTTCATGTGGACATGAATGAGTACCTACGAAATAAACAAGGTGTGATGATAATGCTTTGACGCTGCGATGGGAAAATACTGGATTATGAATAACACAGAGGCACGTGTATACTTGCGGTATCGGAAACCACATTGTTGCGATGGAAAAATACTGGGCTATGAATAACACGGAGGCGTGTGTATACTTGCGATATCGGAAACCACATTGTTGCGATGGGAGAATACTGCACTATGAATGACATGGAGGCGCGAATATACTTGCGGTGTCGAAAACCACATTGCTGCGATGGGAAAATACTGAACTATATGGTGAAATCATTCATTAATTTATCTATTTAAGCAAGTTTATATAGAATCATGTACTTGTTGCTCAGTCGAATAATAATATTTTAATAGAATAGGGGCCGGTTGATTCAAACCACTGGTTATCGTAGCTTACGTTAACGTCTGTTAATTTACTAGTGTTGCTTCATGGAAAAAATGATAAATCGACGCCTTCTTTGACTAACGCTCGTTAGCGCCATATTATGAGGTTGCGTGTCTGTCAAAATGTGTTGATGCAACCCAACCTAAGCTGTAAATTTAACAAATCGTTAAGCATGATATTTAATAATTTCATGATTGGTTTTAAAATAGAACTTTCAAAACGAAAATAATGATTCATTTTCTTTTTATTGAATTAGTTAGGTTGTCTGTGTTGAAATAGATGATGAAGAGATAAATTAATATTTGAGTCTTTGTTACCTAACGAGAAAGAAATAAATTCCATATATTTTTTTGCGTTGTCTGAGGAATAATGTGATTTGATAACATTGCTGTTTATGGGTAAATTTTATGTTTGATTATAGTACGGCATTGATCGATCGATCGAATTGAATGACAATTGAATTCTGATGCCCAAAATGTTGTGAATATAATGGATAATATGGCTGTGACAAAGTTATTTTAGACGCCTTCGAGTTTCTTGCTGATTCTTCTCGCTAGATCCATTTCGAATCAGCGGTGGATTCGCGGTTGTGAAAGTGCTCTTATTTTACGTGACAACACTATTGGACTTGTATGTTTTTGAAGATGTTTGGGATGTTTCTGTTTAATGAGGTTGAAAGTGAAATGCTGTGGGTTGCTCAAGTTATGTTGTGGTTGTTGTGAACGTGGAGAGATCTTTTGAGAGAAATATTTTGGTTATCGTGAGCGTGAAGGATTCGCGCAATTAATGTGTGGTTTTAGTTGACGTGAACGGAGGGGGTCACGCAACTGATATTGTGAAAGTTATAGTTAAGTAATATTGTGAAAGTTAGATGTAAGTGATATCGTGAAGGATATATGGTTTTAATTGACGTGAACGGAGGGGGTCACGCAACTGATATTGTGAAAGTTAGAGTTACGTAATATTATGAAAGTTAGAGGTAAGTGATATCGTGAAGGATATATATGGTTTTAATTGACGTGAACGGAGGGGGTCACGTATCACGCAACTGATATTATGAAAGTTTTAGGGTTACTGGTTGTAAACGTGAAGGCTTCGCTCGATTGTTGTGATCTCATTTCGATAATGTGAAGGATACATGGCTGCTCCACAAATATCCGATTGCATAGTATTTTTGATAGTTTAGTTAACAAATTTTTTATTGAGTTGAGTTTTCATAGAGAGAAGTCTATTCGCTTAAAACTGTACTGTACTGTAAAATCATTTTTGTGGGAGCCATTCTTTAAAATCGGGCTGAAATTTGGGGAGCAATTAGCTATTATGACGTGGACATCTGGAGGTGGCTAGGAAAGGATTTTTGAAAGTGCAATAATATTATAGGAATTATTCCTAATAGGGATAACCGGATGCCCATAAATACCAACGGCAAGGTATATAAAACAGCAGTTCAACCTGCAATGCTGTACGGCGTTGAGTGCTGAGCAATCAAAAAAAAAAAAAAAAGATTCAAGAACAGAAATTGCATGTTAATAAGAGGAAGATGCTTAGATGGGCGGCAGGTGTAACGAGACTCGATAAAGTGCGGAAGGAGCACATCAAAAGAAGTTATAAAGTTGCCCCAATAACGGACAAAATGGTAGAGGGTCGTTTACGTTGGTACGGACACATTATGCGGCGAGGAGAGGATCATGTTGTGCGGAGAGCATTGGCACTCCCTCAGAACACGAGGCGGTGAGGGCGCCCTGCAGCCACATGGTGGACAACTGTAGCCAAGGGTATGGAGCGCGAAGCAGTTTCGGAGCAGACAACTCAACATATAATATTTTGGCGGAAACAGATGAGAAGAGCCGACCCCAAATAATGGGAAAAGACTAGGAGAAAGAGAAAGAGAATCCCTTATGCAATAAGGAAGGGGTTTGAAATGGGAAATTAGAGCTCGAGCCGCAGAATATTTTTTTTTTGCCACGGAACATAATTTCTGACGTAATAACTAAGCAACGGGAAAATGATTTCATTTATTTTACAACAGTTACCTACTAAATATTCCAAAGAATACTTATGTATACATCGCCATCAAATTTACTAACTCAGTCACGGTGTTTACAACTCACCAACATTTTACGTTGGTTTAAGCTTCAACATAATATAATGTTCCTCGTTAAAAAGGAGAGCGCCATTTGGATTTATGCAGTTAATTTTTTTTTTTTTAAATAAGTACTATATATATCAAAATCTTAGGTTAGGTTAGGATTTAACATAAATATTCAAAAATAATTTTATATTTTGATTAAAATTAGTTAAATTGAAATGTGGTTGAGGTTTCGGTGGTCATGTTCTAATTTTGGCGATCGTTTGCTATTTCTGGTGATTAGCTAAACATTTTCCCTTGGTGGTTTTTAATATTTAGTGGCCACAAATCTGATGATAATATTGGGTGAACTTTGATGATGGATCATTTATAGGGCGAGGGTAAATTATTCATGTTTCACTGTACTTTAAACATGCAGAGTTGTATTTACTTCGAAGATTAGCGGATTAAATGGTATTTTTCAGACTTCCATTGATAGTGTCTGACTTAGTGATTTAGAGGATGGTGTGAGTTTTTGGAGACGAGTAGTGCTATCGAGAGTGGAGGTTTGTTTAATGCTAATTGTAATTACTGTAAACCCATTTGTAATTTGCGAAATCTAGTTTATAATTTCCTTAATTTTAGTTTTTTTTCCTTACAAACAGGGTTGTCCATTAAATACCTACAAGGTAACATAGACTTAAAAATAAAAACTTATGTTATTAAGAGGATCGTCTAGTTGTAAATTTTTATACAAAAAGCGATAACGTTTTTCTTCCAGTCAATGTTGTCCAATTTTCATAATTTTTAGAAATGTAGATACAATGAAGAACTATGCTCGTACGTTTTAATTTTAAAGAAATATTGCTTATGTTAAAAGTGGTTAGCGTCTAAATATCCATATTTTTTACCTAAAAACTTCCTCGAGTATTTTAATTTTCTTTTTAAATTAAACTTAACTAAAATACTTGAATATACCTACTCGCGTCGCATTTCGTCACTAGACGATACTCTTAACGTAAACTATTATGTTTATACGTAAGCCGATCAGTAAAGTAGCCTTAAAATAAAGTACCTAAAGTAAATATTTATTTGGTAAAATATGGTACAGACAAGATGTTATTAGGTTATTATGCACAAGCATATTAATTTATCGTTGCCTACGCACAAATATTGAATTAATATTTTAATACGTCAAAGAATTCAAGAATTCTTGGACCGAATAAAAACAAGGATCTAAAAGATATTTGAAAAGTCCTTTTTTTAAATATGGTAGATTTAATTCTTTTAGTTTATTCGGTAATTTATTATAGATCCATAAGACATTACAATACTAATAGTTTTTACATGCAACGAAATGTTGTTTTTGTATCTTTTGCTTGTGTATGGTTGTGAATATGTATTTTGAAATAAATTAATATTTTTAAACACAAATAATGCAGATTCATAAATGTATAGGCACGGAAGTGGTAAAATCTTTGTAGATTTAAATAATGGTTTACAAATTTGAAGATAGTATTTTTTTTGGGTTCTAAAGTGCTGTACCTAATCATCTTGCTTGAGTTGCCCCTTTTATTGGTGCCATACTTCAATAGTGAGGAATAGTGAGGATAGTGAGGATAGGCAGTTAATGATGCCTCTGGAGAAACAGTTTTTCATCTAGATAGCGCAAATATAAATTTATTAATTTTTGTACATAATTGAAATAAGTGTTCTTTCCAGTTGCACATTCTATCTATAGTTATTCTCAAAAATTTTGTTGTATTTACTTCTTCTAGGGTAGATGATTTATGGTCAATTTTCATAAATTTTTTGTTTTGAATCTTTGGTTAAAATCTGCGTGATGTTTGTTTTAGTGATGATTAGAGTTAAATAGAAATAAGTTTTGTGATGATTACAGTTAAAGAGAAAAGTTTTGCGATGATCGAGTGATTTGAGTCTTGGAAATGACTCCCAAGTTTTGTGGTCGTTGTGATGATTCGAGTCTTAAAGATGACTCCTAAGTTTTATGATGATTAGAATAAGAAAAGTTTTGTGATTTCGGAGTTAAGTTTTGGGGATAAGCAGTATGTGTGATGAGCAGCTGATCTTAGAGTTAATTCATAAGTTTTGTGATCTTGGAATCGATTCGGTGTATCCTAAAGTCTTGAGATTTTGGAGTTCAGTTTTGGGTGATAAGTTTAGTTAATTTAGAGTTATATTGTTGAGAAAGCTTTGAGAAAGCTTGAAAAATAATGATGTAAATTGAGAAAAATTATAATTATTTATACCATCAGTGCAAAATATCAATAGTGAAACTGAAATCATGATGACAAATTTTAATTTAAAAAAAAAAATATATTTGTTAGCTACTTATTGTTGAGTGATGAAATCAAACTAAATTACAACAGATTTTCGATTGAAATTAAGCATATTATAAATAAAAAGCACCTAGATTTCAAATAAAATAATAAAGATTACAATATGTCAATAGCAATTGGAGGACCAATTAAATGATCAGATGGCCGGAACAATTATCATTTACCGATAAAATAACTATTTTTTTATTATGCATTCTGCAGAGTTTCTTGCCGGTTCTTCTCTGTACAGGTTCCGAACCGGTGGTAGATTCACGCGAGGACTCGTCTAAACAGGACGGCCGAGCTGTTAGGGTTTATAATAATAAGAACTCATTTGACTTTAAATTGTATTCAAGAAATATTGTGTCATGATCGGTGTTATAAAAAAACGTCATTATACTAAAATGTGTCTTCTATAAATAAGCTCGTTTGGCGGTATTTGAGTTAGTCTTCATCTGTTAGCGAAAGTGTAATTTATTATTATAGCCAGTTAATATAAATAAGACGTGTAAATTCTATAAAGTGTAAAATAATAAATAGTGATTGATATTCAGGGTAAACTAATCGCGTTACAAGTATTAAACGCATGAAATAAGTGAACATGGAATTATACAATACGAAGCGTTATCAGTGTGTATTATTTCTACGAGTATCCTGCCTGCGGGTAACACTCGCTGGTACACAGTAATAGGAAAAAAAAAATTATCTGGGATACTTTCACCGTTTACACCATGTGGGGTTGTAAATCAATACTAATGAGATTGAAGCTGGACCGCTGTCACTGTTGCAAAATTTCCACGTAACAATATCATAAGTAGGTACAAGACAATATAACAAGTTTAATGGACTAAGAGATAAGTGCACTTTTGGTAACTATCGCCAGAAAGGCTGATTCAGTGTTAGGTGGGTGTAGGGCTCAAAATAATGATGATAAAAAATTTAATAGCAATCAACGTGACGACATAATAATTGCTAATATTTTTTTACAGTAGATGACGTATGTAGTTCATAACGTCTTTGAGAGGTGATATCTAGTGAAAAGCCCGATGAATAGCGTCAGTTTTTATACTGTTTACATAGGTACTGCGCATACTTTAATACTGCACAAGAATCAGCCTTTCTAGGTATGATTCATTTTTGGTAACCATAAACCGTCTTTGAGCGGCCATTTCTAGCGAAAGGCCCATCCGCATGCGGACAGACTTTCACTTTTGTCATCAGTGGAGAGCTCTACATCCACCTAATACTGAATCAGCCTTTCTGGCGATAGTTTCCAAAAGTGCAGCTATCTCCTATAATATAAGGACGCCATGTAGATAATTTTTCAAGTCAGTTGTAGTCGAGCTATTTTCTCTCTCTTTGTGAAATTTTCACCAATTACACCATGTGGAGTTCTAAATCATTAATAATGAGATCGCAGCTTCGGCCGCTGTCACCGTGACTTCATTTAAATTTATGGCTTGTTCCATGTATGTATAATAATAAATTTATCTAAATGACTAGCTGATGCCCGCAACTTCGTCCGCGTGGGTTGGTTCCAGCGGGAACTCTTTAATGTACCGGGATAAAACGTAGCCTATGTGTTATTCCAGACTATTATTTCTGTGCCAAATTTCATCCAGATCCGTTCAGCCGTTCTGGCGTGATTGAGTAACAAACATCCATACATCCATCCATCCATCCATCCAAACTTTCGCATTTATAATATTAGTATAGAGTATAGATTAGTTTATAAGTATGGAGTAGTATAGAAGTATGGATAGATTTTTCCAAGTTAGTTGTAATTATCGAGCTATTTTCTCTCTCTTTGTGAAATTTTCACCAATTACACCATGTGGAGTTCTAAATCATTACTAATGAGATCGCAGCTTCGGCCGCTGTCACCGCAGCGCCTATGCATCACAGCTACATTGCGTATCCGGTAGAATTCAATGGCCGCATTATTGCTGTTGTAATGTTTAATTTTGTAATTAAATTTAGTGTGGTACCTATTTGTGCTTTTCAGCCCATTGTTCGCTTGAAATTATCTTTTAATTGACTTCATTTAAATTTATGGCTTGTTCCATGTAAGTAATAAGGATAATAATAAATTTAGTTATCTAAATTTTTAAGGCTACGCATTAATAACGACGTTGGATTGGAATTTGTAACGTTACGAAGTTTATAGAAAATTTACGGCATTCGGGAAAAAATGCTCTCTAAAAACTAACATGCACTTGTCTGTGATATAGTCTGATCAGAAAAAAAAATTACCTTGATGCGGAAAAAAAATAGCCCTAATTTTTGACTTTGTAGTAGGTACACTCGATTGATCGCCGGGCCCGAAGAATCATTGGCGATCAATCACTCACGCAGGCGAAACTGCATTGCTTACAGCACCGACGCAATGTCGCTTTCTTATCGGTATTTTATCGGATATACTTTGGAGAGTGTGCTCAGGAACTTTTCAACCTTGTTCCTCCTTCACCGTTCTACCACAGAACAGCAAGAAACCGTTTGCGTTGGCATCCTTATGTGGTTGACGTCCAGTCAGCTCAAACAAAACGCTTCTGCTCTAGGTTTCAGATTCGAACCGCCAGGATGTGGAATGCCCTTCCAGCGCATGTATTCCCTGCCACGTATAACTTAAGTACGTTCAAAGCAAGAGTGAATAGGCATCTAGGCGGGCGCGCTCCAACCTAAACCTCATCATTGCTTTGTATTAAGCGTGATTGTCGTCAAGCGCAAGCCTATATTGCAATAAAAAAAGGTATGGTAATGAAATTACTACTAGAAGATAATCACCGGTGTAAAACATTACCCCGCGCCCCGCCCGGGTAAGGAGGCCATGCCTCGAGGCCCGTACGCTACCCATAAGACTCTCTCATCGTACTATGACTGTGAAAATTGTAATAGTAGCGCAGGTGTAACTGGTTTTTTATTTTCTTGGCCAGGCTTGATTTGTATTTTTATGTAGTAACAATGACACAAATTAAGGCATTTAAATTTTTATAGTCCTTAACATCTGAATATAAAAGCGTAACTATTTCAAAAGGCAATTTCCTGCGCGTTCATGAAAAATAACGACATTACACCATAAACTTTCAATGCGCTACCTAAATATCTCTGTGTACCTTTTTACCTTCATGATCGTTGTTTATTTTACGTGCGTGGAATGTTTTGGGTTCATCTTATGATATTTTTATTGTGAGGTGAAGTAAAACGATTCGAGTCCCTCCTTTTTACTGTGTTTTAACTGCAATAAACATATTATGTTTATTTTTGATATTCAGAAGAGATCTGATCAGTTTTAGCTTTTAGTCCCAAATTATTGAATAATCTTTATAGTTCTTCATATAAATCTACTTCCTAACATTCAGTAATTAGAGCAATATTATTAGTTTTAAGTAGGTTCAACTTCAAGAAACTTTGTACTTAGTTTCTTACAACTTAACGGTTTAATTGTGACTAATTTTGGTAAATAAAAATTACTGAATTCGTGTATTACTTAATTCGTGTATTTCAAGATACTTAATTTTTTTTTTAAATGAATTATTGAATTTATTTGAGCCACTATACTATTTGGGTTCAATACCAACCGGATGAAATCCTACAAAATCGGTTCAAAATACCAGTCAAGTCTACTTTCAAATGAATAAATAATATTCCTATTGAATGAATAATATTCCTATTGAATATTGTTATGATTATAATTATATTCATGTTTTTCATCAATTTGCGACTCCAATTATCGTTTTAATAATATGAGGTAAATATGAAACCTCAAAGCTGTAAAGTTTGTTGAATTTTGACTTTCCGGAGTGTAAGAGCTTTTACGTTAAGTTTTATATTGTGTGTTTTCAGATAACAACAAACTCTGTCCTGCGGTCCAAGCACAATCAGAGCGAAATTCTTTGTCGCTGTTTTCGAATTGAAATATTTCACATGGATCTGACTCTTTGTATCGATTCTACTAAGAAAAGCCTACGAAAATTTCAGCAGTCTCTCTTTTCAAAGCGCAAAATGTAGTTATATTACAATAAGTAGTTATAATAATGTAACAAGTTATTAAATTACTGACTGCCATCGCTTAGAGAAGTATAATATTATTTTAATCTTGTTTACACTCTTAATAATAATCCTTATTTAAAAAAAAAGATACGTCATATAACTCGTCAATTTTAAAATAATACTGCGGGCGTTTGGCTAAAAATGACAGCTCCAATGTGACGATCGCAATCACCTCTGAATAGTTAACATTCTTCCAATATTGGCCAAAATCCATTGACGCAGCAAAAATACCATAAATTCATCCAATCAAAACAGTTGAGACTGTAACAATGATTGATGCAGGTTTTACACAATCGCCCTGCTGCTTTCAGCAATGATTGTAACCCCCCTGCAGCTGGTCCATTTAAAAGTGCGCGCGAGGACTTTTTGTCTGCGAGACAAAAAATATTGTCCATGTATTTTCGCTCTGACTGTGCTAGGGCTGCTGATAGGTACTTCTTCTTGTCTCGCTACGTTTTTGTCTTCATAGCTGTTATTTATTTTTATCGGCATGGAGCATACTTGGGGTCTTTAAGTTCACGTTGTGATAACATTTTTATTGTTATGTGAACTGAACCATCCTGTTTATCGAGTTTTCACTTAATTCACAATGTTTCTTAACCATTTTTCTAGAAATAAGTTTGGTTTTCTTTATTAAGTACTCGATGATGCTTACACTTGCTAATTATACTCCCTTAAGTCGCGTAGGTATATTATGAGTGACTTACGAAATGTAAATAGTCTAGTAAGTCGTGTATCGTATGCAAATCTTAGTTATGTAAGTTACTCACGTACTCTACTACGCAAAAACTTACAATTAATGTAATCATGGCCTATGACTATGACGGAAGAATTTATATAATAGTCCAGTTATAAGTATCTGGTAATAAAGACTAGTTGAGTTGGTAGTTGAGTTGAATTCAGAAGAATGTATCCCGAGCTCACCTACCAGTATGTGAGTAATACAACAGGGTCGCGATCCACATTAATTAATAGACGATGTATATGTAGACTAGTATGGCGCGTGGTTGCGCGGCCCGCTACAGCGGACCGCGTAGTGGTCCGCGTGGTCCACTGTCTACTTACTCGCTGTCCTACTATCCTGCCCCCCGATTATGTAAGAATGGCCGATCAAATCGTCAAAGTTCGGCGTCAAAGTAAAATAAACCATAACAGCATAAAATTAGAGCTCAATTTCGAAACACGAAATTGAGCTCTAATTCAATGCTGTTATGGTTTATTTTACTTTGACGCCGAACTTTTACGATTTGATCGACAATTCTTACATAATCGGGCAGCTGGTTTACTGTCTACGTGTTCTGATCTGAAAAACACACTGCTATGCTAGTGAGCACAGTGGAAGCGCCAGCACGCCAAGCGTCCGACGTAAAAGAAAATTCTCATAAAGGAAAAACATAAAACAAAGACCACCAACCCCCCGCCCCTCCCTTTTTGTTTGAGCAGCCCCTAAGTAGGTACCTATCTTTAATACCCTGACCGTGCTCCTCACCCATCATCCGAACCTTCGATCATCATCTCTCTCCATATTTTTTTCTCCGAACCATTCGTCAAAATGAGATTTCTTCCATAAAAACAAATCTTGAAAAGGAACCGTAGTCTTGCATAGTTCTACACTTGTAGCCTCTTCAATATTCGCCATACATATTCTATGGAAAATAAATTCCGCCATCTTGAATTTTTTTTCTGTTCCTCAAGTAAACCTTCATGTTCTGATCATCTTTTGCCAAGAAACCACTCTTTCATCTTTTATACTTGCCAAGATAGACACCGACGAAATTTGTATAGCGGCCATCTTAAATCCGCCATTTTGAATGTTTTTTTCAGCTCACTTTCAATTGGATGAAGTTTCGAGTGACATTTGGTCGAGCACCCCACACCTATCTTCAATACCCTTTTTATGAAAAATTAAATTCCGCCATCTTGAATTTTTTTCCTGTTCATCAAGTAGACCCTCATGTCCTGATCATCTTTTGCCAAGAAACCACTCTTCCATCTTTTATACTCTCCGAGATAGACACCGATGAAATTTGTATGGCGGCCATCTTAAATCCGCCATTTTGAATTTTTTTTCAGCTCACTGTCAATTGGATGAAGTTTCGAGTGACATTTGGTCGAGCACCCCCCACCTATCTTCGATACCCTGGCTGGTGCTCTACATCCGTCTTCGAAATCCTCAATCATCAGCTCTCTCCGTATTTTTCCTCCGAATGAATTTTTGTCTTTTATAGGAAACGATGAGTGAAAAAAAAAATTTTCATACAAAATTTTACAGGAGAGGTGATCAATGAGTCAGTCAGTCAGCACGAGCAGCTATATATATATTAACTAGTGTTTCGCTCTGTGCGCGAACTGCTAAAGCAGCTCGCGGGCCGTGTTAGTCTCAAATTTTGAAGGATGGGTGGTGGAGTTTCAGCTTTATGCAAAAAATATGGGATTAGAAAAGGAAAATTAAAAAAGGGAAGATCACAAACATAAGTTCTTTGAAAGGAGTCGCATGCATGAGCTACTTTATAATATTTTTTTAAAGATAATATACTATTTTTTAAAGAAACAGTAGGTATACATTATGTGAAATTAAACAAAAATTGTTATTTTTTTTAAATCAGCCACGTATTTAAATATTTATAATTTTAGCCGGGAGTAGAACATTAAAGATAATGTATATTGAAGATTATTAAATGGCAACAAAACGGTTTTTTTTTAGTTCAAGCCTGTATTTAAATTCCTTCTTGTAAATAATTTAAGCTACGTGAAAAATCATTCATTCATTGTTCATTAGAACTTATTTTATCTACTCCAGCATCGAAAAGTTCGAACGAAATTTCAAAATGACGCTGATTTTATAAATTTTGGTAACAGTTTCCTGTTTTATGATATTAGGGATCCTCAGATATCGAATTTGAACGAAATCGCTACAATAACAAAGAATATCTAAATGGCGCTGAATTTTTAAAATTTTGGTAACAGTTTCCTGAATTGAAATCCCAGGGACCCCAAAATATCGATTTTGAACCAAATCGCTCAATTAACAAATAATTTCAAAATGGCGCTGATTTTTTACAACTTTGGTATCAGTTACTTGTTTTATAACCCCAGGGAGCCCTAAATATCGATTTTGATCGAAATCGGTCCATTAACAAAGAATTTCAAAATGGCGCTGATTTTTTACAACTTTGGTATCAGTTTCCTATTCTGTAATCCCAGGGAGTCCTAAATATCGATTTTGAACGAAATCGGTTATAAATTAAATAATTTCAACATGGCGCTGATTTTTTTAAAATTTTGGTACCAGTTTCCTGTTTTGTAATCCCAGGGAGCCCTAAGTATCGATTTTGAATGAAATCGGTCAATTAACAAATAATTTCAAAATAGCGCTAATTTTTAAACTTTGGTATCAGTTTCCTGTGTTGTAACCCCAGGGAGCCCTAAATATCGTTTTTGAACCAAATCGGTCAATTAACAAAGAATTTCAAAATGGCGCTGATTTTTTACAACTTTGGTATCAGTTACTTGTTTTATAACCCCAGGGAGCCCTAAATATCGATTTTGATCGAAATCGGTCCATTAACAAATAATTTCAAAATAGCGCTGATTTTTAAACTTTGGTACCGGTTTTCTGTTTTGCAATCCCAGGGATCCTAAAATATCGATTTTGAACGAAATCGGTCAATTAACAAAGAATTTCAAAATGGCGCTGATTTTTTACAACTTTGGTATCAGTTACTTGTTTTATAACCCCAGGGAGCCCTAAATATCGATTTTGATCGAAATCGGTCCATTAACAAAGAATTTCAAAATGGCGCTGATTTTTTACAACTTTGGTATCAGTTTCCTGTTCTGTAATCCCAGGGAGTCCTAAATATCGATTTTGAACGAAATCGGTTATAAATTAAATAATTTCAAAATGGCGCTGATTTTTTTAAAATTCTGGTACCAGTTTCCTGTTTTGTAATCCCAGGGAGCCCTAAGTATCGATTTTGAATGAAATCGGTCAATTAACAAATAATTTCAAAATAGCGCTGATTTTTAAACTTTGGTATCAGTTTCCTGTGTTGTAACCCCAGGGAGCCCTAAATATCGTTTTTGAACCAAATCGGTCAATTAACAAAGAATTTCAAAATGGCGCTGATTTTTTACAACTTTGGTATCAGTTACTTGTTTTATAACCCCAGGGAGCCCTAAATATCGATTTTGATCGAAATCGGTCCATTAACAAATAATTTCAAAATAGCGCTGATTTTTAAACTTTGGTACCGGTTTTCTGTTTTGCAATCCCAGGGATCCTAAAATATCGATTTTGAACGAAATCGGTCAATTAACAAAGAATTTCAAAATGGCGCTGATTTTTTACAACTTTGGTATCAGTTACTTGTTTTATAACCCCAGGGAGCCCTAAATATCGATTTTGATCGAAATCGGTCCATTAACAAAGAATTTCAAAATGGCGCTGATTTTTTACAACTTTGGTATCAGTTTCCTGTTCTGTAATCCCAGGGAGTCCTAAATATCGATTTTGAACGAAATCGGTTATAAATTAAATAATTTCAAAATGGCGCTGATTTTTTTAAAATTCTGGTACCAGTTTCCTGTTTTGTAATCCCAGGGAGCCCTAAGTATCGATTTTGAATGAAATCGGTCCATTAACAAATAATTTCAAAATAGCGCTGATTTTTAAACTTTGGTACCGGTTTTCTGTTTTGCAATCCCAGGGATCCTAAAATATCGATTTTGAACGAAATCGGTCAATTAACAAAGAATTTCAAAATGGCGCTGATTTTTTACAACTTTGGTATCAGTTACTTGTTTTATAACCCCAGGGAGCCCTTAATATCGATTTTGATCGAAATCGGTCCATTAACAAAGAATTTCAAAATGGCGCTGATTTTTTACAACTTTGGTATCAGTTTCCTGTTCTGTAATCCCAGGGAGTCCTAAATATCGATTTTGAACGAAATCGGTTATAAATTAAATAATTTCAAAATGGCGCTGATTTTTTTAAAATTTTGGTACCAGTTTCCTGTTTTGTAATCCCAGGGAGCCCTAAGTATCGATTTTGAATGAAATCGGTCAATTAACAAATAATTTCAAAATAGCGCTGATTTTTAAACTTTGGTATCAGTTTCCTGTGTTGTAACCCCAGGGAGCCCTAAATATCGTTTTTGAACCAAATCGGTCAATTAACAAAGAATTTCAAAATGGCGCTGATTTTTTACAATTTTGGTATCAGTTTCCTATTTTGTGACCCCAGGGAGCCCTAAATATCGATTTTGAACGAAATTGGTCAATTAACAAAGAACTTCAAAATGGCGCTGATTTTTTTTACTTTGGTATCAGTTTTCTGTTTTGTAATCCCAGAGAGACCTAAATTATATCGAATATGAAAGATTCCATCTCTAATACTCTCCGAGACAGACACTGATGAAATTTGTATGGCGGCCATCTTGAATCCGCCATTTTGGAGATTTTTCAACTCACCGCCAATTGGATGAGGTTTCGAGTGACATTTGTTTGAGAACCCCCCACCTATCTTCAATATCTTGGCCGTGCTCTTTACCCGTCTCCGAAATCCTCAATCATCAGCTGTACTCCATATTTTTCTTCAAGTTATATTTTCTGATTTATATACGAAGCCATCAGTGAAAAAAAAATTTGTCATGCAAAATTTTACAGGAGGGAGTTTTTGGAGAAAATCTCGAAAACTACCCCAAATGTGGCAACACTGTTTAGATATCTCGATACTGCCGGTCGAGTTACACAATCGATCCATACATGTCAACTTTCCCAAATGTTGCCAATTGCCACAAAAATGTGATCGAAATTTTCAAAAACACAAAAAGAATACAAAATGGCCGCCACCTGGTTTCACAGAAACATTTTACATAGTTTTATAATGTTCCCGTGAACTACAGGATATACCGCTTGTGATGACGTTTCAATTTTTCATCTCGCTCGCACCCAGCCAAAATGATCGTGCCTGAAAAAAGACCATGTCGAAAATCACTTTTACTTTGATAAATTCCAGTGTTGCCAGACCTGGGCGACGAAATTACCTAAATGTAATTCATACAAGTGAGACACGTGGTTGCTCGTACTCGAATCTTGCAAAAAGTCCGTATTTAGATTTTTTTATTTTTGGGGTAAATCTTGAAAATTTCATGAGAAATGGGGTAATCTTTTTTCCCCCAATCCATACCTCGAGTCTGTACACACAATCGCCCCGTAGAAGTAGAAACGCTCCGACGTTGCCAACTGTGAGAAAATTGAATTTTAAAATTGCGTTTTTTCGTACCTCAAACAAAAAGGCCGCCGCGATAGCCGCCATCTTGAATTTTTAAAAATCACTCCCATTCTGTCAAAATACAGGATAATTGCAGGCGAAAAAAGAAAAAATTATCATGCTCGACCACGCCGTTTCGGATATGTGACGCCGCGGTTCGGGGTCAAAAAATCAAAAATTTGAAAACACTACAGCTCGGCCGCCATCTTGTTTTTCCAATTTTTTCCACTTTCTCTATTGATCGTTTACTAATTTCTTCAATCCTTGCGAGTTTTAACGAAATCGGTTAAAAAACAAAAGAGTTGCAAGAATCACGTCGGCCGCCATCTTGTTTTTCCGAAATGTCATAATTTTTCCCTACTCGAATCCTACACCCGAACACATTTCCCGTACATCATTGTATAGTTTTCTGTCTCTTTCTAGGAGAACAATAAATTATGTCAATGAGTCCTAATCGCCATATAATTTGGTATGAAAAAAATATTCCGCTATCTTGAAATTTTTTTAATTTCGCTAAATAGACCTTTTCTTACGGATCATCTTTTGCCTTGAAACCACTCTTCCATCTTTTATACTTTCTGAGATAGACACCAAATAAATTTGTATGGCGGCCATCTTAAATCCGCCATTTTGATTTTTTTTTCAGCTCACTGTCAATTGGATGAAGTTTCGAATGACATTTGGTCGAGCACCCCCCACCTATCTTCAATACCTGGACCGTGCTCTTTACCCGTCTCCGAAATCCTCAATCATCAGCTGTTTTCATATTTTTGTTCAAGTTTAATTTTATGCCGTGTATACGAAGCCATCAGTGAAAAAAAAAAATTTCATACAAAATTTTACAGGAGGACATTTTTGGGAAAATCTCGAAAACTACCCCAAATGGTGGCAACACTGTTTAGATATCTCGATACCGCTGGTCGAGTTACACAATCGATCCATACATGTCAACTTTCCCAAATGTTGCCAACTGCCTCAAAAACGTGATCGAAATTTTGAAAAACACAAAAAGAATACAAAATGGCCGCCACCTCGTTCCAAAGAAACATTTTAGATAGTTTCATAATTTTCCCGTAAACTACAGGATATACCGCTCCTGATGACGTTTAAATTTTTCATCTCGCTCGCACCCAGCCGAAATGATCGCCCCTGAAAAAAGACCATGTCGAAAATCACTTTTACTTTGATAAATTCCAGTGTTGCCAGACCTCGGCGACGAAAATACCCAAATGTCATTCGCACAAGTGGGACACGTGGTTGCTCGTACTCAAATTTTGCAAAAAGTCCGTATTTCGATTTTTTTATTTTTGGGGTAAATCTTGAAAATTTCCCGAGAAATGGGGTAATTTTTTTCCCCCAATCCATACCTCGAGTCTGTACCCCCAATCGCTTTATAGAAGTCGAAACGCTCCGTCGTTGCCAACTGTGAGAAATTTGAATTTTAAAATTGCGTTTTTTCGTACCTCAAACAGAACGGCCGGCGCGACAGCCGCCATCTTGAATTTTTAAAAACCACTCCCGTTCTGTCAAAATACAGGATAATTGTAGGCGAAAAAAGAAAAAATTATCATGCTCGATCACGCCGTTTCGGATCTGAGGCGCTGCGGTTTGGGGTCGAAAAATCAAAAATTTTAAAACACTACAGCTCGACCGCCATCTTGTTTTTCCAATTTTTTCCACTTTTTCTATAAATCGTTTCTTAATTTCTTCAACCGTTGCGAGTTGTAACGAAATCGGTTGGAAAACAAAAGAGTTGCAAGAATCAAGTCGGCCGCCATCTTGTTTTTTCGAAATGTCATAATTTTTCCCCACTCGAATCCCGCACCCGAACACATCTCCCGTACATCATTATATCGTTTTCTGTCTCTTTCTAGGAGAACAATTATGTCAATGAGTCAGTCAGTGAGTGAGTGAGTGAGTGGTAATTGAGCTATATATAGTATAATAACTAGTGTTTCGCTCTGTGCGCGAGCTGCTAAAGCAGCTCGCGGGCCGTGTTAGTCTCAAATTTTGAAGGATGGGTGGTGGTGTTTCAGCTTTATGCAAAAAATATGGGATTAGAAAAGGAAAATTAAAATCAACAATCACATCACAAACATAAGTTCTTTGAAAGGAGTCGCATGCATGAGCTACTTTATCATATTTTTTTAAAGATATACTATTTTTTAAAGAAACAGTAGGTATACATTATGTGAAATTAAACAAAAATTGTTATTTTTTTTAAATCAGCCACGTATTTAAAAATTTATAATTTTAGCCAGGAGTAGAACATTAAAGATAATGTATATTGAAGATTATTAAATGGCAACAAAACGGTTTTTTTTAGTTCAGGCCTGTATTTAAATTCCTTCTTGTATATAATTTAAGCTACGTGAAAAATCATTTATTCATTGTTCATTGGAAATTATTTTATCTACTCCAGCATCGAAAAGTTCCAACGAAACCGGTCAATTTCAAAATGACGCTGATTTTATAAATTTTGGTAACAGTTTCCTGTTTTGTGATATTAGGGATCCTCAGATATCGAATTTGAACGAAATCGCTACAATAACAAAGAATATCTAAATGGCGCTGATTTAAATTTTGGTAACAGTTTCCTGTATTGAAATCCCAGGGAGTGCTAAATATCGATTTTGAACGAAATCGGTTAATTTTAATAAATAATTTCAAAATGGCGCAGATTTTCTAAAATTTTTGTACCAGTTTCCTGTTTTGTGATATTAGGGATCCTCAGATATCGATTTTGAAAAAATCGGTAAATTAACAAATAATTCCAAAATGGCGCTGATTTTTTAAAATTTTGGTAACAGTTTCCTGTATTGAAATCCCAGGGAGCCCAAATATCGATTTTGAACCAAATCGCTCAATTAACAAAGAGTTTTAAAATGGCGCTGATTTTGTACAACTTTGGTATCAGATTCAGTTTTGTAATGCCAGGGAACCCTAAATATCGATTTTGAACGAAATCAGTCAATGAACAAAGAATTTCAACATGGCGCTGATTTTTTAAAACTTTTGTATCAGTTTTGTGATCCCAGGGAGCCCTAAATATCGATTTTGAACGAAATCAGTCAATTAACAAAGAATTTCAATATGGCGCTGATTTTTTAAAACTTTTGTATCAGTTTTGTGATCCCAGGGAACCCTAAATATCGATTTTGAACGAAATCGGTCAATTAACAAAGAATTTTAAAATGGCGCTGATTTTTTAAAACTTTGGTATCAGTTTCCTGTTTAGTGATTCCAGGGAACCCTAAACATCGATTTTGAACGAAATCGGTCCATTAACAAAGAATTTCAAAATGGCGCTGATTTTTTAAAACGTTGGTAGCAGTTTTCTGTTTTGTAATCCTAGGGAACCCTAAATATCGATTTTGAACGAAATCGGTCCATTAACAAAAAATTTCAAAATGGCGCTGATTTTTTAAAATTTTGGTACCAGTTTCCTGTTCTGTAATCCCAGGGAGTCCTAAATATCGATTTTGAACGAAATCGGTCAATTAACAAAGAATTTCAAAATGGCGCTGATTTTTTACAACTTTGGTATCAGTTTCTTGTTTTATAACCCCAGGGAGCCCTAAATATCGATTTTGATCGAAATCGGTAAATTAACAAAGAGGTTCAAAATGGTGCCGATTTTTTTTAAACTTTGGTATCAGTTTCCTGTTCTGTAATCCCAGGGAGTCCTAAATATCGATTTTGAATGAAATCGGTTATATTAAATAATTTTAAAATGGCGCTGATTTTTTTAAAATTTTGGTACCAGTTTCCTGTTTTGTAATCCCAGGGAGCCCTAAGTATCGATTTTAAATGAAATCGGTCAGTTAACAAATAATTTCAAAATGGCGCTGATTTTTAAACTTTGGTATCACTTTCCTGTTTTGTAACCCCAGGGAGCCCTAAATATCGTTTTTGAACGAAATCGGTCAATTAACAAAGAATTTCAAAATGGCGCTGATTTTTTACAACTTTGGTATCAGTTTCTTCCCCCCGATTACGTAAGAATTGTTCATCAAACGTTAAAGATTTTTGTCAAAGTAAAATAAACCATAACAGCATTGTATTAGAGCTCAATTTCGTCTGCACATTCTTATACGTTTAAGTATGAACGATACTCGAACGTATAAGAATGGATACACGAAATTGAGCTCTAATTTAATGCTGTTATGGTTTATAAACTTTGACGACGAACTTTAACGTTTTGATCGGACATTCTTACATGATAAGGGGGCTTATTTTGTGACCCCAGGGAGCCCTAAATATCGATTTTGAACGAAATCTGTCAATTAACAAAGAATTTCAAAATGGCGCTGATTTTTTTTACTTTGGTATCAGTTTTCTGTTTTGTAATCCCAGAGAGACCTAAATTATATCGAATAAGAAAGAAATCGGTACATTATCAAAGAATTTCAAAATGGCGCTGGTTCACTTTTTCATTAAAATCAACAGATCTTAATTAATGTAACGGAAAATCGACGACATTAAAATTGCAGGATGTGTGCTATTTGGGGTGTACGTACGGGTTTGATGGTTGGTGGGTATGTCGGTTGGCGGGTATGTCGGTAGGCGGGTATGATGGTAGGCGGGTATGATGGTAGGCGGGTATGTTGGTAGGCGGGTAAGCAGGTAGGCGGGTATGCAGGTAGGCTGGTATTCAGGTAGGCGGGTATGTTGGTAGTTTTATGTTTTTTTTTTTCATGCCTTTGGTCGAACTCTTTCTTCAATACCCTGGCCGTGCTCTTCACCCGTCTCCGAAATCCTCAATCATCAACTCGCTTCACATTTTTGCTCCCAAAGATTCGTTAGAATGAGAGTCCTATAATTAAAACAAAGTTTGAAAAGGAACTACTTGTAGTTAAAATACTTGTCCTTGTACCCAGTCTTTAGTTCCTAATCGCCATATAATTTGGTATGAAAAAAAAAATTCCGTTATCTTAAAAAAAAATTATTTCGCTAAATAGACCTCGTCGTCCTGATCATCTCTTGCCAAGAAACCACACTTCCATCTCTTATACTCTCCGAGATAGACATTGACGAAATTTTTTGGCGGCCATCTTGAATCCACCTTTTTGGAGTTTTTTTAAACTCACCGCCAATTGGATGAGGTTTCGAGTGACATTTGTTTGAGAACCCCCCACCTATCTTCAATACCTTGGCCATGCTCTTTACCCGTCTCCGAAATTCTCAATCATCAGCTGTCTCCATATTTTTCTTCAAGTTATATTTTCTGATTTATATACGAAGCCATCAGTGAAAAAAAAATTTGTCATGCAAAATTTTACAGGAGGGAGTTTTTGGGGAAAATCTCGAAAACTACCCCAAATGTGGCAACACTGTTTAGATATCTCGATACTGCCGGTCGAGTTACACAATCGATCCATACATGTCAACTTTCCCAAATGTTGCCAACTGCCTCAAAAACGTGATCGAAATTTTCAAAAACACAAAAAGAATACAAAATGGCCGCCACCTCGTTTCACAGAAACATTTTACATAGTTTTATAATTTTCCCGTAAACTACAGGATATACCGCTCCTGATGACGTTGCAAATTTTCATCTCGCTCGCACCCAGCCGAAATGATCGCCCCTGAAAAAGACCATGTCGAAAATCACTTTTACTTTGATAAATTCCAGTGTTGCCAGACCTGGGCGACGAAATTACCCAAATGTAATTCATACAAGTGAGACACGTGGTTTTGGGGTAAATCTTGAAAATTTCCCGAGAAATGGGGTAATTTTTTTTTTGGGGTAAATCTTGAAAATTTCCCGAGAAATGGGGTATTTTTTTCCCCCAATCCATGCCTCGAGTCTGTACACGCAATCGCCCCGTAGAAGTCGAAACGCTCCGACGTTGCCAACTGTGAGAAATTGGAATTTTAAAATTGTGATTTTTCGTACCTCAAACCGAACGGCCGCCGCGACAGCCGCCATCTTGAATTTTTAAAAACCACTCCCATTCTGTCAAAATACAGGATAATTGTAGGCGAAAAAAAGAAAAAATCATGCTCGACTACGCCGTTTCGGATCTGTGGCGCCGCGGTTCGGGGTCGAAAAATCAAAAATTTGAAAATACTACAGCTCGGCCGCCATCTTGTTTTTCCAATTTTTTCCACTTTTTCTATTGATCGTTTACTAATTTCTTCAATCGTTGCGAGTATTAACGAAATCGGTTGGAAAACTAAAGAGTTGCAAGAATCACGTCAGCCGACATCTTGTTTTTCTGAAATGTCATAATTTTTCCCTACTTCCATCCCGCACCCGAACACATCTCCCATACATCATTGTATCATTTTCTGTCTCTTTCCAGGAGAACAATAAATTATGTCAATGAGTCCTAATCGCCATATAATTTGGTATGAAAAAAAAATTCCGCCATCTTGAATTTTTTTTTTATTTCGCTACATAGACCTCCTCGTTCTGATCATCTTTTGCCAAGAAACCACTCTTCCATCTTTTATACTTTTTGTGATAGACACCAAATAAATTTGTATGGCGGCCATCTTAAATCCGCCATTTTTAAATTTTTTTCAGCTCACTGTCAATTGGATGAAGTTTCGAATGACATTTGGTCGAGCACCCCCCACCTATCTTCAATACCTCGGCCGTGCTCTTTGCCCGTCTCCGAAATCCTCAATCATCAGCGGTCTCCAAATTTTTGTTTAAGTTTAATGTTCTGACGTGTGTACGAAGCCATCAGTGAAAAAAAAATTTTTCAAACAAAATTTTACAGGAGGATATTTTTGGGAAATTCTCGAAAACTACCCCAAATCTGGCAACACTGTTTAGATATCTCGATACTGCCGGTCGAGTTACACAATCGATTCATACATGTCAACTTTCCCAAATGTTGCCAACTGCCTCAAAAACGTGATCGAAATTTTGAAAAACACAAAAGGAATACAAAATGGCCGCCACCTCGTTCCACAGAAACATTTTATATAGTTTCATTAATTTCCCGTAAACTTCAGGATATACCGCTCTTGATGACGTTTAAATTTTTCATCTCGCTCGCACCCAGCCGAAATGATTGCTCCTGAAAAAAGACCATGTCTAAAATCACTTTTACTTTGATAAATTCCAGTGTTGCCAGACCTCGGCGACGAAAATACCCAAATGTCATTTGTACAAGTGAGACACGTGGTTGCTCATACTCGAATTGTGCAAAAAGTGCGTATTTCGATTTTTTAATTTTTGGGGTAAATCTTGAAAATTTCCCGAGAAATGGGGTAATTTTTTTTCCCCAATCCATACCTCGAGTCTGTACACACAATCGCACCGTACAAGTCGAAACGCTCCGACGTTGCCAACTGTGAGAAAATTGATTTTTAAAATTGCGTTTTTTCGTACCTCAAACAAAAAGGCCGCCGCGACAGCCGCCATCTTGAATTTTTAAAAACCACTCCCATTCAGTCAAAATACAGGATAATTGTAGTCGAAAAAAGAAAAAAATATCATGCTCGACCACGCCGTTTCGGATCGGCGGCGCCGCGGTTCGGGGTCGAAAAATCAAAAATTTGAAAACACTACAGCTCGGCCGCCATCTTGTTTTTCCAATTTTTTCCACTTTTTCTATAAATCGTTTCCTAATTTCTTCAATCGTTGCGAGTTTTAACGAAATCGGTTGGAAAACAAAAGAGTTGCAAGAATCACGTCGGCCGCCATCTTGTTTTTCCGAAATTTCATAATTTTTCCCCTCTCGAATCCCGCACCCGAACACATCTCCCGTACATCATTATATCGTTTTCTGTCTCTTTCTAGGAGAACAATTATGTCAATGAGTCAGTCAGTGAGTGAGTGGTAATTGAGCTATATATAGTATAACTAGTGTTTCGCTCTGTGCGCGAGCTGCTAAAGCAGCTCACGAGATGTGGTTAGACGTTAGTACTAAGTAGTACAGACTTGACGTCTTTATTGTATTAAACCGAATTTATTTACTTAGATACACAATTCACCTTTAAGTAGAAAGATTTTAAAAATCGCGCTGATTTTTTAAAACTTTAGTATCACTTTCCTGTTTTGTGATCCCAGGGAGTACTAAATATCGATTTTGAACGAAATCGGTCAATTGACAAAGAATTTCAAAATGGCGCTGATATTTTAAAGTTTTGGTACCAGTTTCCTGTTTTGTGATTCCAGGGAGTCCTAAATATCGATTTTGAACGAAATCGGTCAATTAACAAAGGATTTCAAAATGGCGCTGATTTGTTAAAACATTGGTATCTGTTTCCTGTTTTGTGATCCCAGGGAGTCCTTAATATCGATTTTGAACGAAATCGGTCAATTAACAAAGAATTTCAAAATGGCGCTGATTTTTTTAAATTTTGGTCCCAGTTTCCTGTTTTGTAATCCCAGGAAGTCCAAATATCGATTTTGAACGAAATCGGTCAATTAACAAAGAATTTCAAAATGGCGCTGATTTTTTAAAACTTTGGTATCAGTTTCCTGTTTTGTGATCCCAGGGAGCCCTAAATATCGATTTTGAACGAAATCGGTCAATAACAAAGAATTTCAAAATGGCACTGATTTTTTAAAACTTTGGTATCAGTTTCCTGTTTTGTGACCCCAGGGAGCCCTACATATCGATTTTGAACGAAATCGGTCAATAAACAAAGAATTTCAAAATGGCACTGATTTGTTAAAACGTTGGTAACTGTTTCCTGTTTTGTAATCCCAGGTAACCCTAAATATCGATTTTGAACGAAATCGGTAAATTAACAAATTATTTCAAAATGGCGCTGATATTTTAAAATTTTGGTACCAGTTTCCTGTTTTGTGATCCCAGGGAGTCCTAAATATCGATTTTGAACGAAATCGGTCAATTATTAAAGAGTTTCAAAATGGCGCTGATTTTTTAAAACTTTGGTAGGTATCAGTTTCCTGTTTTGTAATCCCAGGGAACCCTAAATATCGATTTTTAACGAAATCGGTCAATAACAAAGAATTTCAAAATGGCACTGATTTTTTAAAACTTTGGTATCAGTTTCCTGTTTTGAGATCCCAGGGAGCCCTACATATCGATTTTGAATGAAATCGGTAAATTAGCAAGTAATTTCAAAATGGCGCTGAATTTTAAAATTTTGGTACCAGTTTCCTGTTTTGTGATCCCAGGGAGTTCTAAATATCGATTTTGAACGAAATCGGTCAATTAACAAAGAATTTCAAAATGGCGCTGATTTTTTAAAACTTTGGTAGGTATCGGTTTCCTGTTTTGTAATCCCAGGGAACCCTAAATATCTATTTTGAACGAAATCGGTCAATTAACAAAGAATTTCAAAATGGCGCTGATTTTTTTAAACTTTGGTATCAGTTTCCTGTTTTGTAATCCCAGGGAGCCCTAAATATCGTTTTTGAACGAAATCAGTAAATTAACAAAGAAGTTCAAAATCGCGCTGATTTTTTTTAATTTAGGTACCAGTGTCCTGTTTTGTAATCCCAGGAAGTCCAAATATCGATTTTGAACGAAATCGGTCAATTAACAAAGAATTTCAAAACGGCGCTGATTTTTTTAAATTTTGGTAAGTACAAGTTTCCTGTTTTGTTATCCCAGGAAGTGCTAAATATCGATTTTGAACGAATTCGGTCAATTAGCAAAGAATTTCAAAATGGCGCTGATTTTTTAAAATTTTGGTACAAGTTTCCTGTTTTGTAATCCCAGGAAGTCCTAAATATCGATTTTGAACGAAATCGGTCAATTAACAAAGAATTTCAAAATGGCGCGGATTTTTTTTTAATTTTTGTAACAGTTTCCTGTTTTGTAACCCCAGGGAGTCCTAAATATCTACTTTGAACGAAATCGGTCAATTAACAAAGAATTTCAACATGGCGCAGATTTTTTAAAACTTTGGTATCCGTTTCCTATTTTGTACTGGTAGCATAAATATGTTATCCCAGGAAGTGCTAAATATCGATTTTGAACGAATTCGGTCAATTAGCAAAGAATTTCAAAATGGCGCTGATTTTTTTAAATTTTTGTAACAGTTTCCGAAAAATGTTAAAATGTAATGAAAATACAACGCTAATCACAAAACAAAAGACTGAGTTTGTAAAAAGAATGTCATGGTTTTAAAACAAAATTAATTTGAATTTAGAATACAGTGCCATTACTTTTTTTTATTTGAAATGACCAGTACTGAAGAAAGGCAATTTCATAGGACCTATAAAAATGTAAAAAGTATACATAAACAATAGGTTATGGTACCTATTGTTTATGTATACTTTTTACCTTTTTCATTAAAATTCTTTTTTCTACTTACTTGTGTTTATTATTAATTATATTCGAATTTTATTGCAATAACCATCAGAATAAATAAAATAGTATTCTTTTCTTTATTCTTAGAATAGAAAAACATTTAGTTAACAAAGACGTACAGTACACAAAAGCAGAATAATAAAATAAAAGCAAAATAATAAGTGTCTGCAACCCCTGCGAGTGTACCAAAAAATCAGGTATTTAGTTACTACGTAAGGTGTACCGACACTATGTTACCGAACGCACTTTAGTCTCTTCAATATTCGCCATATATTTTCTATGGAAAAATTAACTCCGCCATCTTGAATTTTTTTCCTGATCATCAAGTTTGCTAAGAAAGCACTCTTCCAGCTTTTATACTTTCTGAGATAGACACGAAATAAATTTGTATGGCAGCCATCTTAAATCCGCCATTTTGAATTTTTTTCAGTTCATTGTCTATGGGATGTAGTTTCGAATGACATTTGGTCTAGCACTTCCGACCTATCTTCAATGCTTCGATCGGTTCATTTCGGCAAATTGGCCGCCATCTTGTTTTTCCGAAATATCATAATTTTTCCCTACTCCCATCCCGCACCCGAACATATCTCCTATATCTAAACTACCCCGTTTCGGATCTGTGGCGCAACGGTTCAGGGTCGAAAAATCAAAAATTTGAAAACACTACAGCTCGGCCGCCATCTTGTTTTTACAATTTTTTCCACTTTTCTATTGATCGTTTACTAATTTCTTTAATAATTGCGAGTTGTAACGAAATCGGTTGGAAAACAAAAGAGTTGCAAGAATCACGTCGGCCGCCATTTTGTTTTTCCGAAATGTCATAATTTTTCCCTACTCGAATCCCACACCCGAACACATCTCCTTTACATCATTGCATCGTTTTCTGTCTCTTTCTAGGAGAACAATAAATTATGCCAATGAGTCCTAATCGCCATATAATTTGGTATGAAAAAAAATATACCGCCATCTTGAATTTTTTTTCATTTCGCTAAAAAGACGTTCTCGTCCTGATCATCTTTTGCCAAGAAACCACACTTCCATCTCTTATACTCTCCGAGATAGACACTGACGAAATTTTTTGGCGGCCATCTTGAACCCACCTTTTTGGAGTTTTTTTAAACTCACCGCCAGTTGGATGAGGTTTCGAGTGACATTTGTTCGAGCACCTATCTTCAATACCTTTGCCGTGCTCTTTACCCGTCCTCGAAATCCTCAATCATCAGGTGTCTCCATATTTTTCTTCAAGTTTAATTTTCTGACTTGTATATGAAGCCATCAGTGAAAAAAAAAAATTCTTACAAAATTTTACACGAGGAAATTTTTGGGGAAATTCTTGAAAACTACCCCAAATGTGGCAACACTGTTTTGATATCTCGATACTGCCCGTCGAGTTACACAATCGATCCATACATGTCAACTTTCCCAAATGTTGCCAACTGCCTCAAAAATGTGATCGAAATTTTGAAAAACACAATCAGAATACAAAATGGCCGCCACCTCGTTTCACAGAAACATTTTACATAGTTTCATAATTTTCCCGTAAACTACAGGACTCCTCCTCCTCCTCCTCCCTCCTCCTCAACTCCTGATGACGTTTAAATTTTTCATCTCGCTCGCACCCAGCCGAAATGATCGCCCCTGAAAAAAGACCATGTCGAAAATCACTTTTACTTTGATAAGTTCCAGTGCTGCCAGACCTCGGCGACGAAAATACCCAAATGTCATTCGTACAAGTGCGACACGTGGTTGCTCGTACTGGAATTTTGCAAAAAATACGTATTTGGATTTTTTTATTTTTAGGGTAAATCTTGAAAATTTCCCTAGAAATGGGGTAAATTTTTTTTCCCCAATCCATACCTCGAGTCTGTACACACAATCGCCCCGTAGAAGTCGAAACGATCCGACGTTGCTAACTGTGAGAAATTTGAATTTTAAAATTGCGTTTTTTCGTACCTCAAACCGAACGGCCGCCGCGACAGCCGCCATCTTGAATTTTTAAAAACCACTCCCATTCTGTCAAAATACAGGATAATTGTAAGCGAAAAAATAAAAAAATATCATGCTCGACCACGCCGTTTCGGATCTGTGGCGCCGCGGTTCGGGGTCGAAAAATCAAAAATTTGAAAACACTACAGCTTGGCCGCCATCTTGCTTTTCCAATTTTTTCCACTTTTTCTATTGATCGTTTGCTAATTTCTTCAATCGTTGCGAGTTTTAACGAAATCGGTTGGAAAACAAAAGAGTTGCAATAATCACGTCGGCCGCCATCTTGTTTTTCCGAAATGTCATAATTTTACCTTACTCGAATCCTACACCCGAACACATTTCCCATACATCATTGTATCGTTTTCTGTCTCTTTCTATGAGAACAATTATGTATGTCCTAATCGCCATATAATTTGGTATGAAAAAAAATATTCCGCCATCTTGAATTTTTTTTCTTTTCGCTAAATAGATCTTCTCGTCCTGAGCATCTTTGGCCGAGAAACCACTCTTTCATCTTTTATACTTTCTGAGATGGACACCAAATAAATTTGTATGGCGGCCATCTTAAATCCGCCATTTTGAATTTTTTTTCAGCTCATTGTCTTATGGATAAAGTTTCGAATGACATTTGGTCGAGCACCACCCACCTATCTTCAATACCTCGGCCGTGCTCTTTACCCGTCTCCAAAATCCTCAATCATCAGCTGTCTCCATATTTTTGTTCAAGTTTAATTTTCTGCCGTGAATACGAAGCCATCAGTGAAAAAAAAATTTTTCATACAAAATTTTACAGGAGGACATTTTTGGGAAAATCTCGAAAACTACCCCAAATGTGGCAACACTGTTCAGATATCTCGATACTGCCGGTCTAGTTACACAATCGATCCATACATATCAACTTTCCCAAATGTTGCCAACTGCCTCAAAAACGTGATCGAAATTTTGAAAAACACAAAAAGAATACAAAATGGCCGCCACCTCGTTTCACAGAAACATTTTACATAGCTTTATAGTTTTCCCCTAAACTACAGGATATACCGCTCCTGATGACGTTTAAATTTTTCATCTTGCTCGCACCCAGCCGAAATGATCGCCCCTGAAAGAAGACCATGTCGAAAATCACTTTTACTTTGATAAATTCCAGTGTTGCCAGACCTCGGCGACGAAAATACCCAAATTTCATTCGCACAAGTGAGACACGTGGTTGCTCGTACTCAAATTTTGCAACAAGTCCGTATTTCGACTTTTTTATTTTTGGGGTAAATCTTGAAATTTTCCCGAGAAATGGGGTAATTTTTTTTTCCCAATCCATACCTCGAGTCTGTACACACAATCGCACCGTACAAGTCGAAACGCTCCGACGTTGCCAACTGTGAGAAAATTGAATTTTAAAATTGCGTTTTTTCGTACCTCAAACAAAAAGGCCGCCGCGACAGCCGCCATCTTGAATTTTTAAAAACCACTCCCATTCTGTCAAAATACAGGATAATTGTAGTCGAAAAAAGAAAAAATTATCATGCTCGACCACGCCGTTTCGGATCTGCGGCGCCGCGGTTCGGGGTCGAAAAATCAAAAATTTTAAAACACTACAGCTCAGCCGCCATCTTGTTTTTCCAATTTTTTCCACTTTCTCTATTGATCGTTTCCTAATTTCTTCAATAATTGCGAGTTGTGACGAAATCGGTTGGAAAACAAAAGAGTTATAAGAATCACGTCGGCCGCCATCTTGTTTTTCCGAAATGTCGTAATTTTTCCCCACTCGAATCCCGCACCCGAACACATCTCCCGTACATCATTATATCGTTTTCTGTCTCTTTCTAGGAGAACAATTATGTCAATGAGTCAGTCAGTCAGTGAGTGGTAATTGAGCTATATATAGTATAATAACTAGTGTCTCGGTCTGTGCGCGAGCTGCTAAAGCAGCTCGCGGGCCGTGTTAGTCTCAAATTTTGAAGGATGGGTGGTGGTGTTTCAGCTTTATGCAAAAAATATGGGATTAGAAAAGGAAAATTAAAAAAGGGAAGATCACAAACATAAGTTCTTTGAAAGGAGACGCATGCATGAGCTACTTTGTAATATTTTTTTAAAGATATACTATTTTTTAAAGAAACAGTAGGTATACATTATGTGAAATTAAACAAAAATTGTTATTTTTTTTAAATCAGCCACGTATTTAAATATTAATTATAATTTTAGCCAGGAGTAGAACATTAAAGATAATGTATATTGAAGATTATTAAATGGCACCAAAACGGTTTTTTTTAGTTCAAGCCTGTATTTAAATTCTTTCTTGTAAATAATTTAAGCTACGTGAAAAATCATCCATTCGTTGTTCATTGGAAATTATTTTATCTACTCCAGCTTCGAAAAGTTCCAAAGAAATCGGTCAATTTCAAAATGACGCTGATTTTATAAATTTTGGTAACAGTTTCCTGTTTTGTGATATTAGGTATCCTCAGATATCGAATTTGAACGAAATCGCTACAATAACAAAGAATATCTAAATGGCGCTGATTTAAATTTTGGTAACAGTTTCCTGTATTGAAATCCCAGGGAGTCCTAAATATCGATTTTGACCGAAATCGGTTAATTTTAATAAATAATTTCAAAATGGCGCAGATTTTCTAAAATTTTTGTACCAGTTTCTTGTTTTGTGATATTAGGGATCCTCAGACATCGATTTTGAAAAAATCGGTAAATTAACAAATAATTCCAAAATGGCGCTGATTTTTTAAAATTTTGGTAACAGTTTCCTGTATTGAAATCCCAGGGAGCCCAAAATATCGATTTTGAACCAAATCGCTCAATTAACAAAGAGTTTTAAAATTGCGCTGATTTTGTACAACTTTGGTATCAAATTCAGTTTTGTAATCCCAGGGAACCCTAAATATCGATTTTGAACGAAATCAGTCAATTAACAAAGAATTTCAACATGGCGCTGATTTTTTAAAACTTTTGTATCAGTTTTGTGATCCCAGGGAGCCCTAAATATCGATTTTGAACGAAATCAGTCAATTAACAAAGAATTTCAACATGGCGCTGATTTTTTAAAACTTTTGTATCAGTTTCCTGTTTTGTGATCCCAGGGAACCCTAAATATCGAATTTGAACGAAATTGGTCAATTAACAAAGAATTTTAAAATGGCGCTGATTTTTTAAAACTTTGGTATCAGTTTCCTGTTTAGTGATCCCAGGGAGCCCTAAATATCGATTTTGATCGAAATCGGTCAATTAACAAAGAATTTCAAACTGGCGCTGATTTTTTAAAACTTTGGTAGCAGTTTTCTGTTTTGTAATCCCAGGGAACCCTAAATATCGATTTTGAACGAAATCGGTCCATTAACAAAGAATTTCAAAATGGCGCTGATTTTTTAAAATTTTGGTACCAGTTTCCTGTTCTGTAATCCCAGGGAGCCCTAAATATCGATTTTGATCGAAATCGGTAAATTAACAAAGAAGTTCAAAATGGCGCTGATTTTTAAACTTTGGTATCAGTTTCCTGTTTTGTAACCCCAGGGAGCCCTAAATATCGTTTTTGAACGAAATCGGTCAATTAACAAAGAATTTCAAAATGGCGCTAATTTTTTACAACTTTGGTATCAGTTTCCTGTACTGAAATCCCAGGGAGCCCAAAATATCGATTTTGAACCAAATCGCTCAATTAACAAAGAGTTTTAAAATTGCGCTGATTTTGTACAACTTTGGTATCAAATTCAGTTTTGTAATCCCAGGGAACCCTAAATATCGATTTTAAACGAAATCAGTCAATTAACAAAGAATTTCAACATGGCTCTGATTTTTTAAAACTTTTGTATCAGTTTTGTGATCCCAGGGAGCCCTAAATATCGATTTTGAACGAAATCAGTCAATTAACAAAGAATTTCAACATGGCGCTGATTTTTTAAAACTTTTGTATCAGTTTCCTGTTTTGTGATCCCAGGGAACCCTAAATATAGTCCATTCATTTTAGATTTTTTCGCGGCTAAATTTATAACTGAAACCACTGTGGTTTTATACCTATGATTGAGTACATTAAGAAACACAACTCTCCCCCCCCTCCGGTGGTGGCTTCCCCCCTCCCCGCCTTGAAAAGTGTGCCATTTTGGAGATTTTCTAGATTTTCAAGAAATCTATACAAGCTAGGACAAAACTGTCAAAGAGAACATTGTTCCTTAATAAATTACCTACAAACAAGTTCATAACATTTATGGTGATAGGAGTTATAGTTTACAAGCTATGATGCGTTAAAAAAAAAGTTATTTAATTTCTATTTATTCCATACTATTATGTAAGTCAAGATGACTACCACCGGTTCTTACAAAACAGTAAGGTATATTTCAAAAACTATTTGTCCTATCAAAATAAACTAAACACTATTTTATAGGTAAATAAATAAACTTTGTTCTAAGTTCTGATAACTTTTTTTCTAGCTCTAATACTTTTGTTTGAAATTTCAATAAACATTCACGGTTTTTACAAGGGTTTCGCTTTTTATGCAAGTTAGACAGCACTATTTCCAAAACTATTAGTTCTATCAAAATAAACTAAAAACTATTTTGGAGATAATTTAATGGAGTTCATTTTTGCTACTCATATTTTTTTTCCTACTTCTTATAGTTTCTGTAAAAATTAAAAAATATATACATGGTTTTTGAAAAAAAAAATTTTCATGGAATAAAGGTAGTCATATTTCTCGAACTGTTGTTCCTATCTAAATAAACCATAATACTTTTTTTGTATATAATTGTATTTAATTTAATGAAATTAATTACTCCTTGGAGGATTTTTCCCAGTTCTAATAGTTTTTGTGCAAATTGCAAATTCTAACATTTTTTTTATTTTTTTTCGTACACAATACCTGGATATATATGCGAAATTGTTAGTCCTATCTTTATGAACTAAATATTTTTTTATAGGTGATTAAATGGTGTTTATTTTGATTTTGACTGATAACAGTTTCCTGTATTGAAATCCCAGGGAGCCCAAAATATCGATTTTGAACCAAATCGCTCAATTAACAAAGAGTTTTAAAATTGCGCTGATTTTGTACAACTTTGGTATCAAATTCAGTTTTGTAATCCCAGGGAACCCTAAATATCGATTTTGAACGAAATCAGTCAATTAACAAAGAATTTCAACATGGCGCTGATTTTTTAAAACTTTTGTATCAGTTTTGTGATCCCAGGGAGCCCTAAATATCGATTTTGAACGAAATCAGTCAATTAACAAAGAATTTCAACATGGCGCTGATTTTTTAAAACTTTTGTATCAGTTTCCTGTTTTGTGATCCCAGGGAACCCTAAATATCGAATTTGAACGAAATTGGTCAATTAACAAAGAATTTTAAAATGGCGCTGATTTTTTAAAACTTTGGTATCAGTTTCCTGTTTAGTGATCCCAGGGAACCCTAAATATCGATTTTGAACGAAATCGGTTAATTAATAAAGAATTTCAAAATGGCGCTGATTTTTTAAAACTTTGTTATCAGTTTTGTGATCCCAGGGAGCCCTAAATATCGATTTTGATCGAAATCGGTCAATTAACAAAGAATTTCAAACTGGCGCTGATTTTTTAAAACTTTGGTAGCAGTTTTCTGTTTTGTAATCCCAGGGAACCCTAAATATCGATTTTGAACGAAATCGGTCCAATAACAAAGAATTTCAAAATGGCGCTGATTTTTTAAAATTTTGGTACCAGTTTCCTGTTCTGTAATCCCAGGGAGCCCTAAATATCGATTTTGATCGAAATCGGTAAATTAACAAAGAAGTTCAAAATGGCGCTGATTTTTAAACTTTGGTATCAGTTTCCTGTTTTGTAACCCCAGGGAGCCCTAAATATCGTTTTTGAACGAAATCGGTCAATTAACAAAGAATTTCAAAATGGCGCTGATTTTTTACAACTTTGGTATCAGTTTCCTATTTTGTGATACCAGGGAGCCCTAAATATCGATTTTGAACGAAATCGGTCAATTAACAAGGAATTTCAAAATGGCGCTGATTTTTTTTACTTTGGTATCAGTTTTCTGTTTTGTAATCCCAGAGAGACCTAAATTATATCGAATATGAAAGAAATCGGTACATTAACAAAGAATTTCAAAATGGCGCTGGTTCACATTTTCATTAAAATCAACAGATCTTATAATATAACGGAAAATCGACGACATTAAAATTGCAGGATGTGTGCTATCTGGGGTGTACGTACGGGTTTGTTGGTAGGTGGGTATGTCGGTTGGCGGGTATGATGGTAGGCGGGTATGTTGGTAGGCGGTTAAGCAGGTAGGCGGGTATGCAGGTAGGCTGGTATTCAGGTAGGCGGGTATGTTGGTAGTTTTATGTTTTTTTTTTTCATGCCTTTGGTTGAACTCTTTCTTCGATACCCTGGCCGTGCTCTTCACCCGTCTCCGAAATCCTCAATCAAAAACTCGCTTCACATTTTTGCTCCCAAAGATTCGTTAGAATGAGAGTCCTATAATTAAAACAAAGTTTGAAAAGGAACTACAAGTACCCAGTCTTATAAAGTTCCTAATCGTCATATAATTTGGAATGAAAAAAAAAATCCGCCATCTTAAAAAAATTTTATTTCGCTAAATAGACCTCCTCGTCCTGGTCATCTCTTGCCAAGAAACCACACTTCCATCTCTTATACTCTCCGAGATAGACACTGACGAAATTTTTTGGCGGCCATCTTGAATCCGCCCGTTTGGAGTTTTTTTAAACTCACCGCCAATTGGATGAGGTTTCGAGTGACATTTGTTCGAGCACCTATCTTCAATACCTTGGTCGTGCTCTTTACCCGTCCTCGAAATCCTCAATCATCAGGTGTCTCCATATTTTTCTTCAAGTTTAATTTTCTGACATGTATACGAAGCCATCAGTTGAAAAAAAAATTTTTCATACAAAATTTTACAGGAGGACATTTTTGTGAAAATCTCGAAAACTACCCCAAATGTGGCAACACTGTTTAGATATCTCGACACCGCTGGTTGAGTTACACAATCGATTTATACATGTCAACTTTCCCAAATGTTGCCAACTGCCTCAAAAACGTGATCGAAATTTTGAAAAACACAAAAGGAATACAAAATGGCCGCCACCTCGTTTCACAGAAACATTTTACATTGTTTTATAATTATCCCGTAAACTACAGGATATACCGCTCCTGATGACGTTTCAAATTTTCATTTCGCTCGCACCCAGCCGAAATGATCGCCCCTGAAAAAAGACCATGTCGAAAATCACTTTTACTTTGATAAATTCCAGTGTTGCCAGACCTGGGCGACGAAATTACCCAAATGTAATTCATACAAGTGAGACACGTGGTTGCTCGTACTCGAATCTTGCAAAAAGTCCGTATTTAGATTTTTTTATTTTTGGGGTAAATCTTGAAAATTTCCCGAGAAATGGGGTAATTTTTTTCCCCCAATCCATACCTCGAGTCTGTACACACAATCGCCTCGTAGAAGTCGAAACGCTCCGACGTTGCCAACTGTGAGAAATTTGAATTTTAAAATTGCGATTTTTCGTACCTCAAACCGAACGGCCGCCGCGACAGCCGCCATCTTGAATTTTTAAAAACCACTCCCATTCTGTCAAAATACAGGATAATTGTAGTCGAAAAAGAAAAAATAGTTATGCTCGACCACGCCGTTTCGGATCTGCGGCGCCGCGGTTCGGGGTCGAAAAATCAAAAATTTGAAAACACTACAGCTCGGCCGCCATCTTGGTTTTCCAATTTTTTCCACTTTTTCTATTGATCGTTTTCTAATTTCTTCAATAATTGCGAGTTGTAACGAAATCGGTTGGAAAACAAAAGAGTTGCGAGAATCACGTCAGCCGCCATCTTGTTTTTCTGAAAAGTCATAATTTTTCCCTACTCCCATCCCGCACCCGAACACATCTCCCATACATCATTGTATCATTTTCTGTCTCTTTCTAGGAGAACAATAAATTATGTCAATGAGTCCTAATCGCCATATAATTTGGTATGAAAAAAAATATTCCGCCATCTTGAAATTTTTTTCATTTCGCTAAAAAGACGTCCTCGTCCTGATCATCTTTTGCCATGAAACCACTCTTCCATCTTTTAAACTCTCCGAGATAGACACGAAATAAATTTGTATGGCGGCCATCTTAAATCCGCCATTTTGAATTTTTTTTCAGCTCATTGTCTTTTGGATGAAGTTTCGAATGACATTTGTTTGACCACCCCCCACCTATCTTCAATACCTCGGCCGTGCTCTTTACCCGTCTACGAAATCCTCAATCATCAGCTGTCTCCATATTTTTCTTCAAATTTAATTTTCTGACTTGTATACGAAGCCATCAGTGAAAAATAAATTATTCATACAAAATTTTACGGAAATTTGTGGAGAAAATCTCGAAAACTACCCCAAATGTGGCAACCCTGTTTAGATATCTCGATACTGCCGGTCCAGTCACACAATCGATCCATACACGTCAACTTTCCCAAATGTTGTCAAATGCCTCAAAAATGTGATCGAAATTTTGAAAAACACAAAAATAATACAAAATGGCCACCACCTCGTTTCACAGAAACATTTTGCATAGTTATATAATTTTCCCGTAAACTACAGGATATACCGCTCCTGATGACGTTTCAATTTTTCATCTCGCTCGCACCCAGCCGAAACGATCGCCCCTGAAAATAGGCCATGTCGAAAATCACTTTTACGTTAATAAATTCCAGTGTTGCCAGACCTCGGCGGTGAAAATACCCAAATGTCATTCGTACAAGTAAGACGCGTGGTTGCTCGTACACGAATTTTGCAAAAAAACACGTATTTCTATTTTATTATTTTTGGGGTAAATCTTGAAACATTTCTCGAGAAATGGGGTAAATTTTTTCTCCAATCCATACCTCGAGTCTGTACACACAATCGCCCCGTAGAAGTCGAAACGATCCGACGTTGTGAACTGTGAGAAATTTGAATTTTAAAATGGCGTTTGTTCGTACCTCAAACCGAACGGCCGTCGCTACAGCCGCCATCTTGAATTCTTAAAACCACTCCCATTCTGTCAAAATACAGGATAATTGTAGGTGAAAAAAAGAAAAAAATACTATGCTCGACCACGCCGTTTCGGAACTGTGGCGCCGCGGTTCGGGGTTGAAAAATAAAAAATTTGAAAACACTACGGCTCAGCCGCTATCTTGTTTTTCCAATTTTTTCCACTTTTTCTATTTATCGTTTACTTATTTCTTCAATAATTGCGAGTTGTAACGAAATCGGTTAGAAAACAAAAGAGTTGCAAGAATCACGTCGGCCGCCATCTTGTTTTTCCGAAATTTCATAATTTTTCCCTACTCGGATCCCGCACTCGAACACATCTCCCATACATCATTGTATCGTTTTCTGTCTCTTTCTAGGAGAACAATAAATTATGTCAATGAGTCCTATTCGCCATATAATTTGGTATGAAAAAAAATATTCCGCCATCTTGAAATTTTTTTCATTTCGCTACATAGACATCCTCGTCCTGATCATCTCTTGCCAAGAAACCACACTTCCATCTCTTATACTTTCTGAGATGGACACCAAATAAATTTGTATAGCGGCCATCTTAAATCCGCCATTTTGAATTTTTTTTCAGCTCATTGTCTTTTGGATGAAGTTTCGAATGACATTTGGTCGAGCACCCCCCACCTATCTTCAATACCTCGGCCGTGCTCTTTACCCGTCTCTGAAATCCTCAATCATCAGCTATCTCCATATTTTTGTTCAAGTTTAATTTTCTGACGTGTATACGAAGCCATCAGTGGAAAAAAAATTTTTCATACAAAATTTTACAGGAGGACATTTTTGGGAAAATTTCGAAAACTACCTCAAATGTGGCAACACTGTTTAGATATCTCGATACTGCCGGTCAAGCTACACAATCGATCCATACATGTCAACTTTCCCAAATGTTGCCAACTGCCTCAAAATCGTGATCGAAATTTTGAAAAACACAAAAAGAATACAAAATGGCCGCCACCTCGTTTCACGGAAACATTTTACATAGTCTCATAATTTTCCCGTAAAGTGCAGGATATACCGCTCCTGATGACGTTTCAATTTTTCATCTCGCTCGCACCCAGCCGAAATGATCGCCCCTGAAAAACACCATGTCGAAAATCACTTTTACTTTGATAATTTCCAGTGTTGCTAGACCGCGGCGACGAAAATACCCAAATGTCATTCGTACAAGTAGGACACGTGGTTGCTCATACTCGAATTTTGCAAAAAGTCCGTATTTCGATTTTTTTATTTTTGGGGTAAATCTTGAAAATTTCCCGTGAAATGGGGTAATTTTTTTCCCCAATCCATACTTCGAGTCCGTCCACACAATCGCTCCATAGAAGTCGAAACGCTCCGACGTTGCCAACTGTGAGAAATTTGAATTTTAAAATTGCATTTTTTCGTACCTCAAAAAAAAAGGCCGCCGCGACAGCCGCCATCTTGAATTTTTAAAAACCACTCCCATTCTGTCAAAATACAGGATAATTGTAGTCGAAAAAAGAAAAAAATATCATGCTCGACCACGCCGTTTTGGATCTGTGGCGCCGCGGTTCGGGGTCGAAAAATCAAAAATTTGAAAACACTACAGCTCGGCCGCCATCTTGTTTTTCCAATTTTTTCTACTTTTTCTATTGATCATTTCTTAATTTCTTCAATAATTGCGAGTTGTAACGAAATCGGTTGGAAAACAAAAGAGTTGCGAGAATCACGTCGGCCGCCATCTTGTTTTTCCGAAATGTCATAATTTTTCCCCACTCGAATCCCGCACCCGAACACATTTCCCCTACATCATTATATCGTTTTCTGTCTCTTTCTAGGAGAACAATTATGTCAATGAGTCAGTCAGTGAGTGAGTGGTAATCGAGCTATATATAGTATAATAACTAGTGTTTCGCTCTGTGCGCGAGCTGCTAAAGCAGCTCACGAGATGTGGTTAGACGTTAGTACTAAGTAGTACAGACTTGACGTCTTTATTGTATTAAACCGAATTTATTTACTTAGATACACAATTTACCTTTAAGTAGAAAGATTTTAAAAATGGCGCTGATTTTTTAAAACTTTAGTATCACTTTCCTGCTTTGTAATCCCAGGGAGCCCTAATATCGATTTTGAATCGGTCAATAACAAAGAATTTCAAAATGGCGCTGATTTTTTAAAACTATGGTATCAGTTTCCTGTTTTGTGATCACAGGGAGCCCTAAATATAGATTTTGAACGAAATCGGTCAATTAGCATAGAATTTCAAAATGGCGCTAATCTTTTAAACCTTTGGTATCAGTTTCCTGTTTTGTGATCCCAGGGAGTCCTAAATATCGATTTTGAACGAAATCGGTCAATTAACAAAGAATTTCAAAAAGGGCGCAGATTTTTTAAAATTTTTGTAACAGTTTCCTGTTTTGTAATCCCAGGGAGCCCTAATATCGATTTTAAACGAAATCGGTCAATTAACAAAGAATTTCAGATTGGCGCTGATTTTTTAAAACTTTGGTATCAGTTTCCTGTTTGGTGATCCCAGGGAGCCCTAAATATCGATTTTGAACGAAATCGGTCAATAACAAAGAATTTCAAAATAGCGCTGATTTTTTAAACTTTTGGTATCAGTTTCCTGCTTTGTGATCCCAGGGAGTACTAAATATCGATTTTGAACGAAATCGGTCAATTAACAAATAATTTCAAAATGACGCGGATTTTTTTTAATTTTGGTAACAGTTTCCTGTTTTGTAACCCCAGGGAGTCCTAAATATCTATTTTGAACGAAATCGGTCAATTAGCAAAGAATTTCAACATGGCGCTGATTATTTAAAACTTTGGTATCAGTTTCCTGTTTTGTGATCCCAGGGAGCCCTTAATATCGATTTTGAACGAAATCGGTCAATAACAAAGAATTTCAAAATGGCGCTGATTTTTTAAAACTATGGTATCAGTTTCCTGTTTGTGATCACAGGGAGTACTAAATATCGATTTTGAACGAAATCGGTCAATTAACAAATAATTTCAAAATGGCGCTGATTTTTTAAAACTTTGGCATCAGTTTTCTGTTTTGTAATCCTAAGGAGCCCTAAATATAGATTTTGAACGAAATCGGTCAATTAACATTGAATTTCAAAATGGCGCTAATCTTTTAAACCTTTGGTATCAGTTTCCTGTTTTGTAATCCCAGGGAGTCCTAAATATCGATTTTGAACGAAATCGGTCAATTAACATTGAATTTCAAAATGGCGCTAATCTTTTAAACCTTTGGTATCAGTTTCCTGTTTTGTGATCCCAGGGAGTCCTAAATATCGATTTTGAACGAAATCGGTCAATTAACAAAAAAATTTCAGATTGGCGCTGATTTTTTAAAACTTTGGTATCAGTTTCCTGTTTGGTGATCCCAGGGAGCCCTAAATATCGATTTTGAACGAAATCGGTCAATAACAAAGAATTTCAAAATGGCGCTGATTTTTTAAAACTATGGTATCAGTTTCCTGTTTGTGATCACAGGGAGTACTAAATATCGATTTTGAACGAAATCGGTCAATTAACAAATAATTTCAAAATGGCGCTGATTTTTTAAAACTTTGGCATCAGTTTTCTGTTTTGTAATCCTAAGGAGCCCTAAATATAGATTTTGAACGAAATCGGTCAATTAACATTGAATTTCAAAATGGCGCTAATCTTTTAAACCTTTGGTATCAGTTTCCTGTTTTGTGATCCCAGGGAGTCCTAAATATCGATTTTGAACGAAATCGGTCAATTAACAAAGAATTTCAAAAAGGGCGCAGATTTTTTTAAATTTTTGTAACAGTTTCCTGTTTTGTAATCCCAGGGAGCCCTAATATCGATTTTGAACGAAATCGGTCAATTAACAAATAATTTCAAAATGGCGCTGATTTTTTAAAACTTTGGCATCAGTTTTCTGTTTTGTAATCCTAAGGAGCCCTAAATATAGATTTTGAACGAAATCGGTCAATTAACATTGAATTTCAAAATGGCGCTAATCTTTTAAACCTTTGGTATCAGTTTCCTGTTTTGTGATCCCAGGGAGTCCTAAATATCGATTTTGAACGAAATCGGTCAATTAACAAAGAATTTCAAAATGGCGCTGATTTTTTAAAACTTTGGTGTCCGTTTCCTATTTTGTAATCCCAGGTAGCCCGAAATAACGATTTTGAACGAAATCGGTAAATTAACAAAGAATTTCAAAATGGCGCTGATTTTTTAAAACTTTGGTATCCGTTTCCTATTTTGTAATCCCAGCCCTCCTAGCATGGGCCGAGATAATTTTCCCCCCGAGGAAAGGATAAAAATTTTATTCATAAATAAATAAAGAAAAACGTTAAATAACGGTGGATAAATAGTCCCCCGAGTCCCCGTGAAATGTCAAACGGTGATAAACTTCTCCTCTCCCCTGTTGCCGTGCTCTGAGGGGTGGATAAGTTAATTTTATCTCTTGTCAGTGGACAAAATCGGGGGATAATTTTTTTATCTCCGGCCCATGCTAGCCCTGCTGGTAGCGTAAATATCAATTTTGAACGAAATCGGTAAATTAACAAAGAATTTCAAAGATTTTTTAAAACTTTGGTATCAGTGTCCTGTTTTGAAATCCCAGGGATCCCTAAATATCGATTTTGAACGAAATCGGTCAATTAACAAAGAATTTCAAAACGGCGCCGATTTTTTTAAATGTTGATAAGTACAAGTTTCCTGTTTTGTTATCCCAGGAAGTGCTAAATATAGATTTTGAACGAATTCGGTCAATTAACAAAGAATTTCAAAATGGCGCTAATTTTTTTAAATTTTGGTACAAGTTTCCTGTTTCGTAATCCCAGGAAGTCCTAAATATCGATTTTGAACGAAATCGGTCAAATAACAAAGAATTTCAAAATGGCGCGGATTTTTTTTTAATTTTGGTAACAGTTTCCTGTTTTGTAACCCCAGATACTCCTAAATATGTACTTTGAACGAAATCGGTCAATTAACAAAGAATTTCAACATGGCGCTGATTTTTTAAAATTTTTGTAACAGTTTCCGAAAAATGTTGAAATGTAATGAAAATACAACGCTAATCGAAAAACAAAAGACTGAGTTTGTAAAAAGAATGTCATGGTTTTAAAACAAAATTAATTTGAATTTAGAATACAGAGCCATTACTTTTTTTTATTTGAAATGACCATTACTGAAGAAAGGCAATTTCATAGGACGTATACCTATTACCTATTGTTTATGTATACTTTTTACCTTTTTCATTAAAATTCTTTTTTCTACCTAACTTGTGTTTATTATTTATATTCGAATTTTATTACAATAACCATCAGAATAAATAAAATAGTATTCTTTTTTTTATTCTTAGAATAGAAAAACATTTAGTTAACAAAGACAGTACACAAAAGCAGAATCAAATAAATATTATAAATGCGAAAGTTTGGATGGATGGATGTATGTATGGATGTATGTTTGTTACTCAATCACGCTCCAACGGCTGAACGGATCTGGATGAAATTTGGCACAGAGATAGATTATGGTCTGGAATAGCACATAGGCTACTTTTTATCCCGGAAAATTAAAGAGTTCCCGCGGGAACCGAAAAACCTAAATCCACGCGGACGAAGTCGCGAGCATCAGCTAGTAATAAAATAAAAGCAAAATAATAAGTGTCTGCAACCCCTGCGAGTGCACCCACAAATCAGGTATCAGTTACTACGTAAGGTGTACCGACACTATGTTACCGAACTCACTTTAGTTTCTTCAATATTCGTCATATATTTTCTATGGAAAAATTAAGTCCGCCATCTTGAATTTTTTTCCTGATCATCAAGTTTGCCAAGAAACCACTCTTCCATCTTTTATACTTTCTGAGATAGACACGAAATAAATTTGTATGACAGCCATCTTAAATCCGCCATTTTGAATTTTTTTTCAGTTCATTGTCTATGGGATGTAGTTTCGAATGACATTTGGTCTAGCACTTCCCACCTATCTTCAATGCTTCGATCGGTTCAGTTCGGCAAATTGGCCGCCATCTTGTTTTTCCGAAATGTCATAATTTTTCCCTACCCCCATCCCGCACCCGAACATATCTCCTATATATAAACTACCCCGTTTCGGATCTGTGGCGCAACGGTTCAGGGTCGAAAAATCAAAAATTTGAAAACACTACAGCTCGGCCGCCATCTTGTTTTTCCAATTTTTTCCACTTTTTCTATTGATCGTTTACTAATTTCTTTAATAATTGCGAGTTGTAACGAAATCGGTTGGAAAACAAAAGAGTTGCAAGAATCACGTCGGCCGCCATCTTGTTTTTCCGAAATGTCATAATTTAGCCCTACTCGAATCCCACACCCGAACACATCTCCTTTACATCATTGTATCGTTTTCTGTCTCTTTCTATGAGAACAATTATGTATGTCCTAATCGCTATATAATTTGGTATGAAAAAAAAAATTCTGCCATTTTGAAATTTTTTTCATTTCGCTACATAGACCTTCTCGTCCTGATCATCTTTTGCCAAGAAACCACTCTTCCATCTTTTATACTTTCTGAGATGGACACCAAATAAATTTGTATGGCGGCCATCTTAAATCCGACATTTTGAATTTTTTTTCAGCTCATTGTCTTTTGGATAAAGTTTCGAATGACATTTGGTCGAGCACCCCCCACCTATCTTCAATACCTAGGCCGTGCTCTTTACCCGTCTCCGAAATCCTCAATCATCAGCTGTCTCCATATTTTTCTTCAAGTTTAATTTTCTGACATGTAAACGAAGCCATCAGTGAAAAAAAAATTTTGCATACAAAATTTTACAGTAGGATATTTTGGGGAAAATCTCGAAAACTACCCCAAATGTGGCAACACTGTTTAGATATCTCGATACTGCCGGTCCATTTAGACAATCGACCCATACATGTCAACTTTCCCAAATGTTGCCAACTGCCTCAAAAATGTGATCGAAATTTTGAAAAACACAAAAAGAATACAAAATGGCCGCCACCTCGTTTCACAGAAACATTTTACATAGTTTCATAATTTTCCCGTAAACTACAGGATATACCGCTCCTGATGACGTTTCAATTTTTCATCTCGCTCGCACCCAGCCGAAATGATCGCTCCTGAAAAAAGACCATGTCGAAAATCACTTTTACTTTGATAAATTCCAGTGTTGCCAGACCTCGGCGACGAAAACACCCAAATGTCATTTGTACAAGTGAGACACGTGGTTGCTCATACTCGAATTTTGCAAAAAGTGCGTATTTCGATTTTTTAATTTTTGGGGTAAATCTTGAAAATTTCCCGAGAAATGGGGTAATTTTTTTTCCCCAATCCATACCTCGAGTCTGTACACACAATCGCCCCGTAGAAGTGGAAACGCTCCGACGTTGCCAACTGTGAGAAAATAGAATTTTAAAATTGCCTTTTTTCGTACCTCAAACAAAAAGGCCGCCGCGACAGCCGCCATCTTGAATTTTTAAAAATCACTTCCATTCTGTCTAAATACAGGATAATTGTAGTCGAAAAAAGAAAAAATTATCATGCTCGACCACGCCGTTTCGGATATGTGGCGCCGCGGTTCGGGGTCGAAAAATCAAAAATTTGAAAACACTACAGCTCGGCCGCCATCTTGTTTTTTCAATTTGTTCCACTTTTTCTATTGATCGTTTTCTAATTTCTTCAATAATTGCGAGTTGTAACGAAATCGGTTGGAAAACAAAAGAGTTGCGAGAATCACGTCGGCCGCCATCTTGTTTTTCCGAAATGTCATAATTTTTCCCCACTCGAATCCCGCACCCGAACACATCTCCCCTACATCATTATATCGTTTTCTGTCTCTTTCTAGGAGAACAATTATGTCAATGAGTCAGTGAGTCAGTGAGTGGTAATCGAGCTATATATAGTATAATGTACGATTATGTAATAACAGCATTGACTTACCAATACCTTAGACGCACCATCGAAACGCAAAAAACGGCACGGTTAAATTGTGCACAAATTTGCAAAAATTTGTGCATTGTGAACAATTTTCGCCTCAGTCGCGCATGAGTACACTGGGCGACAAAATGTCGTATGTGTCGAATTGTTATTACAAAATTGAACCCTAAATATAAATCTATATGATTGGTTTTTGTGAACCGTTTGGTGTCTCATTCTATATTATCTATAGCTGTGTTTGTTTATGCGATTGTGGACGCTTTTTGAGTACCTATTAATTTGTAGGTAATGTTGTATCCTTAGTTGGCAAATCGATGAATAATAGTATACAGTACGATGTAGGCAGATCTATAGTCCGCGCGCGAGCTCTGAAGAATCCTATGGAATGTTAAAGTAATGACCTAGAGTTGTTTAAAGTGCAAAACAATACTGCTATCGCAAAATTACACGCGTCAAGCTCGAAACTAGTGCTGGGAGCGAGCTGGATATGGAGCGACGATCGGGGGTGGCGTACAGCCGTCGTTTTTTCAGACCCCGATTCCTCGAAGCTCGTGCTGAAGTATTTGCTAGACATATAACTCGTATTTCGAATGAAACGACTCGTATGCTTATGATAGGACTTCACTTCAGGAAGTTCGTCTAACGACTAATCTATACTAATATTATGCCAGTAAATTCGAAAGTTTGGATCGATGGATGGATGAATGTTTGTTACTCAATTGCCCGATCCCAACAAGTTGGCAGAGCGGATCTGAATGAAATTTGGCACAGAGATATATTATTTAGTCTGGAGGCTACTTTTATACCGGAAAATTAAAGATTTCCCGGGGGAACAAAAAACCTCAATCCACGCGGACTGAGTCGCGGGTAGCTAGTCATTAATGTTTGCAACATTATGTTTCGCTCATGTCCAAATTTTCTATCATATCTAAATGGGCCTATAATACTTCTTCTTATTTTGTTTTATGGCTTTTATTAGGCCCATAATATTAAGGTCTTATTATAACTCGTTAAGAACTTCAAAAAGTCAAATGTAGGTTAAGAATAATGTACAGTGTGACCGAGAATTCCTCACCCAGACTCGAACAAAGGGTTACCTTCGTCTCTATGAAAGACGTCCCCTTTTACAAATTTTATGTTTACGTAACGCGAATCTTTATTTGCCTTTGTTAGTTGGAGAAGGCTTAAGATTCCTTCACAACAAAGTGACAATAGCAGGGAAACATTAAAGGAACCTTATCTGAGAAAACTGGTCGCCTATCTATCCTCCCTGGCACAGTAGTGAGCGCTGTGGTCTTATAGTGGGAGGTCCCGGTTTCGATTCTTAGCAGAGTCATGTCATGTCTTCGCAGTCAAGGGCTTACTTGAAGTGGAATAAAAGTCCTACCCTAGTTATATTATTACAAAAGCGAAAGTGTGTCTATCCGTCTATCACCTTCTGATATTTTGTACAGAAATATTTTATAACGCGGGAATATAAAAATATATAAATTATATAGATATTTTTGTATAATATTTTTATAATAAATAAAAAATACGCGGTTTCAAAAAACCTAAAGGAAGGAACAGCGGGTGTATCATACTTTAAATAAATAAATAAATAAAACCTTTATTGCTTACACTATTGTTATGCGACTATAATATTGTACAATAAATGCACTTATTCTATATCTGTGTTAAAACCTAACAATAAGCAATAGGTAACAAACTCAGCATAACCGCTTTATAATGTTATATACTAAATGGATAGTGTGTTTGTTTGTTGGTTTATCCTTCAATCACGTTGCAATGGATCGACGTTTTGCATGGGAATAGTTGACATAGGCTACATTTTATCCCCGAAAATTAAAGAGTACCCGTCGGAATTAAAAAAAAACCTTATTCTACGCGGACGAAGTCGCGGTTATCAGCTAGCCCAGTATAAAACATAATTTCTACGGTTAATTAGACTGAACAAAATCTAACTCGAGTAGAAATTGCATCTGCTGTTATAGGTATTTGTATGACTAGATCCTCTAGTCATACAAATACCAAAATACATACAAAGTGTAGTCATTCTGTAAGGCGACCACTAGAGCACGTGCCGACGCCGCCAAAGCCCGGGGATGATTTTGGCAGATCTTTTAGCAGCGCCCGGTCCACTCGTTTAGATTCTCGAGATTAGGCCCTTAACAATAAGGTGCCATCTTGTTTTATACTTTGTTATGGCAAAGCGAGTGTTTATTTTTAAATCACGTTTTCAGATTTTTGTTGTTCTTTTTTGCGCTTTCGACGAATTTTTGAAAAGAGTTTAATAGTAAAAAGTGAAACACAAATGAATGCGGCGATGAAATGACCATTACAATACTCAATACTTACTATGAAACTTAAGTACAAGTATCTTTAAGGATGCGTCTTGTTTTGACTTTACCACCGAATCGGTAAGCAGTTCTATTGAAAAAAAATCATGCAATATAATGATGCATAATAATTATAAAGAAAGAGTGCTCTTGAAAAGTAGCATGACGCCCGTCTTCGGGATGTAAACTTCGCCACATCAAAATCGGTTATACAGGCGGGCCGTAAAAATGTAACAGACAGACAGACGCTCTCTAGCAATCGGATGAAAAAATGTATCATCTAATTCAGGCATTAATAGGTACTTGTTGAAGAGCGAAAAGAGATTTTGTTATCCAATGTATTCACAGATTTCCCTTTCACAAACTCAATTCAAACTTAAATTAAAACAGAATACATTAAAATCGATGTTCATCTAATTGTTTTTAATGTATGCAAACGATTCGAATCGATTTTCGTAACTCGTAACGGTCCATCGAGCGCACCCCGGCTTGCTCTGAGCACTCTCCAGTTTCAAGCAAACGAGTGCCGTTTTAGACTTCAATAACACACCATCTAGGCCAAGGTTGGGGTATTTCCGTACGTTTCGCGCTTTTTTAATATACCTACTCGTGTTAATTTAATGCGATCCGAGTGTACGCATGGTAATCCTTTTTGCAGCCGAGTTAAAAAGAGGATTATTCGAGATATGCTGTTTCGCTTTTCATTTTCACCGCTACAAAGGAACCTTATCTGAGAAAACTGGTCGCCTATCTATCCTCCCTGGCACAGTAGTGAGCGAATAGCAGATTCATCTCAGCTTAGCTCGGGTTGAAATTCTGAAAATCTTTTCTAAATGAAGTTTATACTTACTAAGCAAAATAAAAATAAAAGACATGACGTTAATCAAGTGTCTTGTTCATACCAAACCGATATACGCGGCTTATTGTAGTTCTTGTAATTCGCACAAGAACTTTACTTGTGGTGCTTACATAATGCACTTTCAAATATTTTAACTGTGGAGCCAATTGTGCCATAGCTTAGTTTTATTGTTATTGTTTTTAAGTAGGTATGACGTGTTTCTTAGTGTACATTATAAAAAATTAATTAATTCATTCATTCATTCACACTGTCTTAGTTTGCATGCCCATCGAAGAAGTCTGTCGTACGCGCAATTACGCGCACACTATAAACATACATACAGATGTATACAGATAGGTCAGACTTAAACTACCATCGCACTTGTGAATTGCAAGAATTATACCTTACTAGCTGATACCCGCGACTTCGTACGCGTGGATTGAGGTTTTTTTGGTTCCCGCGGGAACTCTTTAATTTTCTGGGATAAAAAGTAGCCTATGTGCTATTCCAGACTATAATCTATCTCTGTGCCAAATTTCATCCAGATCCGTTCAGCCGTTCCGGCATAATTGAGTAACAAACATCCATCCATCCATACATCCATTCATCCATCCATCCATCCATCTATACCCATCCAGTATATTGATTGTACCTATTGAGGAAAAAATACTAGGCGCTACCCTATAAAAGACGTGGAGCATAAAATGTATTGATTTGTATCGCTTATGGGCTTACTCATGAATATTCCATGTTTTCCACTTCGAGGGGTGTGTGCGTTAGTCGCCATTTTGGATTGAATGTGCCAAAGTTCGGTTTTTTAAATAATGCCTTAGCAGTTTACGCCAAAAGTTACTATGAGAACAATATTATAGAAGACGAAAATTTGTGAAAAAGAAGTAGTGTTTTATACTAAAATTCTACATAAATAGTTATTTATGTAAGAAATTACAAACCGCTAAAGAAAATATACTTACTCAACTCAAAATTTTATCCTTGATAGTATCATGCTGGTAAGTGAACTGCAGAGCGAAGAGCGTAACTTAACATACTAAGCGTAGACCGTACATAATATACTCGTACCATTTGACGACCTCCGTGGCGCAGTGTTGAGCGCTGTTGTCTTAACGTACGGAGGTCCCGGGTTCGATCCCCGGCGGGGTCAATTTGGGAATTTATAATTTCTGAATTTTCCTTGGTCTGGCCTGGTAGGAGGATTCGGCCATGGCTAGTTACCACCCTGCCGCCAAGCTATTTAGCGTTCCGGTACGATGCCGTGTAGAAACCGATAAGGGGTATGGGTTTAATATAATTGAATAGAATAGAATAGAATAGAAAGATCTTTATTGGCAGCAATAAACACAGATGCACAAAATTTCAAAAAATAAAATAAACTGAGTTACATACATATTATTATAAGATGTAAGTTTGTACAGCAGTGCAACGCTACCAACAGGTGAGTCACTCAGCTTGTGTTGGGGCTCCTGGCCTCTCAGACTTAAAACTGGTGATGCCGCCAGGACTCGCGTCTGAGGTGCCAGGTGTCCCAACGCTGATTTTCAGTGACCGCCTTTCGATGCGAACGTCAATGGCCTTTATATTTTTGGCAGATCATAATAATAACTTATGTTGGTATAAAAGGAAAATCTTTAGAGAAAACTGAATCATAGATAGGTTTTGTAGATACAAGTAAAATGTGAATAATAAATTAAACTTATGACTTAATGATGTAAGAGTATAACTAAACTAGAATAAAATATTAATCATGATTATGTACACAGCTTAAAGAATCCTTAAAATAATTTATTTAAAATCATATTAACAATAAAATAGTACGCTCTCACTGGATAAAGTATAAAATCTAAATAATAATGAAATAAAATAAAGTACTTTATAAGTAAAATAAAAATAAAAAGGTATTTATTGATATTGAATATTTAAAAGAAACTTTTTATATTTGTGCTTAAAACTGCTAATCGTTCTAAGATTTCTGTAGGGCGGTGGGAGATTATTCCAATATTTTGTCGCGTTGTATTTAAAGCTTCCTAAGAAAGCAGCAGTCGTATGACGAGGCATGAGTATTAAATATGAGGCTGCCCTGGTTTGGTGAGTGGTATGCACATCACTCGCCCACTGGAGTTTATGGAAAAGATACTGAGGAACTTTAAACTTAATGACTCCAAATAACAAAGTCGCAAAATGTTATTGTCGTCTGTACTCCATCTTCATTATTCCAGCGTTGTTCAAAAATGGAGTTACGTGGGTACGCGGTGGAATATCCATTTCCACCGCGTACCAAAAAACAAAAGGTGGAATTGCCATGCCCCTAACAGGTTAGCCCGGTACCATCTTAGACTGCATCATCACTTACCATCAGGTGAGATCGCAGTCAAGGGCTAACTTGTGGTGGATTAAAAAACATACCGTGGCGTAGGTTTCTCAGCGCAATAATCAGTTACGGAGCTACGGCGTAGTATGGCTACGTGACTACAGCGTATTGTCAGCATAGTGTGTACGAAAAATGCAGTCTGACTGATCTTTCGAATGGGACTATACTTCAATATGAGCCTTCTCATACTGACATTACGTTATGTCTGAGCGTTCTAGAAAATACTCCAAAAGGTCAGATTATTTTGTGCCTTAAGTGATTGAGCAGAGAAGCTAATCTTCGTGAAAAATTTAAAGAGATTGGCATACTTACAGTGCCTTCGCAATACATTTATAATATTATAGTCGCTGTCAGGAAAAACATTTATCATTATCAGCAAACCGCCAAAAGCTTGTAACCGCGCCAACAGACAGACAGACAGACACTTTTCGCATTTATAATATTAGTATGGATTTTTTTTTCTTTTAAAAAAGAGCAACTGCTGAGTTTCTTGTCTGTTCTTCTCAGTAGAATTTACTTTCTGACCAGGTGGTAGAGTCATGTCATTTCATATGTGGTCCTACGTGAAATAAATTATTTCATTTCAGAAGTTGATCCAAGTACTGAGAAAGTTTAATTAAATAGGTAAACTTCTGAGCAATGCTAACACTGTGTCTACCATAGAACTCTAAATAAGTACCTATCTGTACCAAAGTCAGCGGAAAAACAAATTTATCCCAAAGGCATCATCGCGTCGCTAGTCACTGCCTAAGTAGGTATTGACAAGGTGCTGAGAGAACTTCTGAACTTGTGTTAGCGCTCGAAGGGGGCCGTATCTGACAACAATCATCGAGTGATACACCTACAAGAGGACATCTCGCGGTCAGAAATACTAATAAACTGAGAATTACATGGCGCGATTACATAATTTCGGTCAACTGCATTCGATCTAGAGTTGTTCAAAACTGTTATAAATCCTTATCACGCTACGGACTATAAACTATAATTTTTTAACATGCTTTTAAATACGCTATGTTATAACGCGCTTGTTATAAGAAAACATGTGGGCGGCCGGCAGGCGCGATATGTCTTGCAACACGCTATTTCGTAACACGCAACGATGACGTTCACTCACCACAGCGCGTTACGCGAGACTAACCAATATAACCATCGGCCAGCGGCAGCGCGCTACCGACAGGCGGGCGCCGTTACAACGTTATTAGTGTTATTACGTTACGACTCATTACGAGGCACCGCGCGCGATCGCGTGATATTCATAACGCCGTAACGTCATGGCGGCTCCTCACATAACTCGTTATCCCGTTATGGAACAATAACGCGTTATCATATTGCGTTACGTGTTATATTAACCACCTCTAATTCGATCGTTGCACGTTTGCAGTCACTGACCGAGCATAAAAGTTGTTACGGTTGGCCGTATTCAGTCATAATCGACTTATCGGAACTTGCTGTTGGCTGAAAACCGAATATCGCCGACGCATTCCGTAACCAACCTAATGTAACTGCGACATACCGCTGTGTTACATTAAATTATGTCTAACTAGGTAATGCCTGCGACTTCATTCACGTGGATTTGGGGTTTAAAAATCTGGGGAAACTCTTCGAATACTCATAAAAAGTACATTCCCCAGAGTACAGCTTATCTCTGTACCAAAGGAGGATGGCGAGAATGCATGTATTTTGGGACCCACTGAAAGGGATAGCGTGCATCATGGAAAATTATTAATAATTGTAGAACATAACAAAACTAAGAAAAGTAAGTCTAAAAAAGTGGGAGAAAAAAGATATGACCTACCTAAAAGTAAATATAACCTAAAAATTATTAATCAAAAACGATCTACCTACGTAAGGGCTATTGTTACTCGTGTTACTATCAAAAGCCGATAATAACGTGAATACCACTCATTTAGTCATTTGAGTAGGTATCGATGTGGTATCGATCATTCGATGGTGTCGGACATAGAAACGGAAGCAGTCGTAATTCCTAATTCTATGGTGTCGGAACATCCATGGAATTAGGAATTACGACTATAGTCTTCCTATTTCTATGGGAAAATCCCTATAAAAATAATGACAAGTGCTGTCATGTCAACAAAATGTCTATGGTGGTATATGTCAATTGTGCTTAACGTTCCGTTAGTGCAAGATGATTTTTTTTTTTAATAATTATAATAATTTCTTTCTTTTGACTCCTATGTCTGAGAGCCTTAATATTTTTTATCTACACTAATGTTATAACATTCTACTTATGTTTCCAATACTTGACTTATAATTACTACTGTTATAGCGCAGATAACAAAACACTCAATTTAAGCAATTTCACATGATGGTATAATATCCACATCGATATCGTAAAATCTCATTATAACATCAATAAAACGCGACCAATTAACCTGGCGAGCCTTATGTCAAAATCCTCATACAAGTTGTATAAAATTTTGATATTAGGCTGGCTTTTGAAAACAGTTGGGTTATACGTGAAAACTTCGTCGAAACTACTAAACTTACATACACAAAACTCTTTGGTAAGATCTTGTGCCAATTAAATAAAAAACGAACAGCGCGCGCTCGCTCCTGATTGGCCCTGCGCGCGCAGCTGCGCTCTCATTGGTTAGATTTTAATGGCGGCAAGTTCACTGTGACAATACACGTACGCGTGAATTTAATGTTTCGCAATGTGTTTTGTATTGTCAGCTTTTACTCTTGTTGTTTGATAAAGTGCATTAGTGAAGATAAAGTAGTGTATGCAACTGCATATAACACGGGTATTAAAACACTCGTTACTATTATGAAACTCGCTGCGCTCGTTTCATAAACTCACACTCGTGTTTTAATACCCTTCATTATATGACAGTTGCATAAACTACTATTATATAAACATCGTATGAACTTGTGATTATAATTAATATAAACTTGTACTTGAACGATGCTTCCATAATTTTTAAATAATGTGGGTCCAATTTCACCGTTCTCCTTTCTACAAAATCGATTGAATTGATGGACGATGATAACGTAGCAGAAAGAAGAAGTATAATATTGGTGTAGATAACCGATGGCATAAAGACGCGAATGTTTTTTGCTGTTGCGGCAATGCTCAAATCCAAAATAAAATATTTTTCGGAGAAAACTAGCGATTCCACCCACGTTCTGAACAAATAAATCCCTCACTTAGAGAATAGAACAATACGTTAACAATCGACACACGTTTTGATGACACCACAAACTATTTCTTTCTCTTATAGTATTACAGTATTATATTAAACTCATGGGATTTGTATTATACCTACTAGCTAATTCACCTTAATTTAGCTATGACGGAATTTCCGAAAATAATTTATTGATTAGTACGTTCTATCTATCTACGTTATAATAAAAAATTATGATTTTTTGTTTTTGTCACAGTGGTATAAGCTCTACATTGGTATAATCATACCAGTTCAATCAGTGACTCATCCATACTAATATCAAAGATGCAAAAATTTGTTTGTCTGTCTGTGCGTCTATTACCTTTTCTCAAGTCCGTGGAAACTCTTTTAAATTTCTGTATACTGGCAATTAAAAATCATTTTGTATATCAGCTCCCTCTCGAAAAGGAGTTATTGCTTTTTCATCCAAAGTTATAGGGACAAATAAACCCATTTGTTAAGAAACAATAACTTGCAAAATAAGGCTCTGCAGGCTCCCAACTGAGGGAATACATATTCCCGCTTTTGTAAACACACTTCAAAGTGACCCGATCAAAGCAGAGTGAAACTAAACGTAATACAAAATATTTCTCTTGGCCCGTGGATCGTATTGCGTTTTTCACTTATTGGGACAAATAAAGTACCTATTATGAAAAGATTGAAAAATAACTTTAGCAGTATGGATAAAAATGTATATAGGTTTGTGAATGTATTAACGAGAATTATGATTTTATAACTCTAATAACCATGAACAAGCTTGCTAACTTGAAGGTTTATTTTGAAGGCTCAATTGAGCCAGTACTTTGGTAATAGAAAAACATTTTGTGTAACAACTCCTTCTTGAAAAGGGGTTTTTGCTTTTTGATCCAAGGTTACAAGGACAAATATACCCGTTTGTTAAGAAACAATAACTTGCAAAATAAGGCTCTGCAGGCTCCCAGCTGAGGGAATACATAATATCCCCGCTTTTGTAAACATACTTCAAAGTGACCCGATCAAAGAATAGTGAAACTAAACGTAATACAAAATATTTCTCTTGGTCCGTGGATGATATTGCGTTTTTGTACATATTGGAACAAATACGATATTATGAAAATATTGAAAGGGTAAAGTGTGTGGAAAGGTTCGATTTGTATTCGTGATATTTGTTATTCAATACATATTTTGTTCTTAAAGTCTCTCTTAAGTCACCGCCGTTAAATCTATAAACTTTAACATACTGTGCATGTATAATATATTTCCATTGTAATTGTGTCTAGCTTAAAATTAAGCTAACGAGTAGTATAATTATTTTAAGTTTACCGTAAAATAATTATTAACTACTAGATGATGCCCGCGACTTCGTCCGCGTGGATTAAGGTTTTTTGATTCCCGCGGGAACTCTTTAATTTTCCGGGATAAAAAGTATCAAATTTTATCAAAATCGGTTGAATAGATGGGCTGTGAAAGCTTAGCAGACAGGCAGACAGATAGACAGACACACTTCCGCATTTTTTAAGTTATACATAAATTAAAGTAATATTAGAATCAGTTTTTCTTTCAAAATTCTACTATTTATATTATAACAAAAATATCAAATTAAAACTGAAATACATTAATTAATGAGCTGTATATTATCTTTTCAGGTAAGTCTCGATCAGTCGATGACGCAGCCAAGGAGGACCCATGTCTTACTGGTAGGCCTCAATTGTTATTTACTTACCTATAGTTAGTAGTTGAAGCTTCCATAGCTATAGGCTTGGCCCGGTGGGACGGTAGTTTCTGCTTCAGTTAATTCCGTTATTGAGTTATAAATGATTGTGGACAGAATAGTTATGATGTCTATGTCAAAAAATGCCTATGTAAAATAGAAGGTCTTCCAAAAGATCTAAAATTCACATCCTCGGTTAGTTTTAAGCTTGATGACCATTTTGAACTATCGAAAGAAAAAAAGTGTGTGGAAATTTGACTATGTATTTCATACAAACTTCAATACTAGAAGCGAGTTTTTAAGTTTGATAAAGAGTTGCTGATTTAATTGTGTTGTCATCATCCCTATTATCCAGATATTAAACACCAGTCATCGGATTAAGGCCTATTGTAGGCCGAAGCAACAATATTCGGCATGCTGTACACAAATGCGACACAAAAATGCATGCGGCACTTTAGTTTATGCCAAGATTATATCGTGCAGTAGAGTTAAAATGTTATCGTACTAATCTGCAGACATTTTTTGCTACATTTTAAACTTTAAGGTATTATAGCATGCAGGTATTATGGCATGCCTCAATGTCACGTTGTGTCCCTCTGCCGTATTAAACACTCCAGCTGACAGCAAAACCTATCGGTCATTGGACTCTTTATACTTACCTTGTTTATTGTCACTAGGTTAACGGCACAATTTACTTTCTCTACTCTTTTCTAGAGTATTTCTATTTGCTATTTGATCGTTTGTTTGTATTGTGTCACAACATGCAATCGAAAAACGTCTTGGAACCAGTAATGATACCTTTCTTAGAAAGCCCTGTAGCAGTCACTACGAAATAGAAGACTTTTGCTTTTTATGTCCTTACAAAGTATCGACGTATAAACAATTTAACGGGTTTACCTATATTTATTTTACATCTATAAAATAGCAACATCCAAAGCTAAGCGACAACCATTCACAAAGGGAACTATTACCAAACGATTTTAAAAGTGGAGTGCCGAAAACATCGTATAAACAAACACTTGTATGTTCCACCGTAACTGAAAACAAAACAAAAATAAAACCCATGAGATTAGTCGGGCTAAAACGTTTTAAAAACCTGTTTAAATCGACTAAACTTGTTTACCGAAAAGCAGTCATGCTCTGTGATAGAGTACCTGATTTTAATATGAATCAAGTCTAACAACAGTCTTTTAATAAAACAGCAATGTACGGGCTCTCATGAAATTTATATTAACGCGCGGCACTGGCGCAAAAAATGCCAAATTTATTCAGTGACACTTTTCTCTACGGAACATTCTTCGGGTTTTTTGCGTAAATGTTTTTTTGCGGTTTCATTTGTGGAATACTGTTTGGGAGTGACGGTTGATTTTGGGGGAATTAAAACGGGGACAATATTCTTCGGAAACCCTTTGATGTTTATAATATTACAAATGATGAATGCTTGTTTATTACTTTATTGTGGGTTAATATCGGTTCATTACACGCATTAGCTTTTTTATTTTATCTCGCAGCATACAAATTGTTAACGTTACCAGTGAAATCTATAGACTTTATGCGGCATTATGAATACAAATTTGTACGGAAAAAAGCAGAAAATATGTTAAAATAAAACTTGGTTATTCAGATAACCAAATTTTATTACTTTACACTGTCACAATTATGATTCAGCACCCGATTTTTATTTCACAAACAGAGCCACAAAAACGGTATTTTAATAGAATGTTAAAGGTACAAACAATCAGTAAATTTATATGAAACTAGCTGACGCCCGCGACTTCGTCCGCGTGGTTAAAGTTTTTTTGATTCCCGCGGGAACTCCTTAATTTTCCGGGATAAAAAGTAGCCTATGGCACTCTCCAGGTCCTCAACTATACCCATGCCAAAAATCACGTCGATCCGTTGCTCCGTAGCGGCGTGATTGAATGACAAACCAACAAACCAATAAACCAACAAACCAACAAACACTTTCGCATTTATAATATTAAGTATATTATGATGAAATGCAATGATTTATGTATTTCACGTAGGACAACTTGCCAGCAGCAAACCCAGCAGTTGCTCTTTTCATAAACAGAAAATTCTTACACTTTGTTATTAATATACAATGCCATACGTTACGTAACAAGTATTACATTGACTTTTTGGGTTGCTGGGCGCGAATCCGGTTGCTTCCATGCAACTTTGTAGATTTATCAACACACGAAAAGTGTCGCAAAAATTACCAAATAATACATTCTGTGACACAGTACACTTTTCTTCGGGTTGTGCGTAAATATTTATACGCGTTTTATTTGTAGAGCTGTTACAGGCGAATGCTTTTGAAACGATGAAAATGAGGACAATAAATCATTAGGCGAGACGGTCTCGTAACTGACAAGAGATTATGCGGAGCACATGGTTTGTCTACGTATATTATACTGGCTGATGCCCGCGACTTCGTCCGCGTGGATTGAAGTTTTTTTGGTTCCCGCGGGAACTCCTTAATTTTCCGAGATAAAAAGTAGCCTTTGTGCTATTCCAGACTATAATCTACCTTTGTGCCGAATTTTGCGGTGCCGTTCAGCTTTTATGGCGTGATTGAGTAACAAACATCCATGCATCCAAACTTTCGCATTTATAATATTGATAATATTATTATAGTTTGTAGAATTATGAATATTTGTAATGTGGACTACGCCCGTTATTTTACTAATCGGTTGTTCAGTGAAAATGTCCATTAGTTTTTAGGTTCTTAGTTATTTTTATTACTTCTTAGGTATTTATTACGTACTCAATTATTAGAGTTTTCATTTCTCATTATGTTTATTTTATTTTAGATTTTTATGTACCTACTTCATAGCTTTAATTTGATATTTTGGCAAGATAATTAATTAATTCATATTTTTTTTTCATTGATCGTTCATTGATTTCATTGATTTTTTTCATTGTATGGAATTATTTTCAGTTAAATAAACCTTTGAAAACGGTAAAATATCCCAGTTTCGAGGAAATGTCACATAAATTGCGCAAAATGTGTCGTGAAATCGGCATTGAATTGTTTGAACCAATCGATAACTTTTTATCACAATATGGTGTAGATACAAACTTACCTACATACCCGTTTCTTCTATTAATTTCGTCCTTTCAGCTAACATTCTTGGTATAGGCGTGAGGGAATGATTTGACGACCTCCCTGATGCCGTGGTGAGTGCTGTGGTCTTAACCACCGAGTTTCTTGCTGGTTCTTCTCGGTAGGAATGGCATTCCGAACCAGTGGTAGATTCACTTGACGATTCAAAAGTACTTGTAAAAGTTTATTTGAATAAAAAACATTTGATTTTGATTTTGATTTTTGAAAGGGTTCCCTGGAGTTTGATTCCCGACTGGGTCAATTTGAGAATTCCGGCAAAAACGTGCCGCCAAGTGACTAAGCTTTCCGGTGAGACTGTTATCTCTCTCTTCTTTCTACGCGTCGTATTCCTCATTCCATTAATCACATAATGGTAGGAGGTTTCTTGGGATAATAATGCGGTGGGTTCTAGGTAGTATTAAACTCTTACCCTCTTATTCATAAACGTGCAATAGCGGTGGAGTAGTTATAATCTGTTTTGTCTTTGTTTGTCAACAGTAATTTGACATTCGAAGGAAAAAGACAAAACAGATTATAACTATTCCACCGCTATTGCACGTTTATGAATAAGAGGGTTAGGTTTTTGTAACGATTATTATCAGATGTTAGTGATAATAACCGGGACCGATGGCTTAACGTGCTCTCCGAGGCACGGAGGAGACGAAAAGGTTATTTTTGAACCTCCAAATTCGGTCACCCATCCAGTTACCGACTTGGGTCAACGTTGCTTAACTATCGCAATTGACTGTTATGCGTTGTCACAACTAGGCCACTCGTCCCTTAACTGTTCTAATTCTCTTTTAAAGATATCAAACATATTAAGACCTGACGATGTCTTGTTTAGCGATTGAGATCATTGAGATTTTACATTGTACCTGTTTTACCGTTAAACTTGCCCACTCCTAACAAACTTAGCGCTAAGTTGCAGGGGAAACAAGTATACTTTAGAAAACAAAAACAAAATAAATAATTCTGTAAGCGGAATGGCAAAAGTGAAAAAGAATATATGAACTTCAGAATAAACCTAATCTTTCTAGTACGAAAAATACGAAATGGTAATGAAAAAACGTTGACAAACACCGGGCCGGGGAAACGTGTCGGAAAATTTTGTAACTCGTTTTCAGTTTTGAAACTAAGTTTTTTTATCACCATATATCGTTCAAATATACTCGCACCGACGTAGTTCAATTGAATATGTTTTCAAAATACTTTGTATGTCGAAAAATAATTAATGGGTGGACAGACAGTTTGCTAAAACCATGTAAAAATTTATACTTAAAGCGTTATAACAAGTAAATTGTTAAATATCATAAAGGCTGTTAAGAATCCAAGTCTTTGTGAGTATTATTTAAAATTTTACTTCTAAACTAATTAGAGTGGTTTCATTTTATTAATTTTGCTCCTGTATTATTGAATATAATACATGAGCAAAATTAATAAAATGAAACCACTCTAAAAGATAAATTGGTAACGACCCGAATAAGTAATCGATACATATGAGAGGATGGTAATGATAAACTTGAAGAATCGTTGATCGTCTCATGGTCTCAGTATCAGTATCGCACTTTTTAAAACACTAACTGCCGCACTTAGAAGAGTCGTTTAATCATTACTTAAGGAACTCCGTAGTACAGATTTTAAGAAATTAATATAGTTAGAGTTCGGCAGTCGAAGAAGTTATTACTTATATCTATCAACGCGAATTCATTCATTCACAAAAAAAGGTTATACATATTATAATATAGATGTCATGAGAAATCTTTATCATTGTATTGATCGTTTTAAATTTTTTCATGACCTGGGATCTATGACAAAGGCGTCAATTCTTATGTTGTTGTTTAAGCTAAACCTGGAGTATCTACATCTTTCTTTTAATAATATTATATTCAAGAAACGATGGATGAAAAATAAAAAAAAACACTCAAACAGATGTACTGTTAACAAGCTGAATAAATAATCGATACAATTGAGAGGATGGTAATGACTAACTTGAATAAAACATCGATGGTCTCGATATCATTTAGCGAACTTCTTTACAGCACTTGGGAAAGTTTTCGCTAACTAAGTTCGCCCTAAACTTATATTTTCTCGTAGATCGTGCCATCGTTAGTACGGTTCGTGACTGTCCTGATTAATTCATTCTAGTGGATGGGAGGCTTTTGTTTTTTCCTTTTTTAGGTCTGTTTGGCTTTGTATTAATTCGACGCCATTGTTCGCGAATGTTTCGGAGTTCGCAATTACGAAAAGCATTAAGAGATGAATAATTAATTATGGGGACGAGTGTATTATTGTTCGTGATTGGACGGGCGTTACGTAATGTTATTTCTGTCATAATTATTATAATTACGATTGTAATTATAAGTTGTAAAATAATTAAGAAGGTTTTTGCAAAATGTATTTAAGCTAGTCGTTTGAGTATGTTATCTTCTTGATTTTTTTTCAAATGCTACGGATTATAATGTAGGATATTGATAGCTTAGTATTAAGATATTGGCCTTCCATTCAGGGAATTCAGTGTTTTAACTCCAAGCCCACACAGCTCTAACTTCTCGAGCTATGTGCGTTTAAAGAAACTTTTACTTTAACTGGTGGTGGTGGACTATGGCCTAAGCTCTTAAAATTTTTGCTTTGAATTTGCGTTGAATGCTATAATGCACCCCAATGCTGCGTTTCTTAGCGCGAAGTCAAGCCAGCCCCTGTGGACCCCAACGTCTATCGACACCTCAAACTATTAGGAGCTATTAATGCCTCGCTTAATTGCCACTTCAGCGTTGTATACCGTCGAGATATGTCGGCTACTTTAATTCAATGACGATGAGTAATTTCACGTGGATGTATACCTACTTAGATGGCTATAAATTTATCAAAATGCTAGTCGTGACTCGTGAGTAGGTACATCCTCTGACTTCACCCGCGATTTAGCAAAGATCCCCACTCGGCACCTTCTACATCATTTAAACATTTATGGTAAATTGTACATTGAAATGCTAAGCGTCCTACGAGGAGCGATGACAAGGATTTACTTCGATATTCTAAGAACTAAGATTTACATAAATAATTCAATATTACAAAGAGGAATGTCGTAATATTTAAATGGCGACAATCGAACGCTTATGTAAACAAACTCATATCAAATACATTTCTATTCAGATTCTGTTGGAACACCTGCCACCTTATCACGAGACGTTAGTCCTGAGACGACTTTCTTTTAAATAAAATTTTAATATAAAACAAGCTGGCTATCTTACTGAAATCACTGGTCAGATCTTTTGGGTACAAAAATTCGGAAATCTTCTTAAAAATTCTTTAAATTTAATGCAAAACCATCAATTACTTCAAGCTTTGAGTTTCATCATACTAAAGTATAACATGATTATTACTATGCTTCCCAAAGATATATATTTATTCCAACTTTTTGTTTATAATTTACTGTTTTTGAGTGTGTGCAATAAAGAGTTTTATCTATCTATCTAAGCTCAGGAGGGTTCTAAAAGTGTATTTCCCAGAAAAAAACAAAAATCACCCGGGTCTTTGATTTATTAACAGTAGGTAATTCAATGCCTATTAAAACGAATAACCATAGAGACAAAAATATGAACTCGAAAAAAAAAACAAAACAAATTAAAATTTTCAAACCCCATTTATTATTTTAGGTATACTGAGCTGCACAATAGCGTAAAACGCATTCATTTTACACAAATTGAAAATTTTCGAACCATTTCGTATATTCTGTAACTAAATCACTGGTAGCCGCCAAACGCAGTTCCACATTTGCACTTTTAGAGGTTGTATTTCTTTCTACTCCATTTGTGAAGAAATTTTCCATTCTTACAGCACAACTTGGTAAAATATCAAATGGAATTGGAATTGCTCTCGAATTGCGCTGTTGTATAAAGCTATCCCTCTTGAGGTGTTGTATTCAAATATGTGAAGTCTTTAGGGGGATTCTTGGATATCGATGCCTATGGTTAGGCATTGTGTAGGTATACATAAATAATTGCTCTATCAAACTACTCATAACTATTCTCTACACCAACATTAAAAATAACTGGGTAAAATAATAATTGGAATTGGAATTATTGTTGATCCGCCCTGTCGTATAAAACAATTCGTCCTCAGATGTTTAAGGGTAGGCATTGGGAATATTTTGATATTTGCATCGTTACCACGTCTTCTAAATATTAATTCTTATCTAACCTTACGAATAACTTCCAAATGTAAATGGAATAGCCTTGAGGGGGATTCTCGGATCCCTTTCAGTAACCCTAACGCCTAAATTCAAAATTCAAAATTCAAAAGTTTTTTATTCACATAGACTTTTTACAAGTGCTTATGAATAGTCGAATAAATCTACCACTGGTTCAGAATGCCATTCCTACCGAGAAGAACCAGCAACCTAACTAACTAAGATTATTGAGTAATTAAAAATAACATTGCATTATTACCACTTCTATACTCTAACTTAAATATCAAATGGAATTGGAATTGCTCTCGATTCGCGCTGTTGTATAAAGCGGTCCTTCTTGAAATGGTTTGCCTTAGCATGCATTTGTATTCAAATATGCGGACCCTTAAAGGGGATTCTTGGATTGCTATTAGTATCGATGCCAGAGTGGCTACTAAGTATTACTATTTCAATAATTGTATTATAAGCATTGTATGCTTCTTAGTATTGTATGCTTATATTATCCATATTAATATTATAAATGCGAAAGTTTGGATGGATGTATGGATGGATGTTTGTTACTTAATCACGCCCCAACGGCTGAACGGATCTGGATGAAATTTGGCACAGAGATAGATTATAGTCTGGAATAACACATAGGCTTCTTTTTATCCCGGAAAATTAAGGAGTTCCCGCGGGAACCAAAAAACCTCAATCCACGCGGATGAAGTCGCGGGCATCAGCTAGTTAGGTATATATTTTGTTGATGGAGTCGTGAGTATTATCTACAAGTATAGTAAAGCATAAAAATGATTGAAATGCTGAAAAAAAAACAAAGTAGCTCATTCTCGTCCAACAGAGCAAGGCAAATTACATGACTATCTAGTCATTTCAGTTGTCAAAGTTCTCCGATCATGATGGAGGAAAATTGGAGGACACACATTAAAAGTAAGTTATAAAAGGTGGTTGGTGGCTGATAGACACACCTTCGCGTGTTATATTAAACTAGCTGATGCCCGCGACTTCGTCCGCGTGGTTTAAGTTTTTTTGATTCCTGCGGGAACTCCTTAATTTTCCGAGATAAAAAGTAGCCTTTGTCACTCTCCGGGTCCTCAACTATACCCATGCCAAAAATCACGTCGATCCGTTGCTCCGTTGCAGCGTTATTGAAGGACAAACCAACAAACCAATAAACCAACAAACCAACAAACAAACACACTTTCGCATTTATAATATTAGTATGATATGGAAATATATTAAAAGGGATAGTAGGGACTACAATGTAGTATGGACTACAATGTATCCCAAAAGAACTCGTATAATATTATAATGTATGGAGCTCAGGGGCTGCAAAGTATAATACGCAAAAACTTTCCCACCGATACTCATACATAAAATTACAATATTCAAGGATCTTGACTATCTCTCCAACTTTTTTCTTATCCAACGGAAGAAATTTCTTTTTCCCTCATGGACGAATGAAACAACTAACTCAAAATGTCCTATATAATATTTTTAGTATGTAAATATGAATGTGCTTTATATACTCAAATATCATGCATGTTACAATTATCGACATCCACTTAGGGAACCAATTCGGTCTCCTCACACCTAGTGAGACAAGCTTCGAAGGTCCATCAGCTCACAGCAAAACACCCTCGAACTATCACACAAAGCACACAGCACTACACATCAACGACGGTGCATCAGCCTGCGGCCGAACGCCCTCTTACTGTAATCTCCCGAATTGTTAGGAGTAATGTACCTCTTCCACTACAACAGTCAATATACTCAAATATCATCGCAGCCCAAAAGATTTTACTGGATCTGCCATTGAATTAATTTAAAGACTGTGTAAAACAGAATATTTTGTTAAGTTATATTGGGAAGGTTTGCTACGAAAAAAATATTGACTTTTCATAGCAAACCTTCAATGGTTAAAAATGTGTGTCAGTGGTTTTAATATTATGATAGCAACTGCGTTAGATAATAGTAGGAATGATGCCTTTGGCAAGCGCGTAGGCCGTAGGATGCGTAGGCCTACGTTAATATCTCTAACATCTCTCATTGTATATTATCATATTATCACTTTATTTTACTCTCTACGCTCTCTACACGGAAAAATATTAATAATGAATATTTGTGGCTCCTAATATTTACCCTTTCCACGATAGTTTGCCATGCGTTTAATTTATTACCCAGTCATTTATGGTCGTTTTATTCAAACGACTGTGACAATCCGACCCGATGTGCTTCACCTTTTCAAAACGTGGGCGTGACCGTCGACTTTGACGTCATGCGACTTCCTACACCGAAAACCCCCAAGTAGCAATAATTTGCCAACACGAAATGCACCATATGATACGGATATACAGTATATTTTCGTATACAACAGCTTCAGTTAAGCCTTTACTCCCGTTTGTATGGTTAAGCCAACTTATGTAGGCGGTTTCCATCGTTTGTCCACGATTGTCCGCTTAAGTTCAGAGGTCGGAAATCCATTATTTTTAATTGAATTAGGTACCTTAATTAAAAACTGCCTAAAAATACAAATAAATATAACATTTTATGCTGTAACTGGCATCTGTCTGTGTGTTTTTTTAAAGTCTGGTGGGTTGATGGGTTGGCATATTCCAAAGATGCACGTTATCTTCTGCATTTTCATAAAAATGAAAAAGCAAACTGACATACACACATCCACAACAGGACAAAGTTGATTCGTTCCCTTCAGACGTGAAAACAGATTTTGACTTGCCCGGTCCTTGGGCACTTCAGATCGTCCGCTTTTATGGTTTGGATTAGGCGTCAATAAAAAAAATCCGCGATTCAAGACTGCAGACTACTCAATTCCTCCGCATAGCATGGTCTATTTGCTTAAGCCGCAAACAGATATGGAAGCTAATCATGTAGGAACTGCTGAAACTTTAACCCGCAACTATATCCCATATACCACGATCTAACAAACCGCACAAAATCTTAGGGCCTTAACACATGGGCGTTTTACGAGCGTGAAAGATTTGCGAACGGTTATTAGTAACACTCATTCAATAGCACTTGCATATTAACTGTTCATGCTGCTTCGTTGACTTATAGACCTTGCTTATTTAGTTGCAGGGAACGTGAAATGACTGCAGTTTCCATTCAAAAATGTATCATTAGCACGGTAATGTGATACCCTAGTACTTCGGTGAGCATGTAAATCTGTTGTTAATACGCCTGTACCCTTACTCTGAGATTGATCGAATTTAAAATACGGTCTCACTAAGTGAGGTGAATTACATTTGCATCAAACCAAAATGAATCTTAATCTTATTAATTTAGAGCTCAATTTCGTGTATGCATTCACAAAATGCTTCGAAATTTGAATCGGTTGCACTGAATTTGTGGCTTTAAATCAAGAGTTTTTGGGTCCATTTTAGTTTGACGCAAATGTGATTCACCTCACTTAGTGAGACCGTATTTTAAATTCGATCAATCTCAGAGTAAGGGTACAGATCTCTTTCCAGTCATATTGAATTGTTGTCCCATCAGACTGGAGTAAGAGAAAGTTCACCTATAGCTACAATGTGAGCATAATATTATTTTTAAATAGTTCCGGCAAGATGTTCATTCATGTAACTAATGGTTCGTTATTTGCTTCCTCGATGAATATGACAAAGAGTTTGTGCACAAACTTAGGCACTATTATATTCTCTGCGTATTTGGCTTGGTCTCTGTTGAGATTTTCAGCCATGACCAAATATCGGCTATGGGAACTATGCAGTATAGCGTGCCTTGGAACATACGCTGCAAGAACGTTCTACGCCCGTCTCCCTGGGAAACGCTTGCAAAATGCTGGTGTGTTAAAACCCTTAGTTTTTGAAACAGTGCCAAGTTACTGAACTGGTTAAATTCCGTTCAAAGCGATTGCATCCATTGTTACCTTAAGTTTGCGGTTAGGAAATGTAAGCTTTGTTCAATTCGTGCGCTCCGAGATTACTTTATCCTATCCTTTTACTGTTTAGTTAGACAAACAAAGCTCGCTCGATCCTTTCACTTGGTTAAATATTTATTTTAATACCTATTACTTATATCTGCTGCCTGCAGTGATGCCCGCAGGTCTTGCTTGCACAAGTTACTGCATTTAACAAGGAAATGCAGTAACTTGTGCAAGCAAGATAAATAATTAATACTGTTTTACATTTCTCTCATAATTTCAACCCATTTCCGGCTCTCTAGTCTCTACTGAGCACGAGGCAAAATGAGAAAGAAGGGCTTGGCCGTGGTCCACCACGTTGGCCACGTGCGGTTCGGCAGACTTCACACACCTTTGAGAACATTCTGGAGAATTCTCGGATCAAAACATCTTATGGAAACCTGCACGGTGTATGCACCATGTTTTGATTCGCCGTTAAAGCTTAAATATCCCTTATATTTAATTTCTTAAAACGCATGTAACTCCATAAAGTTGAGGTGCGTGCCCGGAGTCGAGCTACCAGAAAACTCAAAAGGAGGCCGAACGGCTAAACCTAGACTAATACCGCTTTTGAGATATCTCTAGTTAGATTAAATAACATTTTAGCAATCGTTAGTCTGAGCTAAATCAGTATAATAACGCTTTCTCACGGCGTTTACGTAGACAAAGCTTTGCAAAATCCGCAAGAGATAATTTTGTCGCGAATTCTCAGGATGCAGACCTGTCCAAGTTTTAGCAGAATCCTATCCATTATTTCAATCAAGAAGATTAAGAAAACTCGGAAATTAGGAACCTACCCTTTTCTTTTAAAGAGCTACATTAAACGTCCTTCGCTCCAAATGTAAATAATGGTAGATTGAAGGCGAAATCAAGCGTTTTTTCCCAGACTTTTCCTCTTAAGGCACTTAAATAAAGTAATCAAAACTGCCCCATAACTAGAGGAATGTCCGGCAGTAAAATCTAAAGGCCTAATAACATGCGACATTGGACAAAAACAAAGGCGGGAAAACATTCTTGACACGTCTCAGAAATAAAAACCATCGGTTCTTGGGGGTAAAATCTGCCATTTGACGGACTTCACGCAACACTGGGTTTTACTTAGCCCTGACTTTGGAGTACGTTTATATGGAATCCTTTCTGTAACTATGAATGCTGATAGTGCTAATTAATTAAAGTTAAATAAATAGATCTTTATTGACCAACACATTCTCTAAGTACCATTTAACAAATTAATTATGTACTCTACTTAATTTAAAGCAATGGCCACCTCCTTAGCCTGTGTCACAGCATGATATGTATGTGCCTACCATATCGCAACGCTGATTTAGGAGGGGCCCGATATTAGTGCAAAATTCTTGAACATAATCGGTATCTTAAAAATACTGCAAAATATTGCAAATCATGTCAACAACGCTAAAATTGCAAGCCAAAGTTGAAGCTTTCAATAAAAAGGACTATCATTGCATTGCGAAGTACCACTGTCAGGATTGTGGATAGAAAAAAAAATGTTGAACATCAAATCTGAAGCACGTTCTGTAAACGGTCGTCCGTGCGTCACGGCCGTGGAGAAAATCAACGGAATTGATCTGTACTCGACATGTCCGAAAAAATACCTACGTCTGCTACTAACAGCAAAATATTATTCGTTAGCTGTTCAGGTAGAGGTTATGTAATAATAGGGTCCCTTGTTGCCTAAATTGGATGAGCATTTTGTGCGTATGGAAATTTTTATCATATTATGAATATTAGAATTTTTTGTTGTGGGCTTTATTCAGGTGTCTATTTTGAATCAAACTAGTCAGAATAATGTTACAGTCATAGACATAGAATTTTTTTGATGGTTACAGTCATTAATTTCTACCTGACATTTCTGATTTTTCTAACTTTAATTACCAAATATCAAACTATCATTAAACATCAAATTATAAGGTAACGCCGGATACGTCAGCTGTAAGTAAAATAAATATTAAATAAAAAACCGGCCAAGTGCGAGTCGGACTCGCGCACCGAGGGTTCCGTACAAACCTGGGCCCCAATCATGTAAGAATTGTCCATCAAACGTTAAAGATTTTTGTCAAAGTAAAATAAACCATAAATGCATTGAATTACAGCTCAATTTCGTCTGCCCATTCTTATACGTTTAGGTATGTACGATACCCTAAACGTATAAGAATGGGCAGACGAAATGCATGGGCATGTTATGGTTTATTTACTTCGCCGCAGATTTTTAACGATTTCATCGGTCATCCTTACATGATTGTGGGGCTGTAGTAAGTTTTACGATTTATGACGTATTAAAAATAAAAATTACGTTTGTTGTATGGGAGCCCCCCTTTAATATTTACTTTATTGATATTTAATTATTTATTTTGAAAGGTAATATACAAGTTAATATTCTGTGAAAATTTGAACCGTCTACCTGTTACCGTTTTTAATATTGAGCAAAAAAATACGAAAAAAACACGTTTATTGTATGGGGACCCCCCTTAATATATATATTTTTTTAACTTTTAGTATTTGTTGTTATAGCGGCAACGGAAATACATCATTTGTGAAAATTTCAGCTTTCTAGCTATCACGGTTTATGAGATACAGCCTGGAGACAGACAGACAGACAGACAGACAGACAGACAGCGGAGTCTTAGTAATAGGGTACCGTTTTTACCCTTTGGGTACGGAACCCTAAAAAGTACCTATAATAAAAATTAAATAGAAATGTTTTGAGAATTTTGGTCCAAAACGCACTTCAAATCTTCTGCACTGCGGGTTTCTGGAAATCTCTTAACTTTCTTGAATACATACGATACAATACCGAATACAAACCAATTATGGCTATGGGCTTAATAGGTATATCTGCCAACCCATGGCCTTATTACCATCGTAGTCTGCTTTATCACATAACATGTGAGATCGCAGTCAAGGGCTAACTTCTAGTGGTTAAAAAAACCTGACACACTTTTGCACTATAAAATCTTCTATAACTATACTTCTATACTAATATTATAAATCCGAAAGATTGGATAGATGGATGTTTGTTACTCAAACACGCTAGAACGGCTGAACAGATCTGGATGTTTGGCACTGAGATAGATTATAGTCTAGAATAACACATAAGTTACTTTTTATCCCGGAAAAACCAAATACACGCGGAGAAAGTCGCGGGCATCAGCTAGTAGTTTATAAGTCTACGTTAAGATTGGCTGCCACAGCCGAAATTTGATCACGTGAATAATATTGTAACGTTTTCAGAACCCTTGTCACTCCAACACGAACGTGAGCTCAAAACTAAGTAGAAGTGAGGAAAACACGGCCAAAATAAATAATTCCGAAGCCTGATTTTTATTACATAAATTTTCCGTCACATATCGTGAAAGAAGTAAGTGTAACGAGTGTTTCCGCCATTTTTCTCCAACATAACCGCCATGCCGCCATCGCTGCGACCTGTCAAGGAAATTTATTGATACGGATAGGCGCAGCTGACAATTTCCCCTTTTTCTTTATGTTTCGGAAATTTTCCTTCCATATTATGAATCAAGTAGTTACGTTACGCTCTACTAGATAATGTCCGTGAATTTTCCCTCAAAAAATAAGTAGGGTTTGACCATGTTCCACCACGCAAGCCAAGTAGCTAAGTTTGGCAGATTCGAGACCTCTCGGGCATGTAGTTTTCCACTCTATTTTTTTTTCTTTCATGTTTATAGCAAGTGATACCTATTTAATTACTAAAAGCACGCATAGCTCAGAAATGTTAGAGGTGCTAGCCTGGAAATCGAACCCCGGACCGCCCGAACAGGAGGCCAAACGATGAAACCAGGCTACCGGAACTCTTTAATTATCACATACTAGCTGATGCCCGCGACTTTTTCCGCGTGGAATAAGTTTTCTTGAAATTCTTACGGGTACTCCTTAATTTTTCGGGATAAAAAGTAGCCTCTGTTACCTACTCTGCAAGTCCTCAACTATACCCATGCAAGAAATGTCGATCCGTTGCTCTGTTGCGGCGTGGCTGAAGGACAAACAAACAAACTAACAAACACACTTCCTCATTTATAATATTACTATGATTCGCGATTGGCGAGGATATTAGGGATAGGTGGATGGATTTGAAGCTATACCAATTAATTGATTAAGTTATGGGAAAAGGTATAACACGTAGATAGCTAGTCTCAAAGCCAACGCAATTTGGTCGCACCCACCTCTGAATACCTCTAAAACTCTTTCGCAGTTGGCCAAAATCCATTGGCACAGCAATGATACCACAAATCCAGCCATCCACAGCAATTGAGATTGTCGCAATGATTGACGCAGCTTCTCCGTAATCGGCCTTAGTTCTTGTTATTTCCGTCACAATAGTAACTGAATACATAAATAAATGATACATACAGAGGGATTGAAAACTAATTCCTGTTTACATCGAGGGTTGTCAGATTTATTTACGATCTCTCCATCCAATTTCCCATGAGATATAAACTCTACGCATCTCAACGTCTGCGTCAGTCCTACTTACCATATTCCAGTGGGTTACCCTATAATAACGATGTTTATATACCTTTAGCGCATTTTTAGATATCCGTTGTGATACATAGGAATCTTTGTTAGTTTTATCTAGTCCATTGCGGCACAGCTTTATAAAATAAAACTATTTAGTGAAAACACTACGGACCAAAAAAAAATGTCTGGCAGATACCAATTTCCGAGCGCCTGTGTGTTTAACCTAATAAGTGTCAGTTTTCACGCGTTTTGACCTGTCCTGTCCGTAGTCCTTGTTTGATAAACGAGTTACAAAATATTGAAAAAATAAAATTTCAGAGTAGGTACGTAGGTACCTCATTTTTTAAGGCTCCGTACCTCAAAAGTAAAAAAGGAACCCTTTTATGATCACTGCGTAAGTCTTCCTAGGTCTAAGATGGTAGCGGGCTAACCTGTTAGGCGTATGGCAGTTATATTAAATTTAGTTATATTGAAATTGGTATCGTAGGTACAGGAACGCTAAATCGGTAGCTAAACGCTACCTATCGTAAGGTGGTCAGCCAGGGCTAAAACCTCCCACCAGATCAAACCAGAGAAAGTTCTTATCTTACATATTCCCAAAATATTGTCTGCTGGGGACCGAACTCGGGACCTCCCGCTTGTAAGACAGCAGCACTCATTCTTGCATCAGGGTGGTCCTTATGTAACGTTTTAAGCATGACTGATCAAATTGATCCACGCCTATCAAATAAATAATAAATAATATTTATTTGCCGGAATATGGGTACAAAATAGGTCTTAAAGTGGTAATTCCCTTAACATATTCTACCATAATATGATGGTGTGCAAATTGTTTGTTTTTAAAGTATTTAAATTAAATTAGTTCATAAAATCATTGAAATAAAAATAAAATTTGCGATTAAACTACATTACATTTGATAAAAATAGCAAAATACTTATTTAAAATTATTAAAAACATTAAGATACATACACATCAGCTAAATGTTAAATTTCACCGTAATAAAATACAATTTAATAATTTGATATATCCTTATCAGCTAGGTAATCCTTGATGTCATAGTAATTTTTATTCATTAAAATATTATAAATTTTATTTTTAAATACTGTCAAAGGCTTCTCTCTTAGATTGTCGGGTAGTTTGTTAAATAATATAACGGCCATGCAATACGCGCTTTTTGAAAATAGCGTAAGTTTTTGGGAGGGTATGCAAATTTTGTTTTTTCGGCAAGTTCTTAAGTTTTCGTTATTGTTATGGATGGGAAATATGTAACTGTGTTTTTTAACAAATAAAAGTGTTTGGTAAATGTATAAACTTGGTAATGGTAAAATTTTATATTTCTTGAATAGTGGTTTGCAGCTATCTAAGAAGTGCGCTCCAGTTAAAGATCGAATACAAGCTTTCTGCCTAATGAATACTTTATTGGCATTGACAGAATTACCCCACAAGATTAGGCCATATTGCAATAAAGACGACACATACCCATGATATGCAAGTAAAGCGGTCTTCATGTTCGATGTTCGGCTCAGTCGTCTTAGGACATACGCAAATCGATCAAGCCTTCCACACAATTTTTCTACATGGTCTTTCCAGTTACAATGTTTGTCTAACAAGAGGCCAAGGAAAGATACAGTATCGACTTCTTCTATGGGCGAGGAATTAAGTTGAATACGTAGATTAGAACCAGTACTATTATAAGTGAGGAATTGGACTAACTTAGTTTTATTAATATTTACTGACAAATTGTTAGCGTTCAACCATTCCCCAGTTTTCTTTAACATTTTATTGATTTCGTCTTCCAGCATGTTTTTATCTTGACATTTTACCGTGATTGTAGTGTCATCAGCGTAGAGAGTGCATTTGTGGTCTATTTGGTCCGGTAAATCGTTGATATACAATAAAAAGAGTAACGGTCCCAGTACACTTCCCTGGGGTACACCGTACGGATTTTGGCATTTAAATGGACATCGATATCGACCACAGTGATCATTTTGTACTTGTTGAATTTCTACACACTGCTCACGATGGACTAGATAGCTCTCTAGCCATTCAAGCCCCTTTCCTCGAATCCCATAGCGCTCTAGCTTAGCCAATAATATTTTATGGGAAACAAGATCGAATGCTTTTGTCATATCGAGGAATATAGACACAACAGACATTTTTTGATTTAAGCTTTCCGTTATAATTTTGTTTAATTCAAAACATGCTAGTGTAGTGCTACTATTTTTCCTAAATCCAAATTGCTCTGATTTTAATGTTTTATTGTAATCTAGAAAAGCAGTTATTTTGTTATACATTATTTTTTCGAATATTTTAGATAGGATAGGAATTAATGTTATGGGTCTATAATTATTTAAATTGTTCTTATCACCTTTTTTGAATATTGGTCTTACTATAGAAAGCTTTAATTTTTCCGGGAATATACCGTCTAAAAATGAATTATTTATTATGTGGCTTAGCGGTGTCGACAGACAATCAGCGCATAGTTTAATCATTTCAGTGTTTAAATCATCGTAGCCAGTTGACTTTGAGTTTTTTAGTCCTAAAATTGTTTTTCGCACATCGTTTGCATTGACAGGAGTAACATAGAAGGTGTTTAGGTTGTTACTGATAGATCTATATGTATAAAATGTATTTTTGGAGGATGTTGGATTCATATTACTTATGTTAATAAAATAGTCATTGAATGCATTTGCTATTAAGATAGGGTCAGTAAGGTTTTTGTCATCCGGGCTGTTAATCTGTTTTATTTCTTTGTCAACTTCAGGTAGATCGACTTTGGAATTAACGATGTTCCACGCTGCCTTGCTTTTATTTTTGGATTTCAATATGTATTTATTATTAGAAATAGACTGTGATTTTTCTATACATGCCTTTAATAATTTTAAGTAGTTAAAATAGTTTATTCTGTTCGACCGCTTGTTTGATCAACATCGATCGACGTCAGTCGAAAGGATAACAAAATATTACTATCTCATAAAAATACCTCGAGAAGCTTGTTTATTATAAGTGTACCCACGACGGACTACATATTTTATGATACATCTTTATGGGAAATTGTATGGAATTTATCGCCCTATAATTTTGAATGTTCTGACATAATGACGTACGAATTGCTATGACTTCTTAACATTTTGTATACAGTATATTTTGTATTTTGTATCATCATCATCGATGTAATGCTGAGCCTGAGATGGGCTAGGCCATAATCTACTACGCTCGCTAAGTATGGATTAGCAGAAATGAAAAACTTTCTGAAGACTCTCAGGTATGCATGATTCCTCACGAGGTATTCCTTCACCATTATAGCAAGTTATATTATTAATTTCTTAAAAAGCCCATTGCTCCGAAGTAAGAGGTGTTTGCATGGGATTAGGAGCCGAAGCTTTAGTAACCATCATGCTATCACTGCTTCAGATGAATGCTCTCTCAATTGTTATACTCGTAGAGCAAGATCCCGCAACAATCAGACCTTCGTTATTTTATTAAAGCTGAAAGTTTTTGTATGTATGTCTCTAATAGACGTCAGACGTAGAAGCTTAATACTTTAACGAATTTGAGGTGCCACCTTTTCTACCTGATACCTTCCAAAGCAACCGCGATCCAAACTTCATAGTCGGGGATCGTTTATAAGACTATTAGAGACATACATACAAAAACTTTTAGCTTTAATAAAATAACGAAGGTCTGATCGTCACGGGATCTTAGACTATTACCTTGCTAAGTTACTTACACAATACTAATACACAAAGATTTTTTTTTTTTTTTTTATCTGATTTATTTGGGGGCTTTTCTTCACAAAGATAAGATACTATCTCTTTTCACTCCATCCAAGTACTTACCATTGAATCTTGTAATATTGCGAAACTCGGAATCACCTCAAGTCTCGGCGAACATAACCTCAAAACTGGCATTGTTACATAGTATATAAATATAAGTAAGTATAACCACGCCGTTCCGCTGCCGTCGCATTCACAGCCAACGAGGTCATCCTAGCCAGAGCATACCGTAAATATTAGCTCATTTTTACCGACTAGGGATTAGTTCTTTAAAAAAATGTTACATTTTTTATACATCTACGGACTGGTGTTTTTTAAATTGTTACCTCGGAACTAACTTAGTCTATATTGATATAAAGTATTAATTCGATAGTTTAGCCGTCTGTCTGTTCTTTTGATTGTTAAATTTTCACGGCCCATTGCATTTATGGCTGCGCTAGAATTTTTAAATTCTAAGATTGTAAAGTGGGATAATACGTCTCGACACCCATAATATCTGCGTACTGAGTTTCATGAACAAAAGATGGCTGTGCGTTTTTATACAACCGCGAGGTCGTTGCTCTCAGAATAGTACTGCGCTGCGCTTCTCGTAGCTACTCATGGTTGTAATGATCACTGAACTTGAAACGAAGGTTATGCCAGTTTTCTGTATAAAAAAGTAACTGCTTAGATTTTTCTCGGCTCTTTTCTAACTTATACCGGAGGTAGAGTCATGAAAATACTATTATGGGAGCCATAACTATTTTATTGTAATAATTATTGTAATTTTTGATTTTTTTAAAAAGGGCAACCACCGAGTTTTTGCTGGTTCTTCTCCATAGAAATGCTATTCCGAAAATGCGGTAGATTCATTCGACGATTCAAAAGTTTTCATTCTTTCTTGTAAAAGTTAATTTGATTTTTGATTTGAACTAGGTAGGCCCGACTGTGCACTGAAAAAAGTCGAACGAAGGATCTAAAGTGGTTTTGGTTTTATAAACTAAAGGTGTTTTAAAAACTAAACACTCGATCTAATTTAATTATTCTATGAACCAATGGATTTGGCTTAAACTTGCGCGTAGGTATCACAAAACATTATCATCTGGTTTTCACTTCATTCAAATGCTGATTCATTAATGCTTCAAAAGTTGCACCAATCTTTAGGTTAACGGATTGACAAAATGTCAGAGTAAGTGAATTCGAATGGCCATATCGAAGTGCGTTTGTCTAGCCTTCAAGGCGTTGCTTACTTATCATAATTTTGCACGTAGGTTTTCTTTATGACGTAGAAAATAAAATATATAATATACTATATACCTCTATCTTACCTTTACCCTAAATCACAACTCACCTCACAAATATGGCATTTCAAAAATTGATCCAAGGAACATCTATAGTTAAGAAAGTGTCTCAAAAATCGTGGTTTCATGTAAGGAATAAAAAGTATGCCACACTCATTCATGATAAATTAATCGTTTTGCATAAAAAACGACCGTAATCTAGTTTCGTCTTCAGACTCAGATGACGGCAAAAATCTACCTACGAGTAGAAAGAACCGTGATGTTCAGCACGCTGATATATCGCTGGCCTACTTTTCAGACTGTATGTCCCTAAACTGTGAATGCGAGGCGTCCCTGTGAGGCGTCCTCACATGAAAATATGATGCAGACACAGAATTCTAAATAAGGATAGAGACGTTTCTCTATCACTTTAAAGAAAGAAAAAACGTTTAATAACAACATACTCCTACAATGAAAATAAAAATGAAAAAGAAAAAATATTTTTTTCATAATACATTAATAACAAATCATTGTGGCACTATTATCTTTTTATACATAAAAAAACCAGGATAACACTTAAAAAGTGTGTGGCACAACCTGAAAAAGGTGCTGGTTCAGTACATTGCGTATTAATAAAAGTCATACAGCACCGTTTAATGATCGTCATCACCTCTGATTGCTTAACATTCTTCTGCTATTGGCCAAATTATTATGCATATATTTTTGCATGGATATATAGTTTAATGTCTGGATACTGACATATTATACTTAAAAGAGACATCTAGGGCTTGTTTTTATGCCGGAAAATTAAGAAGTTCCCACTGAATTATAAAACAACATACGTGAACAAAGCCGGTCTTCATCAAGTAATATTTAAATGTGTGTTGTACTTGTCCTAAAGACTAAATTACAAAAGAAGCCAGTAAATTACGGAATTAGTCATGCATATTAGCAGTATTAGTCATATTTCTATTTTTATTTTAAATTCAGTGTATGTAAAGTACCTGAGCGAGGCAACGACCGCTCATCCTTTATGAAACGTAAGTAATAGAGATTATTTTCATACAAATTATGCTCGAGTTAGACTTTAATGCGTGGCTTTTGAGGTCTTTGTAATGGAGCAAAAGTTTAATATTTTATTGAATGATAAGGAAGTTAGCTCTTGAGTGCGATTTCACCTAGTAATGTTCTATGAGTCTAAGGGCTAAAATAAGTACACTACGTACTTATCAGGACAAAACATGCGCACGATTTGCTCGCGTCGTATAGGAAGCACGTTTCATCCTGTCGCAGTGGTTTGTGCATATAAAAGTGCATGTCAGGACTTGTTGTCCGTAATGTATTTTTGCCCTAAGATGAAAGTGGACTAACCTGTTAGGATTATAATATGCCGCATAATCGTTAACTAGCTTAAACGCAAAATCGCTTGGCGATATTATGGACTTGCAATATTTTTGTACACAATCAGCCTGGTCGTTTGGCGCGGAAATGAACTAAAATCCTTGTTTCCTTTTGTGTATTCACTGAATTCATCATGCATCATCATCATCATTCATAATCATCATCATTCATCATCATCATCATTCATCATCATCATCATTCATCATCATTCATCATCATCATCATTCATCATCATCGAACACTGAATTCAGAATCGCATTTATCATAATTCATTAGAATATGCTGCCAGCTAGTGCGTAATTAAATTTTAAAACTATACCTATACTTACGTAACCTTTTTATACTCTTTTGATATTTTGTCTTTTACACAGAATTATTATTTTACTAGCTGATGCCCGCAACTTCGTCCGCGTGGTTCAAGTTTTTTATTCCCGCGGGAACTCTTTAATCTTCCGGGATAAAAAGTACATCAAAATCGTTTGAAAATATAGGACGTGAAAGCGTAAAACAAACTCACATTCGCATTAATTAATAATAGTTAGGGTTAAGGTTGATAATTTTTATCGCCATAAAAAAAGCAATTAAGCTTTTATCGTCCGTATTGTATATACTATAAAGAAGCCCAAATTGTATTGTTTTTAAGTTTTCTCTGTATGTCTGTTTGTCTGTGTATCTGTCTACCTTTGTTAAAAAAGTTCAATACTTATTTTTCATCATGCCCTGCCTGAAAATAGGTATCAACGTTACCAATGTCCTGCGCTTGCCACTGCCATGCGAAGCCGGTTTAGATCGAGTACAATATAATAACATACTATAGCATACTACGATAAAGTATTAATTCTACCATAGCCGTCACTATAAAAAGTCTAGAAGCCAGCACAGTACTATTAGAAAAGACACATAAAGTGTGCACTATTACACTCAGACGTACATTAAGACCGGGATTATATATAGTTAGTTCTGAGGCGAAATGTGCTGTATTAATACAATAAATCTTGCCGCACAAAGGAGTTCGGCGAAATAAAATGTTCCCAGAACTAGCCTGGGTCGGAAGTTTTGTGAATTATGACGTAGGACTCGGCTTTTCATATCCCGCTTTGGGTTTTATATGATCCGCCCAATTAATTTTGTAGTGCTAGTTCATTATTATAATTTACCTAGATGATACCCGTGACTTTATCCGCGTGGATTAAGGTTTTGAGTCGAGTGAATATTTTCCAGGATAAAATGTAGCCTATATAAATCAGTGATAAACGATACGATAGTATACCGAGTATACGATCTCTATTCCACAGCCAATTCTACAATCAATTTCATACATCAAATATTAGTAAGTTAAGATTGGAAATGCACGTTAAAATGGATGGATGGATCGTCCGCAATGGAATAAAAAAATGATAGGAAATCTTTGAGTTTCCGAGATTAAAAGTAGCCTACGTTTAGTCTTCAACTATAATATGTTAAAAATAACGTTGATTCCTTGCTCCATTGTGGCGAGTCTCGTGGTATGCGATCAGCGTTAATGGAATAAGATTTTGATTTCAATTACAAGTCACAATAAGCCAAAACAAAGTAATTAATATAAAAGGGGGATTGAAAAATAAGAGGTAAAATATCGCCAATAAATATATCCGAAGCTATTATTACTATGGCGGGAATTCAGAAAATAATCGTTAAAATTGATAATAATAAAATTTATCAATACTGCACTTTATGACTACATCGTTATCTGAATGGAGCTGGTCGTAGATTTAATATGTTATTGCTCTGTAGGTATGTGATTGTGCTATTGGAGACCTATGTTATTGTTTTTTTTATTGGTTCGAATGATTTTGTCCTGTGTGTAAGAATACCTACCGATATCATTTTTTCTGCAACTTCATCCGTTTATGTTAAGACCTTTAAAAATATTATGAATTTTAGTCTAGTTTTACACTGTAGAAAAGGTAAACAAATCCTAGATCGGGGTTCGAATCCTGGCAGGGTGAATTTGGGAATTTATAATTTCTGAATTTTCCCTGGTCTGGCCTGGTGGGAGGCTTCGGCCGTGCCTAGTTACCACCCTACCGGCAAAGACGTGCCCCTAAGCGATTTAGCGTTCCGGTACGATGCCGTGTAGAAACCGAATAGGGGTATGGGTTTAATTAACTGCCATGCCCCTACCAGGTTAGCTCGCTACCATCTTAGACCGCATCATCACTTACCATCAGGTGAGATCGCAGTCAAGGGCTAATTTGTAGTGGGGAAAAAAAAAAACACATAATATAAAAATACGATAATAATAAAGTATGATACGCCCGCTGTTTCTTCCTTCCTTTAGGATTTTGGAAAACCGCGTATTTTTTGTGATTATCCGGGATAAAAGCTATAAAAATATCTCTATACCCAATTTCAGAAGGTGAACAAACAAACACACTTTCGCATTTATAATATTAGTATGATTTGTATTTAAAACTAGAACCTATTTATACCCATCCCAAAGGATTGAACATTAGAATAGGGGTCACGAGGGCTGTATTAACCCTTAGAGGCACCATTACAGTAACCCCTGACAAACTATCCCCATTTTGTCTGTAAAAGAGAAATATGGCGGTGACCTTTTTGATGACCTCCGTGGCGCAGTGTTGAGCGCTGTTGCCTTAACGTGCGGAGGTCCCGGGTTCGATCCCCGGCAGCGTTTGGAAATTTATAATTTCTGAATTTCCCTGGTCTGGCCTGGTGGGACGCTTCGGCCGTGGGTGAGTTACCACGCTACTGGCAAAGACGTGCCGCCAAGCGATTTAGCGTTCCGGTACGATGTCGTGTAGAAACCGAATAGGGGTATGGGTTTAATATAACTGCCATGCCCCTAACAGGTTAGCCCGTTACCATCTTAGCCTGCATCATCACTTACCATCAGGTGAGATCGCAGTCAAGGGCTAACTTGTAGTAGATAAAAAAAAAAAAAAGAATAGTCTCAAAGAACTTCGATCAGACGTATTATGAGATATTGTTGAATTGGTATATTTACCCTCGGAAGGAAGTGGTTTCCACGATACAGGGAATCCTAGTGTGGAAACCACTGCCCCAATAGTTATAACTGAAGATATTGTAACGTGTGTTTCAAACAAATAAATGATTTGAAATAAATGAATTGAAATTGAAATTGTCAGTAGAATAATTAATTAATATCTATTTTGCGATTATTAAATTGAATCATCATACTAATATTATAAAAGTGTGTTTGTTTGTTGGTTTGTTGGTTTGTCCTTCAATCACGCCGCAACGGAGCAACGGATCGACGTGATTTTTGGCATGGGTATAGTTGAGGACCAGGAGAGTGGCACAGGCTACTTTTTATTATCAAAGAGAAAATTAAAGAGTTCCCGCGTGAATCAAAAAAAAACTTAAGCCACGCGGAAGAAGTCGCGGGCACCAGTTAGTAATTAAATAAATTAGAACATATACTTACTGCTTATGGGATTGCTTCAGCTTATATAGTGGAATGAATTATGTTATTTAGTTGTTAGTGCGGCTTCCTTGCGGGCCCTGATATAGACGGGAAGATATACCTACCTACATTACACTTATGTTACTCAATACACTAAAAAGCTAAAGAAGTAAGTCAGTAAGTACGAAAGGTACAAATGAACTTCAGGCTATATTAATTAAACAATGCTCATTCCCATATATCTCTTTTACAGGCAAGAATTACTGTAATTGCGCCTTATGGGTTTAATCTTGAAATCTTCGACCCTTTATAAGGGGAATGCTTCTTATCTTGTAACTTAGGAGATTGCATAGAGTTAAAGCCGCTTGAACTGAAAAAGACGCATTATCCAGTAGGTACCTACTGAAAAATTTGTTCAGGGTTTTGGGTGAAAGAAAACTACAGAACGGAGAGGTAAAAGCGTCCGTGCGAAACGTCTGCGGAGGAGAGGACGACGTTTTACCTTGTCTTCTAGTGTGCGCGTGCGTCAAATTACATTACATGGACTTTTTGTCGGCCAGACAATAATTATTATTTATGTTTCCGCTCTTTGTCTAAGCCGTTGTAAATACAGTCACAAAGTAATTACAAAAATCCATTAAAATCCCTAACCTACCCATACTTAATATTATTAATGCGAAAGTGTGTGTCTGTCTGTCTGCTACGCTTTCCCGGCCCATCCTTTCAACTGATTTTGATGAAATTTGATACAGAGGTAGGTTACATCCTGGAGAAGGACATATTTTGATACTCTTTATCCCGGAAAATCACACAGTTCTCGCGGGAATCAAAACCTAGTACATACCTAATTATTTTGTTATTTATGGTTATTTCTTTGGTAATATTATAAGTATGAAACACATTTTAAAACCAATGAACCGACGCGACGGACCGTCAGCGTAAAGTATAAATCGCGCTAAGAGCCATGCCACTGTAAGTTGTGCACTGACACATTTCCTAGATTTTATCTAAAAATATACCTTCCCTCGCTGCGCTTTTAGTGGCTATGTTACGAGGTCCTTTTTTATATGACAGCTACTGTTACTTATTCGTCGTAGAATATAATAGTAGAAGGTCTTTCTTAAAAGTGTTTGTCTGGTGGGAGGCTTCGGCCGTGGCCAGTTACCACCCTACCGGCAATAGCATGAGGAAACTATAAAAAGTGCACCACGTTTGCGTAATATACCTACTATAATTAAGGGCTACTATAAGTAAGGACTTGCCGCAGTGGTTGAATTCCAGTCAGGAGGACATTGTTATGAAAGAAAGTAACAAAGAAAAATCTTTATTTGAGGCACTGCACAGTAATAAACTTAAACTAAACACTTAACACATACAAAATCAACTGTATTGTATTGTGCCTCTCAGGCACGAAACCACTATGATGGCGCACATCTGAGGTACCAGGTGCCCCAACGCTGATTTTCAGTACCCGCCTTTTTGCGAACGTCACTGGCATAGTACTTAGAATAATAATTAGCAGAAACTTGTAAAGGCATAATAATAAGGTGGAAAAAGAAAGTAGTAGATATTGTATAAATAGTTATTTTTATGATATGAAATATATTTTAGATTGCTGATTCATATATATGTGGTAGGTATAGATTAATAAATTAGGCATACATTCCCTTATTGATAGAAATGTACATTACTTATAAAACAAAATATTTCTTAGTATAATGGAATAACATAATAGCTTATCTAATAAATAAACTGTATAAACAACTATAAAAATAATATTAAAAAATAAAACTGGTGGGTACGCATTGGTATACTTAAATCTTCCAACATACATCGGGAAATAGTGATATGGCCAACCCGATTTAATTTTATAATACAAACTACTAGTACAGAATTCATATCCATACTAATAGGTATTATAAATGTTGAAATTTAATATAGAGATAGGTTACATCCTGGGGAAGGACATATACGTCATTTTATCCCGAGAAAACAAAGAGTAAAGCTTTTTAAATCCAAGCGGATGAAGTCGCGAGCATCGTCTTGTAGGTACTAACTATTAGAGCTACTTACAGAATAACCTAAAAGGGTCTAGATATGTGCTGTTTACGTTCCCGTATTCTAATAAATATTCCTGACGCGATGCTGATTATTGTACCTCCGAAATTGATGTTTCTATTTTTTCTACCAAAATAATCCATAACAGAATTGCGTTATTCGGAACGCTATAATCTAATTCCTGAGACCGATGTAACACTGCCGCTACGTTATCTCATTTGTTCTCACGTCCCATCAATGTAATGAACTATGTTGTGGCTTGCCATACCTACTTATTTGTGAACTATATTGGATTACTGGAATACCTGTATTTGTTGTCTTCAAATATCATAACTAAATATAAATATTTGACGACCTATATACCTTGCGCTTTATTGAATGCTGTTGTCTTAACGTGCTGAGGTATCTTACAATCTGGGTATTTTTAAATCAAGAGTGAATATAAATAAATAAATAAATAAATAAATCATTTATTGTCCATAAAAAAATTACAATCACATCAATAGGTTTAGCGTCTGATATCCTATAGGAATAGGCATCTTCTAGGCTAGCGCGTCCCATGTTAGGCTGCTTCATCACTTCCCATTAGGTGTGATTGTGGTCAAAAGTAAGCCTATAATGAATTTAAAAAAACCGGCCAAGTGCGAGTCGGACTCGCGCACCGAGGGTTCCGTACAAACCTGTAGTAAGTTTTACGATTTATGACGTATTAAAAACAAGACGAAATGAACCGCAAAACTAACTTTGTTTGTAGAGGTTTATTGTTAATATCAAAAAATTACGTTTGTTGTATGGGAGCCCCCCTTTAATATTTACTTTATTGATATTTAATTATTTATTTTGAAAGGTAATATACAAGTTAATATTCTGTGAAAATTTGAACCGTCTACCTGTTACCGTTTTTAATATTGAGCAAAAAAATACGAAAAAAACACGTTTATTGTATGGGGACCCCCCTTAATATATATATATATTTAATTTTTAGTATTTGTTGTTATAGCGGCAACGGAAATACATCATTTGTGAAAATTTCAGCTTTCTAGCTATCACGGTTTATGAGATACAGCCTGGAGACAGACAGACAGACAGACAGACAGACAGACAGACAGACAGACAGACAGACAGACAGACAGACAGACAGACAGACAGACAGACAGACAGACAGCGGAGTCTTAGTAATAGGGTCCCGTTTTTACCCTTTGGGTACGGAACCCTAAAAAAGGTCCCGTGTTCGGGCAGTGTCAATTTGGGAATTTCTGAATTTTCCCTTGTCTGGCCTGGTGGGAGACTTCGGCCATGGCTAATTTCTACCCTACCGGCAAAGACGTGCAGCCAAGCGATTTAGCGTTCCGGTACGATGCCGTGTAGAAACAGATAAGAGGTAGGTGTTAAAGGGGTTGTTTCAAATTTATATGGAGCCTGGGCCAGGTATTTGTACGGTATTTCAAAATGTTCGGGGTCATAAAATAGTAACATTTTTTTCTTTATTTCTTACTAAAAAGTTCAATTTACGAGGTACAATGCGAAATTATTTTGCAAAATAAAAGCGCAACAACGTGCGTCCATTTTGACATTGACGTATATTACACGTGTCATGATGACATTTGACATAAAATTACCTGGGAAATGTGAATTAACCTTAAAATATCCAACAGCAGTCAGATTGATGGATGGATGCGCTGCGAGAGTTGCTATTCTACAAATGTACCTAATTAAACATTTTATTTTTGTACCTCTTAATCACTGTAAAACTGCCAAAAAGCATATTTTATTTTGCTTTCTATGATTTTATACTATTTTTTGGAATACTGTACAAGTACCTGGCCCAAGATGAAACAACCCCTTTACCTGCCATGCTCCTAACAGGTTAGCCCACTAAAATCTTAGACTGCATCATCACTTACCATCAGGTGAGATCGCAGTCAAGGGCTAACTTGTAGTGGAAAAAACATACGCGCTGAATTGAGAACCTCCTCCTTTTTTGGAAGTCAGTTAATAAAAGAAAATCATACTCATCTTCTATATATATAAAAGAAAGTCGTGTTAGTTACACTATTTATAACTCAAGAACGGCTGAACCGATTTGGTTGAAATTTGGTGGGGAAGTAGCTTGGAACCAGGAGACGGACAAAGGCTACTTTTTATCCCGGAAAATTAAGGAATTCCCGCGGAATTAAAAAAAACTTAAACCACGCGGACGAAGTCGCGGGCATACCTTTATTTCTTGTCTTCAAATATCATACTCATTTATGATAAACTCAAATTAACAGAGCTGTGGCTTGCTAAACATACTCATTTCTGAACTATACTTATTGGATTAGTGGAATACCTTTACTTGCTATCTTCAAACATACTTATTTATGATAAACTCAATCAAATTAACAGAGCTGTGGCTTGCTAAGCATATACTTATTTCTGAACTATACTTATTGGATTAGTGGAATACCTTTACTTGCTATCTTCAAACATACTTATTTATGATAAACTCAATCAAATTAACAGAGCTGTGGCTTGCTAAGCATATACTTATTTCTGAACTATACTTATTGGATTAGTGGAATACCTTTACTTGCTATCTTCAAACATACTTATTTATGATAAACTCAATCAAATTAACAGAGCTGTGGCTTGCTAAGCATATACTTATTTCTGAACTATACTTATTGGATTAGTGGAATACCTTTACTTGCTATCTTCAAACATACTTATTTATGATAAACTCAATATAGTAGCGGTGGAAAAACATATATCGAGTCATGATGTTTTCTTGCCCGAAATTCCTCAATGCCTGAAGAAAAATAGGCAAGAAACTGCGAAAAGGGTATCTTGCCAGTGATGACACACAGATTCGAAACATGGTCGCTAACTAAAGGCCTCATAAATACTCAGTCATAAAAAAATATTACGAAATTTCTAATTTAATATAGGTACCAAAATTCTACATCAATGAATTCAATCGATAGTCTATTGAAACCCGAAACACATATAGCAATGTTTCTTTTATTTACAGCTGAATTTCACCAACCCAAATATATTACATACCATGTTATGTAAAGTCGTACGTAACACTCGATAAAGACCGCCGATTCCTTGTTGCAACAACTTAATGTGGTAAGAAAGCTAGAGCTTACACTACATCGGGAACGGTCAATAAAGGCAATAAATTTCCTCTACAACTCGTGACCGGAGTGTGTGCTAGCACCCACTTTAACTAACGCCCATATTACTGCAGAAATAAGGTTTATTTTCCAAGGATATATTGCATCCTTGAGTTTTTACGATAGAAACACATGGCGTTCACGATTCGCCTCCGATTGGTAGGAATTATTGGTTTGTGTCCAAGATCCGATGTAATTGGGAGACGCAAATGTTGTGTAATAATATTTTCGTGGTTTGTTTAAAGCTGTTTTTGAAACTCTGGTATTATAACGATATTATATTATTGCCATTTAATTATATTTTTTTTACTTTTCAATAACTTTATACAAAAAATTAAATAAAGAAATGATTAGTTAAGAAAAAACTACTAGAAATTATATTTACAAAAAATACACGCCGTCCAAGTGATCGTTAATGGACATGGTGCCCAAAACTGGCGCTTTTACCTTATTGAATAACAAGGCAAGCCGTTGGGCTAAGCGCCAGCTCTTTGGTCACCAGAACTTGGATCAGTTTTTGGAACACGACATTTATAAAATTATTCGTGTCCGATCACCTAACCACCTAATTCATACTTCCATACTATATCCATTCTCTTTCATAAATGCGAAAGTGTGTCTGACTGTCTGTCTGTCCGCTTTCACGGCCCATCTTATCAACCGATTATGATGAAATTTGTCATAGGCATAGTTTGTATCCTAGGCAAGGACAAAGGCTACTTTTATCCCGGAAAATTACGAAGTTCCCGTGGGAATCAAAAAACTTAATCCACGCGGTCGAATTCGCGGGCTAGTGCCCGCGACTTTGTAACTTCGTACTTGAACTAGACTAGTGGCACAGAATAGGTAATAGTAGTAACTAGTGGTTCGCCCCGAACTGAGACCTCGCGGCAGCACAGAGCGCCATCTATTGACATCATTGTGAAGTTCTGTTAAAAGTAAGCTCATTAAAAATTAAATAATTTAGTTTCCTTATTATATTTATCTAATTTTAGTATTTGTTGTTCAAGTACAGGATATAATTCAAATAATATTGATCAAATTTCAGGCTCAGCCTTTCAGAGTTGAGGGTTCTGAGGTCAACTTTGGACGTTAGAAATCTCCACTTTGAAAGCCCCCGTCGAAATTTCGTCAATTTTAGGGGAAAAGTTTAAAAAAATATATTTTTGACTCTTTTCCTAATTATCTTTAAAATGATATACCGCAACCCTATGTAACGCCATAAAAAATATTTTACTTCGCATTCGCTTATAAGAGAGCCCCCCTGAAATAAAGGTTTTTATAACTTTTTAAGCCATATTCGGCGGGAGGCCATCGGTTTACATTTTATATTTAAATTTGAAGTAATTACGTTCAGTAATTCAGAAGTTATAAGGCTCTGACAGACGGACGGACGGACGGACAAGTGCCAATTCACTCAAGTAGACTCAGAGAACTTCGCTTCGCTCGGTCAATGATTCTAGTATTATATAAAAGTAATGATGCCCGCGACTTCGTCCGCGTAGATTAAGTTAAGCAAACAGACAGACAGATAGGCAGACAAACATACAACCAAACACTTTCGCATTTATAATATTAGTATGGATTTTTGAACAGGTATCTGAAAACATAGGACCATGTTTGACTAATATTATAACAGCCCGATTCCCAGTTCTGTGTATAATATTACCTATAGGTACTTTTGCGCCTGAAAAGTCTCACAAAATAATTATATTAGATATTATGTACTTCGTAATAATTTAGTCAAGGGAGTTTTTATACTTACACGGTATTAAGTTATAATTATTATTATTATTTGTGACTTCAAAGATATCACGCGTCATGAGCTCGGAAATTTAAATTATTTTATCTATATAATATTATATACTTTGATAAAGAAGATCAGTCGAATGCTATAGGGTTGCCACTTGCCACACGTATAATATATATACAATATCTGAAATAGGTGTGGCAACAACGAGTCATAAATTAATATTAGTAAGCAAATTGCTCCTAAACTAGGAATAACAAATATTTAAATTTCTACAAATGTTGACATGATCTCTGAAGCCTTTCTAGTGGAAAAAAATGTAGGGTGAATTGCAGAAATGTTAATTTTTGGCAACCCTACTCAAGTATAACGCAAAATGTCCTCCCAAAGGGATCTTTCCACGTTCCCTTTTATCTCTGTATTATAATTAAAATTTTTGCTACACGATATTTCTGCGCCCTCAAATTTTTAATATCGGTTATTTGGAAAAGACGAGAAAAGGTCTATTGAACTTGATACCATCGTTTGATTGATTTTACGACATTGTTTTTAGATTTTACGTTGAATGTGCCTATTGTTTATTGACTGAGATTTCCAAAAAAATACGATTTTCCAAAAAAAAAATACCGAGCAAAGCTCGGTCACCCAGATATTGTTTATTGACTGAGAATTTTGTTATATAATATTCAAAGATAAAATATTGAAATAAAATGATTTATTTATTTCGCGTAGGACAACTTGTGTCACATAAGATACGTTAAGACTCTACCACCGGTTCGGAAAACTGATTCTACTGAGTAGAGCCGGCAAGAAACTCAGCAGTTGCTCTTTTCTTAAAAAAAGAAAAAGGATACAATAATTAAATAATACAATACATAGGTTTTCTTAAAATGCGCTTTCACATCCGAGCAGCCTTGAACGTTTAGGCTCTTACACTGACCTCTTTATGCCTTCGGTCTATCTTGCGATAGGATAGGACTATGCTTAATAATACATGGTCTCCACTTGAGTACCACAGATGAAATAATAGTTGCTAGTTCTAGCTGAAATGACAGTGCCATTCTTTTTTTTTTTTTTTATCCACTACAAGTTAGCCCTTGACTGCGATCTCACCTGATGGTAAGTGATGATGCAGTCTTAGAAGGTAGCGGGCTAACCTGTTAGGGGCATGGCAGTTACATTAAACCCATACCCCTATTCGGTTTCTACACGGCATCGTACCGGAACGCTTAATCGCTTGGCGGCACGTCTTTGCCGGTAGGGTGGTAACTAGCCACGGCCGAAGCCTCCCACAAGGCCAGACCAGGGAAAATTCAGAAATTATAAATTCCCAAATTGACGCTGCCGGGGATCGAACCCGGGACCTCCGCACGTTAAGACAACAGCGCTACACACTGCGTCACGGAGGTCGTCAAATTCCAACTTGCCAAAGAAACTTGCTGCCAGCTTTTGGATCCCCGATAGACTCGATAACCTATATCGTTTTTTTAGCGCTCAGGCCCACAGCCCGGGTAGTAATCAGACCCTAAAGCATTTATTTTATTAACGTACGTAATTGAATATAACCATTAGCGAATTCACAAGAAAACTCCAACATAAAATTTGATACATATTTAAAAGAAAGCCGAGCGTAACTTCGACGCAGTGGAATTTACATTACATTTTTTTTAAATGGCGAATATAAAGTAACATTTTCGGGATACAGGTACCTCGCTAATTTGCTTTGCAAAGTACTTGGGAACTCCCTCAGGATTTACTAAAAGCGTACGAAAAACCGAGCGTTGCAGCTGCGTTCCTGATTTTAGTTGCGAGGCGAAAAACTGACTAACTTAGGTACTTTATATTATCATGATATTTTAGGAAGCTTTTCAGGGACTTTCATGGTAGTACTCACAATATTATGAATAGCATTATTTTATTTTACTACTTAGCGTTACACTTAACACTAGCCTTTGGCTGCAATCTCACCTGGTAGTGATGATGCAGTCTAAGATGTTATCGTAGCCGAACGTAGCCTAGCGTAGCCTAGCGTAGCCTAGCGTAGCCGAGCGTAGCCTAGCGTAGCCGAGCGTAGCCTAGCGTAGCCGAGCGTAGCCTAGCGTAGCCGAGCGTAGCCTAGTGTAGCCTTGCGTAGCCTAGTGTAGCCTTGGGTAGCCTAGCGTAACTTAGTGTAGGCTATCGTAATGCTACCTGTTAAGGATACGATTGCCTAGTTTTATCAAAAGGTGGCATTGTACTGGAAGTTGGAACGTCCAATAGTTTGCTGGCGCGTCTTACCCGGTACTCCTTCCCCTTATCAGATAACTAGATAAAGTTGCTTAACCAGACATGCATGCAAGTTTCACGTGTACGTGAAAACTGCCACCGGTTTTAGATTACATACCTTAAATTTAAGGCATTGTTGGTGAAAACGGGCATGAGACACTTCGCTTTCAAAGTAGTGCGCTTTATTTTAGTTTCACAGCATTCGCTATAATGATAATAACATTAAATTTAGTCTCGTTCTCTGTTTCAGGTAAGTTTTATGACTCCATTACGACCATTACGAGAGGTAAAAGGTAACAGGTGTCTGTAACGGCTTCGGTTATCGAAGCTGATATATCGGACCGTTCAACTTCGCTACGTACCTACTCTTTAATTTTGTATCTTTTGAATGTTAAAAACGGTCGAGTGCTTTGCAAATGATATGCCAAATCTTTAGCCAATCAACTTATATGCCAAATCATTAGCCAATTAAATTGAATAAAACTTATATTACCTACCCTACCCTTAAAACTTTTTTAGTTCTATATTCTTCTGAGGGTCTAGTGGGAGATTTTTTACCTGTTCGATTGCGTTAAAGCTAACTACGATTTGTATGTGTAGCAAATGCTGTATTCAATAGCATTTGTTAAGTCGAGGTTATTATACTATCGATGATTTTCTTAGTGACAAGGTTGCATGGAAGCAACCGGCCTCGTATCCAGTAGCCCACAATTCAGTGTAATACTTGTAACATTGCATATTATGTGTTGTATTACTTTTTTGAGAAAAGAGCAACTGCTGAGTTTTTTGCCGGCTCTTCTCAATAGAATCAGCCTTCCAAACCGGTGGTAGGGTCTTGACGTATCGTAAGTTTGTTCTACGTGAAATAAATAAATCATTTATCATTTGTGGAATTGATGTCAGACGATGATCAATTCCATACTTGAAGTAGTTAGCTTTAACGTGATTGGATAGGTAAAAAATCGGCCCGCTGATTTGTCTATTGAGCATATCTTTCTTTCGATCTATTTTGTACGATGCTTGATAATAGAGCCAATAGTTCACTGACTTGCGCCGGTTTTAACTCCCAGCTTTTAATTTCACTACAAGCTGCTAAAACGTAGATGCGTGTTGTAAATTAATTCAGTTAATTAATTATTGTACTATTGTAGTTTATAATATTATTATGCAATGTCTGATAAATTATGTACCATTGCAACGTCTAATAAAAGAAAATGTGTATCTGTCTAACGCTAAAATATAAATATGTCAGATAAATGATCTTACACAATAATGAAAATATAAAATGAAAGAAACAACGAAATAAATAGCAACAAAAGATAAATCCACTGTTGATCGAAAAAGAAACATTGGATCTCAATAAAAAGCCACTTCAACTCATACAAAAAAATTGAAAAATTGTTCTTGTTACTTTCTTGTTGAACACTGACCAAGCCACCGCCAGTTTATGTTGACCCACACTTCCGAACTGTTCGTTATGAAACAGACCAAATTTCGGGGATCTTTGTAACTGGTCATATTCATAAAGGGAGTTGGGGGTAAATAGGTCAAATGTATTTTCCGTTATAAGTCATTGTACCATTTCGTAGAATCGCCCCACTAAGCCGAAGCTGAAATTTATCGTGGACCCAATATCCTAATGTGGATTTATATTTTTCGACGATTTACCCGAGAAAAAAATAAGATATTTCGAGCTATTATCATATCTTGCCGGGTACGGTCGTAAATGTGCATAAATCGTAGTAAAACGATATTTTGTATGAACTACAAACATAGAAAGCCACTGAAGTGTGCCCCAAAATTATATATTTAGCTACATAGCTTGCTCATTCAAAGATTTGTCTAAAGTTATAGTAACTAACTAACTAATTACGATTGTCGTCATCGTCTCAACCCATAGACGTCCACAGCAGGACTAAGGTCTCCTGCATGGATCTCCACAGAACACAGTTTGTGCCGCTTGCTTACAGTAGATCCAAGCTACTCTCTTCAAATCGTCCGTCCATCGTTTTTCTGTCAAGAAATACTCAGTACTGACTAGCCTGGAGTCCCACCGGGCTATAGAAGTGCAGGAATGGAGAATATACTTGTTTGCGCGAAGACTTGCAAACTATAAAACCTCCCACGCAGAGTGCTAATCTCTTCAGAGATTTGGCCCCTGCCGTGGCGGAATTTGGTCAGGAAGACATGATAAGACGTATACACTGGTACACATTATAAAGCTTACATTAAGCTTTGATATAAAGCCGCGCATCGTCTAAGCTTAAAAAGTTGTAACATACAAACCAAACAAGGACGAAATAATACATGAGGCATTATTTCTTAATAGGGCTGCCATCTTTGTGAAAATCAGAAATTTTAATATTTCAGTTACTGCAATAAATTGACAAAATGACACGTTGTTTCATGTGTCTTTTATAAATAAGTTGGATAGCTGCAATGTTTAATTTACTTTGATTTACTCAGGCTCTGCAACACAAATGTATGACAAAATGACGTATAATATTGCGCATAGGTGTAAGCCAGATCACATAAGTACTGTGTTAATTGTTAGTTATTAGGCCTAATGCTTTAACTATCTGTCTCCTTTTGGTGGCGCTTAATTTGATTGTCTATATAGTAATACTAGCAGCCTGAACGAATATTGTCGCTTGAACAAGCCGGGAGAAAACGTCGCGCCGCTTTAATTATGGTTATGCCACATTTTCTTTTCCTTATACCAAATAACAACATTGACTTCATGTGTGACAGCCCTACTTCCTGCAGCCTTGTTTACACGGCCGGATTTCCTCAGGCTTATTTCTTTGAAGTTATTTATGTGTGTCGTAATATTTATTCGGTGCACACGGAAAATGTTGATGGAAATCCTAATGAAGATTTACTATTGACTCTACTTGGTAGCCAAATATGTTGTGTTGATTTGGATTGGTCTCGGAGCAAAATTATATTTTACACTATTTTTACACTAGCGTATTATTTTTTTGTATCCTAGAGGGATTAGAATATTTTTGTATGGAACCTGGCCTACCTACAGTAAATAACATTTTAATTTTTTTTTGAAATAACGACCACTCATGAGACCTATATTAATCAATAGCTCATCAATACAAGAAAGTATTACACAAGACAAAATCTTCTAAAGCGTTCCGAGATATAAATAAATGTAATATCTCGTTAAAGCTGTGTGCAGGTGCTTGGCCTGTTATTCTAGATAACGTGAAAAAATTAAAATCAATTCATATATATTTTATCAATAATTTATTTTTTATCCACTACAAGTTAGCCCTTGACTGCGATCTCACCTGATAGTAAGTGATGATGCAGTCTAAGATGGTAGCGGGCTAACCTGTTAGGGGTATGGCAGTTATATTAAACCCATACCCCTATTCGGTTTCTACACGGCATCGTACCGGAACGCTAAATCGCTTGGCGGCACGTCTTTGCCGGTAGGGTGGTCACTAATCTAATAATTAATCCGACTGGTGCGCTAAACACATCTCCAGGCCTTATGTAATAACTAGTACATCTCATCAATGTTGCTAAAATATTGGCGTTGAAACACAATTACGTCAGAGCAAATTGGACTTAAATATCCTTGACTTAAGGTACCACCGACATTCATTAAGCAATATATCCGCTTACAGCTATGTTTACGAACTACAACTTTTCAACGAGTAGGTATATTAAGATACGTTATGTTACTTTGTTGTTGAAGTGTTTGTGAAGCCAAAATTATATTATTTAGGTTAGTATGAGTTACTACTAGCCCGCCAACCCGCATTGGAGCAGCGTGGTGGGTTTAAGCTCTAATTCCCTCTCTCCTACGAGAGTGGAAGCCTGTGCCCAGCAGTGGGACGTTAATGGGCTGTAGTGGGATGGGATGAGTAACTAAACTTTGTTGAGTAACTCATACTTACTGCACAGATTCACTCACTCTCACTCAGTTTAGTTCATTACCGGCTCGGTTCTGAGTCTTCTATCACAATGGAGTTAGGCCATTGTCCACCGCCCTGGCCAAGGACAGATTAGCCCACATCTTCGAGAACGTTGTGAAAGACTCTCGGGCATGCAGGATTCCTCACAATGTTTTCTTTCACCGCTTAAAACAACTAAAACAAAACAATGATGTAAACATCCATTTTACTTTGTCGTTAATGTGTATTGCAGCCAGAATATTTTATCGACTTTGGTGAGTAACTCATACTAACCTTACTGATTACTCGTAGGAATCTGGAGAAAGCTTGTGTGTATTGTGCCTAATTAAGACAACTAAAACGATCCTTCATCCAGTAATCAGTATCCAGTAAGAGTCACTCCAGAATTTTCCGATTACTCGAACAAATTTCCACTCGATTCGAAGTCCTTTCGGGAACCCTCGAGGGACCTTGGAGACGCAAGATTTTGGTATGTTTGCGCCATCCGTTTAAGAAAGTGTTGACTTTTGGGAATTACTTAATTTGTCGCTAAGATTCCAAGACTTTGAATTGGGCTGTTCGGAATACTTATCGCCTCATGCATTTAGATGATACGAAGTAATCAAGAATCAGTGCAGTTTATGCATGAGTTTATGTTTATGTCTTGGATGTTTATTTTACTACAATACAAAATTTTTTATTTATTAAATTACTTATTCTATTTCTGTGTCTGAGAAATTAGAAAACATAGGGAAATCTACCACAGATTTTTTTTTATTATTTAGTCCACAAAACCGACTGAAATTGCTTTAGGTACAACGCATAATAACTAAATATTTAAATGTAATACCTACAATTGAGTCTTCTTGACGTAGACATGGCATGCGTGGTATTAAGGGCACCTTAAACTACAACGCACAGTAACTCGTTAAACAAAACAAAACAAAATAAGAATTATATCTAAGAAGAACACAAAGCAAATAAAAATAAATAACTAAATTGATAGGTAACTAAAATAACTAACCTAACTTTAAGTGTGATTAAAATATACTTTAGTTACTACGTTCTTTTAAAAAATAAATGCTTGTCTATTTGCTTGTGAGCGCAATATGCAAAACCATTCCACTATGCTCATATTAGGTACATATCCGTAATCGTACCGGATTAAGTCGAAACACCAATCACTCTTTGCTAAGGGCGTTATCACACTACGAACATGACATGACAAAACCTCCGCAGGCCCGCGTCATATGGAAAACACGTTTTGTCATGTCACGGCCCTGCAGCCCCATATAAAAGCGCACGCCGACGTTTTATCCTGTCCTATCCGTAGTGTATTTTCACCCTTATACGCTATTTCTGTACCGGAGAAAAACAACTGCGACCAAAGTTCCCACCAGACCTTTTTTAGGGTTCCGTAGCCAAATTTGGCAAAAACGGAACCCTTATAGATTCGTCATGTCTGTCTGTCTGTCTGTCTGTGTGTCCGTCCGTATGTCACAGCCACTTTTTTCCGAAACTATAAGAACTATACTATTGAAACTTGGTAAGTAGATGTATTCTGTGAACCGCATTAAGATTTTCACACAAAAATAGAAAAAAAACAATAAATTTTGGGGTCCCCATACTTAGAACTGAAACTCAAAATTTTTTTTTTCATCAAACCCATACGTGTGGGGTATCTATGGATAGGTCTTCAAAAATGATATTGAGGTTTCTAGTATCATTTTTTTCTAAACTGAATAGTTTGCGCTAGAGACACTTCCAAAGTGGTAAAATGTGTGTCCCCCCCCTGTAACTTCTAAAATAAGAGAATGATAAAACTAAAAAAATATATGATGTACATTACCATGCAAACTTCCACCGAAAATTGGTTTGAACGAGATCTAGTAAGTAGTTTTTTTTTAATAATTTAAAACTTACTACAGGTTTGTACGGAACCCTCGGTGCGCGAGTCCGACTCGCACTTGGCCGGTTTTTTTATCAACTACAAGTTCCTGGGACTACTACACTATTTACTTATAATTTAGCTATATTAATATTATGGATGCGAAAATGTTTTTGTTTGATGGTTTGTCCTACAATCACGCCGTAACAGAGCAACGGATCGACGTAATTTCATGCATGGGTATAGTTAAATACTTGGAAAAAAGTTAAAGGATTTCCCCTGGGAATTAAAAAAACTAATTCCACATCAGCTAGTTTGAAATAATTGTTTCTCAAAAACCTCTAACTTATGTATCGTATTAAAAAAAAGTGGATTGCCTTCACAAATTACTAGTATGAATTATGAGGTATGAAACTCATAGTTTTTATATCATTCGCTTTGCGGTCGAAACCAAATGAAATATTTCGGTTTCAATTGCCGTATCAGTTTCGTATGTCATCGCTGCCGTTAAGCGGTCAAAGAGCGGTTAGCGTATGCAAATCAATTTAAGGTAGGATTAAATTCAATAAAAAAGTTATAGTGGATAAAAATATTCGTTGCTTTCCGCTTTTCTCGCTTGAAATTCAGCTTTAATTGTTTAGTGAAATTGTGAGTAAATCGTAGAAGAAATCATTGGACATTTGATTTTAGTTTAGTTATTTTAAACTCTGTCCATGTCTGCAACAATAACATTTATTGACGTTCAAAAGTGTTCCACCACCACCACCACTACAGCCCTTTAACGTCCCACTGCTGGGCACAGGCCTCCACTCTCATATTATGAGAATAGGAGAGAGGGAATTAGCTTAGCTTAGACCCACCACGCTGCTCCAATGCGGGTTGGCGGGCTCAAACGTGTATAGTCTCACCAAAATATCTAGCATTCTAGCCCGGTGGCCAAAATTAGAACAAAAAATGGTTATTCCTGTTTAGCTTTTGTTTTTTTTTTCATAGATCATACTAGCGACGCTGTCACCGGGTCAGTTAAATGTTGATTTTGACGATGTCTTAACGTGCGGAGGTCCCAGGTTCGATCCCCGGCAGGGTCAATTTGGGAATTTATAATTTCTGAATTTTCCCTAGACTGGCCTGGTGGGAGGCTTCGGACGTGGCTAGATACCACCCTACCGGCAAAGACGTGCCGCCAAGCGATTTAGTATTTCGGTACGATTCCGTGTAGAAACCGAAGGGGTATGGGTTTAATATAACTGCCATGCCCCTAACAGGTTAGCCCGCTACCATCTTAAGACTGCATCATCACTTACCATCAGGTGAGATCGCAGTCAAAGGCTAACTTGTAGTGGATAAAAAAATAAAATAAAAAAAATTGCTAGTTCCATGGATAAGTTTGTGGGACTATACCTACAGTGCTTGGAATGAGTTTAGGCTTTTTAACATTTGAACGCACGGGTATCATCTAGTTACTAGTATATATTTCTATAGAATATGGAAATCCCACATCTATTCCAAGTAAGTTCTATTCTATTGCAAATATGGTCAAATTAAGCGACCTAAAGTCAACACTTTCTAAGGCTGTTATCGTTAACGGCGAACATTTCGGATCCTCGTGTCTCGGCGTCTCTTGAGAGTCCTTAGAACGTGGGCCGACGATTTGAGTATAAATTCCTTCCACTAACTGGAAAATTTGTGGAGTGGTCAGTGGTGCTTAAGATTACTGAGAAAGAGCTTTATAAAATAATTTGATGCTGGTGCACTGATACGAAACAGGGGATAAATGGTCTTGATATTATAGTGCATGTAACGTGCCATTTTTCACATACACTACACTACGAGTAGATGACGCTAAGGGTTCGCGCCCATAGACGGCACGGCACGGTATTTTCGTGCGATGAATATAGAGCAAGATCCCGCGACGATCAGACCTTTGTTATTTTATTACAGCTGAAAGGTTTTCTATGTATGTAATGTATGTCCCTGTTGTTTTATACTATACGAGTATCTGACAGGGGGTTGCAATCGTACTAAGTGTCTGACAATGGACAACGTGGTTTCGAATATTATTCCAAAGAAAAATATAAAAAAACGGAGCTTAATACTTTAACGAATTTGAGGAGCCACCTTTTCTTCCTGATAGGTCTTCCAAAGCAACCGCGATCCAAACTTCATAGTCGGGGATCGTTTATACCTCTATTAGAGACATATATAGAAAAACTTTCAGCTTTAATAAAATAACGCAGGTCTGATCGTCGCGGGATCTTGGACCAATAGAAATATAACTTAATAGTATCTATGACAGTAAAATTGAACTTTCAATGCCTATAAAGTATACCGCTAGTGCCTATAAACGGTTTATGTACCTCGTACCTACGATGATCGTCATTGAAATTTCCATGTTATTGTCGTACTATTAAGTTATATTACTATTCGTCGCACGAAAATCCCGTTCAGTTCCGTCTATGGACGCAGTCGCCAACAAATAAAATTTCAAACAATAAAAGTATGAAGATTCTGATTTCTAAAGATTATAGGGAATCTGCGCTATAATGAAAACGTTCGTACAAAGTAGGCCCAATGTTTAGAGTTGTAGTATCAGTCAGTTTATTTTAAGTACATGATTACGTTCTCAATGTGTTCTAGCGAGTAAAAAAAAAATACATTTACATTTTGCTCGTGAAAGTCTATTTACACAAAATATATACGATTATATTATATATTATGTGTGTATGTGCTTAATTTTTTATGGATTCGCTCAGAAATTTGCATGGTCGGCCGCCTTCAAAAAGGGCTTCAATACATTTCGATATCCTCTGTAGCGTATACACTTTTTTGGGCCACGACCATCGGCTCCAATGCAAATAATATATGCGATTTAATATCAGCCAGCCGTAAATATGCATGTAAAGCGCGTTGGAAGAGGGATAAACCGGCCAAGTGAGTGTCAGGCCATGCGCAGAGTAGGGTTCCGTACTTTTTTCGATGTAAAATCCGTCATATAGATTTTGTTCGTGTAAAATGTAGCTTAAGTCACCTGGACCATGAAAACGAATCGATTCATCAAAATCGGCTCATACCTAAGTTAAGGCGCTACGGTGAAACCTACATGAAACAAATATGCATATTACATACCGCTAAAAATGTAATTCGTAATCGTAAACGTAACTTCCTTTTTGCTTTATCGTAGTCGGGTAAAAATAGTAAGTATAACATTTTTTGTTTATCGCAACCATTTATACCGACATTACAAGGTGTTAATGCGTGTAAAAGTTCTCGTGTAATAAATTATTATATACCTACAAAACTCGTAACTCGTAATACACTAGCGCAATTTATTGTTTAACTTAGACTGTTTGCTTAGGAGCGACCTGCGTCAGAAACGACGATTTTTCACAATTTGTGACGCCATGCGCATATGGGGTAAGAGTTATGGTACGTATATGACGCGTATACAATTTGCTAAAATCATTTGAACAATGAACAGATGCGTATTATTATCAAATCGAAACATTCGTGTAACTTAATTTGTTGACTTTGATTTAATTTAATAAGGGTTAAAAAAATAATACTAATAATTTAATTAATTAATCTTATACTCTCATTTATTTGTACATATTTTTATAAATTAAATAATAATAATTTTTGGGTTAATTAGTCTTATACTCTCATTTATTTGTACATATTTTTATAAAATTATTTCTAAACACGTTTTACATCAAATATCAAATAAATATTATAAATGCGAAAGTTTGGATGGATGTTTGTTACTCAATCACGCTCTAACGGCTGAACGGATCTGGATGAAAGGCACAGAGATAGATTATAGTCTGGAATAGCACATAGGCTACTTTTTATCCCAGAAAATTAAAGAGTTCCCGCGGGAACCAAAAACCCTTAATCCACGCGGACGAAGTCGCGGGCATCAGTTAGTAAATATATAAAAATACTATACAAAACACATTAAAAAATAATCCTATAAAACTTCCACCCACTGCGGGGCCTTAAAGACCCAAGCAGCCGGTGGTCAGGGCTCCAGAGAGAGGAACTTCCTCACAATTCGCGCCGTCTCAAGGATAACCGCCTTCTTTATCCGACCCTTAATCCAACAACCAAGCGAAAGCTTCTTGAGGTGTTGATCGAAACTTTTATTTTATTTTATTTATATTATTATTATTATACTCTTTATTTGTACCACCATAAAAATAACAAAAAAATAGAAAGAAGAAAAAAAAACAGAGACATGGTACAAAAGGCGGATCTTTACAGATACAATACAATACAATGTTCTCTTCTGAGTTCTAAAATTCTTCATCAATGCTTGTGAGGCCCAATAGGTATGATGACAACTCAATCAAACCAGCAACTCTTTATCAAACTTAAAACGCGCTTCTAGCATGGAGTACATGGAGTCGAGGGTATTACACTATCGATGATTTTATTAATGACAAAGTTGCATGGAAGCAACCGGCCTCGCATCCAGTGACCCACAAGTCAGTGTAATATTTGTAACTTATGTGTTGTATTGTCTACTTATTGTAACCTTTTCTTTTTTGAGAAAAGAGCAACTGCTGAGTGTTTTGCCGGCTATTCTCAGTAGAATCAGCTTTCCAAACCAGTAAGACTCTTGCCCGTTTGCACTAAACTTAGGAATCGCCTAATTTCCTGCCCAACTTGTTTAGGCTTATCCTAGCGTTTAAAAAGCTTGCACTAACCTTAGGCCATTCCTAAATCCACTTAGGAGATGCCTAACTTTATGAGCCCGATTAGTAAGCGCCCAAGCGTAGGCGATACTTAAGTTGAATTTTTTGTAGTCTGTGGACCATTTTGTTGTCATTAATTGGTCTCACGGTTGATATGTACTCTGTGGTTGTTATGTATCACAACCACAGAGTACCTACATTGTTATTGTGATTGTTAATTAGGTAGAACCACAGAGGGTAGAACACTACACTGATCACAAGCAACAATGGCACAAGATTTATTAGATTCTTTCTCCTTCTTTCTCATTATGTCACCACTGGAATTGTGAATTTGGGTGATTTTTGCCCTAGCCTGTTCTTTCTCTTTATTTGATGCAGTATCGTGTGCTGTTACTTTGGAAATAATGCACTGCCCCTCTTCGCACAACAACCGTACAAACCGCAACTTCTCCTCTGCCGTAAAATTGGCAGTTCTTTTTCGTTTATTTATTTGTCTTTCCATTTTAATTGCTGATTTATAAAATCCCCTAAAATAAATAACCTTCAACTCCACGTACTTAATGTCACCTGTGCAATATATAAACCAATAAAATAAAATACACCAATGTTTTAGCTTTTGTCTCTATTCAACTCATGCCTGAGGTTATGACAAGATAAGGTAAAAAAATATTATAGTGTTTACATTACTTTGCAAGATATACCTATTTTAAAAAAAAAACCATAAACAATCATTCATTCCATTCGTTCCTAGAGATGCCTAACTAGGCAATGCTTAAGTTACGACACAGCAAGGACAAGACTGTCAGTGCAAACGATTTTTTTGCTAGGCCGTTCTTAAGCCTAGGTGTATCTTAACTAGGACAAGCCTAACTTGAGTTTAGTGCAAACGGGCATCTATGTCTTAACGTTTCATAAGTGACACAAGTTGTCCTGCGTGAAATAAATAAATCATTTCATTTCATTTGAATACATAGTTGTGACGTCATCAAATTTTAACGCACTTTTTTTCTTTAATCTATAGGTATTTTAAAATGGTTATCAACATTAAAACTAGCTGAGGATGTGAGTTTTAGGTCTTTTGGAAGATCCCCTTTTTAATAATCAGTAAGAAATAATTTATTTTTGACATAGATATCATCCCTATTGTCTGAGGCCCATGATATTAAACCGATATCAGTTCTCAAGTATCGGTCATAAGCACATATTGACTGATCCTTGAGAACCTGATTCTGATTTTTAATAAACCGATTGCCGCTGTAGGTACTATGGTCCTTGCGTCAGGCGAATTGCAATGAATCAATAAAACCAATCTATCATATTATTCTGTACTCCATAGGCTAGGTACTCTAGCTCTTCAGAGCTATTCGTTTGATCTTTGTGTCTTTTGTTTTGTATCAATATTGTGCAGTGTACTGTTTTGTAGGAATAAATTGATGGAAAAATTATCAATTTGCAAATGTCATGGCTCAATTCCAAATGAAAATATATTTTGTGTTTCTCGGTTACGGAGATCGCAGACTGTCGATAATATAATTGGTGCGACAAAATTCTGTAAAATAAAACATTTCTGACCTGACAATACTTAATATTATTCCTCTAAAAAAGCAATCTACTAAATAGAATAAGTCTGTTTTTGGTACTTTTTTACGCATTCATTAGAATTTAATTTAAAGATACTAGCTGTATTGCCCTGACTTTGATCATATGGAATTACTGAAAATCCCTTCGTAGTGAGGTCTCATACTAACTGTAGGATCAAGGTATGGTATATGATATTTTTACTTCATTCCAGAAAATAAAGAATTTTCTACATGTTTAAAAAATTATTTTATTTTACACAAAAAGACTAGTTTTATTTATATTTAATTTAAAATTTTAATTTTGAGACGCGCTTTATGGAACATATTTCTGCAGTTAGGAACAATCAACCACAAAGGTCTCACTATGCAAAACATCTTTTAGACAGTGGACATGAAGTGGGCAATAGTCATACATATAAAATCCTACATACATGTAATATGGGATTTTGACGGTGCATATGGGAGCAATTAGAAATAATTAAACATAATAATAAAGGATTTGAGCTGCTAAATGAACAAATAAACTTATCAAATTCACCTTTACTCAATTTGTGTAGTAGTAGAGGGGATGGGGCGGGGCTATAGTTTGAGTCATGCTAAAAAAAGGTATAAAAGACAGATTTTGCGACAAAATCGTCACTTCACAATCGTGCATTGTAAAGTCAACATCTCCTGAAGATGCTCCGGTGTCGGAGTGAAACGTACGTTGAGGGTATTTTGGAAGATTTATGGGGTGTGGAGAATATCGCAGGCTGCAAGTTCAAGATACGCACTGTACCACATATATTTACCTTCTGTGGTGGATTATAGCGAATTAAATTGCTAGTTTTTTCAATATCATGGACTTCCGCAAAGTAACGCCTACTTCTATCCAATATTTAATTTAAAATTAAAATTTCAATTCTGCGAAAATAATTCCAGCGAGAATCCATAAAAACATTGCTAGATATTGCTAGACATTGCAAGAAACGTGATCGGTTTGCTGCTAGTCTGTAGTAGTGCAGTTATGAAGATCTACGTCCTCATACATCTTGCATACGCCGTAGCCCACAGTTCGTCCTTATCCATACAAAATTTCCAGCAAATGCGACTGCCGCAGTGTTATATGCTCTATACTCAAAGAGCAACGACCTCTCTTCTCAAGGGGGAGATACTTTAGGCTGCATTTCACTCAGACTATATACTCGTATATATCGGACCACTGGGTCAAGAAAAATAAATATTAACATAATAAAATGTAAAAGATATTAGACCACACTGCCAGTAGGTTAACAATAAACACAAGATAACCATGAATAGATTTTAATTTAAGTGCATTCCAGTTTGTTGTGTACGTTAGAATTACATTTATTTTACAATAATTAATCTCAATGTTAAATCTATTCATCATTAAATGAATCTACCACACTTTCGGAAAACCATTCTATCCAGAAGAAACTGCAAGAAACTGGTATAGTTGCTCTTTTAAAATTATTGAACAATCAATGATATTAAAACATGATAATAAATAAAAACGATGAATTATTCAAAGTTGATTTTACAATTATATTGGTTTTAGTAAATTTTACTACTAGATCTGTCTCAAAACATGATTCCAACAGCCAACCATTTAGAAATTGATAATGATAGCCTAACATAGCCTCTTAAAACAGTAATTATAACTTAGATTATACTTATCTCAACAAAATGTTGTATTCCACTCTTTATATTCACCAAAACAATTAATAACATTACAACTACACGTACAAACTAAACTAAACGTAATTATTATTCGAAACTTTAATATTGACTGAACTGATGTCGCCATTTTCGCTTACTTTTATAATATTATCTTTTGTTACCCACCCACCGACATTTTCCTGAATTTTTATGATTGGCTGTCACGATTACAGTTTACATATTATTGAAAAGCTCCGATTGGTGATTAAATTACTAAACATTAATCAAAATAAATTCTGTATCCTGTAACATTAAAATGTTGCCAAAATATAATTTCTAAGGTAGAATTAACAATTCATTGTAAGAAATTTAAATTGAACATGAAATTTAATGTAAAATTGTATTGTATTGTATTGTATATTCTTTATTGTACACCACAAAAACAAAAACGAAACAGATAACAAATATGAAAACTTAAGACGTAGGTACAATAAGGCGGTCTTATCTAAGTAGCGATCTCTTCCAGACAACCTTATCGATACGGAGAAAATGAACAAGTGGACAGTGGGAGGTGGTGCATAAAAATAAACTTAAATACTAATAGATACATAAACTAACCAATATCATAAAATAATAACGTATTAATACACTAATATATACAAAATAAATAAAATAGACATACGTAAGATTAAATACATAAATAAATACACATATAAATAACGGACAAATTAAACATGTCGCTATTGATGATAACAGAGAGACATGTAATGATTTTTTACATCAATTTTAAACTTATTAAGAGTTTTCGCTCGATGAATGTGCGAGGGCAGTTCATTCCACAAGCTAATGGCCTTGAATATAAATGAATTTTTGAAAAATGTTGTCCGATATTTAGGCGATTCAAGAACGAGTTTTCCGGCCGACCGAAGAACTCTTTCTGGTCTGTCATGACCAAGATATTTAAAGTTTTCCTTTAAATAACTTGGAGTCATAGGATTGAACAATACACAGTACAGAAGGGAAACGAAATGTAGATTCCGGCGAAAGCGAATGGGTAACCACTTGAGCTTTAAACGAAATTCAGAGACATGGTCATATTTGCGCAAACCAAATATGAACCTAATAGCTAAATTTTGAATTCGCTCAAGTTTATTAAGCTGGTCCTCAGTTAAATCAAGATAGCTTGCGTCCGCATAATCGAGAATGGAGAGAAGTAGAGATTGTGCTAACATAATCTTAGTAGGAATAGGGAGAAAAGAACGCAGACGCCTAAGTGAACCCATAACAGCAAAAGTCTTTCTACTAACTTCTTTTAATTGATTAGACCACGAGAGAGTATTATCAAAGTAGACACCAAGATTTTTAACGGTAGTACTGTAAGGTATTTTAACGCTATTTAATGTAACAGGCGGAAGATTATCCCAGTCAACTCTTGAAATCATACCAGAGCTACCAATAATAATAGCCTGGGACTTACTTACTTAAAATTATGTATGAATCACAACTTAGTATTGTAAGAATACTGTTAACGGTGTCCATTCTTCACACTAATGTTTGTAATTACTACTTAAGTTACTATATTTTATTTTTGAACATATCTATGGATTTTTGTGATATAAGGTCACCATTATCATTAATGGCAATCATAGACAGCAGCTATCATATAAAAACTTCCTCACTCTGAATAAAATTCCCTAACCTCATGGTGTTCCTATGCACGATGGTTGGATTAGAATTCCCACCGAGATATGCATTTCCTCACGATACTTACCAACCTAAATTGTACCACTAGTCATATAGCGTCAGAGTTTTATTAAATAACATTTGGAATTTAGTAAGTTTGTATAGAATTCAGTTTTGTTCTACATAAATAATTATATCATCTTTTCATTTCAACTATACGCATCGCTCGTATCAAATAAGTTCTAAATCAACAATCAATCATCTATTGATTTCAGCCGGCCTACTTTACCATTGGCTATAATTGCTGACGCTATACAGTCTTCTGCTATGCGTGTTGCTCAATGCGCTTTCCTAACCTACTTCCCAGGCTAAGATACTTGCCAAAAATTATATTACGTACGTACAGTAATATACTTACGGAAAGAAATGCCTTCATGCAAGATAAGGGGGTATTTAGCATAAATGAATAGTTTGTCTTCTGTATTTTGCCTGTTGTGATAACATTGTCGGAACTCTAATAAATTCAACGTTGCATACTTTATATTCCTTGGCGGAAAATGAACCTTGCTATATTTTAAGAAAAGAAGAAAAAAAACTTTTTGAATATGATTGATATAATTTACCTATTATTTTTATTTTATTTATGTTATACACAATTCTGTACCAGCTGAAACTAGCTTTAAAAATTTCTATAGATACAAGAGATAGATTAAATTAACTTATAAGTTGGTTTACTGTAGTGCCCAATCACAGATGTATCATTCCCTTTCACTCATAGGCCGACTCAACAGTTAGGTCAAAGAGATCAGACGCAGGATCAGGTGCCATTAAAATTTTAAAGACTGTAAGCACATACTTACTTACCTACTGTAAATTTTATATAATATAATCTATATATATAAAATTCGAAGTCCTGACTGACTGACTGACTGACTGACTGACTGACTTATATATCAACGCACAGCCTAAACCGCTGGGTTTAGAAACTTGAAATTTTGACAGTAGGTTCCTTTTGTGACGTAGGCGCTCACTAAGAAAGGATTTCTCAAAATTCCACCCCTACGGGGGTGAAATAAGGGGTTAAAGTTTGTATGAAAGTCCGTCATTTCTCAAGTTATATCCATGAAAGTTGGTAAATGGGCTACCAGTTAAAAATAAAGAAATACGTGTTTCACAGTTTTTCAAAATTCCACCCCCAAAGGGGTAAAATAGGGGTTTAAAGTTTATATGAAAGTCCTTCATTTCTCAAGCTAAAGCCATGAAACTTGGTATATGAGCTGCGGGTTAAAAAAGAAGAAATACTGTTTCACAGTTTTTGAAAATTCGACCCCCAAAGGGGTGAAATAGGGGATGAAAATTGGTATTAAAGTCTTTCATTTCACAAGTTATAGCACAGAATAGGTAATAGTAGTAAGTTATAGCCCTGAAACTTGGTATTTGGGCTTCCGATTTAAAATTATGAAATACGTATTCCACAGTTTGGAAATTTCTATCCCCAAGGATGTTAAATAGAGAGTTTGTCCTTCAATCACGCCGCAACAGAGCAACGGATCGATGTGATTTTTTGCATGGGTAGGTATAGGTGAGGATCTGGAGAGTGACATAGGCTTCTTTTTTATCCGGGAAATGAAGGAGTGCCTGTGGGAATTAAAAAACTTATGCCACGCGAACGAAGTCGCGGGCGTCCTCTAGTAATTTATAATTTTAATTTACGCAGAATAAAATTTTGTATCAAATTTCACTTGATGGTAACCGCCATCATGGGACATTACTTCCACGTTCCAAAAAACAAACACAATGCAGTGAAAATAGTACGGGACACGGCCACGAAGTTTCCTCATAAATTTCCACCTAACGGGCCAGGGCGGGCGCATCAACAATCCTCAAATTCAGCGGAACTGCCAACAAAGGCGTAGGAAATGTTCCTTTTTTCGTCCATTCTTGGGTAATAGGGGCAAATTAAAGACATAAAAGCTAAATGAGGTCACGATTTCTGTCAATTGTCACAGTCCCCGCTTCGCGGTGCGGCAAGAATTTTTGCTTGATTGTTGCAAAAATTACTGAAGTGTTTATTTTTTAAATGGGTACCACTCACGTTTATCATTTACTACCTGACTTTATATTAACTGACTATTTATGTGGTGATGTGAAAACAGACTACGGATCGCACACTTCTAGATAGAGCGCACAAGATAGACCAAACGTCGTTTCCCTTCGATGTTTCACACGAACGTTGTCTTCTTCTTCTTCTTCTTTTCTTGGTTTTTGGCTTTTATTAGTGCCAAAACAGCACGATGCACTTCGCCAGTGTCGAACGTTGTCTTACATGGTACCTTGTGTGTTGACAATTCTAACAGTTTCATAAATTTAAGAGAAATAAAATATCTCTCAAAACAACTAACATTTATTAATTGTGAAATTCCAGTTCCTTGTTAGCAAGACAGCATTCAGTAGGAAAATGTTTCTTCTTTCTTTTTATTTTACAAAACGAAACCAGCAACATGGTTCGAAATTCTTCATACAATATTCACATAGCCACGTTTACGGGTGGCGATCTTTGTTTTGAAAACTGTTCAAATTGTAGAAATTTTTACAATTTCAGAAATTTTACACTCTCACGTCACGTATTCGCATTGCGACAATCCTATTACGGTGTGTCAGCGTACGTTTGTTCACATTATTGGGGTTCACATAGTACTGCGGCGTTCTGCATCAGGACAATATGTTACAATGAACATGTTTACCGCTATAATATTATTATATGTTTTTTTTTATTAAATGATATTTTAGCGAACGGTTTTCGTGAACAAGTATTTTATTCCTAAACTTTTAAAAAGTATTTTATTCATTGTTCCAAAATATTTTAGAGTAGATTTCATAATATTAGAAGTTTTTACAAAATGATATTTTACCGAACGGTTTTCGTGAACAAGTATTTTATTCATAGTTCCAAAATATTTTAGAGTAGATTTCAATAAAATAATACAAAAACATTTTTGTTACTAATTTATAATAACAATTTATTAAGTAAGTAATAATTTAGTAAGTTTTCGTTCATATACTTTATTTCATCGTTTCAAAATATTGTAGAGTAGAAATTACATAAAGAATAACTTAAAAAGAGTTGGAGTCCACCACCACCACCACGACAGCCTATTAACGTCCCACTGCTGGGCACAGGCCTCCACTCTCATAGGAGAGAGGGAATTAGAGCTTAGACCCACCACGCTGCTCCAATGCGGGTTGGCGAGCTTTAACGACTATTAATTATCATGTTAGTGATAATAACCAGAACTGACGGCTTAACGTGCTCTCCGAGCGAAATGCGAATGCGAAAAAAAGAGTTGGAGTACTTTGGCTAAATAATAAAATTATTTAAAAAAAATAACTTTAAATACCTTGCTGCTTTATGACTAAAATTTGTAAACAGCCTGCTCACTTATGGCGACATTCGACAAGGATGTTTTATTTGAAGTTTTTTTTTATTCACAGCTTAGCTCTACTCACAAAAGGATATAAACATAATTTTTTTTTTCTAATTGCATGATAAGCTTCAAATTATTGCAGACGTGGCCATACCAGTGTGACTAAATGCTAGACCTGGAAGGTCTTAATATCCAATGTCTTTATATTGTGTAATCCATATACTATCCATATCCATACTTAATATTATGCGAAAGTGTGTCTGTCTGTCTGTCAGTCTGTCTGACTGCTACGCTTTCACGATCCATCTATTCAACCAATTTTGATGAAATTTGGTATAGAGGTAGGTTACATCCCGGGGAAGGACATAGACTACTTTTTATCCCGGAAAATTAAGGAGTTCCCCCGGGAATCAAAAAAACGTAATCCACGCGGACGAAGTCGCGGGCATCATCTAGTCATCAATAAATAATTCAGTACCAATAGCTGAAATACTTTATACAAAAATAAAGTTGAAGATTATTTACAAATCGGCAGTTACGGAGCAAATTGCAACATAAATTCGAAGCAAGATCGCAAACGTTACAGCCAGTGACGAGCTTTCGGTAAAAAGCTCTCGATGCACCGGATCAGTGCCAAGCTAGAGACACTGTTGTTTATTGCTTTTGGCATTATTGGCATAACATGTATAGACGGCGGAATTGAGGATCGAACGTTGCAGATATTTTTGAGACAGTGCTTTTACTCGATACAATCTTTATCTATCATACTAGTATTACGAGTATAAATGCGAAAGTGTGTTGGTTTGCCCTTCAATCACACCGCAACGGAGTCACGGATCGACGTGATTTTTGGCATGGGTATAGTTGAGGACCTGGAGAGTGACATAGGCTGACTTTTTATCCCGGAAAATTAAGGGGTTCCCGTGGGAATCAAAAAAACTTAACCACGCGGACGAAGTCGCGGGCATCAGCTAGTTATCTATATTATTATATACTAATATTATAAATGCGAAAGTTTGGACGGATGGATGGATGGATGTTACTCAATCAAGTCAGAACGACTAAACGGATCCGGATGCAATTTGGCACAGATATATTTAAATTAAACCAAGAAACCTCATTCTACGCGGACGAAGTCGCGAGCATTATCCATACTAATATTATAAATGCGAAAGTGTGTCTGTCTGTCTGCTACGCTTTCCCGGCCCATCTTTTCAACCGATTTTGCTGAAATTTGGTATAGAGGTAGGTATATCCCAGGGAAGGACATAGGGTACTTTTTACTTTTTATATATTTAGGGAAAATTAAGGAGTTCCCGCGGGAATCGAAAAACCTTAATCCACGCGGACGAAGTCGCGGGCATCATCTATTCTAGTATAAGTTTATAACATTTATAATGGAATTTCCCTGGCGCAGTTGTTAGCGTTGTGGTCTTACAAGTGGGTGGTTGCGGGTATGATTCCCCGTAGGGTCAATTTGGGAATTCATAAGTTTTGAATTTTCTCTGGTCTGGTCTGGTAAGTAGCTAGTTACCACCCTATCGACGTAAACGAACGGCCAAGCGATTTAGCGTTCCGTTGCGTAGCCGTGTGAAAACAATAAAGTGTAGGTTTGACTGCCATATCCAAGTTACGTTAGCCCGCTACTATCTTAGTCGGCATTATCAATTACCAATTCAGGAGAGATGACGCAGACGCAGTCACGGGCTACAAATTATTGCAGTGAATAGAAAAAAAAACAGCTATACATTCGGTTGCTATTTAAAAAAAAACTACTTTATAATACAAAAGTGACTGCAGTCCTCTATATTGCTGGAGCGTGGCAATCCACGCGCTTTTACAATTTACATAATGAATCATAGATAGGCTTGAATGTGTAATCCAAAAGGGAAAAGAAAACCCGATGGAGTTTGTGTTGCGATGGTAGAGCGTATTGATTTCCTGTATGTGTAAGGCCGCCTTCCTATCGGAGATTTATGCGATGCTGCAGTTGAGAATTGTACTCAATTGAGTCCATTGGCTTGTTCCATCGGCTACTCTTGGCCATTTTGGCAATTGCCTAAAGCCGAGAAGCTGATAGAAAGAATAAATTGATAGAGGTTTATGTAAAACTAGCTGATGCCCACAACTTTGTCCACGTGGATTGAGTCTTTTGGTTCCCGCAGGAACTTTTTAATTTTCCGGGATAAAAAGTAGCCTATAATCTATCTCTGTACTTAATTTCATCCAGATCCGTTGATCCGTTCTTTCGTGATAGAGTAACAAACATCAATCCATCCATCCATACATCCATCAATCTATCCATCCAAACATTTGCATTTATAATATTAGTATAGATTTACAAAATTTAATAGATAAAACGAAGTCTCTATAAAGCAAAGTTTGTTAGAAACCTAAATAATAAAAAAGTATCGAGTAGGTACTTTAATAATAATTATTAAAGTACCTACTCGATACTTTTTTATTATTTTGTAGTACTTAATAACCGATCTTATCAGCTCCATTCATCATGCACTAAATCCAATCACAGTAAGCTACAGTAGCGGGACTATCAGATTAACATCTTAATTGCAGTATCATGCTATTAAACAAATTATTAACTTCCTAACCAACTCGTAAATTGGACTGGATTATACTATTGTGATAAAGTTAATTGCTTTATAGCACAAAAGTCATTATATGAACCGTTTTTGAACCGAACTGTTAAAGTTTGAATAAATTATCTATTATTTTGAATCCCTGAAAATCTTCATAATAACTTAAACCATGGTATTTACTTTGAAGTATTAACTAAAATATGTATTTAATTTTGTTTTAAATTGAAGTATTATAAAATATTTAAAAAGAAAAGATGAATGACTGACTGATCTATCAACGCACAGCTCAAACCAATGGACGGATCCGGCTGAAATTTGGCATATGCAGAGAGCTTTTATAACATAGGCATCCACTAAAAAAGGATTTTCGAAAACTTAACCACTCTGGGGTAAAATAGGGATTTCAATTTGTATGAAAATCACCGATTAGGGTTTTAATATTTAAACTGCCATGCCTCTAACAGGTTAGCCCGCTACCATCTTAGACTGCATCATCACTTACCATCAGGTGAGATCGCAGTCAAGGGCTAACTTGTAGCGGATAAAAAAAAAAAAAAGGTGTAGGGACACACTAATAAAAATTATTAAAAATAAATAAAGCTATTTTACCTTTCTTTTGAAGCAGTTTAACTCCCGGCAAGAGCAAAACTGTTCTATTGTTGTTACAAATTTAATCAAAGTTTCGATTGAATGCTACGATTCTCTATTATGGGTAGTACTTGACAAAACCCGTTATTACGAGTAATTTATATTCACACCATACTTCGATTATACAATGACTGGGAACATTTTCGGTCACAACACAATTCACATCACGAGCTTAGTTCGTTTTGTTTACAAGATATTAATTTTGTACTTCCAAATTCCAATACACGAACTTTGTACCAAAACTATTTACAAGTTACGGCTGGTAAATTTCCTCCCAGCAAGGCATAAAAGGGGTCGTATTTCCCTAATACATCGATCCAAACGTAACGGCCGATGTGAAGGGTATCATCACACTGGCGATTCTAAGTCAAAGGAAAGTCATTTGTATTATCCTTAGTGGGAAGCACTCAATACAATTTTGAGAGTAAATTGTTTAATAAGTATCTATGTTTCCCTGGACTGAATAGTTACAAACTTACCAGCAAGGTCGTGCTGACAATCAATAAAGCATTCTGCGAATATGGGTTCCTATGTGCGAATTGAGCGCATATTGCGCGAGAGTATCGCATACATGCTGCATATACGCTTACGCAGTCTTAGTAAACAGTACCACCACCACAGTTTGTCTGTGCGCACCAGATAACCTGGTTATCATCGTCGTCAACCGATAGACGTCCTCTGCAGAACATAGGTCTTTTGTAAAGACTTCCACACGCCGCGGTCTTGCGCCGCCTGTATTCAATGGCTGTCTACGACTCCTTGTTATCAACTGGCAACCATGTATCGAATCCATATGCCATCACTGGCATCACACATAGATCGAAGACTTTAGTTTTCAGGTATAATGAGAAATCGTTTACACAAATACTTATAATCTTCGCGTCCGCAAAAACCCGGCGCACTGAGAGATATATATTAATATTATTTAAGTTATTGTAAGTTTGCGCTAACTCAAGAATACGTATACGAAACCAGCACCCTTATTTATGCACCCATCGCAAGTAGGTACGTACACAAATTGCCTCAAATCGCCAGTGTGATAAGACCCTAATACATCGCTCCAAACGAAACTGCCGATGATAATGTCAGAGGAGCGCGTATTTACGACTACCTTCTAATACTGCGAGTATGTAAACATTTAGTAACAATAATAATTTTTATGATACTCTGGGGAGTTTTAGAAGCTATGAATTATTGGATACCTCAGACGCGAACTTGGGGTTATTTGGAGTGTTGATACGCCTACTTGATACACCTTTAACGCTAGTAGAATATGTGATAGGAAAGTGGGGTTTCCTATCCCACTGTTTAATATAACGGGCTAAATGAATTCTGTAATAGACACTTTAGTAGAGTCAAACCGAGACGTATCGAAAGAGACGTCTGTAATGTCCTCAGAAGTTAGCAATTTGAGTAGTGATCATAGATCAAATTCTATTCGAGGTATTGAGCGTTCGATCACTATAGCGTTAAAGTAAAATGGACCCAAAAGCTCTTTGATTTAACGTAACAAATAAAGTAAAACCGATTTTAATTTCGAAACTGATCGTTTGGAGCGCTGGCTGTGAATGCATTCCGAAAGCTCTATTAATCAATAGATAAGGTTCATTTTACATTGACGCTAATGTGCGTAATCGAACGCTCAAATTGAGCATTAGATCATATTAGGGCTCAATACGAACAATCGAATTTGCAACATACAAACTTACTTAGATTAAGTGTACCTAGCATAAGAGAGAAAACGCACTTGGAACTAGCCATCACGAAAAGAAAAGTCCGCTTCAGAGGGAAACAACGTTTTGTCCTTTCGTGATTGTATTTGTAGCACCATATCAAAGTAACCCGGGTCTTTGTTCGTAGTGTCGCTCTAAAACATGTGAGAGATGCAAGGAGTTAAAAACCCGTAGGTAATGTCTATTTTAGCTAGGCAGGTTTTTTTTTTACATTGCAGCTGTTAAATTTTCACACTCACGTGAATCATTGTCGAGAGCTAGGTACAATATATTGCCGAAAAAATCTCTAACCGTCCGCACCGGAGCTAACGTCACATGTCACTTTTTATTTAGAGCAGTGTTTCAGTACAAAATTTTAAATCAGTATGGCCGCTAAATAAAAATGTAAATCCGCCTTTGTCCTTTCCCTGGCGACGTAATTACAAAAAACCATCACTATAGGTGTTTTCGTACTACACAGGTAGGTATGTAGTATGTACATCGCTTGGACCCAATTTTGCATCACAAACGCTTGATATTCAGCGTTTTAACTTGGGGCAAAAGTAGTGAAAACTCGCCCCAGGTTTTCCCCGATTTGCATATTTTCACGTTAACGGCAAAGCTGGGAGTACCCCGACGCACCGACATTAATATTAATGATTATATTACATTGCCCCTGAGGGACACACTGTGTATTTACATATAAAATGCCAATTAAAATATTCTTATAAGATATGAAATTTGATTTTGTTGTATGAGAGCCTTCTAAAAAAACCTCCAATGTTACTCTTTTATAATTTTATTACAGTGCTTCACACACGAGGAAAGTTTCTAAACTTACTTAAATACATATCATAAATTTTGTAAACAGTTGCGTAAAAAGATTGGATTAAAGATGCATTATATTATCTCAAATTTCGTCACTGGCAGGTAAGTGAACCGTGGCCGAGTGGTCAAGACGCTCAGGGCGCGATTCCCAGAGAGACGCAGGTTCAAATCCTGCCGGTTCCGAAAACTTTTGATATGTATTTAAGTAAGTTTAGAATGTTACTCTGCTTTATAAAAACTCAAATGTTACCTAGAGGTACCTACTACAGACGTCGTAAAAGATAATAATGGTCAAAGCATTACATTAATTTTTGATTCAGAATCAGATTGGATGGACAAACTTCTTGATTTTACCCATACATTTTTGGCAGATTAATGAAATTTAAAATAAGGTTTTGAGTTTGAATGTTGTGTATCAAAATAAACAAAAATTTATTCAAATAATGGAGGTTCTCAATTCGACTCGTATTTTTAGTGTCGGTGTTATCCATAGCTTCAATCCAATTCATCGTTGAATCCAATTCAATCAAAACAATCAATTTATTTAAATAGTTATTTTTTGTTAGTCTCTCCTTATTCCACCCTAACTTCTAAATGCCTGAACAGATTTGGATGCATGGAGCGTTGTTAGAATCCTTACTTACATTGCTTACATGCCGAGTGACACAATTTCTTTTTGAAACAAAAAAATTTTGGAAGTTCTTTATTCTACCATAAATTATTCTTGAAAGAGCAGTTTTTTAATTTTTTTGAGTAATTATAGCTTGTTTAAATTTGGTCTTTACCATTATACATAATTAATGGTCTCTACAATAGGTTAAGGTATCTAATATTCAAATTTTCATAGGTCTAACTATATCAGCTTTTATACTAACAATAATCCGAGTTTCACAAACTATACTTTTCAGTTTATACTATACATCTTGTCATTCAAATGAACCAAGTCAGTTTAGTGAAGTGAAAAATCTTCGATAACTCCCCGAGTGTCCATAAAAAATAATTTAATCCACCGGGAGAGCAGACATATCAATTTACCATCTATCTCAACGTCATCTGGTACCACAGCGATCCTAGCCGATTAACTTAGCTACATCTCTTTTCTTTTATTCTTTAATATTCTTAAGTGGACGTAGGCAATTCAACAAAGAGCCAGAAAGAGAAAATCCCCCGTAATTTGTGGCAGCCATTTAGATACAAATGAAATGAAAATTTTAGAACAATAAGTCCACGAAAATTACTCAGTAGCTTTTAGGTTAGATTGGTCAAATTAGCCTAGCTCTATAATGAATGAACTTTTAGACAAAGAGGTTTTTTTCGATGACAGTTTTGCGCTTGACTGCTTTTTGTCTTCAAATTACCAACGTTGAATTGTCACAAAATGTAAGATTATAGAAATAAACTCCAGTAGTTTGACAACCTCCCTAGCGCAACTGTGGTTAGCAGATAAGTCGAAGGTCCCCGGTTCGATACCCGACAGGAGCAATTGTTAAAGTACTAGGGCCAGGCATTAATATAACTACCGTGTATACCAACCCCCCGGGATAGGATGCCGAAGACATATAACCACTGGACCATAAATTTGAATAATTCTATGTATGTTTCTAATTCGATTCAATATGTGGTTTAAGTGCGGACGCCGTGTTTTAAATTTGATTTTTAAGTACGAACGTGTTGACGTTTCAAATAAATAATCTCTTGTGGAGACTTGGCGATGATTTAATACTTTGGTGTTCAGGTATTGGTTTAATTAAGAGGTTGAGATAGCAATCGTTCCCTAAACAAATGAATAGTGCCATTAAGCTTCGTAGAGTCTGATAATAATTAACTAATGAGAATAATTATCTCGTGAGTTCTATACACATTGTAACAATATACTCGTGCAAGTTTAAAAAGAAGTCTTAGAGTCTTTAAAGTATCTTTTTCAATTACTAATAGGTACCTACTTCTGGAACGACGCTCATGTAAGGTACGCTGACTTGATAAAATGGGCTCATGAATTATATAAACTTGCGGAAGAGTAGATATCTAAGACGAGCTGATGCGGCGAGCAAAGTGCTTTTTAAAGACTGCTTATGTTTGGATACAAGCCGGGAAGACTTCAGCGAAGTTTTGTTTTATCATTCTTTCCTTTTAGGTGTACGAAGTTTGTCGTACTTTGTCTTGTTTGAACAATTTTTCAGAAGTTGTCAAGTCGACAAAGATTTCAAGAAAATCGATTAGGAAGTACTTTAAAAAATATATACAATATAACATGTTACTCTTAACTCTTTTAAAAAGGTATTTAATTAAGTGTCAATATTTTAAAGACTGTCTTTTCACTCCTTAAAAGAGAAAATCTATATTAACCGTTTGTCTACGTAACCAATTGTTGTACTATTTTGTAGGCAACAGTATTTTGTAGCTTGCTGGATGTCGTTTGCTACCTCTGCGCTTTCCGGTTCAGGGCCGCCATTTAAAAAACCTTGGGACTCCTACGTCTATTGGTTCTTCGGGCTTCGACTCTTTTCGCTTCAGCTTCGCAACCCATCCAACTACGAGTATGTCAGTTAATTTAACGTTATAGAGTCGTTCTTATACAGATCTTCCTGTTTCTGAGACCCAACATGCTTTTTGACGTGCAGTACGCTTACTCCCAGTTTTAACATTGCAGATACGATTGATCGACGTGAGCGTTCGATCACATTTGCGTCAAACTAAAATGAACCTTAATTGCATTGATTTAGAGCCACAAATCCAGTGCAAAAGATTTAAATTTCGAAACGTACCGTTTGGAGCGCTCACTGTGAATGCATACACGAAATTGAGCTCTAAATCAATGCAATTAAGGTTCATTTTGGTTTGACGCCAACGCGATCGAAGGCTCACGTCGATCAATCGTATTTGCAATGTTTAAACTGGGAGTAAGCGTACAGGCATTTATGAACACCTTAAACAGGTCGAATTATACGTTTGACAAGCGATTACGATAATGATTTCCTTACAAATTCGGGGGGCTGATTCGATCACATAAAGACACTTCGAGTATAATATTATTATCTCTTCCCATCACCCGCTTAGTGACTGAGTTTTCTAACGAGGCCCATTCTATTTATTAAGAACTCCATAGGTATATCATACTAATATTATAAATGCGAATGTTTTGTTTGTTGGTTTGTCCTTCAATCATGCCGTGAGAAAGCAATGGATCGACATAATTTTGGCATGCGCTTAGTTGAGGACCTGGAGGAGAGTGACATAGGCTTTTTATCCTGAAAAATTGAGGAGTTCCTGCGGGAATAAAAAGCCACACGGACGAAGTCGCGGGCATCAGCTAGTTTTATAATAATTAATAGCACAATGCACAGAACCATTTTTCAATGCTCACTAGCACGTGATAAATACAACGTCATTCTGCAGGCTGCGAGTTCTTCTGAGGACTTTTTCCAACATTTTGACAAATTATGTGTCAAACTATTTTATAAATTTCCCCAGGGCGGACCCGGCCGGGCGATGTGAAGTGGTGACAAACGAGCTACAAAATACCGTGAAACAGATATTGGTTTACTGAATTTAGTCCAACGGGGAAAAATGTATCCATCATTATTATATAACTACCACAATATAGTATAATATAGTCAGCCTTTCAGTGTTTTTTACTTAGTTTACAAAGAAAAAAGTACTAAAAAGTACTAGCGGACATGTCATGAGGAGATAAGTGCTTCCTTGTACACTAAAATTCTGTTTTTCTACGTTTTTTATTCATTTTGATACAAAATAAATTTTAAAAAGAGCGTAATTTTTAATCGGTGGATTAAATGACGTACAATAACGTAGATTCATTATATTATTATACTTTAATACCTATTTATTCATATATATATTTTTGTTTCATAAACATATATATATTATATACTAGCTGATGCCCGCGACTTCATCCGCATGGATTAAGTTTTTTGATTCCCGCGGGAACTCCTTAATTTTCCGGGATAAAAAGTAGCCCATGTCACTCTCCAGGTCCCCAACTATACCCATGCAGAAAATCACGTGACCCGTTGCTCCGTTGCGGCGTGATTGAAGGACAAACCAATAAACCAACAAAGAAACACACTTTCGCATTTATAATATTAGTATGATAGTTACTTAAATTTCGGAGAATAATATAATATATGCAAATTTTTTTTTGATATAGGCAAATATTGGAGTAAAATGGATATGTGTGTATTTCACAAAATATATGTACCTAGTTCGGGAAGTATAGAAAAGTAAATTACGATTGCATTTTTTTTTTAAATTAAGCGTCATTTTCTTGAACCAACAATTATTTAGTTGTCTCATACGAGACCAGTTTAAAACTCATTAAAATCCGCTCACCGCTTCACGAGATACTCGTATGTGACACACTTGCAAGATAAAGGGGAAAAATGATAATACAAAAGTTCGATAAAGTCCTCCCGCCTTGTATCCTACATCAGCAGTTTAAATATCACTTTAGCTTGCGCATTAGCACGGTTAGGATACACTTTAGCAAGTTTACAATTCATATAAGTTCTTGTAACATGTGGGTATTTTTATCTTAATAATAATACGTTTATTATTTATTTATATTATTTTAAGTAAAATGTATAGGCAGGTTGGATGGACATTTTGTAATAACTTAACGTTTAGATACTAAATGAAATCAAATTTATTTATTTATTTGTAAATACAGTGAGCTAGGTTTTATTAACATGGTTCGCATACACTTAAGCAAGTTTACAATTCATAATTTTTTGTAACATATGAGTATTTTTATCTTTATTAAAATAAGACAAATTGTAAACAAAATATGAACTTTGTTATGTTGGAAATACGTTATACATAGTTATACGCTTTATATTAAAACGTATTAAGCTTCTTGTTCCTTAAATATCATGGACTTCCGCAAAGTAACGCCTGCTTTTATCCAACATTTGGAAAAAGGTAGATACTTACGCGTCGGTTAAATGAAACAATAATCAAAAATATGTGCATACCATGAATGAGGACGAATAATGCATTTAATTGCAACAATTGTACTCGTATAGAAGGAACCATACGCCCTATAGTTTCAGCGTGATGCATGCACAAACGTACATACAAAAATTTGAAAAAAAAATCGTGTGTGTCAGTTCCGACGCACGACTGGAGTTTACTCTTTACGAACGATTATAAAATATATAGATAAGTAAATGAGGATAAATGAACGCATTTTTTATATTTCTGAAAGCATGCTTGTTACATTTATTTAAATTAATAAATTTTTTTTTTTTTTTTTATTGAAATCAATACAATAGAAGTTAAAACTAGCTAGCCTAACCTAACTACTATATAAATCATGCCCACGTGGAATGGTGGCGAGAATGCTGGCTGCATTTCCGCGCTGGACAGCCAGGCTGATCCTTTGCGCAAAAAATGAGCCAGCCCTTCTGTCACCCGATGAGGCAATCAACCGCGGTGAAATATCTCGCAATTATATTAATAAAATTGTATTATAATTTATATTCATCAAAATATATTACATAGTCATGGAAAAATCAACAAGTGTTACCATGGAAACATAAAGTCAATAACGTAACGGAGAAAGTTTGATTTTACTCCCCATAAATTTTCATACCCCTGGCTTATATATCCAAATTGATTTTAAAGGAGGTAAACTCCAATAAGAAGTTTTCGATTCTGTATCAATGATATAGCAAGCTTCAATTAAAAATTTCGTGGCTTTCCCGTAAAGAAATACCTGTGAATCCGGTGACAAAATCCCCCCTTTTTAAAGATACTGATAAAACTCCAGACAAAATCACTACTGTCATATAAACTTCCTTATAAAATTGAAGCAACAATCAAAATCCATTCAACGTGTTGTCGCCGAACGAGCATATAAAAAGGAAAAATAATAAAACAAAACTTCGACAAAGTCCTTCCGGCTTATGGACGACATCAGCAGTCTTTAGACATACTTCACCCGCCGCTTTATGATGTAAAAATAACACCTCCTTACACCCACTTTTTATCTTGAATACTTGTGTTTTTTACTATAAACTTTTATAGCCAACTTGCTAACCCGCCTTGCTTTATGCCCACCTTCCACTGCGAAATGGTAATGAGCGGGAAATGGTCGAGCGGAACGGAGCAAAATAGTCTTGCCTTCCACTAAGAAATAGTTTCACAGAAATCAGGTCCCCAATCATGTAGGAATGGCCGATCAAACGTTAAAGATTTTCGTCAAAGTAAAATAAACCATAATTGTATTGAATTAGAGCTCAATTTCGTCTGCCCATTCTTATACGTTTAGGTATGTACGATACCCTAAACGTATAAGAATGGGCAGACGAAATTGAGCTCTAATTCAATGTTGTCATGGTTTATTTTACTTTGACGAAAATCTTTAATGTTTGATCGACAATTCTTACGTAATCGGGGGGCTGGTTTTTGCCTTCCATTGCCACCGGGTTTAGCGGAGTGAGCTGGGCGGAAAATGAAATGGGTTACATGAGCGAGTTTGTGTGCTTTACACTTTGGACTTACCCTATGCCTTTGCTTAAGGTGCTACTAGTAGTCGCCCGCGACTTAGTCCGCTTACTATTTCTGATTATCTACGAGATTATGAAATTTTTCCGCTGCTAAAGGCCTATCTATAGAGGCTATCATACTAATATTATAAATGCAAAAGTGTGATTGTTTGTTGGTTTGTTGGTTTGTACTTCAATCACGCCGCAACGGAGCAACGGATCGACGTGATTTTTGGCCTGGGTATAGTTGAGGACCTGGAGAGTGACATAGGCTACTTTTCATCCCGGAAAATTAAGGAGTTCCCGCGGGAATCAAATCAACTTTTAACCACGCATCAGCTAGTATTATAAGCTAGTATTTGAAACTTTATTCGTTTTAATTAATATAAACCTATATACTTAAGCTAATGACAATAAATCAAAATTTATTTGTGCATACTATGAGTAAGGACGTAATGCCTATAATTGTAACATTTTCACAGGAGGAATCGTACGTCCTTTAGTTTCAGCGTGATGTATACACAGACGTACATACAGAAGTTTGAAATAATAAATTTGGATTCTGTATTTGTATTTGTATTCAAATTTGGATTTTGATGTACCAATCAATATAAGCAGGCTCTGTAATATGTTAGGATGAAGAAGAATATGAACAGAGGCACGTGCAGTAGTGATTAGTGGAATAATTTCGTCCGTCCGTGTGACTTCCGTGTCGAGAGGATAAAATTTCAATTTCCAACTAAATCCGCCAGTCGGAGCCGAGTCGCAAATTACACAGGAATTGTTCCACGTTCGTGGAAGTAACTAGTTTCAGCTTAAATTTAATTCATTCCACTTCAATATTATTTCAACACTAGATAATGTCCGCAACTTCGTCCGCGTGGATTAAGATTTCTTTATTCCCGCGGGAATTTCTTAATTTTCCGAGATTAAAACCTCTTTTCCCGGGATGCAACTCTCCGTTTATACACTGTAGTCTGTGGATGCAACCTATCTGTACACCAAATTTCATCGAAATTGCTTGAAAACATGGGCCGTCAAAGCGTAGCAGACAGACAGATAGACACACTTTCGCATATTTTATTAGTATAGATTTTATGAAGTTAGTATTAGTTTTTTTTAAACATTTATTGAAAACAGTACAATAGAACTTATATAGCTAGGCTAGCCTATCCTAATCTATATATTATATAAAATTCAAAGTCCTGACTGAGCCTAAACCGCTGGTCCTAGAGACATGAAATTTGGAGAATGTGTTCTTTGTGAAGGGTAGGTATCCACTAAGAAATGATTTTTCGAAATTCCACCCCCAAAGGGGTAAAATAGGGGTTGAAAGTTTGTATGAAAGTCTGTCATTTTTCAAGTTATATCCATGAAACTTGGTATTTGAGCTACCGGTTCAAAATAAAGAAATACGTGTTTCGCCTATTTGAAAATTCTACCCCCATAGGGCTGAAACAGGGGTGGAAAGTTTGTAGGAAAGTCCGTCATTTTTCAAGCTGTAGCTATGAAACTTGGTGACCGGGATTTCGGGTTGAAATGAAAAAATACGTGATTCACAGTTTTTGAAAATTCTATCCCCAAGGACATCAAATAGAGAGTTTGTCCTTCGATCACGCCGAAATAGAGCAACGGATCAACGTGATTTTTTGCATGGGTATAGTTGAGGACCTGGAGGAGACTTAGGCTTCTTTTTATCCCGGAAAATTAAGGAGTGTCTGTGGGAATTAAAAACTTATGCCACGCGAATGAAGTCGCGGGCGTGCGCTAGTTACTATATAAATCATGCCCGCGTGGAATGGTGGCAAGAATGCTGGCTGCATTTCCGCGCTGGACAGCCAGACTGATCCGTATTAGGTGCTACGAAAATTATAGACGCTTGCGTAATATTGGTTATTAAAAAGCCGATCTTCTATTTAATTTCCGATTATCCCATTGTTTTAGGTGAGCGACGAAAGCGACACGGCGATACGCAATACGACACCATAAAAATGACAAACTTTCCTATTTACGCGGCAACGTGAATAAGTCTGTTGATAAGTAGCGTCGAGTCGCGTTTGTCGCTCACGTAATATGCCTAAGCGTACCCGTTGTCCAAATAGGTAATACAATGTTTATTAAAGCTCTCTATGTAAAAATATAATATAATATCGTAACAATCCATACTTAGAAAAATTAAAACTAAAATAGACAAATATACTAAAATCTAAATATTAAACTAACAATAAAATAAAATAAAATATATCCCTATACCATACCATACCTGCTTACAAAAAAATAAAATAAAAACCCTAATCAATAAGACCACCCCTGGTTGCCGCTGGGCCAAAGGTACCCATCAAGCTTGCAGCATTGCCACGCTGAATGGCGATGGATAACCTTTGAACCAGCGGTAGGAACCAAAATTATGTTTATTTAATCCTTCTATACCAACTATACCGACTATAAAACTCACTTAAGTGCTAGGTTCACAAGCTACATCGGCCCGCAATAAACCAATAACATCGAATATTGATAGCCTGTCATCTAAAACCTTGCCATCGGGAACTCCATTTTAGTCACCGTACTTCATACAATCTCTAACATACCATGCACTAGTTATAAGTAACGGTTAATGGATTTTGGGAACCTTCGTGCAGCAATTCTGCTCAGCTTATAAACAAAACTAAAGGAATATTCGACTTATTTCGATTTAATTATTATACTCGTACTTGTGTAATGGTTATGCACCACAACAAATACGATTTTGTTTGATTGTTGATATTTCGACCCGCTTACATGGATCGTGTTCTAAAGCATGTACTTCTACCTCTTTAGGTCTTCGTCAGATCGTTGAAATACCTATTACCTACATATATTTTTTAATTCATTATAGGCTTATGCTGGACCATAAGATGGGTCGCGCTTGCCTAGAAGATGTCTATTCACTTTTGGTTTAAACAGTTACCTACCCGGATTGTAATTGGTGGGAAACACAGTTTTTTAAACATGCTTATGCATTGAGGTCGATCCTCTGTGGTTTTTTCTATGTGTACTTAACTATGTGTTTATTGTAAAATTTGTACTTAGATAAATAAATAAATTAAAAATATAATAAATAAATAGTAGAATATTCCATACCCTACCCATGCGAATGAGGAACGAAGACACAAAGCGTTTCGTACTAAGTAGACGGATCGTCGACGACTTACTTACTATTCTTACTTACTATTCCCGTACATAATATTCGACCATCCTGATGCCATAATCTATCAAAAAGGTTTAGAAAAAAGGCCACTATCTATTAAGTACACAACACACCCATCATATTAAATTATGATTTGAATTGGATCCTTCTTTAATGGTATTTCATGTATGTAAAAAAATATAATCCACAATTCATATTTACAAGATTTTTCCGGGACCAACCATAGACATAATCTATCAAATAGAAAAAAACCATAAAATATTTTTCCAAAATAGTGACCTTGATCGAACAGAAATACACACAATACTAAGTATATGGGTCGAGTTAAGAACCTTCTTTATTGATATTTCAGGTATGTTAAAAAGAACTACATTTCTCGATTTCCAAGCTGGTTTGATTGGAATCGTCGAAAATCAACACCAGGAGATTCTGCCAGATGTACCAGAGCAAACACGTTATTTTACGAGCAACGGCATAACGCTCTCCGTACGGATTCTAACTTCCAATGAAAGTTCACATTCACCATCATCTGATTGCAAATTGCTCTCAGCAATACCCTCTATCCTTGCATACAGTATGTGCATACGAGGGTGTATATACATTAGCAAAGATTAGAAATCACGTTTTAAAACAGAATCCATACTAATATTATAAATGCGAAAGTGTGTCTGCCTGTCTGTCTGTCTGTCTTTATGTCTGCTACGCTTTACGGTCCAACTACAAAACCGATTTTGATGTACAGAGATAGTTTTCATACCGGGGAAGGACATAGGCTACTTTTTATCCCGGAAAATTGAAGAGTTCCCGCGGGAATTAAAAACATCAATCCACGCGGACGAAGTCGCGAGCATCATCTAGCAGAGAATAAGATCATAAATATACAAAACAAGATGATGCCCGCGACTTCGTCCGCGTGGATTAAGTTTTTTGTATTACCTCGGGAACATATTAATTTTCCGGGATAAATAGCCTATGTTCTTCCCCGTGATACAAACTGTCTCCGAACCAAATTTCAAATGAAATATAATATCGATGTACTTTGGAAATGTACTAACATCCAGAAAAACATTTCGTGTTGCTTAATTGACTTTATTTCTCAAGATAGAATTAGTAAAACTATCATTAAAATCTTTGAAGTAAATAAAAATATTTTTCAAGAAATAAACCTAGAAAAGTAAGGACATTACGCTAAATAATCCTAACACTGTAACAGTTTGTTTAGTTTGTTGGTTTGTCCTTCAATTAAGCTGCAACGGAGCAACGGATCGACGAATCAGATCAGGGCCCCAATCATGTAAGAATTGTCCATCAAACGTTAAAGATTTTTGTCAAAGTAAAATAAACCATAACTGCATTGAATTAGAGCTCAATTTCGTCTGCACATTCTTATACGTTTAGGTATGTACGATACCCTAAACGTATAAGAATGGGCAGACGAAATTGAGCTCTAATTCAATGCTGTCATTGTTTATTTATATTTGACGAAAATCTTTAACGTTTGATGGACAATTCTTACGTAATCGGGGGGCAGATACCCAGTTTTAAAGACCTTGAAAGCACGTAGGTAACCAAAGTGCCGATATTCTTAATAACCTAAATTCACGCGGACAAAGATCACGGAAATTAATATAGTAAGTGTAATAATTTACACATTAAAGATCGACATACAGGATAGTCGATTAAAAGTTTGTAAAGCTACCAATATAAGCTGAAATAAATAGCTCATTTTATGCTAATTAAACTACATCACTCGATATCAAAGCTCCGATTGATTAGAATCGTCGAAAATCAACACGCCAAGAGGAGAGAGGAGAGATGTTCCAATGGTTCCACCACAAATACGTAATTCGAACGTGATAACACGCTAGATACAAATCCGAATGCCAAATGAACGTTTAAACTCACCCTAATGACGTAATTGCAAATTAAACTTGGCTAATTGAATCTAATTAACGATATACGAGTAGTTTGTCGTGTTTAAGGTGATAGAAACTTTCTTAACTAATACTTAGGGCGCAAACACACTAGGAACAGCAAGTGAACATAATTAAAAAAATACACATTACACACAATTACACGAAAAATGACTGCCCTGCCATATTGATTTATAGCCAGTGTCACTCGGGAGGTTTTTTTTATAATATATATGCTAGCGCTTAATCATAATCATAATCATTTGCTATCAGACTTGCTTGCAAGTGGTGATGCAGCCTAAGACGGAGGATGTACGGATTCTAACGATACCCCATATATTCAAATCTGTTCAGAAGTGATGGTGGAATAAAGAAACTCACATACAAACATACATTAACCCTGAAAATATAACACTATTTGGGCTGTCGTGTAAAAATTTTTGTTTGTCCCTTTGTGTTTGCTAGTGTGCTCACCCCTTGACGAAGTTTAATTTCCACCACTATCCACAACGCCACTGAGCGTGTATTTTTACTTTTAAATCTAAGAGTCAAAATCCCTAACCATTTCTGAGCTGTGTCGTTTATGAGAAGACTTGGAGCCCATCGCATTATAATCCTAAGAAAACCCATACGCATATGATCAACCTTCTTCAGAAATAAGAAATACAATGCAGAAAGAGAAGGACAAAACAATCTATCAGAAGAATAACAATCAAAATACTATACAAAACAACCTGAATGATGGTTTGTTGATATTTTGTTTAGATTAATTAAAATAGATATCAGATATCGGGCTAATTAAAATACTGGATTTCATTATTAATTGGAATTTAATACGTCAGCGCTTTTCACAACGCTTTGGGTGTTTTGCAAAACCGAGAAAGCGTCATCGTGGTGATTGTGCTTGAGATTTCAACCGCTTGATTTACGAGTAGATAGATAGATAAATAGATAAACTCTTTTTTGCACACACTTAGAACTAGGACAATAAACAGAAAGATTAAAAGATACAACAGAAGGGTGCAAAGGCTTAGGTTAGGTTAGGTTAGGAAGGTTTAGGTTTCTAAATCCTGGGGAACTGTTTGATTTTCTGTGATGAAAAAAGCTTCTGTCACTCTTCGGTTCACTAACGCTACCCAGTTTTCTACTAACTATACCACACTCCAAATCACGCCGATATCTTGCGCCGTGATTGAGGGAGAAACCAACATAAACGAATATTAGGATATAATATAGGAATAGGATACTAGCTGATGCCCGCGACTACATCCGTTTAGATTGAATATTTTTAGTTCCCGCGGGAAATCTTTAATTTTCCGGGATAAAAAACTGCTTATGTGTTATTGCAGACTATAATCTATCTCTGTGCCAAATTTTATCCAGATCCGTTCAGCCGTTCTGGCGTGATTGAGTAACAAACATCCATGTATCTCTGTGCCAAATTGTATACAGATACAGATCCGTTCAGCCGTTCTGGCGTGATTGAGTAACAAACATCTATCCATCCATCCATCCAAACTTTCGCATTAATAATACTCGTTTAGTTTAGGATGGATGGATTGAAAATTAAATTCTATGAATACTATTATTGTAATTATGTCTGGAGAATGAAGCGACAAAACATAATTCGAATGAAACGTACTCATATAATTGGGATAGAACTTCACTTACAGGTAAGTTCGTTTAATCATCAATTATATTATACAAGGATTAATTTATTATTCTAAAGGAGTAATTTAAATTGAAACAATAGCACCGAAACACGAATCGTCAGTAGGTATGTAAACAATAAAACGTGAACCAATATTTTGATTGAACTTCATTTTAATCAAACAACAAAATCAACAGATTAAACAAAAACATATTGATTAAAATAATTTAGCACGAATCTATAGGTTTAATTTATTATATAAAAGTGGCTGAAATATATCACTTATATATAATTAATCAATTTTCAATATGCGAGTATAATATTTTGTAATTTAACCCATTATCAAATCAGTTCAGTAAATAAAGATGCAATAATATTTTTTTTTTTTATTGTGAGATAGGCTTGCGCTTGACGACAATCATGCTTAGTGCAAAGCAATGATGAGGTCTAGGTTGGAGCGCGCTTGCCTATAAGATGCCTATTCACTCTTGCCTTGAAGGTACCTAAGTTATACGTAATAATCAAAACCATCGTTTTGATAATATAAGCATCTTTATTTACTGAACTAAAACCAGATACATTAAAATCTAAATTAAAAACTAAAAACTAAACATTAAAAATATCATCTATCCCGCTGCAATGAGGCAATGTGCCCAGAACGCTGGCTGCGTTACCCCGCTGAATAGCCAAACTTATATGTTGGCCGAGGTAACTGCCAGCCCTCCGGTCACCCGTGGACTCTGTGAGACGAGAAGATAGATCCTTAAAAAAGGATCTCGCTGTGTGGTTTGGCGAGATATAATTGTATTTGTTTGTTTTCTAATTTATTATAAAATAATAAATTTAAAAAAAAAAATCTTCGCCCCACGACCCCAGGGTTTTAACCACAGAACATATAATGTTTTAACACCAAAAGGCAGAAAAATGAAATTGTTTTCTATAATTTCATATTTGCGCCCCTTGGCTCTTTCTGCACTAGTCGCCTCCATCCCCGCCGTCATGGAGGTCGCCTGCAAGTGGAACTAAAACCTGGGCCCCAATCATGTAAGAATTGTTCATCAAACGTTAAAGATTTTTGTCAAAGTAAAATAAAACCATAACTGCATTGAATTAGAGCTCAATTTCGTCTGCCCATTCTTATACGTTTAGGTATGTACGATACCCTAAACGTATAAGAATGGGCAGACGAAATTGAGCTCTAATTCAATGCTGTCATTGTTTATTTTACTTTGACGAAAATCTTTAACGTTTGATGGACAATTCTTACGTAATAGGGGGGCTGAATTATTAAATAATGTTGTCATAATATGATTGCACACCGGAAGGTGAAATCTCGTGGAATAATTCCTGATCGCAACTTGAACACCAGTTATTATTGTAATGTTGCCTACGTATGTCAAAAATAAGTTACTATTTAATCCTTTTTAAATAGAGGATCTTCCGAAAGTCGTAATGTCCACGTCCCATGTTAGTTTTATATTTGACTAGCTGATGCCCGCGACTTCGTCCGCATGGATTGAGGTTTTTAGTTTCCCGCGGGAACTCTTTAAATTTCCGGGATTAAAAGTAGCCTATTTGTTATTCCAGACTATAATCTATCTGTGTGCAAAATTTCATCTAGATCCGTTCAGCTGGCGTGATTGAGTAACAAACATCCATCCATCCATCGATCGATGGATATAAACCTATATAGAAGTATAGATAACCTTAAAGTTTCGATTAAAGTAAAAAAATGCAAATCGAATTTTGATGACGTCACAGTCGTGTATTTCAGGCAACATCTCATACTTACTACTAAGGACGTGTTTTGACGTTTGAGTAGAAGTTGCTGATTTGCCGTGCGTTCCGTTATAGACTGAGAGCACTGTTCAGTGCTCTTTACTGTGGAGAAATTCGTTCCGTTATGACTGACAGTAAACTGCCGCAGTATCCTAGGGAAATATATGACGTCATTAATCGACGCCATTTTTGTACTGTGAGCACTGGCGTTTTCGAGGTAAGGTGCTCTCAGTGTTTGTCTCAGTGCTGACTGCGTTCCGTTTTAAGCAGTACCCAGTATACCTAACTATAAAGGAACGGCTTCGCAGTGTACTGAATTGACGTCACACCTTACAGTGCTCGCAGTGTATTTCGGAACACACCTTTGATTAGTCACATACCCATTTGAATAGATCCGTTCAAACCAACATGCCACGAAAACGTACTTCGCAAACACGTAATTCTGACGACATAACGCTCCGCATACAGATACCGGCAAATGAACGTTTGCATTCGCCATCGTGTGATTGCGAATTGGGCTCAACGATATCGTATGTCAGACTCAAAGTTCGCATTCATTGGGATTTGCATAATGCCGGCGTTTCGGAGCATTTTTTTTTTTTAATGTGTGTCCACTAGTCCTTTTTTTTTTTTTTTTTTTTAATGTGTGTCCTTATATTTTTTTAAACTTAGATTATTAATATAAATCTGAGTTCTTAATCATATTAATATTATAAATGCGAAAGTGTGTTTGTTTGTTTGTTGGTTTATTGGTTTGTCCTTCAATCACGCCGCAACGTAGCAACGGATCGACGTGATTTTTTGATGGATGGATTTAGTTGAGGACCTGGAGAGTGACATAGGCTACTTTTTATCCCGGAAAGTTAAGGAGTTTACGCGGGAATCAAAAAAACTTAAATCACGCGGACGAAGTCGCGGGCATCAGCTAGTTCAATGTAAATCACTGAAATTACTTAAATGCCTATAAAAAAGCATGGTTTCACATTTGAACAATGTTAACAAGTGGAATATCTGGTGCATTTTCAAGACCTTTTCATTTCAAACTCTGCAGGCTCAAAATCCTATAGACTGAAAGTTCTTGTAAATCAGTGCACTATTCCTTTCAGCACATTTTACTACACCAACTTTCGTACAGCGCAAACGTTACTTTAAATTTTAACCATCTGCGTACGACGTGACGTCACAACTCATAATCAGGTGCTCAGCCGCCCGTCGTGGAACATTACTTGAATAAAATATCATTGTTTTAATGTCTGTTTTTATTGCACCTGGAATTTTAAGGAAAAGTTTCGAATCACCTATAAAAGTATAGCTAACTTTTTTATGTAAAGTCACTTTACCGGCTGACGTGTTTTGAATTTAGAACATAAAATAATAGTTTTCGTTATTGATGTAGAATTTTAGTGTACTCATTCTATTTCAATGAGTAGAAGAGAGTGAGACCACTTCTGATCTAAACCATCTCTAAACTAAACTAAAATAACAGCTCTATTAAAATAGCTATTCCTTTCATTATACTCCTTGCGGAAAGGGGCAGCACTAGATTTAGAGCTGTCATTTTAGTTTAGTTTAGAGATTGTGTTATACAGAATTGGCCACTGTCAGTTTATTTGATAGTTCGACCATCACGCAAAATCTCACAAGTTCGAGGTACTGTTTTACTGAAAGTCTGTTGCTTATCTTCTTAGAAAGACTTTCTTTACAACATTACGTTAAATGCAGTACCTTAGTACTACATTTTACGGTCAAATCGTATGCGAAAAGATCTGGAAGTCCACCGCATTATTGTTCTGAGTAAATCCTTACCGTTTTGATATTGGTGAAAGGAATCACGATTCTAATCCATGAGGATTACAGTATGAGGAGGATAAACTAGTGCGTTAGACGTAGTAGTTTCATATATTATTCCATTGTCAACTAACGGTACAAATTGGCGCATATGCATGGTGTCGGTGGGTATACAAATGTAATCAGCAGTTAGTTAGACTTGGAACCTAATATTCTGGTGTTTGAGGATGACGTCGCATTTAACGATGTTCAGCATTTATAATAAAACGCTTGCTATCTTGGAAATGTATTGGGTGGGGACCGTTTAAAAACAAATAATATAATGATATTATAATCTAGGATTACTTGTTATATACAAATTGAATATACCTACCATTCATATTATGCAAAATAGTGGATAAGAGCCCAAAAATAAATTTAAGGAGATATATTTTGTCTTAATATAAATAACTTGATGATGCCCGCGACTTCGTCCGCGTGGATTGTTTTTTATTCCCGCAGGAACTCCTTAATTTTCCGGGATAAAAAGTAGCCTATGTCCTTCCATACATGGGATACAGCGTAGCAGACAGACAGACAGACACACTTTCGCATTTGTAATACTAGTATGAATTTATTTAGTACTCACTATTGTACTGCACAGTAATTCTACAATTAAACAATTAAGATAATAATCAAACTCAATCACTATTTGAACAATGTACAGTATATACATTAAACTTTTTACTAAATCCATTCAATTTTACTTGTAAAGATATACACAGCACTAATGTTGCACAATACGTCACAGCATGTCGGTGACGCGAACCTATAAGATTTTCCCCTACCAAAGAGTGCTCAACGCAGCAAAACAAGTTTTTACTTCAAAAATTATACAACATTTCACTGAACGTCGACCGGAACTTGTAAATAAATAGCACGAAATAATTACGGAATGGAAAAAGAACATTTATTTACTTGCGCAATCAAAAGTTCCAATCCAAATCAAAGCGAAACGGAATCACGAATTTCAAAGGCAATGTTTTAAAATTTCATTAACGAGCAACAACTTGGTTCTTACAAGGATATCTGAAAATGCAGACGCCATGTTTTTTAATGAAATTAAATTGCTTTTATATTCTATCGAATAAAATACAACTCAATATAATAATACTACAATCCATACTAATATTATAAATGCGAAAGTGTGTCTGTCTGTCTGTCCGTCCGTCTGTCTGTCTGTCTGTCTGCTACGCTTTCACGGGCCACTTGTTCAACCGATTTTGATGAAATTTGGTACAGGGATAGTTTGTATAGCGGGGAAGGACATAGGCTACTTTTTATCCCGGAAAATTAAAAAAACAACTCAATATAATAATACTACAATAAACGGAATACGGAAAAATAAAATACAACTCAATATAATAATACTACAATACTCAATACATACTTGAGAGAACGTGTGCTCAGATAGTCCACTAACCACTAATTCACTCAATTCATTCATTCATTCATTCATAACTTGCTCTTCCTTCACAGGATTATGAATTATTACAGTTCCTGCGTCTTTTTCTTCTTCTTTTGTTTGGTTATGGATTTAAGTAGTTCAAAGATTCCTGCGTCCTAAGTGACTTTATTTGGGTAAGTATTTGACAACTAGTCAACATTTTTTCAAACGTCAAAACGCGTGCTTAGTATTGCTTAGTAGTGCGTGCGTGTATTGCGGCCCTTCGGCTGCGCCTCGGGCCTCAAACTACACCCTCGATAGTAATCGGTCACTTTCTCCCCTCGGTGAACAATGTCCTATATTTCACTAGTAGTCAAATACCCTATTATGACATGATTACAGGTGAAAATGATAATACTATGATCAAATAACTAATTCCAAATATTTAAGGCAATATTTAAGGTAAAACAAAATTTCCAAATTACCCTTGCGAGATATTCGCCATACCTTGCTATAGGCAAGGTTAGCGTATGGTAATGGAAGATATAAAATTTGAGATGTCAATACTAGATGATAGATGACTTCGTACGAGTGGATTTAGGTTTCAAAATCCCTTACTCTTTGATTTTCCGGAATAAAAAAAAGTCTATGTAACTTGCCGGGCCCTCAACTATATTCATGCAAATATCGTCGAACCATCGCTCTGCTGCAGCGTGATTGAAGGACTAACCTACAAAGAAAAACTCTTTCACATCTATTATATTAGTACGAGTACGAGTATGTTATACTAGATTCGATTATTTTTTACAAAACTTTATTTTCTATATCATAAAGAAATAAGCACGACATTCAAGGACTCTGAAATATAAATATTGCTTCACGAAGAAAAAGATATTATACAACTTAGGTAATAATATCCTTACGTCATCATTCAGACGTGAGTACGTAGTACACTTGGTAAATAAGTAAAATAAAACCGTATAGGCAGATAAAAACTGTAGTAACCGTCTTGTGAATAGAAATGATTAATGAGTGAATAACTCTCTCGTGTTATCCGGGATAACCTGATTAGAAGGGTTTCCCTTTGAGAACCCGGATAAAAATGTTAACTTTGACACTTGGCCGGTGGAAATTAATGATCGTACTTTTTGCCTCGGCCTCTTATATTATATTGCCGTCATCTTTTATGTTGTAAGTGAATATTGCGTTGAGTAACTCGTGTCGTGTCATGAAACGTTGAGTTAATTAGGACATATTTTTTTAATTTATGTCACCTTGTAAATCAACGCACATGATGCTATTAGAGCGAAAGCACACTGTGGTAAAAAAATATTCTAGCTAATAACAAGTCCGTGACTCACTTTTAATATATGGAGCTCCACACACGACAGGAAAGAACGTGGATGATTTGCGTGGGCGCTTTGTCATGTTCAGTCCTTACTGTGTTTACACCAGCTGACGTTGTGGATGAAGAGGTCCTGGAGGCTTACTTCTATCGCCTCAATTCGTATGGGTTTAATATTGTTGAAGTTAACGTTTTAGAATTATAATCCTTATTTTAGGGACGCCAAAGTACGTGACATAAAACTCAAATTTTGAAATAATATTGCTTTAAGCGATGGTACTTACTACCTCGTAGTTACCCGCTGGTTTCGATTTCAGAGTCAGGCTATAATAATTAATTATTAGATTTTTCTGACAAGAAATTCAGCCTGGAATGCTAGCATGTGTCTCGGAGAACGCGTAAAATACGAGAACGAGATCGTAGTTTACTACGTCTGTTCTCTCTCCGGTGGTTTCGGATTGCCCGTCCTGTTGGAAAACAAGAGACATGACGTGATCGCGGACAGTCTTAAATGCACTATAATATTAACCGTGCGTGGATAATATCTGTGGGAATTGGCCGCTGTGGGCGAAACTCGGCTAGAAGGACTTCATAATATTAGAAAGAAAGAAAGAAAAATCTTTATTTGTGTACTGCTGCACAAAAAAAAACTTACGCTAAAACACTTACATGCGAAATCAACACTGTATTGTACCTACAGCAGTGCAACAAACATGTAAGCCACTCAGCTTGTGTTGGGACTCCGGGCCTCTCAGACACGCATCCACTAAGTATAATGGCGCACATGAGGTACCAGGTGCCCCAACGCTAATTTTCAGTGGCCGCCTTTTTGCGAAAGTAACTGTCATACAAGTATAAAATATAAATTATTAAAAGGCAGAATTACACTTTGGAAATAAGTTTTGTGTGACAACACTTTGGATTTGTGAAGACTTAGTACAAAACAAGTCAATACCAAGTCTATAATACACTTCTTTATAGTGAATGCGAGTAGGTATATTCTATTATTCATAAAACTTCAGAAGCTGTTATTATTATGAATGGCGGTGATTAATGAGTGAACAGCTCCCATCTTTTCTCTCAGATGACGTGATTAAAACGGATTGCCTTAGCGATCTGCGATAAAAATGTTAACTCGACACTTGTATAAAATTAATGGCCTATATTTTTTGGGTGGACTCTTAAATTTATTTGAACAAAATTATTTTTATATATCTATAATGTTAATAAAACTGTTTATTTAACTGTTAAAAATAAAATATCACGATTCCTGTACATTAAATATTTTTTACCAGACTTCAAAAAATACTTCAATATAATGTTATTATTTCGTTATCTAGTATTTCTCTATGTGGTTTGGTGCCGACATTCGGGCACATACATATAGTTGCAAACACATTATTGCATTTCTTGATTTTATCCTTTTTATATATTACTTTAATGGAAAAGTCTTACGCTTCCCCCAATTATAATTTGTTTTTTTCAATGAAACCAGCTACGTACAGTTCGCGCGCGAGTTGAATGCAGAGTAAATGTATGTATCACCATAATATATATAAAAAGGATAAAATCAAGAAATGCAATATGTTTGAAGAAATGTGTTTGCAAAATGACACCACTTAATCCGCCGAAAAAAAGTTCTGAAAAGATGGTGTAATTATATTAGCTCGGAGCCGATTACAAATCGGATGATCTTGTATTAATTGCACCCTTATTAAGAGATTGCGAGTAAACCGATTTGGCTAGTTACGCCGATGCGTACACTAATTTCATTAGAGGGCTCATAGGTATTTACGAATTCTGGGTGTGTCATTGAATCGACGAACCTTTACTTTGAATAACATATTAGGACAATGATTATATTATTAGCTAATTGGGTATTTGACTACATCATATCATACTAATATTATAAATGCGTAAGTGTGTTTGTTTGTTAGTTTGTTGGTTTATTGGTTTGTTGGTTTGTCCTTCAATCACGCCGCAATGGAGGTTATAGCTAAGCTTACTCTATTTGATTTCGAAAAATGGTCTATGGAACGAAAATATAGATTTACAACAACAAAAAATAAAAAATAAATTAAAAACACAATTCGACCTATTTGTGCTGCCTCTCCAGGTATTTGGTATTGGATTACATTGTGGAAACCATGTGAAAACTGGGTAATACATTATTACTACTGGGTACTGGGTATTACCTATTCTGTGGTAATACCGGGACTTCGCCAGTGCGTATTTTTTTAATATTCCGTGAAACTCTTTCTTTTATGGGAACAAAAAGGAGCATAATGTGCAGGACATTAGCTGTTTCCTTACCAAGATGTGCTAAAATCAGTTTAGTTGAATGTGGTCCATAAAAATGTTACAGATAATTATGTAGACAGACGTACAGACAAACTTACAGATGACTGCGTTGCACTGATTGTGCTTGAGATGCTGAAACTGTTAGTTTTTGCAGAAATATTACTCCATATGAATTGTAATGCCAGTATACCTACTGTACTTCACATTTATCATAATATTTTTGTATCTATATACCATTATCTACTCATGTGTATATACAACGCAAGCCGTATGCAAATCTACTGACGTACTAAAATAAGTCTTTTATAATAACTTTTTTTTGTTACAGGTAAGTGTCCAGTCGATGCGTTTTCCATGGATTTCATGTAAGATAAATATTAAAAAAAATTACTCCACATAATACTCTAAATACTTATTAAAAAATTTACTTTAGGTACTAAATAATAATTTAATTTACTCCACTCTGTGGTTAACGTCGTGGGTATGTTACCCAAATAGGTAAATAGATAACCCAAAAATATCAAATAAATAATGTTTACCAAAAATATTTACTATATAACGGAATAAATAAAATAAAATAATAATTGTGCTTTGTAATACCTAGTCACTAAGCATTAGCTCGTCTTATTCGATAGAGGTAAAGAGAATTTTTACGGCGACCTGTGGAATATTGAAAGTTTAAATACCTAATAATAAATTAAGCTCATCAATGCGACATCACTTAGCCCTTGTTTTACGATTCTGATAACTTGGCAACTTTGTAAAAATGTCACTTTATAATTTCCTTCTGGAAAACTTTTATTATATAATACCTGTTTTATTTTTGAACCTTTTAGTTTCTTACCTTACCTTTTAGTTTGGTCTCGTTTTCTAACGTTATTCAATGATGTGAAGGTGTCTGGTTTGAATTAATTTTAGCAACTAGCAATCGTATAGCCTGAGGTTGTTATTAAGGTGTCATATCTGATATAACCTGATTCATAGTGAAATGAATTAAAACATAACAAATATAGAGCGAGATAAGAGCTTTCGCATATTTCAGGAACCTGATCTGGCTTTCCAATTAGGATCCCGTTTCTTTTCGCGTCACGGTCCCCGATTCGGTTCTAATCAGGGCACCTGAAGGTGGTTATATTCATAATAGGGTATTTGAGTACTAGTGAAATCAATTATTATTTAGTGACTAGCTGATGCCCGCGACTTCGTCCGCGTGGATATACCAAGTTTCAACGAAATAACTTGAGAAATGACGGACTTTTATACAAAATTTCAACCTCTATTTCACCCCTTTGGGGGTGGAATTTTGAAAAACTGTGAAACACGTATGTTTTCATTTCTAACCCGCTGCTCATATACCAAGTTTCATGGATATAACTTGAGAAATGAAGGACTTTCATACAAACTTTCAACCCCTATTTCACCCCTTCGGGGGTAAAATTTACGAAAACTGTGAAACGCGTATTTCTTCATTTTTAACCGGTAGCTTGTATACCAAGTTTCATCGATATTACTTGAGAAATGAAGGACTTTCATACAAACTTTCAACCCCTATTTCACCCCTTTGAGGGTGAAATTTTGAAAAACTGTGAAACACGTATGTTTTCATTTCTAACCCGCTACTCATATACCAAGTTTCATGGCTATAACTTGAGAAATGAAGGGCTTTCATACAAACTTTCAACCCCTATTTCACCCCTTCGGGGGTAAAATTTACAAAAACTGTGAAATAGTTATTTCTTCATTTTTAACCAGTAGCTTGTATACCAAGTTTAATTGATATAACTTGAGAAATGACGGACTTTCATACAAACTTTCACCCCCTATTTCACACCCTTAGGGGTGGAATTTTGAAAAACTGTGACACACGTACTTCTTTATTTTTTACCGTAAACCAAAATAAAAAGTTTCGTTAGTATAACTTGTAAAACATCTTGAGAAACGAAGGACTTCGACGAGACTTTCATACCAACTTTCATCCTCTATTTCACCCTTTTGGGAGTCGAATTTTCAAAAACTGTGAAACACGTATGTCTCCATTTTCAACCCGCAGCTCATATATCAAGTTTCATGGCTATAACTTGAAAAATTAAGGACTTTCATACAAACTTTCAACCACTATTTCACCCCTTCGGGGGTAGAATTTCGGGATAAAAAGTATCCTATGTCCTACCTCGTAGTATAGGCTCAAATCGTGCCAAGTTTCGTTTGAATTCATTCAGTAGTTTCGTCGTGATGCGTGGCCAAGATACAGACAGACAGACAGACAGACAGACAAAAATGAAAAAAATTACAGATTTGGCTTCAGTAACGAATAATGAGTGCCCTCCAAAAAAAATTTTCATAATATCTTCAATGTACAGAATTGGACCTGTTACAGTTTTATTATAAGTATAAGTATATAAAGGATCTCCCAAAAGTCGTAATATCCATGTCCGCTGCTAGTTTTGTGTTGAATAACCATTTTAAACTATCGATTAAAATAAAAAAGTGCGTCAACTTTGATGACGTCACATATAAAAAGTTTATACAAACTCCCATACTAAGCACGCGTTTTGACGTTTGAAAAAAGGTTGCTGATTTGACTAGTGATCAAGTACCCAACTGAAAGAACAGGTCGCCAGGTATAACCCGTACTGTTTAAAACTTAGATCGACCACCAAATCAGGGAACCGGATCAGATATTGTCTGGAATGTGCGGCGGCTTATTAGGAAGAGCTTTAACATGAAAATTTTGGGGCACCCTTGCATCTAAATAGTAAATATCCTGCGTTTAATGCCAATTTCCGTTTTGCCCTTATCATGCATCACCCAAAGCGTTATTATAAATACCTACTACTCTACACATCAGGGGGTCTACTTTCTTTCTCTAAAACGAAACTTCGCAAGCAAACGAACGAAATTTCGTTAACTCCTCTCCTACATAATATTATCTCTATGCTCCTCTCTATTTCGTTTTCGTACACGCACACGAAGTACGGATCCATAGAAAATTTTCGTGACCGATTGGATTGAACCATTTTGTGTGGGTCTAATAACCGACAAATTACGTTCGTTTGCGAAGTTTCGTTTGAGAGAAGAGAGTAGACCCCCTGTTCTGTAAGATATTCGTACTATTTAATTTAACCTAGCACCTCGTATCTACTTAATTGGCTTGCAACGAAGTAATTCTCATAGCTATTATTTACCTCCAGTCTCTGGTACCTACTCCATTATGGTTCGTGATGTTGCCCGTTTCCCTTATAATGGAATATTAGATTCTGCTATAAACTCGCCCAGGGCATGACTGGGTGACCATTAAATATTGAACTCTAAAATCACTCAATTTCTTCTTAAATACGGCTTAAGACGAATCGCTGATGGGTCTTGGAGAAATGGACTCGTTGGCAGGCGTGTTCGCCTTTGTAAACATTGCTTTTGGAAGGAAAATTACCCAAGGATGTTTCCAATTAGGGTTGCTACTCGTACAGACTATGTGCTCCGTTTTATTTTATACTAATTATATCAGTAAGTACCTTCAGATTAAAACGTTTAGTTTTATTTATATTTCATTTTTTCAATCAACCAAAAAATATTGCTTGATGATTGTCTCGAGGGTTGACTCTGCTTTATTTGTAATTAGCAATTACAAATAAATTAGCAATTAAATAAAATAAAATTTTAATTAAATTTTGCAATTAGTTTTTTATCTATCTAGAAAAATAAAAAAATATTGTTCTTAAAAATTAGTTATGTTTCAGTGAAAAGTTTCCAGGAACAGTTGTATTAGATTAAGTGGTAACCCTGTCTATTGCGAACTAAACTGTTGTTAATGTTCAAGTGCCGGAAGTTATTGAAAAATTCAATTAAAAATTTCATGCCTGCGTTTCTCCCAAGTTTTCGCGGTTTACTCTTGGGGAAACTCTTAGTTTAAAAAAATAGATACGGTTAAAGTTTTAATTGTTTTTATTCCAGAAAAAAGGTTATTAAAGTACTTTCTTTCCTGCAGTTGTTTAAATGGAGGTTTTTTTACAACATTCACAGTGACTTGTAAAATTGCACAAAATTGTCGTGACTTAAATTTCTTTCTAATTATATACAAGCTTAATACCTTTGAAAAGCGAGCATAATCAAGAATTGCTAATAACTTTTTTAACAGATTTTTTCTTTTCTTCTGATGATTTGTTCTTCAATCACGCCGCAATGGACCAAATATTGATCGACGCTACTTTTTGCATGGACATAGTCAAAAATCAGAGAATGACGTAAGCTTTTTATCCCGATATCGGCACAAACAAAGTCACGGCATCCACCAGTGCATATTAAATAATAGATACACAGTGCTGCTTTAATTTTCTATGAATTAAGGTTACTTTTTTTAACATTTAACATAATATAACCGCATCTTCCATTTGTCACATGAAATAATCCATGATATCAAAATTTTGCTCCGAATCAGCTGTGATGCCATTTAAAGCTGACATTACTTTTTTCGTAATTTATGAAAACAAATAACTCAGAAGTAAGTAATATCCTTTGACTTTTGCAGTATCTGGTAAATTTATTAAATCATCATCAAAGATAAAGAAAGACCGAGACAGAGTGGTCATGATCGTTCAGTGCGTATCACGCATACAGTCCACAAAATACTATAAATATGGTAATACTAGATGATGCCTGCGACTCCGTCCGCGTGGACTAAGTGTTTACAATTCCCGCGGGAACTCCTTAATTTTTCGGGATAAAAAGTAGCCTATGTCCTTTCCCGGGATTCAACCTATCCATGTACCAAATTACATCAAAGTCGGTTGAACAGGTGGACCGTGAAAGCGTAGCAGACAGACAGACAGATAAATAAACTTTTGCATTTATAACATTATAAGTATGGAGTATGGATTTTGTAATGTCATTACTCATGCCTGAAAAATCTTCTCCAAAGATTGGCAGCATATTCAAGTAAAACATCTGAATGTGGGTGGGTTAATCAGCCAAATTCACTGTCACTACTTTTTTTTAATTATCTTGATAGATAATACTTTAGTACCTATTTGAAACGTTTCGGTGCCTACTTTAGTGTCTATTTTTTTCCTATGGTCTAAGTATCTCACGTATTATCTTGCCCTATATCTAAACTGATAGAGGGTGGAGACAAATGGGGGAATCTTTTGAAGGAAATGCAGACATTAAAGAAGATTTATGGAAGTTTGGAACAAGTAAAGGGCTAACATGCGAAAATTCTTTGCCATTCATCCAAACTGTTTTACTGATAAAAGTATTTTTGTTTTGGTTCTCTTGCTAACTCTTATTATATATTCTATTACGTTATATTCTAGTTTTATTGTCATTTCCATATTTAGAAAAGTCAAACTAATTTTAAGTAAGCCTTTTAAATCTTCAATCTCTTCGCAATGTCAATTATAATGATAAATCATACTAATAATAATGCGAAAGTGTGTTTGTTTGGCCTTCAGTCACGCCGTAACAGAGCAACGGATCGACGTGATTTTTGGTATGGGTATAGTTGAGGACCTGGAGTGTGACATAGGCTACTATTAATCCCGGTAAATTAAGAAGTTCCCGCGGGATTAAAAAAAACTTAAGCCACTCGGACGAAGTCGCGGGCATCAGCTAATGGGTTATAATTCAGCACAGAGATAGGTTGCTTGCCTACCTTTGTACTGAATTACCTACCTATGTCTAAATTGTTCTACTGGACTTAGTCAAATATTTGTTAGGCATAAATGGGTCGTGAACATAGTAATTGCTTTCAAAAATACTTTACCATTTACTATTGTGTAAATGGAAAAATGTGTGAATATAAACTGCTGAGTTTCTTGCCGGCTTTTCTCAGTAGAATCAGATTTCCGAACCGTTGGTAGAGTCTTAACGTATCTTAAGTAAAGTTGGCTCAAGTGAAATAAATAAATCATTTATCATTTATAATAAAGTAACTACAGCTTATAGATAAAGTTATATTAGTTAAAATATTAATGGGACTAACGAACAACTAGGTTTATAAATACAAACTCAAAGTAGTTCCTACTTTAATCAGGATTGAATCTAATATTCCATTACTGCTGAAACGGTTGACAGGGTTGAATTGTAGCGGGAAGATAATTTATTGCCGGGCCGTGGTGCGACTAGTAATAGATATAATATTAGCTATAGGTACTTAGCAAGCTGGCGGCAGTCATTTAATCCATAGGGTGGACACACATGGCTGCTTGAGCAGTTGATCGTAGTCTTTCTATTTTTCCTTTACTGATCCAAGCTGGCGGCAGTTATTTAACCCATAGGGTGGACACACATGGCTGCTTGAGCAGTTGATCGTAGTCTTTCTATTTTTCCTTTACTGATCCAAGCTGGCGGCAGTTATTTAACCCATAGGGTGGACACACATGGCTGCTTGAGCAGTTGATCGTAGTCTTTCTATTTTTCCTCTACTGATTAAAGCTGGCGGCAGTCATTTAATCCATAGGGTGGACACACATGGCTGCTTGAGCAGTTGATCGTAGTCTTTCTATTTTTCCTTTACTGATCCAAGCTGGCGGCAGTTATTTAACCCATAGGGTGGACACACATGGCTGCTTGAGCAGTTGATCGTAGTCTTTCTATTTTTCCTTTACTGATCCAAGCTGGCGGCAGTTATTTAACCCATAGGGTGGACACACATGGCTGCTTGAGCAGTTGATCGTAGTCTTTCTATTTTTCCTCTACTGATTCAAGCTGGCGGCAGTTATTTAACCCATAGGGTGGACACACGTGGCTGCTTGAGCAGTTGATCGTAGCCTTTCTATTTTTCCTTTACTGATCCAAAAAAAGTTTTTGCTGAAAATCAAGGAAAACGAAGCTTAATCCATACTTAATATTATAAATGTGAATGTGTGTCTGTCTTTCTGTCTGTCTGCTACGCTTTCCCGGCCATCTTTTCAACCGATTTTATTTTAAAGATTTTTTATTTTATTTTATTCTTAGGGAACTCCTGCTTGAATAAAAAATAAAACGAGTGTGCTTAGACCACACGTCTGAAGTAAAACTTAGTCAGAAGTAGTTAGAAGAAAAAAGTAACTGGCTGGCTATGAGAGAAAGAGAGAAAGAAAATGTGTGCTCGCACCTCTCTCTCTCGCCCCTACAGTAATATACGAAACGTAATTCTCTCTCTTTCTATCTTCACTAACTTATTATATCTCCCTCTCAACTTCCGTTCGCACTTTTCGTAACGCTTTCGTCACGCATTCACCAGCTTACTCCCCAAGTTAAGCGTGCATAAAGTAGTTTTACTTCAAAAAGCTAAATCCACGCGGATAAAGTCGCAGGCATCATCTATTTTTTAATAAAAAAATAAATCAAAACAAATTTGAATAAAATAAAAAAATTTAAATAATTAAAATATAAACCTTAAAACTAAGTTATTAAAGTTTAATTACGAATGTAGTATATTTATAACTATTAAAGACCTTTTGTCTTCGTAACAACGCGAGCATGTCGGTGACGCGGAGCATGTCGGTGACGCGAATCCACAAGTTTACCCCCTACCAAAAAGTGCTCAACGCGGCTAAAGAAGTTTTCACTTCAAAAATATCATCCGATACAAATTCACACGCAGGCACGCAGAAATAAATCAAGCCAGACACAAAAAATCGGTATCATTTACCCTGAAGACACACGCAGTTACGCAGCTTAAGTTCTGTACGTCGCCTACACCTTTAACGTAACTTATTTTCGTGACATGTAGATTACCAGGATCAGCCTGTAGAGACTCCGTGATGAATGTATGTGCGTAACATTTACATTTGAATATTGGAAAAGATACTTTATTGTCGAAACATAGAATTGAAATTAGCTAAATTCATTCATCAGAGTGACTGACTGATAGACGACGCACAGCCTAAGCCAGTGGATCTAGACGGCTAAACTGGCTGAAGTTTTGCAAATAGATTCGCTCTCAATATCGTAAGAGAGGATTTTGAGAAATCCCGTGAATAACTTTATCGGTTTTTTAACCAATTATTTGAATTGAAGCGGTGATAGTCTATTAGTTTAGACACCCGGTTTCCTATTCGAGTGGTCGGGAGTTCAATCCCCGGGCATGCACCTCCAAATTTCAGCTAAATCGCTTTTTTTCTTTTTTTTTTATCCACTACAAGTTAGCCCTTGACTGCGATCTCACCTGATGGTAAGTGACGATGCAGTCTAAGATGGTAGCGGGCTAACCTGGTAGGGGCATGGCAGTTATATTAAACCCATAACCCCTATACGGTTTCTACACGGCATCGTACCGGAACGCTTAATCGCTTTGTGGCACGTCTTTGCCGGTAGGGTGGTAACTAGCCACGGCCGAAGCCTCCCACCCGCTTCAATCGTTGCGGCGTGAAGGAGTGTAACAAACATCCAAACTTTCACACTTATTATATAACTAGGATACATACGTGGCTACGTAAAACTATAACTAAGTAACAGCCATTATTATTCAATTGTACAATAATTAAACCCCCTCTTCGGTGCTTAACATCGCCGAGACCTACACAGCTGGATACGGACTACGGAACACTCAGACGGTTTAGAGCGCTTTATCACGGTTAGCAATTAACTGTGAAACTGAACTGCATCTCAAGTAACGAAATACAGCGTAATATATTGTAAACAAAGTTTTGAATTAAGTTAAGTTGGTAAACTCATTGCATTTCCCATTACTGTCTCCTCATAGAAATTGCTACAGATATTACCCACCCACTGCCACTTGGTTGATAATCCATCCATACTAATATTATAAATGCGAAAGTGTGTCTGTCTGCCTGCTACGCTTTCACTGCCCATCTGTTCAACCGATTTTGATGAAATTTGGTATAGGGATAGTTTGTATTCCGGGGAAGGACATAGGCATTTTTATCCCGGAAAGTTAAAGAGTACCTACCTGCGGGAACCGAAAAACCTCAATCCACGCGGACGAAGTCGCGGCCATCAGCTAGTCCATACTTCCATACTTATATTATAAATGCGAAAGTGTGTCTGTCTGCTACGCTTTCCCGGCCCATGTTTTCAACCGATTTTGCTGAAATTTGGTATACAGGTAGGTTATATCCCGGGAAGGACATAGCTACTTTTTATCCCGGAAAATTAAGGAGTTCCCGTTGGAATCAAAAAACTTTAATCCACGCGGACGAAGTCGCGGGCATCATCTAGTCTAGTCTAGTCTAGTCAAATAAATCAAATAAATGCGAAAGTTTGGATGGATGTATGGATGTATGGATGTGTGGATGTTTGTTACTTAATCACGCTCCAACCGCTGAACGGATCTGGATGAAATTTAGCACAGAGATAGATTATAGTCTGGAATAACACATAGGCTACTTTTTATCCCTGAAAACTAAGGAGTTCCCGCGGGAACCAAAAACCTCAATCCACGCGGACGTAGTCGCGGGCATCAGCTAGTCCTTTATAAAAAAATTGTAGCATTTCAAGCGACAGTGTAAATGCATTACTTGGTAACCGACAAAATATTCAAAAGCACGGTCAACGAACGTGTGGAGTCGTGACAGGGTAAAGCTCCCGCTATCGACCGGAACTCGTCGCGACCGTGTTCCGAATAAATTGCATTCCAATTCTTGAATGTAATTCTTCGGTTTCACGCTGATCTGAGTCTTGCGGATGCAAATTTTAATAATTTCGTTTGCCCGAGTACACTTTTATCTCTTTGCGGATTATGTTCTACTGGTGAAATTCAATTCAATATCTTACGAGAGGGTTTAGCATAACGTACGTTTTGCTCTACCATTATCTAACTAGATGAAACTGTAAACATTGTTGTGTACGAGAATATTAATTAACCACAAACAAGATAAAAAGGTTTAACAAACTTTAACTCGACTACGGAAATTATATCGTAAAATCGCTTGGTCTATTTTAAAATGCTACTATATTCATATTTATGAACTCAGAATTTTCTCATCTTTTATTTAACAACCTATATTTAATACTAAGGTTAAAAAAATTTTAGAAACCCCCACTTTTACTTTACGGTGTACTTAATTATTGTCCGTTTTAAAGATGTTTAGTGTAATATGAGCCGGGTTGAGACCAAAGGCTTCATTTGCCGAAGGATCCCTATATTGCCTCGGTGAAGGTAGGTAGGTACTCTCACAACAGAAGCGCAATCACTCGATGATTACGAAACAGCCAGAAAATAAACATTTGTTTTTAACCATAATTGCGTGTTTGTACAATTTTATCAAATTATAGCTGATGCCCGCGACTTCGTCCGCGTGGATGTAACAAGTTTCATCGAAATAACTTGAGAAATGACGGACTTTTTTACAAACTTTCAACTCCTATTTCACCCCTTTGGGGGTAGAATTTTGAAAAACTGTGAAACACGTATGTTTTCATTTTTAACCCGCAGCTCATATACCAAGTTTCATGGATATAACTTGAGAAATGAAGGACTTTCATACAAACTTTCAACCCCTATTTCACCCCTTTGGGGGTAAAATTTACGAAAACTGTGAAACAAATACTTCTTCATTTTTAACTGGCAGCTTCTATACCAAGTTTAATCGATATAACTTGAGAAATGAAGGACTTTCATACAAACTTTCAACCCCTATTTCACCCCTTTGAGGGTGAAATTTTGAAAAACTGTTAAACACGTATGTCTTCATTTTTAACCCGCAGCTCATATACCAAGTTTCATGGCTATAACTTGAGAAATGAAGGACTTTCATACAAACTTTCAACCCCTATTTCACCCCTTCGGGGGTAGAATTTCGGGATAAAAAGTATCCTATGTCCTACCTCGTATTATGGGCTCAAATCGTGCCAAGTTTCGTTTGAATTCATTCAGTAGTTTCGGCGTGATGCGCGGCCAAGATACAGACAGACAGACAGACAGACAGACAGACAGACAGACAGACAGACAGACAGACAAAAATGAAAAAAAATACAGATTTGGCTTCAGTATCGAATAATGAGTGCCCTCCAAAAAAAATTTTCAAAATATCTTCAATGTACAGAATTGGACATGTTACAGTTTTATTATAAGTATAGATTCATCAGCCCTTAAAGGCGAATCTATACTAATATTATGAATGCGAAACTGTGTCTGTATGCTGGTCTATCCGTCTGTCTGCTACGCTTTAACGGCCCATCTTTTTAACTAATTTTGAAGAAATTTGCTATAGAGATAGGTTGCATCCCGGGGAAGTACATAGGCTATTTTATCCCGGAATATTAAAGAGTTCTTGCGGGAACCAAAAAACCTTAAACCACGCGGTAGAAGTCGCGGGTATCATCTAGTGGCATATAAACCATTCCGATATAAATCTCAACGGGCAGAGACAAATTGTTTTCACGTATCGCGGCGCAATGAACAGTATTTTCCGAACTTGCCACGGCTTAAAAATAAGGAAAGCCAAAGCCGAATGCGTCGGTATCCCGAGTGACAAATAACTTGGTTGTGAGCATCGTTAATTCTTCCGTAAACAGAGCACTGACAAATCGCTACGATTTTTTGAAGCGTTTGTTTTCCGCGTGGCCTATTTCGTCGGTTTTTATAAACTTTTTCAACTTCACCCGTTTATAAATTGGTCTTCTATGTAGTGCTAAAAGTATCAACGCCGAAACATATCTAGCGTATACAAAGTTTAAAAAAAACGCTATCCGTTGAAAAAGTCCAAAGCTGTATATACTCTGTACCATACTTTAACATTAATTCATGTCAGATATTGTTTATCAGCTATGATTTATTTTATTTGATTGGTAGACAGAAATTGATAACTTTATATCTACGATACGTCCCGCGCGGTCAAAGTCGCGATCGGGACGTATCAACAAACAGTTCAATCCGCTGGGTCAGTAAATTTGCGATTTTGTGCTGGTTCTTAATTCATACCGATATTATAAATGTGAATTTATGTATTTTTCAATATCTTAATCCACGCAGACAAAGTCGCGGGCAACATCTGGTCTAGTGGCTCAAACCGTTCCGATATAAATCACCAACGGTCTGGCACGTCTTTGGAACCAATTTTGACGTTTGGCATAGAAATAGCATGCATCCCAACCAATGACATAGGCTACTTTTATCCCTAACATCATGTATGGTATTATTAACCAGTTATAATATTTGATAGTATTAAGATGTCAGCTTAAGGAGTTGGTTGCATCGTAGCATAGCTAGGATGCATCTATGTCCTTATAAAATGTCTAAGCATAAAAAGTTTCAAAAAGTGAAAGTCGTTGAATGAAGAGGTGGTTATTTAAATAAATGGGGACGTTAAGCTTGAAATAATTTGAGGAGACGACAACGATTTACTTGATAGAGTGTCGCTAGAGGGAACTCCGGTTTCCCACAAATTGCTCAAGATTTTGTGAGCATTCCTATTGTTAGCCTCAAAATGCTATTTGCAATTCAAGTACGTACACAAAATTCAACCATTCCTACAGTAGGTACTTTGAACACTAAAATGGTTAAAGAACTGGTTCAAATAAGCAGTGAGTTTAGGTTTCTTGATTTGTAAATGCCAAATTAGATCGTTTTTGTTGACAATCGGACTCACGGACGTTTGAGTTTTGTTTTTGTTTGGTAATAAAATTGACATAATCAAATGCTGTAGTCGTGTGTAGTTAAATTCATTAATATATAAAGAATCATTATTTAAAATTTAGGAGCGTGATTAAAAAAATCAGGTATCTAGTTTAGGTGGAAACTAAAATTTAAATGTTTATATTACGGGTATTTTCGTTCTTTCCTACATTGGCATGAGGCCCTGTCAGGGCATTGCAAATTTTAAACTATGTATTGAACATAAAATAACATAAAATGAGCAATTAAATTATTTGAAAAGTTCACAGATAAAAAAAAGCTTTTATTAGAGGTAAAAAGACCGACTGTTTTCTTCAAACTCCAGACGATAAAAATAAAAGCCATAAAAATAACGCTACAGACCAAAAATAAAAACCCTAAACACTTCCTCGGCTCATGAAATTCTTATTAAGGAGGTAAAAAAAGTTTAACAGTCTATTAAAGCAGTATCGATTTAGTAACGTTTTGCATAAAATTGTTTTCATTAGCCGTTGACGCAATTTTCTTTGTAACGGTTTCCTCTCTTAAAATATTATTTTGACTACAAAGCTTATCCAGAGTTAATTGAATACTTTCAAAGATTTATGCCTTCCGTAGCTAAGTTTAGTTTCGGAATTAATGTTGTTAATTAAGTTTACCTACTTGCAGTGCAGTCCATAATATGCATTCACTTTAAAACCTGTGATTGTACATCATGAAACTTGTAGTTACTACTATTACCTATTCTGTGCTTGTAGCACTTCGAGCTTTTATTTTTAACTAGCTGATGCCTGCAACTGGGTTCACTTATCCAGGGAAATGTTTTTCCTTAGTAAGTAAATAGTATCCTAGGGTGATTTTCTCCGGGTTACAAGCTAATTTGTGCTAATTTTTATCAAAATAAAACTGGAAACTGGAATACATTTTGATCATAGAACAATTGGTATTTTCAAAATTTTAATATTTCATAATTAAGGTTGAAAATTATAAATATTGTATACCATTATGGTTAGTTCAGAATAATATTTAAAAGAAAAGTTAATATGTGTAACTTTTATAGTATTTCATAATTATGTAATCTGTGGTTTTAACGTCGTTAAACATGTTTACCAAATATTTACTGTATGTTTTACTATTTACTGTTTGTTAATGCACTGTTTGATAACATACTAATATTATAAATGCGAAAGTGTGTTTGTTTGTTGATTTGTTCGTTTGTCCTTCAATCACGCCGCAACGGAGCAACGGATCGACGTGATTTTTGGCATGGGTATAGTTGAGGACCTACTTATATCTATACTTAGTATTATAAATGCGAAAGCGTGTCTGTCTGTCTGTCCGTCTGTCTATTTGTCTGTCTGTCTGTCTGCTACGCTTTCACGGACCATGTATTCAACCGATTTTGATGATATTTGATACAGGGATAGAATGTATCCCGGGGAATAATGTAATATTGTAATGTAGATTGTATCTAGGACATAGGCTACTTTTTATCCCGGAAAATTAAGGAGTTCCCGCGGGAATCAAAAAAAACTTAAACCACACGTACAAAGTCGCGGGCATCAGCTAGTCCTGAATAAATAAAATAAAAATAAATACTGTGGTAGGAACCTACTTAGATAATAGGAATTATCACTATATGACTTAGGGTATGTTTATCATAATTGTTTGCGTATTTGTCATCCTAGGTATAGGTGTATCTTATCATCCTATTTTTTAAATAACGAACACTAAATAATGATTGTCTTTGTTGTTTTCATGGCTTCAATTATTAATCTTACTTAATTTATCTTCTTCTCTTCCATTCGATTTGATCTTGATATTAACTTTTAATTTACAAAAATTAAGTTTCTCAGTAGTAGAATGTGAAACAAGAAGATAAACATGGATTGCAACTATATATGATGCCCGCGACTTCGTCTGCGTGGATTATGGTTTTTTGATTCGAGCGGTAACTCTTGAATTTTCCGGAATAAAAATAAGCCTATGTCCTACATACAATCTACGTTACATTATTACATTATTCCCCGGGATACATTCTATCCCTGTATCAAATATCATCAAAATCGGTTGAATACATGGTCCATGAAAGCGTAGCAGACAGACAGACAGACAAATAGACAGACGGACAGACAGACAGACGGACACGCTTTCGCATTTATAATATTAGTATGCGAGTTTTATATTATTGAGAGATGGTTTTAAGCCAGCTAAAAACACAACAAAAAATAAATAAACAGAATACGCCGTTTGAAATACAAATAAGTGGAATTAACTGCTCGCCGACGTCAGTCGGCTGGTAATTATTCTCTGTCGACGAATACGCCATTTTTCGAGGCTTGCTTACTTGTAATTTGGCTGGTTAATATCTACTCTACATATTGCCAAGTAATAATTTATTGGGCTATTTTCATTTATCGATGGCTGCCAATAGTGTAATTTGTTAAAACTATTGGTTTTACCATCCTTCTTTATGTGAGGTATAGGGCTGCTAATTACTATTTGATTTATGGTAATAGTATCTAATTTGATTACTGATTACAATATGGCCGGTTAAGGCTGTAGGCTACCCCAGCCGAAATTTAATTTTGTGAGAAAGGTAACAACTAGCTCACTCCGACGTCCCTTCCCGGTTGCGAATAGCCACAGTGTAGAATAATAATAAAAGGACGCACCGCTTTACTTCGTAGTTAGTTTAAATTACTGAATATCTTAAAAACCTCGAAATCGTCGGTACGGCAATTGTACATTTCACAACCGCAAAATACAAATAGTATTTATTATTCATCAAAGTATAACCTACTATTACCTATTCTGTGATATAACGTCGAGCGCTATTATTACGTTTTAGGAATAATTAATTAGGATAATATTTTGACCACCTCCTTAGTACTATGAGCCCTGGATTATTTATTATACATTAAGGGATATTCAAGGCTTGATTCCGATTGGGGTAATATAGAAATTTATAATTCCAAAATTGCCTTAGGTTTTGTCAGGTGCACTTTCGCTGTGTCATTAAGTGAATACCATAAATATTATGATGTTGTGTCAGTTATTATTGGGTTATGTATCCTCCAAATTATTGCAATTTAGCAGGAAAATAATTAGATGTAAAAAAAATAGGTATATTTAGTATTAACATAATTTGGTAGATCGATATAGCTTTTTGCATTTCATAAGTTACTCATACAGGCGACTTAGGTACGTAAGCAAAACTTACAAGAGTAATTGGGTATTTGACAAAATATAGTCAAATCAACAACTTTTTTTTCAAACTTCAAAAAGCGACCGCATGGAGAGTCTCTTTCGACTATGAAATGCAAAAGAGAGTCTCTTTCGACTATGAAATGCAAAAAGCTTGAATTCGATACATAGCGCTTGAAACGTCTCGGAAAAGAGCCGTTCAGTCGATTATGAATTCCACTGTAGTTAGCTACGAAGTACGAACCATCTGATAGAGTGTCAACAGTGGTGAAGCATTTCGGTACGATGCTGAATAAAAATACATCAGGGATTGTAATCGCCATGCCCATATCCGATTCCGTGTATCCCGATTACATCATAGATTTTAACATTATTTACCACCATTTTTTTTTTTATATAAATGCAGGCAAACAGGCAGGCGCGTCCTTAGAGAATTTAGCCATTAGGTCACCAGAGGCCCAATTGTCTAAGCAAATCGTAATCATTTAACAGCCTAAAACGTATTACTCGAACCTTTAAAGGAGTTCATACGTGACGTTTGTCGTGCAGGCATCTATGAACTCCTTAAACAGGTCGAATTATCCGTTTGACAAACTATTACGATTACGATTTGCTTACACAACCTAATTAACTGATGAATCACCGCCCATGAACATACAAAGTAATTAATTTAATACAAATTTTTGAATCTAATAAATTGAATGTTTAAAAATCAATTCCATTCGAATGTTTTACAGCGATTTGGTACGGTTCCCATTACGTAGAGCAAACGATGCGATGAAAAAATTTAGGGCCCGAGCACTGAGAGAGCTTTCAATTCGCTTTGAAAACTGAATTGATTGAATGCACTGTTGAAAGAAGGAACTCTGGTGATTTTGATGCGGCGAAATGTTATTTTTGGGTTGTCAAATATAAATATTATAAATGCGAAAGTTTGGATGTATGGATGTATGTTTGTTACTCAATCACGCTCCAACGGATGAACGGATCTGGATGAAATTTGGCACAGAGATAGATTATAGTCTGGAATAGCACATAGGCTACTTTTTATCCCGGAAAATTAAAGAGTTCCCGCGGGAACCGAAAAACCTCAATCCACGCGGACGAAGTCGCGGGCATCAGCTAGTAAATAATAAAAACAAAAATTAGATTTTATGTTGCTTTAAAATTGGTGTAATACAGCTGCCTTCCACAACACTGCCCGTGGCCTGAACTGATTAAGTAAAATTTGATAAGTTTATACCGGGGTTGACATAAAAAGGACAGGTATACAAACACATACATCGGTCTTGTGCAAGAGTAGGGCCTTATTGTTTTAAGATTTGAACAAGACATTCTGTAATATATTATTCATCTGTGTTTTTCACATGGTTTTACAATTACCTGTTAACATTGACGATTGATTTTGATGATTGATCCACTATCGTTAATATATAAATAAATAAAAAATAACCGTCTATACTGTCAGTTATTATTTAAATATTTTTTAACGAACAGCTTAATTATTGATGATTGCACAGATTTCGAGTTATCAAATTAGTATTAATTTTATCCACCCTCTATTTTGTTAACATTTAGTGGAACCATTCTAAAGCTAAACATAGTATTCAAAGCTCTTTTCTAGAACTATATGATCAACAAATAAAAAAATACAACCGCTAATACACGCACAAAATTCGCAGAACAAAAAAGATATTTTAAATTAATAATACGACGGAATTATGGCAACGCTCCGAAATGGAATTCAATATCCGAGCGAATCTCCGTCGTATGGAATAAATTCGTCGTATGAATAGCATGTCAATCCAATTACCCGCTTTTCGGATGCCGGTGTATTTTACAAATAAACGAGTACCACTCGGTCGAGAGATAATGAGTCTTTTATATAAAAAATAAAAAAAACTAAACGAATATTTCATAAAATAATGGGATGAGCGTTTTATCCGACTGCGTTAAAGCAAAGACAGAGCTATGTTTTTCATACGTATCTGGGTATGTATATATGTGTCTTTATACTTAGTAATATGTATTTGGGATTCTTTATTATATAATACTAGCTGATGCCCGCGACTTCGTCCGCGTGGATTGAGGTTTTTCGGTTTTTTTTCCCGCGGAACCGGAACTCCTTAATTTTCCGGGATACAAAGTAGCCTATGTGTTATTCCAGACTATAATCTATCTCTGTGCCAAATTTCATCCAGATCCGTTCCGCCGTTCGGGCGTGATTGAGTAACAAGCATCCATACATCCATACATCCATCCAAACTTTCGCATTTATAATATTTATTTGATTATTTGTTATTCAATCAATTAAAATTGTTTATTTGTGAATCAGATTTTCGTTTTACAAAGGGTATCATGCTGTACCATACATACACACAACACACACACACAGTATGGTGTTTGCACACCATAGTGTGGTGTACAAATCTATTAATTTAATTACACACATTAAAATATGTTGAGTAAATTGCGAGCATAAAAATCAATAATTATTGGGAAGGTATTAGAAATACAATACTTTAGAAATAGAAATCTTTATTATCAAATTAACTAAAGTACAATAATACAGTGACTTCCTGGCTCCTAAACTAGGAGGACCCGTATCTTAGGGGCCAGTTCCTTCCCAAACGTTTATTATAAATAAATATTTCTCATAATGTGCTGATATTTTTAATAAGGTTACATTATTTTCCTTAATTTACATTTAAGTTTATTACATTTAGGTTAAGTATTTTGCAAAGCAATTATAAGGAAATAATATAATTACAAGACATCAATAAAAAATTACAAATTATACTATTTTCTGATTGTTGATAGGTATTGTAACATAATTATGACATATGTACATAATATTATATTAAAATAATATAGTATATAGTTATATATAAAGCTCGCGGCTACGTTCGTGTAGATTTAAGTTTTGAAAATTCTTGGGGAGCTCTTTGATATTCCAGGATATAAAGTAGGGTTTTTTCATCCCGGGATGCGAATTTCGACAAAATCCGTTGAACAAACGGATTTACGGACGTAACAGACCAGCCATATTAACGACTTCGCAAATTTATAATAATATTAGCATGGATCTATCATGCCACTATCGACCTTATAATAGCAAAGTTTGTATAACTCATGTAGAATATCGTTTAATTGCTCAATCGGGCTAAATTGTCGACTGATTGCTTTCGGGGCACTTTGTACTACTACAACTTTGCCCTGAAACTTCGGCATCCTAGTCACTGTTATTGATCATGCATAATATATTCTAATAACCACCTAGTATGAACTCAATTACGCTTTTTATTTAATTTTAACTAGATGATTCCCGCGACTTCGTCCGCGTGGATTAAGATTTTTTGATTCCCGCGGGAACTCTTCAATTTTCCGGGATAAAAAGTAGCCTATGTCCTTCATCGGGACATAATCTACCCCTGTACCAAATTTCATCAAAATCGGTTGAAAAGATGGGCCGTGAAAGCGTAGCAGACAGACAGACAGACAGACAGACAGACAGACAGACAGACAGACCGACCGACAGACAGACACATTTTCGCATTTATAATATTAGTATGGATTAAGTATTAATTTATTTATCAACGCAAAGGAAGCTGGCGATGTTAAGTCCTTTTGTTAGTGTCTTGCGCTTGATCTCTCCATAATCACAACGGATTGCCATCCCGTCGGACCACTATTTCCCAGTAGTCAGGTAGAGGTACGTTTTATCCCGGGGAAGGACATAGGCTACTTTTTATCCTGGAGAATTCAGGAGTTCTCCCGGGAATTAAAAAAGCTCATAACTAATCCACGTTGACGAAGTCGCGGGCTTCATCTAGTCTTTTATATAGACAGATATAAATCGATTAATAATATGGATTGTACGTTACCGTTGACAATCCTTAAAATCTATCGTAAAACCCAGTATACAGACAAACGGATGGAAAAACACTATCGCATATATAATATTAGTTTAGATTGTGCATTACATATTTGATATTACTTTAAATCTACCGTAAAACTATAGACATAGTCATATTAAACACAGTAAAGTTAGAATAATTCACGTTGAATGGCATCTAATTGCTGAAAGGGCTAAATTGTTGCCTGATTGCTCCCGAGTCGCTTCGGGGTCCTTTGACAGGCGGTGTGGAATGCTCGTGTTATTGACCTCATGAAATGCACAATTAAGCATGCCAATTTTGTTAAAAGAAAAACATTATGCAAATTAAATCTGGGTAAGAAAGTAATATTCTAGCTTCAAGTCTGCTTGAACGAAACGGTTCTGCTCTACGTTTCTGATTCGAACCGCCAGGATGTGGAATTCCCTTCCAGCGCATGTATTCTCTGCCGCATATAACTTAAGTACCTTCAAGGCAAGAGTGAATAGACATCTACTAAGGCAAGCGCGCTCCAACCTAGACCTCATCATTGCTTTGTATTGAGCATGATTGTCGTCAAGCGCACACCTATTCTTTGATAAAAAAAAGTCATTCTAGTATGATTTATGTAAAAGTTTAGCCCTACTACAGAGGCTCGGCGCGGCGCGGCACGTAGCGGCAAGTATTATTTGTATGATCTTGTATGTAGCTGAGCCCGGTTAAGGTACGCGGCACTGAAATGCACTGCGCGACGCAGCCCTTTACAAACTCAAAATAATATTGGCCCCTGCGTACCGCTCCGTGCATCTAAAGTGGGGCTATTCTTAATAGTTTTGCATTCATAAAGGTCGATCCACACCTGAACTTTTCGGCGATAATTGTCACGTATCATTGGACCAAGCAGGCGTAGCTTAACTGAATTATTGTCCATGCAGAGCCTTAAAAATTTACTTTGGAATTTTGCAAAAAAAAAGTGGAATCTAAGAAAAATGGTTGTTCGGTCACCACGCCGAAACTACTGCATGGATTTGATTACAACTTGACACACTTAGATATTGCAAGCAATCATTGTTACAATCTTAATTGTTGTGATTGACTGAATCTATGGTATTCTTGCCAAGATTAATATTTTTTTTTTTTTTTATTCACTACAAGTTAGCCCTTGACTGCGATCTCACCTGATGGTAAGTGATGATGCAGTCTAAGATGGTAGCGGGCTAACCTGTTAGGGGCATGGCAGTTATATTAAACCCATACCCCTATTCGGTTTCTACACGGCAACGTACCGGAACGCTAAATCGCTTGGCGGCACGTCTTTACCGGTAGGGTGGTAACTAGCCACGGCCGAAGCCTCCCACCAGGCCAGATCAGGGAAATTCAGAAATTATAAATTTCCAAACCCTGCCGGGGATCGAACCCGGGACCTCCGCACGTTAAGGCAACAGCGCTCAACACTGCGCCACGGAGGTCGTCAAAATCATTGAAATAAAACTTTGTCAAAGAAAGACAAATTTATAAGTCAAATTTAAAATTCCATTGTTGCAACAATGAATAGTGGCCGTAGTGTAAGAGTGTTCACGAATCGGAACCAATCAGTGAATCGTTACACTGTGGCAATAATTTGTACGTAAAATGCTCGTAGTTACAACCCTTGATCAAATAAGGAAACGATATAGAGAGAGATTTGAAACCCAATAAGTAAGTACAAGCCACAATCCAATATTTGATTTGAAATAGAGCCAATCGAAATTATCTTTAATCAAACAATTAATTCAGAGTCCCTTACAAGCAATACCAATCCGAATGTTAATCAAATAACAAACCCTCGTATTAAATCCGGAATATGAATTGACAGTTGGATTTCACGGCGGACCGCATACGGACCGCATTCGACCGATTCATAGTTCGAGAGCTGGAAGAAAAGTTTGAGGAGGTTATTGATAAATGCTTTGTATGTCACGATTTTCCGCCACCTCCTCCACTTTAGATGAATTGCATGTAAACCTGTGGTGCTTCCTATATTAGATTCCAGAGTATAGTATTCAGAAAAAGAAATTAGATTCCAGAGTATAGTATTCAGAAAAAGAAGAAAAGATTATTATTAGTGTTCCCAGGAGGATTCATAATTTTCTTCCAGCAGTGGATGCGAAAGGGGTGATCGGTTGATTAATTTGAATCATTGGCGCCAAGATTTCTGTATAACCTCATTTTTCAGGAATAATACACAGCTGTGCCATGCATCAAGAAGGTTTTGTAAAGTCTTATGAATCATGTAGTCATTTACGAAATATCAGTCTCAGTATCATGCACTGCCACAAATGTAATTTTAGCCGAATTTATTGGATTTCAGATTTGTCAAAGAGCTTACTATATAAAATACTAGCTGATGCCCGTGACTTCGTCCGCGTGGATCGAGGTTTTTCGTTTCCCGCGGGAACTCCTTAATTTTCCGGGATAAAAAGTAGCCTATGTGTTATTCCAGACTATAATCTATCTCTGTGCCAAATTTCATCCAGATCCGTTCAGTAGTTACGGCGTGAAAGCGGAACAAACATACAAACAAACTCACTTTCCCATTTATAATATTATATAGTAAGGATAACTACTAAAAAGAACTGCAATCCCACGACATCTATCACACTATTGTGTACGGTTGAAGTCGATATTATCTTACAGCTTTTATCAATTACACCCTAAAAGGTCCCATAAACTCTTAGACTAATACAATCATACCACAAGCGTGCTTAGAAGCCTAGTGCCTAAAGCATACTCTGGTTGCGGTCGGGACGAAGAACATTGGGCTTATCCTATCCCATTTGCAATCCAAGTGTTAGGAGAAATGGTCCGTTATGTCATCGGTTTGATGAACACACACGGATCTGGCATGAAATGGCGGCGTCTATTATATTGTTATGTACTAGATACTATAGTACAGCCGATTAAATAAGCCACTTTTGATATTTTACATCTAAGTACGAGTACTACTTAACGCTATCGTATCTTTAATACAAAAAACCTTCTGTGACAAACTTAAATTATAAAAGTAGAAAAATAAAAGGTAAATTCACTTAACGACTCAAAAGCACTTGTAAAAGTTTATTTGAATAAAAAACATTTGAATGTTTTTGAAAAATATTTAAGACGTTTTATTTCAATAACAATATTAATGTTCTAATTTTTCCTTAGTAATTAATACTTTTATTGTTGTTAATATTCTCCTTCCACTTTTCTCTTTCTGTATTTGCCAACTTAGGTTGACCCTTTATTATCAGTCGTCTGAATCTTTAAAGTATCAGTTTGACAACTGTCAAAATGGCCTTTTTCTAATAGTTCAACAATGGTATCTCATGCATTTTACGGTTAATATATGTATAGTTTTAGTTTGACAACTGTCAAAAGTGGCCTTTCATGAAGCTTTAAAATAGTATATCGAGCTTTCAACACAGCTGATATTGTGTGATTTTACTCACAGTTTGAGTTAAAAAAAAAAACATTGTGGGAAAACCTGCATTCCTTAGAGTTGTAGTGTGTGTGAGTGAATTTTGGCCAAACCTTTTGGCAATCAAAAATGGCGCTACTATAATCAAGGATATTCTAATATTATTTTTTTTCTGCGTCTATGTATTAAGTATCATAAAAATATCTCTCGCGTTGACAAATATGTGTAAGTAGGTATAGCATCAGTTTGACAACTGTCAAAAGTGACAATCCACAATGGCGCTACAATAGTATCTTTCGCCTTTAACAAATGGTAATAGTTTTAATCGAGTTGCAGAGTTTGTGATTGCGAATAGTTTGATCCGCGACATTGAGCGATGTTGAACGAACTAAAACTTGTTGTTTTGCACTGAGAACGCGGGAGACTTTAATTAGATGAGATTTATAATTTTGTTCGAGCCACTTTGAAATGTGCAGTTTGTAATTGGCTTAACATTTTCTATTTAGATTTTAGAACTCAACTTGCTGCACTCAGAGTAGCTTGATAATTACTTTAGAAACTCTTTAGGTAATGGTTAAGCGACTTTAAGAACTTCCAGACTTCCTACTTACATATAATTATTATTATTGATATAGTAAAAATCTATTCAAATCACAAAATTATCTTTATTCAAATTAATAAACTTTTACAAGTTTTTGATGTCTTAGTTGGCTAGCAGGATTCCAAAAACCTCATGATCTGTAATGAAATCGATCTGTCCATTTCTGAATGAAGTTATTAACGTTAATAATATTTACGTTGGTTTAACGGAAAATTATATGTATTACTAGTTGGCCCGGCAGACGTTGTCCTGTTCTGAAACTAAAACCCGATTGCAGAGCCACCTACCGGATCCGATTGTGATCATAAACAATCCTAGGACCCATTCAAACTTAGAAAGGGCACAGAGTTGCCCCGCGCTCCGCCCGGGTAAGGAGGCCAGGCCTCGAGGCCCGTAACCCCCCTTGGCCCTCACGGGCCAACCGGAGGAGATCCTCAGCAACTCACTCAAACACACACAAAATCCATCAGAATCGGTCCAGCCGTTCTCGAGTTTTGCGTTTAGCAACACATTTATTATTTTTTTATAGATAGAAGATGAAGCTGTGTATATATTGAACAGCTCTATTGTTACAGTACATTTTAAAACTTTACCTAACAGATTAAATCATAGGCGACTCTGTAAATTAATAGCGGTTTCCATGTTACGAAACAAACGTATCGCTTTAATCAAAATGGTTTTAATTAAAAATGAGAGAGTGTTGTTTATTTCTATCGCTTTATTGCCTTCTAGTTCTCTATTTATGGCGTGGTTTAATAAAAAATGCAATACTTGCACAGATGTTTATAACAAGAATATATTTTTGTTGTTGCAATCGTACTGTTTTTGTTATATATTATCTTAAAATAGCTTATTTTGGTCTTCTATTAGGATGACAAGGGTTAAGGCTATAGTCTAACACGCGGTCCAAGTGAGGATTGGCAGACTTTACACACCTTTGAGAACGTTAAACACTCTTAATATAGGTAGAAGGTCGTATTAAGTACCGCTTGGCTATGATCACTGAAATTTTTTGCGTACGTGTTATGGGTTTTTGTGATGGATTAACACGCAAAAAAAATCTATGAACATTTCAAAAGTTAAGAAACCCCAGAGGCCTTACCACGTAATAATGATAGCTACAGTGTAACGATCGCAATTCAATTCAATTTAATTCAAAATAGGTACCTACAAAGTACACCTTCTGAACGTCATGCTTACAAAGTATAAGACGTGATGGTGATAATTAACTACGGTATCTTAAAACTAAAGCTACGAGGGTTCTAAACGCGCCCTAATCTGAAAAGAGCTAATCACCTCTGATTAGTCAATACTCTTCCGCTATTGCCCAAAATCCAGTGTGGTGGCAAGAATACGTCTAATTCAGCCAATCACAAAATTGAGACTGTAACAATGATTGATGCAGATTTTACATAATAAGACCACAGGTTCTCGAACAAAGAAATCCCAGATAGATAATTGACAGTTAAAATTTTAAGAAGGTTTAATTATTTACCTACCAGACTGATCATTCGCAAAGTTATTTATTTCCTTGCGGAAAAATTATCCAGAAATCATCTGTCAGCCCACGAAGCGCAGAGAGCAGTGTACATAACGCTTTAATGGAATTTCTGGTTCGACGCGGCATCGGCAATGTATACGAATACCTAATAGATTTATTCGTACCTACATAATATACGAGGTGAGCTTTTGGTAGCAGTCCGCTTACTACGTTTTCTTTTTTTATAATATTAATATAATAACTACATATTAATAACTATAATATAATTCATAACTAGATGATACCCGCGATTTCGTTCGCGTGGATTTAGATTTAATGTGAACTCTTTAATTTTCCAGGATAAAAAGTAGCATATTATTACTCAACAGGTATTAAAACTATATCTATACAAAAAGTTACACCGATCTATTACTCTGTTGCTGCGTAATCGAAGGTGAAATTAACAAACTCAAAAATAAATTTCTTTCTCTGTTTTTGTTATAGTTCGAATGTTCAAGCTTTTACGACCGCGGCTAAAAAACCACCCCGTATATTCCTACTGCATATGCGTACATATTTGTAGCACTACGTGACATGGCCCGTGCTTCGTTCCTTTTGAATCGGCATTCGGAATTGAGAATTGGTATTTCAATTGGTTTGTAGCGCCGTCGTAGGCGATTGTAGAATGTGGCTACGGGCCGTAGAGCTACGTGAGCTACGTGGTGTTACGTAGATAGCTGATTGGTCATCTGTGATAGATACCAAAGGCCATGCTACGAGCTTACTATAGTCGAATTTTTAATTGCGTAGAATTCTAACGTTTCTTGGTGATACCATAGATTAAAACAGTTCCCACAAAAAATGATAACAAATTCAAGTAAAATATGAATAATGCCATAGCATTACTTACTTATATTTTATTTGTTGTATTAAATATATTTAATAAAATCGTGAAGATTTAAGAATTTTCCTTCTTCCTTCCTGAAATTTATAAAAGTGTAAGTTTTTATTGAGTTTACTAAAACACTATTTTAATTTCGAGTGACAAACATTATGAACATTTTATGTTCACAGCTATACATGATGTACATCTAAAACTTAACTAATATTATAAATGCGTAAATTTGTATGGATGAATGGATGTTTGTTACTCAATCACGTCAGAACGGTAGAACGGATTTGGATGAAATTTGGCACAGAGATAGATTGCCTGAAATAATATATAGGCTACTTTTTATCCCGGAAAATATAGGATTTTCTGCGGGAACCAAACTCAAACTCAAACTCAAAACATCTTTATTCAAAATTGGTACCAACAAAGTACACCTTCTGAACGTCACATTTATCAAATAAATATTATAAATGCGAAAGTTTGGATGGATGTATGGATGGATGTTTGTTACTCAATCACGCCCCAACGGCTGAACGGATCTGGATGAAATTTGGCACAGAGATAGATTATAGTCTGGAATAACACATAGGCTACTTTTTATCCCGGAAAATTAAGGAGTTCCCGCGGGAAACGAAAAACCTCGATCCACGCGGACGAAGTCGCGGGCATCGGCTAGTAAAGAATAAGAGTTGATGGTGATAATTAACAACGGTATCTTAAGAATAAAGCTACGAAAAAATCAAAAATCAAAACCAAACCAAAAATCCGCAATCCACGCGGAAGAAGTCGCAGGCATCAACTAGTTCAAAGACGTTGTATTGTATTGTATATTCTTTATTGCACACCACAAAAACATAAACGAAACAGATAACAAATATGAAAATTTAAAACGTAGGTACAATAAGGCGGTCTTATCGCTAAGTAGCGATCTCTTCCAGACAACCTTATCGATACAGAGAAAATGAACAAGTGGACAGTGGGAGGTGGTGCATAAAAATAAACTTAAATACTAATAGATACATAAACTAACCAATATCATAAAATAATAACGTATTAATACACTAATATATACAAAATAAATAAAATAGACATACGTAAGATTAAATACATAAATAAATATACATATAAATAAGGGACAAATTAAACATGTCGCTATTGATGATAACAGAGAGACATGTAATGGTTTTTTACGTCAATTTTAAACTTATTAAGAGTTTTAGCTCGATGAATTTGCGAGGGCAGTTCATTCCACAAGCTAATGGCCTTGAATATAAATGAATTTTTGAAATATTTTGTCCGATATGTAGGCGCTTCAAGAACGAGTTTTCCGGCCGATCGAAGAACTCTTTCTGGTCTGTCATGACCAAGATATTTAAAGTTTTCCTTTAAATAACTTGGAGTCATAGGATTGAACAATACGCAGTACAGAAGGGAAACAAAATGTAGATTCCGGCGAAAGCGAATGGGTAACCACTTGAGCTTTAAACGAAATTCAGAGACATGGTCATATTTGCGCAAACCAAATATGAACCTAATAGCTAAATTTTGAATTCGCTCAAGTTTATTAAGCTGGTCCTCAGTTAAATCAAGATAGCTTGCGTCCGCATAATCGAGGATGGAGAGAAGTAGAGATTGTGCTAACATAATCTTAGTAGGAATAGGGAGAAAAGAACGCAGGCGCCTAAGTGAACCCATAACAGCAAAAGTCTTTCTACTAACTTCTTTTAATTGATTAGACCACGAGAGGGTATTATCAAAGTAGACACCAAGATTTTTAACGGTAGTACTGTAAGGTATTTTAACGTTATTTAATGTAACAGGCGGAAGATTTTCCCAGTCAACTCTTGAAATCATACCAGAGCTACCAATAATAATAGCCTGGGACTTACAAGGATTAACCTTAAGTCCATAACACTTACTCCATTGACTGATAGCCTCCAGGTCGCAATTAATATTAGAAACAGCAGTGTGCAAATCTTCAAGAGTTGACTGCGAGTAAATTTGGAGATCATCTGCATACATGTGATAGAGAGAAGTAATATTCTGGGAAATTGAATTGATGAAGATGGCAAAGAGTAAAGGAGACAACACACCGCCTTGAGGTACGCCGGCTGATATTTCACACCAAGATGAAAACTTATCTTCAATGCGAATACGCTGCCGTCGACCTTTGAGATAACTCTGAAACCATCCAACCACTGATGGAGATATGTTAATAGAACGCAACAGACTCAACAAGATGTCAAAATCAACGGAATTGAAGGCATTGCTAAAGTCTAACAATACCAGGACGGTGAGCTGTTTCTTATCCATTCCCCGTCTAACGTCGTCAGTGACCTTAACCAGCGCTGTAGTCGTACTATGTCCTGCCCGGAAACCAGACTGAAGAGGATTCAGAAGGCAATTTCTGTTAAGGAAGAGATTCAATTGATAGAACACTAGTTTTTCTAATACTTTGGACAGAAATGGAAGGATGGAGATAGGGCGAAAATCGGAAAAGTGTAAAGCGTGAGCCTTTTTTGGGAGAGGAATTATATTAGCACTTTTCCAAGCTTCAGGAAATATAGACGTAGAGATCGATACATTAAGGATATGGGTTAGGATAGGAGTAACTACTTCAAGGATTGGTAAGATCATATTACGACTAACACTGTCATCACCCACGGCGTTAGACGAGACTGATAATACGTTCTTTTTAACATCACAGTCAGTGAAAGGAGTGAAATTAAACGGTTGGAAAGCAGGAGTTGGCATAGAAGAAAGAATTCTCAGCGTACAATCTTTGTCTGAGCTGTTTATTGTACTCGAAGAAGTAAAATGTTGATTAAGGAGTTCAATATCAATATTCTGTTGAAGCGAAAGTGGGGATGATTTACCAACTCCGAGAGTTTCGAGAAATTTCCAAACTTTGGCTGGGTCGCCGTTTTCGACTGATTTATGAATGTGGCGTCGTTGTGCATCCCTACACGATGTATTGCAGCGATTCCGAGCTTTGTTATATCTCCGCAGATTTGTGTCAGAGTAGTCAGACTTAAGCTTGCTTTTGGCAAAGCCTTTTTTCAAGATGAGGCACTTAAGATCGTCAGCTAGCCAGGGTGCTGGTAAATGTTTAATTTTAATAGGTTTGACCGGTGCATGAACGTCATAAAGTTGTATAAGAAAGGAATTGAACAACTCAACTTTCATGTCGATTGTAGTGGCATTTACAATAGCCGACCAATCCAACCGACGAGCATCTTCCAAAAGAAGTTCTTTGTCCATTCCACTAAAATTACGTTGCAGAAGAATTCTCGATTTTGCTTTAGGAGGACGAATTTTATATGATAAATATAAAAGATCATGATGAGAGAAGGCATCAGCCTCGTGCTGGCCATGCTTTAGAACAAAATCTGGAGAGGATACAATAATAAGGTCTAGTAAAGTTGGGATACAATCGGGTAAGTTATGTGTAGCAGAGAGTTAAGAGACGTTAAGAGTCACTTGTATAACCTTTAAGAAATAAACAAATAAGTTTGAGTTTAATCATGATGAGCTTGATTCTTGATCTCATTTACTTTTTTAACTTAAAAGAAAAGCCTTTAACGATAGGCCACGAAAAACTTTAGGGCCTTGTTATAATCTCTTTCAAAGAAAAGAAGGCGAATAAATAACAATATTATATTTTCATCGCGCCAGAAGCTTGTTTTTGTGTTCAGAGGGTATTACGGAATAAATGAAAAACAAAGATGAGAAAATAAATACAGTGTACTTTCATCGCGGGGGCGATGCCTATCAATATGCGTATAAAATAGGTTGGCAACGAAGATGGAATCTCGGGTAAGGTTTTTTGGTTCCCGCGGGAACTATTTAAATCTTCGGGATAAAAACTAGCCTGTGTGTTATTCCAGACTAAAGTCTATCTCCGTGCCAAATTTCATCCAGATCCCTTCAGCCGTTCTGGCGTGATTAAGTAACAAACATCCATCAATCCATCCATCCATACAAGCTTTCGCATTTATAATATTAAGTGTAGATTCGCAAAGGTTCTAGTGAGAAGAGCAGGCAAAAAACACACCAATAGCTCTTTTTCAAAATAGAACATGTCATAAAGGAACACCTCTGGCAACATGTTTAATTAACCTTTGACAAAAACAAGAACGGTCTTAAACTAAAGGTGACTCTAGAAATGAAATTATCATTTATAATATGTCAGTTTCTATCTTAGGGGTAAGCACTAATCTAATTTTTTATTTAAATTAAAAACTTAGGTAGGTCAAAGCAATTATAATTTAATTATACTGTAATAAAAATATTAGATACCTATTTCAATCGATCTAATATTTAAAAAGCAATAACACAATCCAATATCGCGTCAAACTCAAGAGTGCCGTCAGGTTTTATATCGTTCCGAGATATATACGACAAAAGCAATTCCAGTGTATAAAATTCCAATAAACTATAGATTTCCTTTGTATTACTGGATTCCTAAAGCCACTGGAACTCCGGCTTTATTAAAACGTAACAGTTATTGTGCCAAACAATATTTTTTAACAATTCTTTTTGCTTTATGAGGTCCTGGTATTGTTTGGTTTCAGGAGGTATAATAATTGGGTGTACCTGTATGTTTTTATTAAGAAAATTTAAAAGATAATGTAGGTAGTGATTTCTGTCAAAACTGTTCTGACATTCACAAAGAAAAATGGGCTTGGTATACCTATCCCTACTAAGGTATCCCTACTGGTAGGGATAAGTGGAAAAAGACTAAAAAAAATAAATCACTAAGATCTACCGGTAGAGATTGATGGAAACTCTGAGTTCACTTATCACTGATATACAATTTAAAATTAATTAAAAAAAACTCGCAAAGTGACTCCACAGCTATTAATCAAATATCAAATAATCAAATAAATATTATAAATGCGAAAGTTTGGATGGATGTATGGATGTATGGATGTTTGTTACTCAATCACGCTCCAACGGCTGAACGGATCTGGATGAAATTTGGCACAGAGATAGATTATAGTCTGGAATAGCACTGCTACTTTTTATCCCGGAAAATTAAAGAGTTCCTGCGGGAACCGAAAATCCTCAATCCACGCGGACGAAGTCGCGGGCATCAGCTAGTTACAACTATGTAGTACACTTTTAATACTCTAAAACTAAATATTACAGGGGCTAAAAATATTACAGGGGCTCAGGGTCACTTAGCGGGCTATGCAGGGTTGTCTCTACCTCCCGCTTCACCGCTATGCTTGAAACATCCCTACGACATTCGAGATGTCGAATCGACATTTTCTAAGTATAATTTCTGACATTTTCATGAGTTTTTTCATCCATTCATATCGTATCCAGTCTGCAGCACCTTATCTAATAGTTTCCATCCATCATACTAATATTATAAATGCGAAAGTGTGTTTGTTCGTTGGTTTGTTGGTTTGTCCTTCAATCAGGCGGCAACGGAGCAACGGATCGACGTGATTTTTGGCATGGGTATAGTTGAAGACCTGAAGAGTGATGACCTAAATTCTGTCTATGGGTCAGATAATTTTTACAACCTATCTTAACCGGCGACCTTACTTAACCTATCTTGAGGGATGAGTGGACTAGCAACAACGCATATCAGTCGATTGCGATTGTTTAGCAACGTTGACCCAAGTCCGTAACTGGATGGGTGACCGAATTTGGAAGTCCGAATTTGGCTTTTTTGTTTCCTCCGTGCCTCGGAGAGCACGTAAAGCTGTCGGTCCCGGTTATTAACACTAACATCATACTAATATTATAAATGCGAAAGTGTGTTTGTTTGTTGGCTTCGGATCGACGTGATTTTTGGCATGGATATAGTTGAGGACCTGGAGAGTGACCAATGCTACTTTTTATCCCGCAAAATTTAGGAGTTCCCGTGGGAATCAAAAAAACTTAAACCACGCGGACTGAGTCGCGGGCATCAGCTAGTCTGATAATAATCGTTATTAACCTATGATTTGAAATAGTACTCTTTAGTCGAGTCGTATGCGGAAGGACCTGGGAACCCACCGCATTATTATCCCAAGAAAACTCCTGCCATTATGTGATTAATGGACAGGGGTCACGAGCCTTAGTAATGGGGAATACGACTCAGAGAGAGAGAGAGATCTTAACAGATTCATCAAGTTTTGAATAGTATCTTAACATAACCACCTCTTTTAGCTTTTCATATGCATTACTTATTTCAATTTCAACAAGATCTTTGAGAAAAGTTTCTCACTCATTCTTTCGGCTCACAGCCACAATGAATAAGTCATTCAATTAGAGCCTCTTTTTTATCGACCAACGTTGAATAGAGCGTGGAACAATCTTACAATTTTTTTTCTTTCTCACTTGATAATGCCGGCGCATTGTTTTGGTTTAACTTTGTTAGTATTTTATATTGTTAAGTTAAATGTGGCCGGCGTGGTGGACTATGGCCAAACCCTTCTCATTTCGAGAAGAGACTTGCTCATTAGTGAGCCGGCAATTGGGTATTTGACTACTAGTGAAATAAATAATTTTTTAGTGATTATTAAATAAAGGATCTCCCAATAGTCGTGATATCCACGCCCCCTGCTAGTTTTATTTTGAATAACCATTTTAAACTATCGATTACAGTATAAAAAGTGCGTTGAACTTTGATGACGATGACACTTAAAATTTCATACAAAATCCATACTAAGCACGCGTTTTGACGTTTGAAAAAAAAGTTGCTGATTTGACTAGTTGACAAATACCCAATTGGTTGAAAAAGTATATGATGCCTCAAATGATCATAATTATGTATCACAGTTATGTGTGTATGTCTGTATGTGTGTATCTTCGGTTTTTTTAATCGAAATCATATTTAAGAAAATGTATTTTTACAAAAAGTTGACTTTGTAACTGTCATCCATACTAATATTATAAATGCGAAAGTGTGTCTGTCTGTCTGTCTGTCCGTTTGTCTGTCTGTCTGTCTGCTACGCTTTCCCGGCCCATCTTTTCAACCGATTTTTCTGAAATTTGGTACAGAGGTAGTTTATATCCCGGGGAAGGACTTAGGTTACTTTTTATCCCGGAAAATTAAGGCGTTCCCGCGGGAATCAAAAAACCCTAATCCACGCGGACGAAGTCGCGGGCATCAGCTAAATATATAAAAGAAAAAGTGACTGACTGAATGACTGACTGCTCTATCAACGCACAGCTCAAACCACTGAACGAATAAGACTGAAATATGGCATCCGTTGAAAGGATGTTTGAAAATTCAACCCCTAAGGGGCTAAAATAGGGGTTTGCAATTGTTTATTAAAATCGAACCTAACGTGAGCGAAGCGGCGAGCAAAAGCTAGTTTGAAAATTACCGACCGATTATATTTATAGTATTGATTCTGAACTACCCCTGAAATTATTGCAGGTGACCAAAAATTATCTCTGTATAGTAAAAATCTAAAATTTGAAAGGAGATGAAAATCATTTCAAGCGGAAAAATTGAAAACTCAAAAGTTATCTCACTTTTGGGTGCAAAACTTTTGCAATTAAGTGCTAGGGCGGGCGAGGGAAATTCTCAAAAGTACCCGCGTTTTTGATTTTCATTTCAACATCGCATTAAATATGCCATCGCGTTGTTTGTTTGAGTATTGTTGGAATTTTTAATACTTACAATATGAAATGGATTAATCAAATATTTTGTGTATTTATACTTGATCGAAATTAAGTACCAAAACATGGGCGCCCACAAGTGACCTGCGTCTACTACCATCGCTTTATGGAGTATTATTAAAGTAATACTGCTTCAAGCGATGTTAGTGACTGATCACACTACCAGCCCACTGATCCACAAACATAGAGTCGTGAGAATGAATGTTGATAGCCTAGTGTTTTAGATACCCGGCCGGATTCGGGCGGTCGTAGGTTCGATGACCCCGAGCTATGCGCGTTTTAGAAAATTAAATATTACTTGCTTTTAAACGTTGAAGGCAAAAATAGTGCAGATATACCTGCACTTCCGAGAGAGGGTTCTTCATAATGTTGTTCGAGGGGTGTGAAGGCCAGCGAGGTGGACTATGGCCGAACCCTTCTCATTCTGAGAGGAGACTCGTGATCAGTAGATGATAGTGATGATGATGATGATGAGCTTATGAATGATGAAGAAGGCAATGAAGTATCCTCGAAGAATAAGTTAGTCGTAGCATCAGCTTTGATTATCTATGACAAATCGAAACCGCACGTGTTACCGATAATAATCTCTTGAAGCACTCCATATTTTAAAAGAATCTTATTCCTAATAGAATAAAGGTTATTTTGCATTGGGGATCCGTTTCAGTAGACAATAATAGCTAAGCAACAAATGTAATTACGAACATAACATGGGTTCATTTGATTTATTATTACAGGGCCTTGGCCTAAATATACAAGATGGATTGATTTTCTTGTAATATTTGGATATTAAATGTATTCGTATTAGATGTATTCGAGTATTCGTACGGATTGGAATCATCTCGTGGTCCCTTTGATTGTAATTGAATGAGAAAGCAGATATTACTTACGTATTATCTGATATTATTACGTAAGAATTACTGTATTGGTTTTTGGTTTGACCGCAGCGTTATAGCTGATGGAAACGACCGATTTTTGTCAACCAAATTACAATCATTTAACATCATAATGACACCCTTACGCTACGGCTTTTGAGCAACGTTTTGTCATACGTCCCGATTTATTTGGGACATCTAAGTCATATTAGTAAAGGTCATATTTTCTTTTTTGCCGGCTAAACTATCGGTCATCAGAAATGAGAGGTGACACATACCATCGGACTTAAGTGGAACCAACCTTTTTAATCATATAAAATAACATCTTTAAAACTCAGCCCTTTATAATATACATAACTGTCTCTTTCTTTTTGTCATATTTTCAGTATACCAATACCTACCATATCCATTCTAATATTATGAATAGTAAAGTGTATCTGTCTGCCTTTTTTGTGTTGCTGGGTTGCATTCCGGGGAGTGACATAGGCTACTTTTTATCGCGGAAAATAAAACAGTAATAGTTATTTGTTATACAAGAGTGAAAAGTTGTTTTTTAACCGCGTGCTCAATTTTGATGACCGAGCAAGCGAAGGAGTCTAAAATTGAATCACGAGCGGAGCGAGTGATTCAAAAAATTAGAATCCTGAGCGTCAGCGAGGGAATCAAAAGAGCACGAGGTGAAAAATCTTTTCACTCGAGTGCAACACGTAACTTTTCATCCCACCTCAGCGAGGAAATGACTAAATGCAAAAAAAATCACAAGATTAAAGTCAATTCTGTTAATTTCTTCGTCACTAGAATCACTCATTTTAGGGTTTTCACTTATTTTCAATTTTCTTGTTTTTAATCGGTTTCAATTTTTCACTTATTTTCAATTTTCTTGTTTTTAATCGGTTTTAATTTTAAACAATATGACGTGAAAGAAAATGGTGCGCGCAAAGCAAATTAAAAAAGTACACCAAGAAGGTTACGAGTGTGAGTTTTTAACAAACTAAAAACGATTGTATGGAAATTCGGCACCATAGGGGTAGAAGTAAATAGGTTTTAATGATGTTTTGAATTCACAAACTTCATAGACGAGTGATATTTACTAACGTGCACACGATGTTCTACATTCAATTTACTTTATCCTCTAGAGGATAATAACGGCTTTTACCTTCAGATATCGAAGAGTAAAAATACTTTTTCCGAGATGGTGGGATGAAAAAAAAATTGGCAGTCCCTATGACTGCCAATTTTGCCGATAGAAGTGAAAACGAATATTTGAAATATTTTTTTTTTTAAAATTTTAATAAACAAACCTTAACACTAAGGCATTAAAGTGTAATTACGAATGTAGTATATTTATATTTAGGCCCTTTTGTATTCGTAACAACGCGAGCATGGCGGTGTTCGCGAGCATGTCGGTCACGCGAATCCACAAGTTTACCCCCTACCAAAAAGTGCTCAACGCGGCTAACGAAGTTTTCACATCAAATACCTTAATCAACACGGCCCAAGCGAGCATCATGTGTTTAATAAAATAAATATACTATTTCAGTTGTTTTTGCAGAATACGTATTCTCTCAGCTCCACTATACAAGTGTGCGTTGCGGGTAAATTTTCGCCGTGCGGAAAAATAAACGTACGCGAATATCCGAGCGCTATTTTCAGCACACAATTCCGTACGCCTGTTGACTACAGCTATTGACCGACAGCGTGACTTTGTGTTATGGCAGAGTATGAATACAATTTTTCCTCTACCAAACTTGGAAAGCCATTTATTTTGTTTTCGTTCCCTTTCTATTTACATCGAGCAGACTCGTTGAGTGATTTAGGAATCATGTTTTTATGTAGCGCGCAAATGTACCTACTTAGATTCTATAGTTTAATCTATACTAATATTATAAATGCGAAAGTTTGGATGGATAGATGGATGTATGGATGAATGTATCGATGGATGGATAGATGTTTGTTACTCAATCACGCCAGAACGACTGAACGGATCTGGATGAAATTTGGTACAAAGATAGATTATAAGCTGAAATAACACATAGGCTAGGCATAGGCTTTTTATCCCGAAAAATTAAAGAGTTCACGCGGGAACCAAAAATTCTCAATCCACGCGGACGATGTCGCGGGCATCAGCTAGTTAATAATAGTATTCCGTATTCTCTAGTCGCACTCTTCGTCGCAGAAACAAATTTCATCGTCACCACCTGGATGCCCGGTCTTCTTCCACCTCCCGTTATTCCAGGTAATTTCTGCCACGTGCCTGCATATTATAGAACCAGATTTCATCTTCTTTGTTCCCTCGTGATTATAATATGGGGCTTTAACGGCGAATAAACAAATATCTCAAAAGTCGGCAACGCATTGGCGGTTCCTTTGGTACTGCAAATGTTCATGGGCGGCGGTAATCACTTAACATCAGGTGAACCGCCTGCTCGTTTGCTCGCTTCATATATTAAAAAAAAAAATTGTCTTTAAACCGATATGCACAAGTTAGTCCGCTCGTATCTTAGACTGAGCATTACTGCAAATGTAATAATCACACAACATACACTCAAAAAACTTTCTGTGAGACATTGTTAAAATAGTAAAGGTTGTATTTTCCCTTTAATCTGCTATTACCGTTCATCAATGAAATGCTATAAACTAAATACAGATATTGCCATTTTATTGTCCATTATAATGTGTTTTCGCACATACTTTCACTCACTCACTCGTTGATATCATAATTTATTAAACCCAAATTATACCTAATTATTATATTATGATACTAGGTGATGCCCGCGGCTTCGTCCGCGTGGATTGATGTTTTCTGATTCCCGCGGGAACTCTTCAATTTTTCGGGATAAAAAGTAGCCTATGTCCTTCCCCGGGATGTAACCTATCCCTGTAACAAATTTCATCAAAATCCCACCGATTTTGATGAAATTTGTTACAGGGATAGGTTACAGGTAGTTGGGCCGTGAAAGCGTAGCAGACAGACAGACGGACAGACAGACAGACACTCTTTCGCATTTATAATATTAGTATGGATTTAAAGATTCAATAAATATTATAGCTAGACGATGAAGCCAAAAAATAAAAGTAAGCAAATTTTCCCAAATTGCGAAGAAAAAATCTATTCACGCTGCGTATTAAAGTCAGTCATGCTGATATGACCAATGAGTTGTAGTCAATAGCCGTATGAAGTTCGCCGGTGAAACGCCGCCCCGCTTCAATTTAGCCTTCGATTATTTTCATCTCAACCGGAAACTTAATTCAATAAACTTTTTTTTTTTTTTTTTTATCCACTACAAGTTAGCCCTTGACTGCGATCTCACCTGATGGTAAGTGATGATGCAGTCTAAGATGGTAACGGGCTAACCTGTTAGGGGCATGGCAGTTATATTAAACCCATACCCCTATTCGGTTTCTACACGGCATCGTACCGGAACGCTAAATCGCTTAGCGACACGTCTTTGCCGGTAGGGTGGTAACTAGCCACGGCCGAAGCCTCCCACCAGGCCAGACCAGGGAAATTCAGAAATTATAAATTTCCAAACCCTGCCGGGGATCGAACCCGGGACCTCCGCACGTTAAGGCAACAGCGCTCAACACTGCGCCACGGAGGTCGTCAAAGAAGCTAAAGCTAAATTTAGCCCTATATCATTGAATTACGGGAGGAATATGATTTTAAGCTGTCTTCATCTGATTTTACAGAATAGGGTTACCATACTCGTAACTAGGGTTACCACAACTAGGGTTAGGTTTAGGGTTGAATTTTGTCAAATTTGTATTTCCTGACTTGGTATGCGTTCTGGCATTGCTGTAAGCATACTGAGGATATTATTTAATAAATCAATAACCCTATTCTGTAAAACCTGCATCAATCATTGTTACAAACTAAAATTACAACTCTAAATCTAGTTCTGTACCTATCTGCGGAGATTATTATGAAAGGTTTAGCAATATTTTTAATGCTGTCATTTTAGTTTAGTTTAGAGATTGTGTCCAGCAGAATAAGCCCGAATATCAGTCTATTATTATGATTGGTTTAGTATAGAGTACTTTTGCTACGACAATGTACTTTGTTTGGCCAATAGCGAATCAGAGGTAATAACCGTTACATTGAACGAATTGTTTTTAGGTAGTAAGGCCTCTGGTTTGCCTTCCAGATGAGAAGCGTGCAAGCCAGATTATTTCAAAAAGCTTCCCAGCTGCAAATCATATGGATATAACTTCTTTAAGCATGCATATCATGTTGGTCTAGAATCTAGATAAACAATTATTATACGAAAAAAAAAGAACTTATTTCATAAAATGAAAGGTCGCGTAGTTTCTAAAAATGAAAAAGTTCATAATACACAATAAGTTACAATATAATGAACATAATAAGTCTCATTTTAATTAACTTTCATGAAGATGTTCGTTGTTGTGCTTGTATAAATCGTATGTTTTTAATAGAGTTTAATCGGGGGGTTTTATTCTATAAGAAAAAGCTAAACTTTTAGTCCTTTTTTAGTAGTAGTGTAGTTTTATAATATAAGAACAATTTCTTATCTTCACTTTTTCAATCTCGAGGAAAGATTTATTAGGAACCGATAATGAAATCTCGAGCTGGAACTGTGAAACTTCCTGAAAAGTCTGCATTCCTGGTAAATTGTTTAAACTTACTTAATAATAAAAGGCTTAAATTATTGCGTTTCTTGTTGCAGAATTAATTCAATTAGGTATGCTTTGTTAATCATTTCATTCATTTGCAAATTTCAGAAACCTTTCTTTAAAATGACTGCAATTAAAATACCTAGTTTGCATTTTTTAAGTTAGTAACTAGATAATGTCCGCGACTTCATCCGGCATCATTCGTCCGGGTTCGATCCCCGGCAGGGCCAATTTGGGAATTTATAATTTCTGAATTTTCTCTGGTCTGGTCTGGTGGGAAGCCTTAGCCGTGGCTAGTTACCACCCTACCGATCAAGATGTACCGCCAAGTGGTTATATAAATATTTAGTGTTCCGGTGCAATGCCGTGTAAAAATCGACTAGGGGTATGGGTTTAATATAACTGCAATACTCCTAACGGTTTAGTCCGCTACCATCTTAGACTCAACCATCAGTTGAGATCGCATAAAAAAAGACTCATCAGTTTCAGGATTACGCCGAAACGTCATCACGAAATAATATAAAAAAAGTAATTCAGATAATATAATAATGCCAAAGCAAAAGTAGGTTGGTTGTTTACCGTATTGTTAATTTTCACTTAATATTTAAGTAATAACAGCAGCTTGCTCCATTGCGTAAACAAGTACGTTAATAACTAACACGGTAATATTTACGCGAGCGGCATTCTAGCCCCGAGCTTTAAATACAATGAATTCTAAATTAACCCGTAAATATAATCTTGTTATGGCGATCGTATACCATGAGATCCGAGAGGTGTAAAGGCCGCAAGTATAAACTGAATCTCAACATTATAATATGTTTCAAAGAATTCGTATCTATCAATAATTTTTTTAATGGTTTTAAGGAGTTTTTTGGACCCGCTTGTATCGCTAGAACCACAAGAAACACTGACGCAACTCTTTCTTCAATGTTAAAAATCTGCGTGATGTCTGCAGCAAAATTCAATCGCATGCTTCTATCTAAATTATATAATTCATGAATTTTTATCATAAAAAGACTTCAGTCATGACTTCACTGACGCAACCTCTGCTCCCGTATTTAAAGTAACATAATATTATGCATTTAAAATAATACATTTAGTAGAAATTATACTGACCTAATATTTGCCCACGCATTTTTACAGTACGTGAGTTCCATGTTGTAGTAAATAGAATATAACGTGTTATTTGTGATATTTGTCTTTGCGGTAACCTCTGCTAATTGCAATTTCAAAGCACGCCTATTACAGCTGACACCACTCGCACTTTCAAAGTGCGCCCCTTGCGCCTTTTTGTCCAGATATTATGTGCGATCACCTAAAAATTAAAAAGGTTTAGCAAGAAATTAACTTTGAATTACTTTACATTGTGGTTCGGTTAATAATTGGTCGGTTTATTTTTCTGCATTTTTTAAAGGAACGCGAACAGGATATGAGCAGCTCTTGGGGCGAGTGAAAGCTAAAATCGTGTTCTGTGGAGATCCATGCAGGAACCCTTGTAGCTTCTGTTTTAAGATACCGTCGTTAATCATCATCACTACTTATACTTTGTATACTTATACTTTACGATCATAAATTGTATTGTATAGGTACCAATTTTGAATAAACATATTTTGAATTTGACTTTGGAGACCGTCCAGCGGTGACAGTCTATTGGTTGAGACGACGACGACGACAAGGGAAAAAAGTAATCGTCTATTACTCATGTACCCGCGAATATGACACGACTAGCCTTTTAACATAAACACGACTAACTAATGGGGTAATTGCGTGACTCGGGCTCCTTTGTAGGTGCCGCCTTTGTTATTGTAACGAATATTGTTACGGCTTCATTAACATGGAGCTTAATATATCTGTCTGTGGGCGAAACCTTTAAAACTATTGCTGTAAAAGAGAAAAAATAATGTTTTTATGTTAAACTATCTGATGCCCGCGACTTCGTCCGCATGGTTTAAGTTTTTTTGATTCCCGTGGGAACTCTTTAATTTTCCGGGATAAAAAGTAACCTATGTCACTCTCCAGGTCCTTAACTATGTATATCCATGTCAAAAATCACGTCGATCCGTAACGGAGCACCGTTGCGGCATGATTCAAGGACAAACCAACAAACCAACAAACCAATAAACCAACAAACCAACAAACAAACACACATTCGCATTTATAATATTAGTATGATGCCTGATTAGAAAATTTAAATAAAGAATTACAGCTCTTAGAGAAAAAAAATGTAACGTACAGAATCTTATTGCTATTAAAAATTCAAAAAATATACATTCTGAATCTTGAATTGATTAACGCTTTTTTTGAGGCAATCAATGGTGCAGAAACCTTGTTTGAAAATCTACAATGACCTTACGGTAACTTTTTGACTTTTTCAACTCACAAAAAATTGCAGCAACATTTTTCTAAGAGCAATAAATAATCCAAATAGCCAATTTAAATCCTCGCCCTAGGCGCTTGCAGCCGTTTAAAATACTGCATCTGTCCAGTTTATCCATCTATGTCGCTTCTGAAAGCTTTGCAATGGACAAAGAAATTTCAATTTAAAAATGTTGGAGCTTACAGACAAAAATAACGCTGTAATGGAATGTAAGTGCAAAGGCGTTTTAAAACTGTACCATATTTATTTACTTCAACAGTTTTATTATTCTGCCTTTTAATAGTTTACATTATATACTTCTATGCCAGTGACGTTCGCAATAAGGCGGCCACCATCGATTTACCAACTAAGGATACAACATTACCTACAAATTAATACTCAAAAAGCGTCCACAATCGCTTATACAAACATAGCTATAGATAATATAGACTGAGACACCAAACTGTTCACAAAAATTCCATTTTGTAATAACAATTCGACACATACGACATTTTGTCGCCTAGTGTACTCATGCGCGACTGAGGCGAAAATTGTTCACAATATCTATTTGTGCACAATTTGACCGTGCCGTTTTTTGCGTTTCGATGGTGCATCTAAGGTATTGGTAAGTCAATGGCGGCCACTGAAAATCAGCGTTGGGGCACCAGGTACCAAAGACAATAAACAAGAAGATTCAAAGATACAATAGAAGGGTGCAAAGGCGGTCTTATTGCTAAAGCAATCTCTTCCAGACAACCTTTGGGGAGAGGAGATTAACAAACAAGAGCGCGGGATAGTGCAACGTCTAAACACTAAAATATATAATAAACTAGCTGATGCCCGCGACTTCGTCCGCGTGGTTAAGTTTTTTTTGATTCCCGCGGGAACTCCCTAATTTTCCGGGATAAAAAGTAGACTATGTCACTCTCCAGGTTCTCAACTATACCCATGCCAAAAATCACGTCGATCCGTTGCTCCGTTGTGCCGTGATTGAAGGACAAACCAACAAACCAATAAACCAAAAAACCAACAAACAAACACACTTTCGCATTTATAATATTAATATGATGATACATACATCAGATGTGCCACATTATAGTGGTTTCGTGTCTGAGAGGCCCGGAGTCCCAACACAAGCTGAGTGGCTTACTAGTTTGTTGCACTGCTGTACAATAATTTTGCTGTGTTGATTTCGCATGTAAGTGTTTTAGTTTAAGTTTATTTTTTGTGCAGAAGTGCTCGAATAAAGATTTTTCTTTCGTTCTTTCTATTACGGATCGAAGTGTTTGTAAGAAAATAAAAAGGATGAAGTGTTTTCTGAAATATGTGTTAGCATAACAGCTTACCTATCTTGCTTTTTAACTCGCGTCTCGTTGAAATATAGAGTAGCGATTTTGTTTTAGAATCTATCGTAAATTACAGTTTTATACATTTATTTTGATGCTCATAATGAAGTTAATGAATGTAAAAACAGTAGGCTTTTTAAGTTATCCCACCAACACCACCACTACAGCCCATTAATGTCTCACTGCTGGGCTTAAGCCTCCACTCTCATAGGAGAGAGGGAATTAGAGCTTAGAACTACCACACTGTTGCAACGGGCGTTGGCGACTATTATCATGTTAGTGATAATAACCGGGACCTCCGCTGCACGGGGGTGAAACACCGCCAACATATCTAACCTAACCTAACTCCGGGCTAGTACCTACTGAGAATTTCAGAAAAACCCAACACTTAATTATGGCCCGACCCGGGACTCGAACCCGGGACCTCGTCGGCCGCAGTCGAACGTGGTAACCACTAGACCAACGAGTCAATTTAAATTATCGCATTTCCATTATAAAAGAAGCCAACAAAAACTATCATTGTTAAAAAAAATTGAACTGTAAAACTATGCGGATGCAACAAATAATGCAAGTTTTTCTTATGCAAATTTACTGTCTACTGATTTGGCAGCAGGATTCGGTTTCTGGGCCAACTGAAGCTAAATATCAGTACTCTTCTATTTTCAGTACAGCATGAGCCGAACTGGTTTTAACTTTTGATCCAAAAGAGAAATAGCCATTTTAAGGTGTTTCAATTTTTAGTGATACTTGTTGTTGTCTCTTGTTTTTCAGACTGTAGTTAAAGCTTCAGTTGTACTTACTGTACTTTGACGACCTCCGTGGCGCAGTGTTAAGAGGATCGTCTAGTTGTAAATTTTGATACAAAAAGCGATAACGTTTTTCTTTCCTTAAATGTTGTCCAATTTTCGTAATTAGGGTTCCGTAGCCAAATTTGGCAAAAACGGAACCCTTATAGATTCGTCATGTCTGTCTGTCCGTCCGTATGTCACAGCCATTTTTTTCCGAAACTATAAGTACTATACTGTTGAAACTTGGTAAGTAGATGTATTCTGTGAACCGCATTAAGATTTTCACACAAAAATAGAAAAAAAAAAAAAATTTTGGGGTCCCCATACTTAGAACTGAAACTCAAAAATTTTTTTTTCATATAACCCATACGTGTGGGGTATCTATGGATAGGTCTTCAAAAATGATATTGAGGTTTCAAATATAATCTTTTTCTAAACTGAATAGTTTGCGCGAGAGACACTTCTAAAGTAGTAAAATGTGTAACTAATGTGTAACCCCTGTAACTTCTAAAATAAGAGAATGATAAAACTAAAAAAAATATATGATGTACATTACCATGCAAACTTCCACCGAAAATTGGTTTGAACGAGATCTAGTAAGTAGTTTTTTTTTAATAATTTAAAACTTAACTTAATAATTTATAACTCGCGCACCGAGGGTTCCGTACAAACCTGTACGGAACCCTCGGTGCGCGAGTCCGACTCGCACTTGGCCGGTTTTTGGTCCTATAGGCCAAGTCACTTAGCGGAACTTTATTCATCATCATCAACCGATAGACGTCCACAGCTGGACATAGGTCTCCTGCATGGACTTCCACACGCCGCGATCTTGCGCCGCCTGGATCCAGCGGCTCCCTGCGACTCGTCTGATGTCGTCCGTCCACCGAGTGGGGAGTCTGCCAACGCTGCGCTTTCCAGTGCGGGGTCGTCACTCCAGCACTTTGGGACTCGAACGTCCATCGGTTTTTCGAACTATGTGTTCCCGCCCATTGCCACTACAGCTTCGCAACACGTCGAGCAATGCTTTTTTTTATCCACTACAAGTTAGCCCTTGACTGCTATCTCACCTGATGGTAAGTGATGATGCAGTCTAAGGTGGTAGCGGGCTAACCTGTTAGGGGCATGGCAGTTATATTAAAACCTATACCCCTATTCGGTTTCTACACAGCATCGTACTGGAACGCTATATCGCTTGGCGGCACGTTTTTGCAGGTAGGTAACTAGCCACGGCCTTGGCCTCCCACCAGGCCAGACCAGGGAAATTCAGAAATTATAAATTTCCAAACCCTGCCGGGGATCGAACCCGGGACCTCCGCACGTTAAGGCAACAGCGCTTGACTATCGTCTAGTGACGAAACGCGACGCGAGTAGGTATTTTCAATAATGCTATCTGTTTCACAACGCTTCGCTGCCTTCTCCGTATCGTGCGATAGAGAGAGTTGCAAGTCCAGTAGGCATATGCCTAAATTTTATTCTTGAAATATTGTTTCGTGGCTAGTTACCTACCTGCAAAAACGTGCCGCCAAGCGATATAGCGTTCCAGTACGATGCTGTGTAGAAACCGAATAGGGGTATAGGTTTTAATATAACTGCCATGCCCCTAACAGGTTAGCCCGCTAACATCTTAGACTGCATCATCACTTACCATCAGGTGAGATCGCAGTCAAGGGCTAACTTGTAGTGGATAAAAAAAAAAGCATAAAAAGTGTGACGGAATGTGACTGGTAGAAAAAGATTGATGACTGAGCGTAGACTTATGTATAGACTTTGTAATTATTACTAGCTGTGTATTGTCTGGCATTCAGTATGAAAGGTGTAAGTCATACAGTTTTTGACGATCTCCCTGGCATAGTGGTTGTGGTCTTATAAGTGGGAGGTCCCGAGTTCGGTCCCCGGCAGGGTCAATTCGGGAATTTATAATTTCAGAATTTTCTCTGGTCTGGCCTGACGGGAAGCATCGGCCGTGGCTACTTACCACCCGATACGATGCCGTTTAGAAACCATTTAGGGGTATGGGTGTAATATAAATGCCGTACCCCTACTAAGTTAGCCCACTACCATCTTAGACTGCATCATCACTTACCATAGTGTGTCACTTACCATGATGTGAATTTAAAAAAAACTGGAAAGGAGTCTTAAAAGGTTTTGGCCACCAAATAACTGGCTTCGAGTGACAGCCTTGTTAGCCAAATCCATACTTATTACTAATATTATAAATGCGAAAGTGTGTCTGTCTGTCTGTCTACTACGCTCGGCTCATCCGTTTAACCGATTTTGATGAAATTTGGTACATCGGTAGGTTGTATCCCGGGGAAGGACATAGGCTACTTTTTATCCCGGAAAAATTGAAGAGTTCCCGCGGAAATTAAAAAACCTCAATCCACGCGGACGAAGTCGCGGGCATCATCTAGTCAAATAAATATTATAAATGCGAAAGTTTGGATGGATGGATGGATGTATGGATGTATGTTTGTTACTCAATCACGCTCCAACGGATGAACGGATCTGGATGAAATTTGGCACAGAGATAGATTATAGTCTGGAATAGCACATAGGCTACTTTTTATCCCGGAAAATTAAAGAGTTCCCGCGGGAACCGAAAAACCTCAATCCACGCGGACGAAGTCGCGGGCATCAGCTAGTAATTAATAAATTGGTAATAGGTGTGCTGCGTGCAATGTTGTTCAAACGTACAACAAATCGCCTCAGGAGTAAGTTATTTTACAATAACTTGTAATCAACTTATAATCGAGCTCTTATGAATTATCATTTCCAGATGATATCAGGATGACAGTTAGCTTTCTATCCCTTTCTCTTGAGTGACTGTAACCAGGAGAGGAAAAGAGCTAGACGCAATTTTTATTATCCTAAAATAGCACCTAGATTGGGTTATACGTATCGTATCACCATACTAAGCAAAGTGTGTTTGTTTGTTGGTTTGTCCTTCAATCACGCCGCAACAGAGCAACGGATCGATGGATTTTTGGATGGGTATAGTTGAAGACCTGGACATAGGCTTCTTTTTATCCCGGAAAATTAAAGAGTTCCTGCGAGTATAAAAAATAACTTAAACCACGCGGACGAAGTCGCGGGCATTAGCTAGTTTTATATAAAAGTGTAAGTACATATTTAAGATCATTGTCTGAAAATTGTAACGGAGATGACAAAACCGTTCCGCTATGAGAAAGGGTGTTCTGCACATTAGAAATTACGTCGCTCTTTTGCGAAATTGTCTTTGGAAATGTAAAGGAAATTAAATTTCAGAGTAAAAAGGGGTTGTGCGCAATGTTGTTTTAGTAGGGACGGCCACGATGTAATTATAAATACCAACGTGACATTTTAGCGCTATTTAGTGTGAAACCCTTTATAGTGATCGCATACGTGAGCACCTTGCAAGAGGCGCAAGAGACACGTGTTACTTTTTATTACTGGAAACTTGTATTGTGCCGTTAGCACCTAAATTCGGTCACTATAAATGCTTTGAAGAAATACTTATGGCTTCAGAAGTCTGCTCTAGTTTTCGTGCGGAAAACCTAATGGGATGGGAGAAAAGACGGTATTTTCTCACGAAAAGTAAAGCTACGGGAAAACGCGGTAGTTGTGACGGACTTTCACGAACTAATAACTCATGAGATGCCACCTGTTGAGCACAGGGCTTAGAAACTCATTACAACTCCACTAGGGCCTGTCCGCCAATGCGGACCCACAACATAACCCCTTAAAAGTCATGTGAAATCACAGCATACCAAACAACTCAAGGACAGAAAATACCTTTAAAGAAAAAAAAACGTATAGGTACCACACCTACGTCCTGGTGGAGGACCTAGTGTGAGCGATGGTCGGATCAAAGTTATACACTACTCCTACTGCTTAAGCGTAATTACAGCGCGCCTGAGTATTAGGTACACTCATCTCATGCTACTACAAAATACCGCTCTTGTTACCCTGGCCGGTCTTGCGTCAATATGTGACCAGCTTAAGCGGAGATTAGAACGAAATTTTAACAAGACGCCTTTTAATATTAATTGAAATAAAAAGGCTTAAGGCATTTTAATGGTAGACTGTTTAGAGGAACCATCACACTAATATTATAAATGCGAAAGGGTGTTTGATTGTTGGTTTGTTCTTCAAGTACGCCGCAGAAGAACAACGAATAGACGTGTGTTTTACATGGGTATAGTTGAGGACCTGGAAAGTGACATGGGCTAATTTTCATCACGGAAAATTAAGGATTTTCCGTGAGAACTAAAAAACTTATTCCACGCTGACGAAGTCTCGGGCATCACTTAGTTTTACAATATGGCATTCGATGCTTTTAAATATAACGATAGTCAATGAATGAACGAGAAGTTTAATTCGCTATAATCCGCCACAGCAGACCAATCTATGTGGTACAGTGCGTGTCCTTCACCAATAGATAATTCGCTATAATCCGCCACAGCAGACCAATCTATGTGGTACAGTGCGTGTCCTTCACCAATAGTTCAATCTATTGGTGAAGGACACGCACTGTACCACATAGATTGGTCTGCTGTGGCGGATTATAGCGAATTAAACTTCTCGTTCATTCATTATCATGGACTTCCGCAAAGTAACGCCTGCTTCTATTCAATATAACGACAGTCGACAGCATAATCAAATAAATATTATAAATGCGAAAGTTTGGATGGATGTATGGATGGATGTTTGTTACTCAATCACGGCAGAACGGTTGAACGGATCTGGATGAAATTTGGCAAAGAGATAGATTATAGTCTGGAATAGCACATAGGCTACTTTTTATCCCGGAAAATTAAAGAGTTCCCACGGGAACCAAAAACCTCAATCCACGCGTACGAAGTCGCGAGCATCAGCTAGTTATACTTATACATGCGATCGTCAGGGGCCATACTACCATCGCTTAAAGCCGTATTGTTTTAATATTGTTGACGTTCGTGTTTTAGGACTGTAATCCTTATTTTAAGAATGTTAAGATACTGCTTTATGCGAACGAAGTAGCCCCCCAGAAGTCCTATGAATGGAGTCTTGCGTTAACAAACAAAATGAAAACAGAATCAAACACAGTAGAGAGAGATTTAGCATTGTTATTATAATTTATATAATCTATGAATTCGCAGGTGCGGATACTGCCATAATTCATTTCAACCTTTCCGAGGGTTAAGGTATTAGGCGTTAGGGTGGAGACATTTATCTTTTGTCTACAGTCCACAGGATTTGCGAACAAAGCCGGCAGGCTGCAGATGTTTGGAAAGCGCCTAATCCGCCATTTTTGTTATGCTTCCACTTACACTTTTTAGTTGAATAATAAAGTTCCACATTCACAAAGTCCGACATTGCTCGACGTGTTGCAAAGCTGAAGTGGCAATGGGCGGGACACATAGTTCGAAAAACCGATGGACGTTCGAGTCCCAAAGTGCTGGAGTGACGACCCCGCACTGGAAAGCGCAGCGTTGGCAGACTCCCCACTCGGTGGACGGACGACATCAGACGAGTCGCAGGGAGCCGCTGGATCCAGGCGGCGCAAGATCGCGGCGTGTGGAAGTCCATGCAGGAGACCTATGTCCAGCTGTGGACGTCTATCGGTTGATGATGATGAATAAAGTTCCGCTAAGTGACTTGATCTATAGGACCAAAATATATCACCTATACTACGAGTAGTAGATCCATTTTTTTAAAATAGTAGACTTTTATTGAAATACTACATGATGCCCGCGAATTTATCCGCGAGATTTGGCATTTTACTAATTACTTGGAAACTTTGTGATTTAGCGGGATAAAATAACCCTATCCTTTTCTCCAGGTCTTAAAAAGGCCGTGCAAATTCAAAATTTCTGTTTTGTTTTTCTAAAAATATCAGAAATTAGGTATAACACAAAATTATAGAGTGCAGTTCTGCGGAGGTGTATGCAAAAGTATTAGTAAGTATAATAAGTAATAACCATAAATAAAATTTACGCTTACTTACAACCATAAAGCAAAATACATGGTGTTATTAAGTAACTGGCAGTTTTCTTATGAAATAAGCATTGATGTAGAATTTTAGTACCTATAAGTCACTTATGCCCGTTTGCACTAAACTCAAGTTAGGCTTGTCCTAGTTAAGATACACCTAGGCTTAAGAACGGCCTAGCAAAAAAATTCGTTTGCACTGACAGTCTTGTCCTTGCTGTGTCGTAACTTAGGCATTGCCTAGTTAGGCATCTCTAGGAACGAATGGAATGAATGATTGTTTATGGTTTTTTTTAAAAAATATATCTTGCAAAGTAATGTAAACACTAGAATATTTTTTTACCTTATCTTGTCATAACCTCAGGCATGAGTTGAATAGAGACAAAAGCTAAAACATTGGTGTATTTTATTTTATTGGTTTATATATTGCACAGGTGACATTATGTACGTGGAGTTGAAGGTTATTTATTTTAAGGGATTTTATAAATCAGCAATTAAAATGGAAAGACAAATAAATAAACGAAAAAGAACTGCCAATTTTACGGCAGAGGAGAAGTTGCGGTTTGTACGGTTGTTGTGCGAAGAGGGGCAGTGCATTATTTCCAAAGTAACAGCACACGATACTGCATCAAATAAAGAGAAAGAACAGGCTTGGGCAAAAATCACCCAAATTCACAATTCCAGTGGTGACATAATGAGAAAGAAGGAGAAAGAATCTAATAAATCTTGTGCCATTTTGCTTGTGATCAGTGTAGTGTTCTACCTAAATAACAATCACAATAACAATGTAGGTACTCTGTGGTTGTGATACCTATCAACCACAGAGTAGGTACATATCAACCGTGAGACCAATCAAAATGGTCCACAGACTACAAAAAATTCAACTTAAGTATCGCCTAACGCTTGGGCGCTTACTAATCGGGCTCATAAAGTTAGGCATCTCCTAAGTGGATTTAGGAATGGCCTAAGGTTAGTGCAAGCTTTTTAAACGCTAGGATAAGCCTAAACAAGTTGGGCAGGAAATTAGGCGATTCCTAAGTTTAGTGCAAACGGGCATTATTCCTTCAAATTCGCGACTAAATTAATTCCACCTTCTTAACGATCTAATTTCTAAACACAAGACCCGTCAAGGCCTCGCCAGTTCACAGTTCCCCGCACATCCCTTATCTATATAAGCAAACTAGTATGGCGCGTGGTTGCGCGGCCCGCTACAGCGGACCGCGTAGTGGACCGCGTGGTCCACTGTCTACTTACTCGCTGTCCTACTATCCTGCCCCCCGATTATGTAAGAATGGCCGATCAAATCGTCAAAGTTCGGCGTCAAAGTAAAATAAACCATAGCAGCATTAAATTAGAGCTCAATTTCGAAAATCGAAATTGAGCTCTAATTCAATGCAGTTATGGTTTATTTTACTTTGACGCCGAACTTTTACGATTTCATCGACAATTCTTACATAATCGGGCAGCTGGTTTACTGTCTACGTGTTCTGATCTGAACAACACACTGCTATGCTAGTGGCACAGTGGAAGTGCCAGCACGCCAAGCGTTCGACGTAAAAGAAAATTCTCATAAAGGAAAAACATAAAACAAAGACCACCAACCCCCCGCCCCTCCCTTTTTGTTTGAGCAGCCCCTAAGTAGGTACCTGTCTTTAATACCCTGACCGTGCTCCTCACCCATCATCCGAACCTTCGATTATCATCTCTCTCCATATTTTTTTCTCCGAACCATTCGTCAAAATGAGATTTCTTCCATAAAAACAAATCTTGAAAAGGAACCGTAGTCTTGCATAGTTCTACACTTGTAGCCTCTTCAATATTCGCCATACATTTTCTATGGAAAATAAATTCCGCCATCTTGAATTTTTTTCCTGTTCATCAAGTAGACCTTCATGTTCTGGTCATCTTTTGCCAAGAAACCACTCTTCCATCTTTTATACTCTCCGTGATAGACATCGACGAAATTTGTATGGCGGCCATCTTAAATCCGCCATTTTGAATTTTTTTTCAGCTCACTGTCAATTGGATGAAGTTTCGAGTGACATTTGGTCGAGCACCCCCCACCTATTTTCAATACCCTTTTCTATGGAAAAATAAATTCCGCCATCTTGAATTTTTTTCCTGTTCATCAAGTAGACCCTCATGTCCTGATCATCTTTTGCCAAGAAACCACTCTTCCATCTTTTATACTCTCCGAGATAGACACCGACGAAATTTGTATGGCGGCCATCTTAAATCCGCCATTTTGAATATTTTTTTTCACTCACTGTCAATTGGATGAAGTTTCGAGTGACATTTGGTCGAGCACCCCCCATCTATCTTCGATACCCTGGCTGGTGCTATACATCCGTCTTCAAAATCCTCAATCATCAGCTCTCTCTGTATTTTTCCTCTTAATGAATTTTTGTCTTCTATACGAAACGATGAGTGAAAAAAAAAATGTTCATACAAAATTTTACAGGAGAGGTGATCAATCAGTCAGTCAGTCAGCACGAGCAGCTATATATATATTAATAATTTCCTCAACTATCTCTACCGTGAAGTCTCGTCGGGCCCCGGCCGTTGTAAATTAAACATAAATATTAAATCAATTGCTCCGTTGCGGCGTGATTGAAGGACAAACCAACAAACCAATAAACCAACAAACAAACACACTTTCGCATTTATAATATAAGTATGAAGTATGAAGTACTAGCTGATGCCCGCGACTTCGTCCGCGTGGATCGAGGTTTTTCGTTTCCCGCGGGAACTCCTTAATTTTCCGGGATAAAAGTAGCCTATGTGTTATTCCAGACTATAATCTATCTCTGTGCCAAATTTCATCCAGATCCATTCAGCCGTTGGGGCGTGATTGAGTAACAAACATCCATCCATACATCCATACATCCATCCAAACTTTCGCATTTATAATATTTATATGAAGTATGATGATATGAAGTATGATGCGAAAGCATGTCTGTCTGTCTGACAGTCTGTCTATCTGCCCACGACAGACAGACAGTCTGACTGTCTGTTTCACGGCCCATCTGTTCAATCGATTTTGATAAAATTTGGAATTGGGATAGTTTGTGTCCCGTGGAAGGACATAATAAGCTTCTTTTTATCCCGGAAAATTTAGAAGATCCCGCGGGAATAAAAAAAACCGAATCCACGCGGACAAAGTCGCGGGCATCATCTAGGAGCTATATTATAGGTATAAAATAAAAAAGGTAAGAAACATGAAAAGATCGGTTTCACAAAAGATTACACCCGAATATACTCTATGGTCGGCCTTGGCTCTTTTCTCCCGGGAAATAACTGAATAGTTTCTGTTTAATTTACTACGGGAGGGACCTCACGGTATAGTGGCTTTGTGAAATTATTTGCTTATAGATAACTAGTTGACCCGCCCCGGTGTGGGACGTGTGGCCTAATTGTATTTAGCGTTATATTATGAAAAGCTTTGTACAGGCATGTTTTTTGTTTGAATCTCCCTCGTACAGTAGTGAGCGCCGTTGTCTATTTTTATTTTCGGAAACTTACGGCTACATACAAAAAAAGTTGATAGATATACATATAAGAAGACGTGTTTACAAGGTTTCACAGATATATGTTGCAGCTTAATAAAGAATCAAATTTATAGAATTTATATATTTGCTGAAGGGTCAATTTGGGAATTTATAATTTCTGAATTTTCTCTGATCTGGTCTGGTGGGGCTGGCTTCGGCTGTGGCCAGTTACCACCTTACCGGAAAGACGTGCCGCCAAGCGATTCAGCGTTCTGGTGGGATATCGTGTAGAAACGTATTAGGGGTATGAGTAAAATAACTGCCATACTCCTAATAGGTTTGCATGATAACATCTTATAGCCCGCGCACGAGCTCCGAGGAATCCTATGGAATGTTAAAGTAACGACCTAGAGTTGTTTAAAGTACAAAACAATACTGCTAGCGCAAAATTACACGCGTCAAGCTCGAAACTAGTTTTAGCGATCTGGATAGCTCGCTCCCAAAACATATCCATTGGGCGACGATCGGGGGTGGCGTACAGCCGTCGCTTCTTCAGACCCCGATTCCTCGGAGCTCGTGCGCGGACTATAGGTTAAATTATCACTTACCACCAGGTGAAATGGCAGACAAGGGCTTATTTGCAGTGGGTAAGAAAAAATTATTAATCCGAGTGTTAATACCTAGCACACAGTGCAAGTGACTATTATTTTTAGGAGACAATAATTTAATTTAAAAAGATTTTGTCTTTTATTTTTAAAGTCCCACAAACTTATATGACCCGGTGTCAGCGTCGTTAGTATAAATTAAATAAAAAAAAAAGCTCAACAGGCATAAAAAATAGTTCCAATTTTGGCCACCGGGCCTAATCAGTTGGTGGGACTATATTGCAGTAAAAGACAATGTTATAAAACATACATGGTACTAAAACAAGCCCAAGATAATCAAGCGTTAAATAAAATGACACACATAAAACATTAGTTGACGACTCTCGAGTCACGAGTGCGTACAATAATTATATGCTCGGAAAAGCTATGAGTAGAAAATATAGAGGTACTAACCGCATACACAGGCGTCATACATAAATAAAAAAGCGACGATTTTACAAAATATGATTTGATACAATCAACTAAATCAACTACTATTTGGTAAACTAATAAAACATTAACATATTAAGTTCCTTCGCGCACGTTAATTTTTTCAAATTTATTGATATTCATGTTTGAGTTATTTTCAAATTTAAAGGTAGGTATATTATAAATATATTGAAATAAGCAATCGTAATATATACGGTCTAGCTAATTAGTAGCTATGGTTTTAAATCTTCTATTAGAAGAGATGCGTTATATGGCTATAACTAGAGGATGCTCGCGACTTCGTTCGCGTGGCATAAGTTTTTTTAATTCCCACAGGCATTCCTTTATTTTCCGGGATAAAAAGAAGCCTATGTCACTCTCCAAGTCCTCAACTAAGTAGGTATACCCATGCAAAAAATCACGTTGATCCGTTGCTCTATTTCGGCGTGATTGAAGGATAAACTCTCTATTTGACGTCCTTGGGGATAGAATTTTCAAAAACTGTGAATCACGTATTTTTTCATTTCAGACCGAAATCCCAAACACCAAGTTTCATAGCTACAGCTTGAAAAATGACGGACTTTCCTACAAACTTTCAACCCCTGTTTCAGCCCTATGGGGGTAGAATTTTCAAAAATGGCGATACACGTATTTCTTCATTTTAAACCGATAGCTCAAATACCAAGTTTCATGAATATAACTTGAAAAATGACGGACTTTCATACAAACTTTCAACCCCTATTTTACCCCTTTGGGGGTCGAATTTCGAAAAATCCATTCTTAGTGGATACCTACTCTTTACAAAGAACACACCTTCCAAATTTCATGTCTCTAGGACCAGCGGTTTGGGCTGTGCGTTGATATATAAGTCAGTCAGTCAGGACTTTGAATTTTATATATATAATAGATAGCAGCATTATTGACAAAAAGAGTAAAAACAGCTCATCATACTAATATTATAAATGCGAAAGTGTGTTTGTTTGTTGGTTTATTGGTTTGTTGGTTTGTCCTTTAATCACGGCGCAACGGAGCAACGGATCGATTTTTGGCATGGGTATAGTTGAAGACTTGGAGAGTGAAATAGGCTACTTTTTATCCCGAAAAATTAAGGAGTTCCCGCGGGAATAAAAAAAACTTAAACCACGCGGACGAAGTCGCGGGCATCAGCTAGTAATATTATAATATCAGCCTCTAGTGTACGGCACCTCTCTGCAGGACGACCTGTTATTGTCAACGGTCCGAACATTTTTGCCATTATCATTTTCGGACACGCATACCCGCCGTTGACCAAGCTCATTTTAGCATTTGTTTGCAAATAGTTATATCCCCTTACACCCCCGAGCTATAACATTGGAATTCGAACACACGTCCGCCGTTTTGCACGCTCGGTACAGAATTTCAATTCGACATGTTTCGCCTTCGCTCGCGTTTGCCGCGTACTGGCAGGAGTTACGGATGAATTTAAAATTAGAATTCCTTTTTGGAAGCGAACGCTTAGTTCAGAGGAGATTAGTTTTCCTTTTTTCTTCTTTTCCTCGTGGAGTTCTTTTTTCAAATGTATTTTTGTTTTTAATTTAATGTAACGAGATACGCGGCGCTATTTACCAACGTTGGACCATTATTTTGTTGGCTGTGTAACAGAATGCTTAAAGAGAAACGTTGAATGTGCGCTCAGCTTTAAAAAAGGTTCTTTTCATGTAGAATTAACTGAGCTTTGTAGGTACAAATTAACTTGGGAGAGATACAACTCGAATCCCTCATTATACAATAGATGCGTAAAGATGTCTGTCTGTCTATCGGTTTGTCACTTTTTCATGATAAATCCGATCAACTTTAAAACATTTGACGTAATTTGCCGCAAAGTTAGCCTTAATCCAGAAGCTGGACAAAGCTACTTTTTATTCAAGAAAAAAATAGATTCCATGGAATTTTTAAAAACTTAACTCTGTTCATCATGTGAAGGTCATGCATGATGCAATTAATTAAAAAAACCTGAAAAGAATTATTAATTATTCTTGTTAAAATTAATATTGGTCACGTTATTATTTATAGTATTACGCTTCTTCTTTAGAGTTTCATAGAGTTCTATAGATTATAGCCAGACAGCGGGACATGTGAAACTAAATAAAGGCTTGTAAAAGATTGAAAGTCCAGGGGCCATACTACCAATGTTTCATTAATGCTAGGATATGGAATGCCCTTCCGGCTTCCGTTTTCCCCTCCTCTTTTAATATAGGTACCTTCAAATCCAGAGTGAATAGGCATCTTCTAGGCAAGCGCGCTCCACCTTAGGCTGCATCACCACTTGCTAGCAAGTCTGATATATTTAAAAAAAAAAAAAAATGTTGATTTTCGTGTTAAGAATTATAGTCCTTATTCTAGGAACGTCAAGGTACATGACATCAATCTGTCTCTTGAGTAATATTGCTTAAGTATTGCTTTAAGCGTTGGCAGTATGGCCCCAGGTCTACCTAAGTTCACTAAACTTGTTGCTGTAAACAAAAATCCAACCCGCAACCTTAAACTACTCAAGGGTCGTATTAGAAAGTTTCCCAAAGTTTCAAATAGGTTTATCTCAAACATCCTCAATCAAGCTTTGATTAGACTGAGAGCTTAATTAGTTGTGCCTAAAACACCTTGAAGTAAACGTCAAAGACGCCTCGTTTCGTATTCCACGGTTTATACCAATAGTTTGCTCAGTTGGAAGCCTCGGAGCACGTTTGATTGGAATGCTTGAATTTATAGCTCTAGTTAGTGCATACTCTATGGTTTCCCTATCATTTGAGTTTAATAGAGTTTGTGTTTAGTTCCATTGCCTCTAAGGCCCTGTCTTACGTTAGGCCTTGTCCTACGTGACCCGTTGTCCTAGGTGAGCAACGAAAGCGAAAATAACCATAGAAAATAATAAACTTATTCATAGGCCATGTGAAGGGTCTATGTGGTATGTTCTATGGTGGTGGGTTCTACGGAGTTGTATCGCGTCGTGTTGCGTTGCGTCGCTCTCGTCACCTACCTAGGGTAAAGGGTAAAATTAAGATTTTCCGTATGATGCCTCCTGCAAACCGATACAGACAGCAAAAAATTTATCATAAATCTTCCAGATTGTAATTTGATTTTATAATCAAGCAAATAAATAATGGGTACTAGCTGATGCCCGCGACTCCATGCGATTGAGGTTTCTTTTTGTTTCCGCGCGGGGAACTCTTTGAATTGCCGGGATTAAAAGTAGCCTATGCGATAATCCAGACTATAATCTCTGTGCCAAATTTCATCCAGATCCGTTGAGCCGTTCTGGCGTGATTGAGTAACAAATATCCATCCATCCAAATATTTTATAATATTTCGCTTTTATAATAATAAGTAAGTGTATGTATAGATAAACATAAAAGTAAATGGTTCTAACTCACGTGTTTTTTTCGAAACTTGTCGGGCATATACCGACAAAATACTTACGGCGTTACATGTTTATACTTAATGAATATCACTCACGATACTTCAAACATAATAAGTATGTTATACCGATCTTAGCGTAGAGTTCTAAACCTAAACTAATATTATAAAGAGGAAAGATTTGTTTGTTTGTTCGTTTGTAATGGATAAACTCAAAAACTACTTAACTGATTTTAAAAATTCTTTCACCTATAGAAAGCTACATTATCAGCGAGTAACATAGGCTATAATATTTTATTTTCAAAAAAATTAGAGATCCTTACGATTGCAATTATGTGAACTAAGTCGGAAAAAATCCTCTCTTCTGAGAACTTACGTAGGTACGCGCTGCGTAAATAGTTAAAGTTACACGAAAACAATGTATGGTGGAATTGTTCCACTCAAAAAGTTCCAAAAAAAGTCCGCGATAGCATACATCTATCTTTTAAGGTTGACTCACAATAACCCTTTTTATAGCTATATTGGGTATGCTATTAGGAATATTAGTGCTACCCGTGCGAAGCCGGGGCGGATCGCTAGTAATAAATATTCCTCGAACTGAAAGTTTCCGACTGGAATGATGTTACAGAATGGTGCACGGGTGAAATTCTATTTTCAACTCTGAGCGTAGAGTTTTGCAACAGGTGTTCTTTGTTCATTTCACACCGAAGTATGTAAATGTAAATAACTTAATAAGGTATTGTTCGCGCCGCCTTATCGCCTTCTCAGTTGAAGGGCTCTTAGCACGCTTCTTGAGTTTTCAAATGAATTTGAATATTAGGTCAGTATATTTAAAGTTTAAAATTGAAGTTGAATAGAGCCAGCGACGTTTTGTTTTAATAGATCACTAGCTGATGCCCGCGACTTCGTCCGCGTAGATTGAGGTTTTTTTTGGGTTCCCGCGGGAACTTTCTGGGATAAAAAGTAGTAAGTGTTATTCCAGACTATAATCTATCGCTGTGCCAAATTTCATCCAGATCCATTCAGCTGCGTAATGGCGTGATTGAGTAACAGACATCCATCCATCCATACATGCATCTATCCATCCATCCATCCAAACTTTCGCATTTATAGTAGTGGTAAAGAGTATAGAAGTATAGATTAGGTCATGGTTAATAGAAAAGTTTAGTTAAGGTGTGTATGACTAGAAGAGAAAAGAAACCGCAAATATCCAACGACTTATTTAAATATCATAGCAAATATCGCGATTCGTCGCTTATTAGAAATTATTTAACCTATAGTAAGCGAGGCTACGAAGATTGTCATCGCAGAGTCAAGATAGGCGGAAACTTCCTAAACAATATTAATGCAGGCGAAGCCAGAATAAACATAAGGGGATGTTATCGCTGACAATTGCGTTAACATTGATCAAGTCTCAAATAACATACAATCCTAGACCGGCTGTTTTGTGGTGCATGTGTTAGGAAAAAGCGGAGAATCCATACTTAATATTATAAATGCGAAAGTGTGTATATCTGCTACGATATCCCGGCCCATGTTTTCAACCGATTTTGATGAAATTTGGTACAGAGGTAGAAGAATCCCGGGGAACGACATAGGCATCCAAATAGGCAAAAAATCCTTAATCCACGCAGACAAAGTCGCGGGCATCATCTATTCTTATTATATTTACTGACTTCATCTTTCTAAAGACCGTTTGCATGGCAGACGGTTAATGCAGGTACATTTTATTTACCGTTCAACTTTGAGCATCTATACTTATATTATGAAGTATGTCTGTCTGCCTGCATGCGTTTGTGATCCCGGAAAACCACGGGTTTAAAAAAAAGCAACCTCAGTCATCTAATCAAACGTAACTGAGTAGCACAAGTCAGTATTCATGCCCCATAGATGAAGGTTAAAGTGAACTTTCAACGTTAATAAGCCGTGACTTCTTTAATCCATTTAGCTCGGACATCTTTCCCTGGTTAATCAATTTTGACAAAATAAATAATTTGAAACATAGCTTGCATTCTGGAGCCGTCTCCAGAATGCAAGCTAAGTTTCAGCATATAACATGTTATTTTATAAGCAAAGAAAAACAAGGATTTTATTTTAAATTTTATTCATACCAACAAAGCTTTGGTGAAAAACTACAATGGTTTAATAAAAACCAAAAAAGGGTGCAGCCTAGCAGATTTGATAAATGTAGATTTTTCGCTCATCGCTTATGTTCGAGGCACATTGTTTACGGAAATGCCGATTTCCCGTTCGGCTTATCATTGATGGCGTACCGACCGTGCCATCTCTCGGTCGCTGATGGAATCACCGGCTTTCAATTTATATGACTTTCGAGTAAACGCCAGATACCGCTTAAACGTTGCGGTATTGATAAACTATGGAGGGAATTTAGTTCAAGAGGAGGATATTGGTCGGTTTTATCGCTTGGGTCTGTGAAATAACAAACAATAGACAAGTCAAGCAGTCGCGTCTTGATATTGATCTGTACAGTCTGTGGTTTTCAGTCAACGATCTCGACACTGAAGTTTTACTACTACTAACTACGTAGAATTACTTTTCCATTAGGTATCCTTTACTTTTCAGAGATATTGGGGCTGATTCTGTAGTGCACACTCTATAAACTAAACTAAAATTAGAGCATTACAAATATTGCTAACCGTTTCATAATACTCCCTGCGGAAAGGGACAGAACTAGATTTAAAGCTGCCATTTTAGTTTAGTTTAGAGATTGTGTTGTGGCCAATTATGTAACGCAATCTCTAAACTAAACTAAAATGGCAGTTCTAAATCTAGTTCTGTCCCTTCCGCAGAGAGTAGGTATTATGAAAGGGTTGCTGTCATTTTAGTATTGTTTAGAGATTGGTTTCAACAGAATTAGCTTCACTGTCTAGGCATCTATTTATTGTCATCTTGGCGATAATCTGCCGAACATAATATTATTCTTATATTATTTACATTAACAATGTAATTAGATATTAGTTAAGACTTTAGGTTAGATCAGTATTTACTATTGTAATCTTTTTTGGTTGCCAAATAAATAAAAATAAAAATAAACATTTAGGTACTCACCTATAGGTACCCGAGAGGGAATTAGAGCTTAGACCCACCACGCTGCTCCAATGCGGGTTGACGGGCTTTAACGACTATTATCATGTTAGTGATAATAACCGGGACCGACGGCTTTACGTGCTCTCCGAGCCACGCGGGTGAAACACCGCCAACTTCCTAACTCCGGGCTAGTAGAATTCCTACTGAGAATTTCTAGTCAGAAAACCCCAATACTTAATTATGGCCCGACCCGGGACTCGAACCCGGGACCTCGTCGGCCGCAGTTGAACGTGCTAACCACTAGACCAACGAGGCAGGTTAATATGCATCACTCTACTTATTTCATCAACCATTAATCATCTCACTATTGAGTAGGTACCACACATAGAGTATCCAGCATTTCACTTATTTTACCTGTCCATCACGAATCCCACCACGGGTCACAAGTTGCTTGAATGGCGGGCTTGCACTGGAAAGCGCAGCGATGAACGACCCCCCACCAGGTAGACAGACGATCTCAAACGAGTAGCTGGGAGTCGCTGGAGGCTAACAGCACAAGACCATGTTCTGTGGAGATCCAAGCAGAAAACATTAGTGCAGTAGTGAAAGTCTAACGACTGAGACAATGACGAAGCCGATCCACCACAATAAAAAAAGATTTTGGTACTAGCCCGACGATTGAAAATTGTTTATTTCATTGTTTTACACTTTCGTGTTTCAGGGAGCACGTAAAGCCTTCGGATCCCGATCTCTCTCCGGTCCTTTTACTTAAATATTTTGTACTTAAATTAGGAAATATTAATTTCCATTCAAATAAGCCATTCAGAATCCAAGTAGAATCAAAGAAAAATTAATAAGTCTGACAAATACGGAACGTTTTGAAGCGAGCACCCCTCAACGAATTACGTATTTCCCTTCCTCCGAGTTATTTCTACTTGTGAAACTTGAAGGATTAAAATTATGACTTTAATCGGAATCCCGCTTTGTAATCTTTGTAATTTACCTTCTGATGGCGGAATTGAAGTAGGTACGACGCAAATATTTTTGAGTGAGTTCCGTCTATGAAGCGATTTGCTTCCTCGTTTCTAATTCGAGCCGCTAGGATAAGGAATGCCCTTCCGGCTTCCGTTTTCCTCTCCGCTTATAATATCAGTATCTTCAAATCAAGAGTGAATAGGCATCTTCTAGGCAAGCGTGCTACACCTTAGGCTGCATCACTACTTAGAGCAAGTCTGATTGCAGCCAAGCACTAGTCTATAAATTAAAAAAATACCCTACCGACTTTCCACTGTATTGTAATGCTGCACTGAAGCAAGATAACCATGTACTGTAAAGATCCATAAAGGAAACCTACCCCCAGCAGTGGATGTCTATTGATTAAGAGGATGAGTCCATTCGTCATTTAATTAAAATGTTTTAAACTTTGTCTTATTGTTTGCATCTAAACAATTAGACCTTGACTTCAATATAATGGATGTAGGTTGTGCAAATTCCATTGGAACTGTCCACCTGCTATATTTTTGCGGCCGATCCGTAAAGAGATAGCTGGGATCATGGACGTGGCGCGTCCACATCCATGATCCCAGGATTTTAATCTTGAAAACTCAAACATTTTTCATAAGTTTATATTTACGCGAACAAACTACTACAGATACAAATAGTATCTATACTAATATTATAAATGCAAAAGTTTGGATGGATGGATCTGGATGAAATTTGGCACAGAGACAGATTATGGTCTGGAATAACAAATAGGCTACTTTTTATCACGTTAAATAAGAGTTCCCGCGAGAATCAAAAACCTCATCCCACGCAGACGAATTCGCGGGCATCAGCTAGTTATTTAAAAATACGAAAGAGTTTCTGCCTGTCTAATAACTTTTGACGGCCCAACCGTATTGAATCGATCTTGCTTCATTCAATTATTACACTGAGATAGTTTGCATCCTAGAGACAGACATAGTATAGTTTACTTAGTATCCCAGAAAATAACAATTGCCACTGGGGTTTTGAAACAGAAATCCACGCGAACGAAATAACGGTAATCAGCAACTTTTATTAAAACTTTTGGGTCCATACGTGGGAAGTTTTTCTTTAATTAAAACCGCCTAGTTTTACTGAAAGCTAAGTTGAATTCATTATGATGTTGTATATTTTAGCAAGCATGAAAATTTTAATGGCCCCAATGGCTGACAGGCAAGTGGTTTTAGACCCTTCACGTAGAAGTAGGGTGAGCTCGTGATAGACTCGGCGCGAAATTCTCCTCGTTGCTTAAATATTTCACGGTTAGGCTGAAATTATAATATCGTACTAGACGATGCCCGCGACTTCGTCCACATGAATTTAGATTTAGATAAATCTTGTAGGAACTCTATGATTTTACGGTATTTTTTTATCCACTACAAGTTAACCCTTGACTGATGCAGTCTAAGATGGTAGCGGGCTAACCGGTTAGGGGTATTCGATTTCTACTCGGCATCGTACTGGAATGCTAAAACGCTTGGCGGCACTTCTTTGCCGGTAGGGTGGTAACTAGTCACAGCCGAAGCCTTCCACCAGGCCAGACCAGAGAAAATTCAGAAATTATAAATTCCCAAATTGACCCTGCCGGGGATCGAGCCCGAGACCTCCGCACGGCGCTACACACTGCGCCACGGAGGTCGGTTGTTGTTCAAGTACGATTTAATTCGATAAACAGCCGATTCGCATCGCGTGAAGGGCCGTGTTTTGAGTATATTTCCACCGTTATTATTACTTGAATATTTCACATGGCACAGCCAAGTTGAATGCCTACCTACTCACATTAAAATTTCTCTTACGCATTTTCAGTATAAAGTTAGATTAAGACGAAATTAGGGCAAGAAATTCGGGTGAAACGTTTTACAAGATGTTTCCCAGTATAAAAGCTTTTTAGGCATAAATTCAGTAATATTTCATTAGAAATACTGTGCCTTCAAGCGACTAAGTCGTTCCTGCTTGACGATGGGTGGTATGTTTAGGTTTATGGATTTAGTAAACAGCCACGCCCTATATATTAGGTCCAGTAGTAGGTACGCAAAAAACACACTTTTAAATATTTTTGTACTTTCATAATTATTAATTTATCAGATAAATTAATAATTATCTATCAGTTTAATTATTTTACTCTGTGATTTTACTTGTCTAAGCAATATTTTGTGTAGGGCACGATTACTATCGCAACCCCTAAATCAAATCAAAAGTAAATCGAAACAATCAAATCGACGCGTAGTATTTTTTTTATATTATGATTAAACTTCCCATTTTATTTTGTATGAGAAAGCCATCGTACGCTTTATGATTACCCTCCGGCGTTGACGTCATTGTTCTAACGTAGGTATGTATACGGAATGTTTCAGTATGTGCTAGTACCATAGATATTTATAAGCACTTTAAGGTATAAAATCTGTGGTGGTAGTTTTGACTTGTTATACCCAAAAATGCGTTATTTTTATTTGTATAGCTATCTAAAACTTTTATTTTCAACTTTTACAAAACAATTTGCATAGCCAAATGAATGTAAAGAGAGTTTGAGTATAATAATTATGTCGTTTACCTACATTTGCTTGTTAAATTATGACATCTAATCTAACTTAGTAATTGATTTATGAAATGTTTGACACCCCTGACACAATATGACGTCGTATCTCGTTCAAGTTTGAATTGAATTTGTGAATTATGAATAAAAATTCACATCAGAACGCGTGACAGCAGGGGTGATATTACAACTTGCACAAGTTTTAATTCAAGTCAATAATAAGAGTATCTTCACACAAAAAGCGTGACACAACGACGTCATACCACAGTCATACGCAGTTTATACCTCACCAACCATCTGGTTCTGGACGTAGGTCTCTCGTAGGGACTTCAACGTGATTTGATGTCGATTATAATTATCCAGTGACTCCCTGCAAGTCGTTTAATATAGTTTGTTTACCTATACCTACTTTTAAAACTTAAATAAGAGGTCTACCAACATAGCACCTCCCGGTGCGAGGTCGCAGTTTCAGCGTTTTGTGACCCCAAATTCTATCGGTACTTCTTAATCCATACTAATTACTAATTATTTACTATTTACTAATTATATTATAAATGCGAAAGTGTGTCTGTCTGTCTGTCTGTCTGTCTGTCTGCTACGCTTTCCCGGCCCATCTTTTCAACCGATTTTGCTGAAATTTGGTATAGAGGTAGGTTATATCCCGGGGAAGGACATAGGCTACTTTTTATCCCGAAAAATTAAGGAGTTTCCGCGGGAATCAAAAAACCTTAATCCACGCGGACGAAGTCGCGGGAATCATCTAGTATTATATACATCGCCAATTCACACTGCAGCTTTGCATGTCATTTAGCAATCAGCCTGAGTTTTAGTTCGCTTTATAATAAACTAGATGATGCCCGCGACTTCGTCCGCGTGGATTAAGAATTTTGGATTCCTGCGGGAACTCCTTAATTTTTCGGGATAAAAAGTAGCCTATGTCCTTCCCCGGGATATAATCTACCTCTATACTGAATGTCAGCAAAATCGGTTGAAAAGATGGGCCGGGAAAGCGAAGCTGACAGACAGACAGACAGACACACTTTCGCATTTATAATATTAGTATGGATAGTTTAATAAAATATCTAAAGCTCTGTGACAAATATAGGGTGGGATGCTTGACAATATACCTAATAAGTGGTAGAATCAGTTATGATTCAAAAGTTTAATTGTACTGTAATTAACGTTGTAATAAACTTTTATTTGATTAAAAATCGTTTGCTGTAAACAATAAAATAAATACACATAAATATTGTCCCGCTGTGAATGTGAACTCTCTTAATACTCACGAGATGTCACCGAAAATTATTCCGGAATTTTATTAGGGACGGGTTTCTTAATTGAAAAACTTTTTGCCGAGTTGATGTATTGAATTAATAAAGTATGCTGTCAAACATTCCGATCTTACAAAGTTAACGCGTGACGATCGCAAGGGCTTGTAAAGTTCTGGTTTCTGAATAAGTACGAATATCTTTCTCTACTCGTAAATAAAAGCGATCCATTTCCTATGCCCTTCATTTAAATTTACAGTGCCATACAGAGCATAATATAGGAGATTTTTCTGGTAAATGAATGGATCCCCCCAATCATGTAAGAATGGCCGATCAAAAGTTAAAGATTTTCGTCAAAGTAAAATAAACTATAACTGCATTGAATTAGAGCTCAATTTCGTCTACCCATTTTTATACGTTTAGGTATGTACGATACCCTAAACGTATAAGAATGGGCAGACGAAATTGAGCTCTAATTCAATGCTGTCATGTCATTTATTTTACTTTGACGCCGAACCTTTACCATTTGATCGACAATTCTTACGTAATCGGGGGGCAGTTCTGGCAGTATTTTTGAATGCATGAGTGGTAGGCTATGGCTGAGCAAAGCTTTCTAGGCAGTCACTTCTGGACTAAGGCCTTCTTGTGCTGCTTGTTCCAGCTACTCGCTTGAGATCGTTTATTGTCTGGTGGTCAGGTGTACTTTGTAGGTACCAATTTTGAATAAAGATGATTTGATTTGATTTGATTTGTCCTAGTGGCGATCGTACAACGCTGCGTTTTAGGTGCAAGTCTGCCATTACTATGTGAGACTCCAGCACCTATCGGATCTTTGAACCATGAACCCTACCTACCTATTGCCACAGCAGTTTAGCGACTCTTCGAGCTATCGAGGTTACTCTGGTAGGAGTCTAATATCTGTTTTTCTGCAATTTCTTATTCATACAAGTTAAAGTGGAATTCGTCTAACAATGTGAACAACGGCGATGACAACACAAACTGAGGCTCGCGTGGCACTTTATAGGCTAGGCATGGCTTTAACCCCCTCCCGGTGGCTAATATACCGGTAGTAGGTGTGGTGGCATGGCTTGCCTGTGGTTGGCTGGCTTGACTGTGATTGGCTGCTTGAATATGCTGTGACAAGTTGAAGCGACGTGACGTAACACAAGCTTTAAATTCATCTATTTACCCGTGGCTCATGCGGAATCTACACACAATACAGCAGAGATGAGGGCATGGCACTCGCACTAGCCCGTTTTTGTATGTAACTGGCATTCAGCAGTTGGCACAGTTTCAAGTTTAGAACGCTCGACGTGACATTGTTTCTAAGCATTGTTCGCTGATATGTCATTTGGCAACATTATAAATGCTTTTAAAAATGGCTGTCACCAACATGGCTTCAATGGGAATCACTGGAACGGAGCGGATATCCTTCCTCTTCGATTTTATGTGATCCTTTAAGAAAAACGAGTTTTTAATGCCTTTTATTTTATGCTTATTTTATGATGATTTTAGGCTGTGCCATGCGTGATACGGTTAATCCCTGCGCCTAATCGTAGCTGTTTAGATTATAGATCTTGTTCAGATCCTTGAGGTGCAGGGGTGATCTACCTCTTTAGGTAGGTATACTTGTAATGTATGGCACAATTTGAAAATAAATGTTTTTTCTCTCTTTCTTTCTTTCTTTTCTTTCTAATTTACTTTCTGATGGAATAGGGTTCAAGAAGCTTATATAAAATAACGCATACATGATTGCACAATAAAATAATATGTCTACGTAATACATTTAAACTTATAAGTATCACAGAATATTTTAGTTAATGTTTATAAACTAGATGACGCCCGTGACTTCATCCGCGTGGATTAATTTTTTTTTGATTCCTTGGGGAACTCCATTAATTTTCTGAATAAAAATTAGCCTATGTCCTTCCCCGGTAGGTATGTAACCTACCCCTATACCAAATTTTATCAAAATTGGTTAAAAATATTGGCCGTTAAAGTGAAGCAGACAGACAGACGTTTGTCTGTCCGTCTGTACAGACATAGACAGACTGACAGACACACTTTCGCATTTATGAGTTTCTTTGTTGTTTTGCTGGTTTGCCCTTCAATCACGCTTCTGTAGAGCAATATCGACTGGATTTTTTTCATTGTACGTTGGGGACCTTTCAAGTGATAAACGCACGTTAATAGGCCATTCAATTCAAGAAAATAAACCTAGGTCCACGCATACTAGGTAAATCTTGGGCATCATGATATGATTTGTACTCGTAACGATTATCTAATTTAGATGGAATTAAGTACATAGATACCTTGCATCCCATCCCATTTATGCCGGGAAATCAATGAGTTCTCATGAAATAAAAAAAAACATAGAAGTTGCAGGCTTTATCCAATTTCAATATTATTCTATTTTTAAGTATGTTTTGCTGGCAATCCTCCGCAAAAACTAATTAAGTACTGGATCAATGGTATAAAGTGGCAATGCATTACAATTTCACGTACATTTCTAACATTCGCCCTAGCTTTGAACTCGCTGTTTTCTGAGCCACTAGGGTGGAAATGACGTGACAAAGGGACCCGCACTTGCGTCGATTTCATCGCTGAATGACGCGTCCGGAGCGAATTCTCTTGTTTGATTGGTTAATGAGCCGTGACAGGCTATGGCTGTTGGTCGAAGTGACTGTGAAAAAGTTCTATCTTCTATACCTATAGCCTCAGAATCTTTCATAACAAAATTCCACAATTTAGTTTATCATTTAATATATGATGCCCGCGACTTCGTCCGCGTGGATTAAGGCTTTTTGATTGCCGCGGGAACTCTTTAAACTTCCGGGATAAAAAGTAGCCTATGTCCTTCCCCGGGATACAAACTATCCCTATACCAAATTTCATCCAAATCGTATGAATAGAATGGCTGTGAAAGCGTAGCAGACAGACACAGACACACTTTCGAATTTATAATATTAGTATAGATTCATCCTAAGACGTTCACAATAAAAAGGCGGCCACTGAAAATAATCGTTGGAGCACCGTACCTCAGATTTGCGCCATAGTGGTTTCATGTCTGAGAGGCCCGGAGTCCCAACACAAGCGGAATGGGAAATTTTGATTTCGCATGCAAATGCTTATTTTAATTTAATTTAAATTTGCAGAAGTTGCAACAAATTTATAATTTTTCTATCTTTCTATCTTTCCTTCAATATTAGTTGCATTATACTTTTATCTATAATCTATAATATATATAAAATTCAAAGTCCTGACTGACTGACTTATATATCAACGCACAGCCTAAACCGCTGAGGCTAGAAACTTGAAATTTTGACAGTAGGTTCCTTTTGTGACGTAGGCGCTCACTAAGGAAGGATTTTTCAAAATTTCACCCCTAAGGGGGTGAAATAGGGGTTTAAAGTTTGTATGAAAGTCCGTCATTTCTCAAGTTATACCTATCAACGAAACTTGGTATTTTGGCTTTCGGTAAAAAATAAAGAAATACGTATTTCACAGCTTTTCGAAATTCCACCCCTAAAGGGCTGAAACAGGGGTTGAAAGTTTGTAGGAAAGTCCGTCATTTTTCAAGCTGTAGCCATGAAACTTGGTATTTGGGATTTCGGTCTGAAATGAAAAAATAAGTGATTCACAGTTTTTGAAAATTCTATCCCCAAGGACGTCAAATAGAGAGTTTATCCTTCAATCACGCCGAAATAGAGCAACGGATCAACGTGATTTTTTGCATGGGTATACTTAGTTGAGGACTTGGAGAGTGACATAGACTTCTTTTTATCCCGGAAAATTAAGGAGTGCCTGTGGGAATTAAAAACTTATGCTACGCGAACGAAGTCGCGAGCATCCTCTAGTTGGTCTATATTTCTTAAAGTTGCGTAAACTTTAAGAAATATAATAAAAGTATACTTCTGAACAAAGCTACGAGTAAATACTGTTCAAGATTATGTGCTGTAGAGCGTGTATTTGACTCGATCTTGCAATGCTTGGAATTTCGGTAACTTATGTGTCTATCTAAAGATTAACATCAAGTAATACCATAATCACAAGCTCCACCTACATAAGGAAACCATGATGCCTTACATAACTGTTTTATAACTTGCCAAATAGTGAGAGAATCAGCTGGCCGTAAAGCAAGATCCCTAGGGGGCAGTGCTACCCAATTTAGTAAGGAATATTCCACGGTCCCAGGCGAGTCATAGCTGCATAGATTAGAGCTTCTGGCCTCTGCAGAGCCGTTTTTACTATGAAAGCTTTGACCTTTATAAAGCCTTTAAATAGCTTTTGTAACTACGTGAAAGTTTTTCTACGCTGTCATTGAAGTTCCTATGCTTTTTTTTTTTTTTTTTTTTTTTTTTATCCACTACAAGTTAGCCCTTGACTGCGATCTCACCTGATGGTAAGTGATGATACAGTCTAAGATGGTAGCGGGCTAACCTGTTAGAGGCATGGCAGTTAATTAAACCCATACCTACCCCTATTTGGTTTCTACACGGCATCGTACCGGAACGCTAAATCGCTTGGCGGCACGTCTTTGCCGGTAGGGTGGTAACTAGCCACGGCCGAAGCCTCCCACCAGGCCAGACCAGGGAAATTTCAGAAATTATAAATTTCCAAACCCTGCCGGGGATCGAACCCGGGACCTCCGCACGTTAAGGCAACAGCCCTCAACACTACGCCACGGAGGTCGTCGAAGGTCGTCGAAGGTCGTCGAGCTCTGTTCGCATAAACTTAATAGAGAGCAACTAATGTTTGTAACTAATCAAAAAAAAATTGGCAGTGTTAAGGACTGCAGATAGAAGTGAAAACTTAGAATTTTAGTATTAAAATTTAAAAAAAAAAATTAAATATAAACCTTAAAACTAAGCCATTAAAGTTTAATTACGAATGTAGTATATTTATATTTAAGACCTTTTGTCTTTGTAACAACGCGAGCATGTCGGTGACGAGCATGTCGGTGAAGCAAATCCACAACTTTACCCCCTACCAAAAAGTGCTCAACGCGACTAATGAAGTTTTCTCTTCAAAAGTTTTCACTTCAACCATTAGAATAAAAAACGTTACTTTAACAGTTCTAAATTTCAGCCTAAGTAACAGCTAATTACTTTCAACAAAAAGATGAACAGACACCGAGGCATAACCGAGGTAGTGACGTAGTGTTCCGTTTTTACCGTTTACATCCTACGTCATTACTTTCTAGATGAGATCGCAAAATTAAAAATTATTTTCTTGCAGAAACATTCGCAGTCAAGGGCTAAATTGTATCTATATTTAAAAAACTAGCAGTAAGCATGAAATTAAGAAACCGTAACTCGCCTGCGTTGAAGCAGCTCTAATTCCCTCTCTCCTATGAGAGTGGAGGCCTGTGCCCAGAAGTGGGACGTTAATGGGCTGAAGTGGTTTTGGTAACCCGATTACGGAAAAAAAATCACAGGCGCCTACTTTTTTGGATGTAGAATCCGTCATATCAATTTTGTTAGTGTAAAATCCACTTCATTCATTAAATCGACTCAGTAGTTTAGGCGCTATGGTGGAACATAATATGTAAAAATACAAACACGCATACATATGTATATATTTGATTTTAGACTGCTAAAATCATAACGCTTCCCCTTTGCTTTGCCGTACTCGGGTAAAATGTCTATCGCGCTTCAACTGCACGAGAGAAATAACGCCGTCGTGTGCAGACTTTTAGAGCGAAAACACACTAGAAACCAATCAAGATAAAACGTTGGAGAGTAAACATGTTGTCCTGTCGCTTTCGTGTGTTCCAATTAAAAGTGAATAAAGCAGAATTTTCGTACACTAAACATTTTTTGTATACCTAGCATGTTTTTGTTACCCTTCTTACCTTGTTATACAAAACATAATAGACATTTTTTTTTTAGTTTAGTTTATTCATTTAATGTATGATTATAAGTTACAAAAGAAGACTTACTTAATATTATAAATGCGAAAATGTGTTTTTCTGTCTGCTACGCTTTCACGGCACATCTGTTCAACCGATTTTGATGAAATTTGGTACAGAGGTAGGTTACATCCCGGAAAAGGACATAAGCTACTTTTTATGCCGGAAAATTATAAATTTCCCGCGGAAATCAAAAATCCTTAATCCACGTGGACGAAGTCGCGGGCATCATCTAGTATTAATAATAGCATTGTACAGAGAATTATTTACTATTTATTTATTTTGGTCCATAGTGTGTTTTGCTCCTAAATTTCGAGGCTATCACAGAACCGTTTGCCCGCGGCAGCGCCCGTGAACGCATCAATCAAGTGTTTTTGCGCCATACACGTCATTTATAGACGTAACTAACTACACGCTAGTGCAGGGACGCTTTGTGACGTCATTTTCACACTACTGAGTTTGGCACGGCAAGTACAAAAGAAGGAAGTATGCCGTGCCGTGTTTCCGTTCAAGTTACTTTGTGAAGTATTTTGCTTTTTGGTTATAAACAATACCTGTTATATATATATTCCTGTAAGTACCTGCTTGCTTTTTTGTGTGGTAGAGCCAATATTCACTTTGTTTATTTGGTTGTATACACCACCTACGCTGTGGTTTTAAGTAACGTGAGTCTATTTTCTATTTCTCTGTTATATAATTTTAACAATATTGCTTATTAATTCATTGGTAAAAGTAATAACATTAGCAAAAATATTGTGATAACTATCTTAGCAAGTTACAAGGGCTATTCTTTCGATCCTTACTATTTGATTTGGTTCAATACACAAATAATAAAGTATTCCAAGCTAGAGAAAGCCGTCCGAATAATATTATTGCAAAATAATCTTTCAATCGGTGATAATATACGCCTGTATGTATTAAATAATACTAGACGTTTTTGATATAACTAGCCGATTGCTGTGTACACAATACTGACCTACTTTCCCCTCTAAATAAGGGTAATAGACCGGGAGATGGTCGTAGGTGATAGTCTCCCATTTTCTACTGCATGCCTTTTTAAGAGTTGATAACTAACCCTAAAATATGAAAGATAGAGGGGTTACTAGCCCTTGCGCGCTTGCACGTCATAAACAAAATGGCTTCTCTTTGTGACAGAATTTTAGTTTTTGCCGTGACATTATATTGCATGCCTTTGTAATATAACGTAGTTGGAACAAATTTAAGCTATAATAATTGATGGCATGCAATTCGCAACGGCCGACGGGGCTCAAACGGTTACGTAGAAATGAAAAAAAAAATAGAACATTTCCGTGTTTACAAAATGCATGCCGTTGTAAAAAATTACTTTTTTTATCTCAAATATACTCTACGAAAATTGGCATGCACCCCTCGTATGACCAAGGGTGGAAAATATTAGGAAAATGTTGTGAAAATTCAATACAGCTTTTCCGTGATTTCAAACTGCATGCCATTTGAACAATACTTAGTTTTTATAATTACTTGACGTTAGCAAATTTGGCATGCACAACAGAAAGTTGTAAATTAGTGGCATGCATGACGAAAATTGCAAAAAACGCTGATATAATTTCCGTGACTTTATTTTGCATGCCATTCAATATTTCATTAAAAAACATTATTTTAAGTTGATAAAAAAAATGGCATGCATATTACACAAGCCTGACATAAAAAATGTGCAAAAATAAAATTCAAAAAAGGTTTTTTAACGAAAATTAAAAATAAAGAACATTTCCCTGTTTTTTTTTGCGTCCATTTGAGCCCATACTACGAGGTAGGACATAGGATACTTTTTATTCCGAAATTCTACCCCCGAAGGGGTGAAATAGGGGTTGAAAGTTTGTATGAAAGTCCTTAATTTCTCAAGTTATAGCCATGAAACTTGATATATGAGCTGCGAGTTGAAAATGGAGACATATGTATTTCACAGTTTTTGAAAATTCGACCCCCAAAAGGGTGAAATAGGGGATGAAAGTTGGTGTGAAAGTCCTTCGTTTCTCAAGATGTTTACCAAGTTATATCAACGAAACTTTTTATTTTGGCTTACAGTAAAAAATAAAGAAGTACGTGTGTCACAGTTTTTCAAAATTCCACCCCTAAGGGGGTGAAATAGGGGGTGAAAGTTTGTATGAAAGTCCGTCATTTCTCAAGTGATATCGATTAAACTTGCTATACAAGCTACCGGTTAAAAATAAAGAAATAAATGTTTCACAGTTTTTCAAAATTTTACCCTCAAAGGGGTGAAATAGGGGTTGAAAGTTTGTATGAAAGTCCTTCATTTCTCAAGGTATATCGATGAAACTTGGTATACAATTACAAGCTACCGGTTAAAAATGAAGAAATACGTGTTTCACAGTTCTCGTAAATTTTACCCCCGAAGGGGTGAAATAGGGGTTGAAAGTTTATATGAAAGTCCTTCATTTCTCAAGTTATATCCATGAAACTTGGTATATGAGCTGCGGGTTAAAAATGAAAACATACGTGTTTCACAGTTTTTCAAAATTCCACCCCCAAAGGGGTGAAATAGGGGTTGAAAGTTTGTATAAAAGTCCATCATTTCTCAAGTTATTTCGATGAATCTTGGTATATCCACGCGGACGAAGTCGCGGGCATCAGCTAGTTATATTATAAATGCGAAAGTTTTGATGGATGTATGTATGGATGGATGGATGGATGTTTGTTACTCAATCACGGCTGAACGGATCTGCATGAAATTTGGCACAGATATAGATTATAGTCTGCTAAGTATATAGAATAGCATAAAGGCTACTTTTATCCCTGAATATTAAGGAGTTCCCGCGGAAACGTAGCTAGGTAGGTGATGGGTTAGCGCCAAAATCCAAATCTCTGATCTCTGTTTCACACTGGAAATGGTTCACATATTTTATGAAACTTTCATTATTATTAAAAATACGATGGTGTTATTTAATACGCATGCCATTTTCGATATATACTTAAAATAATATGTTTTTATGAAATGCAAAACGGCATGCAAATTTAAAACACGGAAATTTTTATTAAATTTTTGCAACTTTTGTTATTATTTAAAATATGACGGTGTTATTTAATACGCATGCCATTTTCGGTATATACTTAAAATAATATGTTTTTATGAAATACAAAACGGCATGCAAATTAAAAACACGGAAATGTTTCATATATTTTATGAAACTTTCATTATTATTTAAAATATGATGGTGTTATTTAATACGCATGCCATTTTCGGTATATACTTAAAATAATACGTTTTTATGAAATACAAAACGGCATGCAAATAAAAAACACGGAAATGTTTATTAAATTTTTGCAACTTTTGTTATTATTTATAATATAATGATCATGAGAAACATGCATGCCATTTGTATTTCAGAATTATTTGGTCATAAAATTAATGTTTATCTTTATTAGAAGTAGTTTGAAATCACGGAAAAGCTGTATTGAATTTTCACAACATTTTCCTAATATTTTCCACCCTTGATCATACGAGGGGTGCATGCCAATTTTCGTAGAGTATATTTGAGATAAAAAAAGTAATTTTTTACAACGGCATGCAATTTGTAAACACGGAAATGTTCTATTTTTTTTTTCATTTCTACGTAACCGTTTGAGCCCCGTCGGCCGTTGCGAATTGCATGCCATCAATTATTATAGCTTAAATTTGTTCCAACTACGTTATATTACAAAGGCATGCAATATAATGTCACGGCAAAAACTAAAATTCTGTCACAAAGAGAAGCCATTTTGTTTATGACGTGCAAGCGCGCAAGGGCTAGTAACCCCTCTATCTTTCATATTTTAGGGTTAGTTATCAACTCTTAAAAAGGCATGCAGTAGAAAATGGGAGACTATCACCTACGACCATCTCCCGGTCTATAAACCCTGTCCTGGTAAAGTAGATGCTTAAGTTGTCTTATTATACCTATGGGTTTTGAAATTATGACCTTTCTGACTCTGAGATATCGAGAAGCTAAAAATAAAACGAGGGTGTGTCTTGCAGCACGGAGTCAACGTTACGAGACATATTATAATATACTAGCTGATGCCCGCGACTCCGTCCGCGTGGTTTAAGTTTTTTTTTATTCCCACGGGAACTCCTAAATTTTCCGGGATAAAAAGTAGCCTGTGTCACTCTCCAGGTCCTCAACTATACTCATGCCAAAAATCACGTCAATCCGTTGCTCCGTTGCGGCTTGATTGAAGGACAAACCAACAAACCAATAAACCAACAAACCAACAAATAAACACACTTTCGCATTTATAATATTAGTATGATACTTATTCATTATGTATGTATTCAATGCGTATGTTTACTAATGTAAAAGTTAGTTTGCTGGTATGCCCCCTGAAAATACAATGATACAAATGCCTAACAGAACTATCGATATCGACATCTTGTCGAATATTTTGAACTTCACTAACATCTGAATTGCCCGGACAGGCTATTTTTTAACAAGAAAAATATTGTATGTGGACAATACGTGGGCACAACAAAAGTAACACGTGACCAAGCAACAAAATTGGCTATTCTCTGCCCGTTTTACTCACTGTTTTTGTTTCAACTAGCTATTGACTTGTAAAACCAATTTCACACAGGACTTTTTACAGGAAAATATATTTTAAAATAAAGCTGATATTTTAGTGACTCTTCATTTACCGTTAGTAAACTATAAAGTAGATTTTAGAACTCTTAGGCGATTAAAATATTACTGCACAGTTATGGACGTAATTATCATCATGCCGCTTTTGTAACGGGGGAAGTGGGGAGGGGGAGTGGCAACGTCATCTTGAGGGTGTTAGGTGATAAACCTGACTGCCCCATGCTGAGGCACTGGATCCATACGCAAGTCTATGTACCTAGTGCCCCAGCATGCAACCGCAGATATTTAAATTAGTTATTTTGTTTTTTTTTTTTTACTTTTATTTTGTGTATACTAACATAGTTTTTAAGTTTTATACTGTACTAACAACATTATATGGACACCAAAAATGTCTGAAATAAACAAATTTTATTTTATTTATTTTGTAACACAACAAAAAAGTTAACTATTATATCTACTAAAATAATGCGTGCAATAGTACAAAAGTAATTTAAAAAAATTGTGAGTTGTAGCTATTTAAGATGTTCAGGTTTCACTCTGAAACGTTAAATTTGTACAAGTAAATTAGTTTTCTAAAATGGTATTTTGTATCAAAACTAGGGTTGTAACGGTGGCGTTCTTAGCCTAAGCAGAGGCGGATGCGGAGGTGAAGGGGCTTTGATAACGGAGGCGGAGGTGGATTTCTCTGATCACATCGTCCATTTGCTGTGCTTTAGGATGCGATGAATCCCACATTTGTTATATTTTAGGATTCTTCTAAGGACTATTGCCTTTTTGCTTGTTTTAATGGTGTTACTGACGTCACTTGCTTCGATTTGTACCTCTCGCATACAATGTAAATAAACCTCCGTTACAACTCCGCAAAAAAACGGCGGAGGCGGATGCGGATGCGGAAGCGGAGGTACGATTACTTGCAAAAGTTCCGCACCTACGGAGGCGGAGACGAGGTTCCGTTGCAACCCTATTCAAAACTATTAAATTGAAAAAGATAACTAGTGAAAAGCTATAGCTCTAAAGCCCTTGAAACAATTTCGACCAACGGAAAACCCCATCGAAATGAAAAAATACTTTTTTTAAAAGAGTTACCTAAACATTGAATAGAAAAACCGCATATGATAGATAACCTAGCGCCTGAAAAATCCACTCGATGTCAATTTTACGATTGAGCAATCCATCGTAAAATTAGCTTTTTAAAGTGTCTAGTCACGTTTTATGTGGAGAAAATATTGCTGTTTTATTTAGAGTAAATATCGCAATATAGCTTATATAACCGCGCCGTTAAACTGTAAAACGTTATTTCGTGAAGCTGTACATAATTTTAATGACACAGTTTATCTTACATAAACTATTTGGTGCAATATGTTATCTTGAATTTCCAGTTTAAACGATTAAACGAATAATATACCATAAATAATTCTGTTTAACTTTTTCTTTTAATTTAACAAATGAAAAACAAATAGGTTTCGAACAGTTAACCAAAAAATAAGTAATGAAGACTTTTTTTAAATCATTTCTTACGTGCAATGATAAAATTACCATTTTTCAGTTTGAGTATTTGTAAATAAAAAAATATAACTGATTCGGGAAGTTGATATTTTGACTTAAAAAATGTACGTACGTACAATTTTCTCCTTATATTATGTAATATTGGCATTACATTTTATTCTAAACTGTGAAGTTCTCTCACATCACTAGGTATTCCTATTATAGAAATTACAGATGCAGATAAATTAAATGTATCGATAGCAGAATCAATTATAAAATTCAATATCACCGATCGTCCCGATTTTATTATTAATTAATCGGATAACGCCATACTTCATACGTTCATTAATTTGATTATCACCGAGAAGCTGTTTCGATGATAACCCGGCGTCGAAATTCCATTAATCCCTGTGTTAAACATTATACTGGAATATTAATAATAAATATATTATAATATACTGCATGCATATAAATTAATTGGTCATTACAATAAATAGTTATCTCTCGTATACTAGAAAATAATAAACTACGTGCCAAAATGAAGTTTAATTAAAATCAGAAAGCGACCGGCTGATAAATAACCCTCGATGTCACGTCCACGTTTTAACGGGTGGTGTGAAAAGGGTCGAATGAAATTTCATATGCGAATATTTTGAAAGTTTAGTATATTTGTTTGGTGGCCGACTAAGCCCGGATCCTTTAAAGGGATGCTGTAGAGATTCTTGTATTATTATTTGTTCTAATTGAGAAAGTGGTTCTATTGAACAGCTTATGTCCACTATTTTGCTTGTGTGGTTTCACTGCTGTAAGAAAAACTGTATTTTGCATTATAATCTCTTTTTAGGATAATGATAATACCTTTTTTAACCACTACAAGTTAGCCCTTGATTGCGATCTCACCTGATGGTAAGTGATGATGCAGTCAAAGATGGTAGCGGGCTAACCTGTTAGGGGCATGGCAGTTATATTAAACCCATACCCCTATTTGGTTTCTACACGGCATCGTACCGGAATGCTAAATCGCTTGGCGGCACGTTTTTGCCGGTATGGTGGTAACTAGCCACGGCCGAAGCCTCCCACCAGGCCAGACCAGGGAAAAATCAGAAATTATAAATTCCCAAATTGACCCTGCCGGGGATCGAACCCCGCACGTTAAGACAACAGCGCTACACACTGCGCCACGGAGGTCGTCAACAAACAATTCATAAACAATCTTATACAAATTACTTGCACATTCGTGCTTTCACCTATTTCATTTGGCATTCCGCATTCAAGTTGCATTCCATACTAAATTCGACGCTGAACATGCATGCCATTTTGCACTATACCCTGCAACGTAACACATAGTAACCTAACATATAATACGTTTTAGTACAATAAGTAAGTCCTGGTCATACAAATCGCGTGACGGCAGTCACTGACTGGCATATCGATGAACAACTCACAGCAGAGCTATCAGGTTTGGTAAAATGGTATAGGGATAGGAAACACCGAAGAAAAATGGAATCGAATCATACTATACTTACTTACTAATATTATAAATGCGAAAGTGTGTTTGTTTGTTGGTTTGTTGGTTTGTCCTTTAATCACGCCGCAACGCGGCAACTGATCGACGTGATTTTTGGCATGGTTATAGTTGAGGATCTGGAGAGTGATAAAGGCTACTTTTCATCTCGGAAAATTAAAGAGTTCCCACGGGAATCAAAGAAACTTAAACCACGCGGACGATGTCGCGTGCATCAGCTAGTTGAGTATAAAAAGGACCTACAACAAAAAATTAAGTACTTTTACATGCAAGCAATTCTCGACGTCCTTTAATTAACTTCCCTACTACACAAATACATACAAGCTGCTTTACATACAAAATGAAACTGTTATATTCAGAACTAAAGCCTTACTACAGCGTAACAGGTACGTTTGGGATGTTCGTGCCACTGAAAACTGTCAACGGATTAAAAATGCAAACATGCACCCTAGCCGACGGGTTGCGAAGTCACATTTTAAATACCTCCACGAATACTTGAGTTCGCCTTCATTTTTTCTTTGAGTGTTTGAAATGGTAAAGGTTATTTTTAGGGTTGTCTTTGGTTGGGATTTGTCTCTTATGATTTAAATAATGTACTGCATTTATTATTAATCATTGTAATATCTTGAAAAAAAGGCTATGATATTCAACGAGAGTTTATAGGTAATTGTTAGTTGACTTGTTTTATGATTATTCATTGTCCAATTTGCAGCAACATATCCTATTATCTGAGTAAAAAGATGCTATATATTTCTGCAGCAAATTTTGTCAAAATCCTATCAACAGATGAGTGGTGGAAACGTATCAAACATACAAATGGACACTAAGATACACTTTCGCACTTTCTATTCTAATATTATAAGTATAGATTAATTTAACGAAAAAGATTTAAAAGTTTGAACATTACCAAAGGCTATTTCACTATCAAGATTAGGTCCAGTTTTCCTCTGGAAGTCCTAACTTTAAGCTGGCTTCTTAACTATCGTTAAATCGTAGTTGTAGATCGATTTCAACTGTCAAAACGGCGAAAGTTACAATTTACGTCATAAAGTTGGTTAATCTCTCTTTACTCTGTGCTTATGTACTTGGTAGGTACGTGATATTTTCTAAGTTACGAAGTATTAAAAATACAATGGTTCTTTTATGAGGTGAAACCACAGAATTGTAAGTAAGGACATAGAAATGTTACTGCTCAGACTATACTAGACGGCGCCTGCGACTTCTTCCACGTGGATAGCTCTATGGGAGCTACTAATTTTACCAGGCGAAAAAGGAGACAATATCCTTCCACGGGATGCAACCTTTTTTTATCCACTACAAGTTAGCCCTTGACTGCGATCTCACCTGTTCTTCTTTCTTCAAATTTTTTTTACCACATTGGCTGTTGCAGACAAAACAATGACAGACAGGCAAACATGCTTCGTATTTATAATATTACTAGCTGATGCCCGCGACTACGTCCGCGTGGATTGAGCTTTTTTGGTTCCCGCGGGAACTCTTTAGTTTTCCGAGATAAAGTAGCCTATTTGTTATTCCAGACTATAATCTATCTCTGTGCCAAATTTCATCCAGAACCGTTCAGCCGTTGGGGCGTGATTGAGTAACAAACATCCATCCATACATCCATCCAAACTTTCGCATTTATAATATTTATTTGATACCTACTTTTGAATTATTTATCCAGCATTAATATGGATGTTAATGGCTTTACTATTTTGCACAACATTATGTCTTCTGCTTTCACCTTGGGAACTCAACACCGAAACATAAACGACCCAGTAAGCATCCATCTATGTTAAGAAGAATTATACTCTGGGTCAAAGCTCCCACAGAGGGCAATAGAGGTGATCATCCTTAGGAGACTGAAAATTTCTTATTAATTCCTCCAAAAAATAAAAAGACAATGAATCACCATAACTGTTTATTAATTTGTTTACAAACAAAACTTTTACTCTATAGCGTCTCCGATCTCCATCTTTATCGTAATCGATAAAATCGGATCACCGCTGAGATACACAAAAGCCACCCCGCCCTATATTCAAGGCCGTCGAACCCGGATGCTGGAAACGACGTCATCTGCAGACTTCCTGCGAGGACGAAGATCCCCGTCACTCGATTTCCGCTGCCGCTGTATCGCTGGCACTTGGATTTTATACCGTGCGACTTTATCAAAACATTTTATTGTTAAACTAGATTAGATCCGCAACTTCGTCCGCGTGGATTTACGTTTTTGAAAATTCGGGTTAGAACTCTTTGATTTTCAGGATACCAACTGGATGCACTACTACCTACTGGATGTGACTTAAGCAAACAGGCCGTTAAATAATAGCAGACAGCCGGACAGACAGACGCACTTTCGCATTTATTTTGAGATAAAAATCTGAGCTAAACTCACTACAGATAGAAAACCATTATCTGGCGAACAAAAGGTCTGCATGCAAACTGTAGTGAATTGCATAGACTACCGCGACAAGACAAAACATGTTTCTTATACGACGCGGGTAAATCACTTGGCGGTACGTCTTTCCCGGTAGGGTGGTAACTAGTCACGACCGAAGCCTCCCACAAGAGAAAATTCAGAAAAAAACCCAAATTAACCTTCTTATTATTATTATTAATATACTTACACTTTATTTGTACCACCAAAAGTAAAAATAACAAAGACAAAAATTGGAAAAAAAATAACACAGACAGAAGTAGGATACAAAAGGCGGCCTTATCGCTTAGGTAGCTATCTCTACCAGGCAACCTTAGGAAATGGAGAAAATAAAGGAAAATAGACTGCAGGTGGAACTCTAATATACTTACATTCAAATAACTACCTACATACTAATAGGTACATAAACCAATAATAAACATTTAATCAAAATAAAAATAATATAGGTATAATATAGCTAATTATAAAATATACTAATATACTCGTATATGAATTATAATATATAAGTATTTCAACTAAGCTACTACTTTCAACTAACCCTGCTGGGGATCGAACCCGGGACTTCCCAAGTTAAGACAATAGCGCTTACCACTGTGCCAGGGAGATCGTCGTTATTTCCCTTCATCACGTCGGATTTGTTGACGACGCGTCGTCAACAAATCCGCGCGACATTACGTGTTTTTCTTTCTTTCTTTACATCCAAGTGGCATCCAGGCGAAATGGTGTGGAAATCGAATGTCAATTTCACATTTTCGGTCAGGTCTTTAACTCCTAGAGAGGTTTTACTATCAAAGTGGTTCCATCGAAGCCTTTGACGCTCATTGAGCGTAAAAATCTAATATAAGTCGACGGAGAGAGCTTCTGAACGGAGCGTCGTTTGTGGGAATAACGTTACGTACATATAAATGTACTAGCTAATGCCTCCTTAATTTTCCGGGATAAAAAGTAGCCTATGTCTTTCCCCGGGATCCTATAACCTACCTCTATACCAAATTTCAGCAAACACTTACACATTTTTAATATTAGTATGGTTATGGATTGAGAATACCTATTGTAGTTTTTAAATTAAATTCAAAAATATTTATTTCATTTTAGATTAATAATAATATTATCCTTATAATAATACCCACATAAACTCTGTGCTGACGAGCCGGTGCGTCTGTAGTAGCACTATGAGATAGAGATGATTACAATCAAATCTTCTTACTATGACATAAGTGGATGACAACTCAATCAAATCAGCAACTATGTGAGCAACTCTTTATCAAACTTAAAACGCTAAAAACTTCTAGTATGGAAGTTGTATGAAATTCACAGTTGTGACGTCATAAAATTTCAACGCACTTTTTTTCTTTAATCTATATTTTAAAATGGTTATCCACCTTAAAACTAACCGAGGATGTGATTTTTAGGTCTTTTGGAAGATCCTCTATTTTTAATTTAAGCATCATCCCTATTGTACTCTACCTTCAACTTATAACTATCAGAATGAGATAGAGTTGTATTCATATACTTTTCTGAAGTTTCACCACAGAATAGGTAATAGTAGTAATCACTTTTGCCGTGTGTGAATTGCACACATACACTTTTTTATTTTATTTTTTATTTATATATATCCTTGCGGGAGAAATATACAAATAAAATATAGGGAAAATTGTATGTCAAATTAACATTAATTTCGGTGAAGTTAAAACTTTGTAAGTGCTTTTACCGTGAAAGTGCTCCAATTGAAGTCTTTGAAGGCTTGTCGGGCGAAAAAATCTAATTTAACTCAAGGGAGAAATCTTCTGAGGCATTTTCAAATGTGATTATTAGAGTTCCGTACATTTACAATACTTAAATGGGTTTAATAATTACTAATGTTATTAATTTATACCGCTGTTCGTGTCTCAATAATTTGCTTAAAATCAAGGTTTTTGACGACCTCCGTGGCGCAGTGTGTAGCGCTGTTGTCTTAACGTGCGGAGGTCCCGGGTTCGATTCCCGGCAGGGTCAAATTGGTGATTTATAATTTCTGAATTTTCCCTGGTCTGGCCTGGTGAGAGGCTTCGGCCGTGGCTAGTTACCACCCTACCGGCAAAGACGTGCCGCCAAGCAATTTAGCGTTCCGGTACGATGCCGTGTAGAAACCGAATAGGGGTATGGGTTTTAATATAACTGCCATGCCCCTAACAGGTTAGCCCGCTACCATCTTGGACTGCATCATCACTTACCATCAGGTGAGATCGCAGTCAAAGGCTAACTTGTAGTGGATAAAAAATTATTTTTAAATAAAAAAAAAAACCGCCTTCAAAAAACGCCCAGGAACTAAAAAGCAAAAAATAATTGGATATATTTACCTATTATTTACATACGAATTCCTACTCAAACCCGTAATCAAATTTATTCTACAATTCTGGTAGAAAAATCAACTAAACTAAACACCCATTTATAAAATAAACACTTAAATTAATTACTATACAATAAACGATTTTAATACTTAACTAATTATATACAATTTCTTAATTTTTAAATACCTTATGAATTCGATGCCTCCCATACGTATATTTTAGTTCCTAAGTTACTCAATAGATGGCACCACACATCAAGTATATGTTGTTTAAGTTTAGGTTAGTTTATTGTCACACATAGGTACGTCTGGTGGTTAGTTAATAGTTTATTTATAGGAGGCACCGACTTCATAAGGTATTTAAACATTAAGAAATTGTATATAATTAGTTAAGTATTAAAATCGTTTATTGTATAGTAATTAATTTAAGTGTTTATTTCATAAATGGGTGTTTAGTTTAGTTGATTTTTCTACCAGAATTGTAGAATAAATTTGATTACGGGTTTGAGTAGGAATTCGTATGTAAATAATAGGTAAATATATCCAATTATTTTTTGCTTTTTAGTTTCTGGGCGTTTTTTGAAGGCGGTTTTTTTTTTTATTTAAAAATAATTTTATTTTTTGCTTTTTAGTGGTGTACTTAAATATAAAATATGTTCTAGGATAGAATATGTGGTACACGATGGGGAGGCCTTCCTTACGTACCTACATCTCGTATGAGAAAGCGTCGAGCACAGGAGTCTAAAAAGGACAAAGATGAACGCCTAAAGCGCAATTTAGAGAAAGAAACAAAGTTCAGCGTCTCGGAGAGTCTTCCGAAGACCGTGAAGGAAGTGATCCTATAAGGGTTCCTTTTTTGCTTTTAAGGTACGGAGCCCTAAAAAAATACCCAAATCACTTCAAGTGTGCTTATAAAATTTGAAGAGTTCCTTTGATTTCCCCAGGATTCCATCATCAGACCTGATGACTATGGGACCACCTGGAAAGTATACCCTTTCAAAAAAAAAACTTTTCCAAATCGGTCCAGGCGTCTTTGAGTAATCGGGGAACATACATACGAATTGAGAACCACCTACTTTTTTTAAGTTGGTCAAAAATATGCTATGCCTGGTTAAAAATCTACTGTTCATTAAGCTATTACACTGATCGCGAGCAATTTACTCTAATCCGTTGAGGAGTTCCATTATCTATCTTCGAAGATATTCATCAGATCTTCACCAAATTTATATGGGACCACTTCGAAAGTATACCCTTTCAAACAAAAAAAGAATTTTCAAAATCGGTCCAGGCGTCTTCGAGTAATCGGGGAACATACATAAAAAATAAAAAAAAAAGATTCCGACGAATTGAGAACCTCCTTCTTTTTTTGAAGTCGGTTAAAAAAGGTAAAATAGATTTAAATATTCTATAAGATTACACAAATTATTTTCGAAAATCAAATACACCTCTGTGTAGGGATCTAGTGTTTAGAACTGTCAATTATTTAAAAGCTTTTAATAATTACTGCTAAAATTGCTTTCACATCTAGAAAGTTGGATACGTAAGGGTGAGGGGGTAAGGGTGAAGGGTAAGGGCAAAATAAAATTAGCTTGGCGGACAAAAATTCCGTCTCTCACTTTTAGGCCACGATTACACTCGTGACTAGCTTACGTGAGTAACTTTTATAACTATCATTTGCATAAGAAAAGCGACTTGCAAGACTGTTTACATTTGGTAAGTAGTCATTCGAGCGACTTACGAGAGTAAAACTTTCAAGTGTAATGGCGGCCTTATATAGAGCGCACACACTAGCACGACAGGACACGATACGGTAGTGTCGCGCAGACGTTTTGGCTGTCCCAAGTGCAATTGCATACGATTCGCGACTTACAAGCCTATTTACATTTGGTAATTATTCATTCGAGAAACTAACGATAGAAACTTACTAGTGTATTCGTAGCTAGAGAATAATAATTTTAAAAAACCCAGCTGAGTTTTGGGGGTTTTTTTCAGACCAGGGCGGGTTTGGAACCCTCGTTGCTTTAGTTTTACCTAACTGGACGTCAATAAGTGTACATTGAATAAATATATTTTGACTTTGAGAATATTCCTCACTGAAAAGCAACTAGCAGAGAGTAGGTACTTAGTTGCCCTGAATATAATATTATATTCAAGTTAAGTTCAACACCTGCCATACAACCTAATGGAAAAGTTTCTCCATTCTTGTTTGGGGAAACACGTGTACATGTAGTCATCACATTAGGACAAGGGCCTCCGAATTTCGGGAACAGGTAAAACTTTCGTGATAGATAATTATATTATGTTTCTTGCTACTCGTTACTTCTACACAGAATCACTACCTACCCATTTTATAAATGCGAGTGTGTTTTCCAAAGTACTTGAATGGAAGCCTCGCACATGGGGGTTACTACCATCGCTTCAAGCAGTGTTATTTCAAAATGACAGTTTTATGTCACGTACCTTTACGTCTCTATTATAAGGAAGCCATGCCTCAATCAAAGCCATGATTGTGTCCCCCCCCCCCCACTCTGAGGACGGACGATCCCAAGTGAGTCGCTGAAAGCAAATGGCACAAGATCGTATCCTGTGGAGATTCATGGAGGAGACCTTTGTCCAGCTGTGGACGTCTATCGATTGAGACGACGTTTGTTTGTTAGTTTATCGACCACTGGAGAGTGATATTAACTTCTTATATCCTGGGAAATCGCTAAATATAAATTTAATCGTATACTAATATGTATTACAAATACCAAAGTGTGTTTATTGGTTGGTTTGTCCTTCAATCACGCCGCAACAGAGCAACGGAAACATGATTTCTTGCATGGGTATATTTGAGGACCAGGGTGACATAGGCTACTTTTTATCCCGGAAAATTAAGGAGTTCCCGCGGGAATAAAAAAAACTTAAACCACGCGGACGAAGTCGCCGGCATCAGCTAGTAATTACATAAGTTAGCCGTCACTAAGGGCAACTCTCAAAAAAAATATAAATTAAAAAGAACCTCTAAATAAAGTCATTAATTTTCCTATCTTCGCGTCCCGGTGCCCCAAAAGAGAACGAATTCCGGACCTTGACAACGTTTGACACGGTTACTTGAATTTGAATATAGCGTCTTATTAGATAAAAAGGTTGGAAAAAGCGGACATTTTATTTCGAGTGGTGATCAAAAGGAATTTCACAGCTTTTTGTACTTATTTACCTACAGACCAAGACGTGTTGTACTTATTGGATTTTTTTCTCATAATATTTATACTTCTATACAACACTTACCTTAACTATCTATACTTTAGTAATATTATAAATGCGAAAGCTTGGATCGATGTATGGATGTATAGATGGATGTTTGTTACTCAATCACGCCACAACGGCTGAACGGATCTGGATGAAATTTGGCACACAGATTATAGTCTGGAATAGCACATGGGCTACTTTTTATCCCGGAAAATTAAAGAGTTCCCGCGGGAACTAAAAACCTCAATCCACGCGCACAAAGTCGCGGGCATCAGTTAATCAAATAAATATTATAAATGCGAAAGTTTGGATGGATGTATGGATGTATGGATGTATGGATGTATGGATGTATGGATGTATGGATGTATGGATGTTTGTTACTCAATCACACTCTAACGGCTGAACGGATCTGGATGAAATTTGGCACATAGATAGATTGTAGTCTGGAATAGCACATAGGCTACTTTTTATCCCGGAAAATTAAAGAGTTCCCGCGGGAACCGAAAAACCTCAATCCACGCGGACGAAGTCGCGGGCATCAGCTAGTATTAATATTATAAATGCGAAAGTTTGGATCGATGTATGGATGGATGTTTGTTACTCAATCACGCCACAACGGCTGAACGGATCTGGATGAAATTTGGCACAGAGATAGATTATAGTTTGGAATAATACATAGGCTACTTTTTATCGCGGAAAATGAACGAGTACCCGCGAAAATCAAAAACTTTAATCTACTTTAAGTATAAAGGTTATACAGGTTATACGGTCAGCTAGGTTTTACAGGGATAATTAAAAAATACTAATAAATTCTCAATTCTTCTGTACCTAATAATGAACTCGAAGACGGTATTACTCGGTTCATCGATCGACTACTGCGTATTAATAATGAAGAGCTGAAGTATGTCTAGAGTGTACAGCGAGAAATTTAATTATTATTAGTAAATAGGTACATTAAGGTTTTTTTTAAAGTTATCTTTATTATATAGAGAAGCTGCCGTTACAAGGTTATTTGTACTTTTAAATTAACGGGCACTTTGTGAAGTGAAAACTTCTTTAGCCGCGAGCACTTTTTGGTAGGGTTTTTTTTTTAGCCCTTGACTGCGATCTCACCTGATGGTAAGTGATGATGCAGTCTAAGATGGTAGCGGGCTAACCTGTTAGGGGCAAACTCGTGGATTCACGTCACCGACATGCTCGCGAACACCGACATTGTTACGAAGACAAAGATCTTAAATATAAACATTTTACATTCGTAATTAAACTTTATTGCCTTACTTTTAAGGTTTATCTATATAATATATAAAATTCAAAGTCCTGACTGACTGACTGACTGACTGACTTATATATCAACGCACAGCCTAAACCGCTGGGGTTACAAACTTGAAATTTTGATAGTAGGTTCCTTTTGTGACGTAGGCGCTCACTAAGGAAGGATTTTTCAAAATTCCACCCCTAAAGGGGTGAAACAGGGGGTTAAAGTTTGTATGAAAGTCCGTCATTTCTCAAGTTATATCCATGAAACTTGGTATATGAGCTACCAGTAAAAAATAAAGAAGTACGTGTGTAACAGTTTTTCAAAATTCCACCCCCAAAGGGGTAAAACAGGGGTTGAAAGTTTGTATGAAAGTCCTTTATTTCTCAAGTTATAGCCATTAATTTAGCATTTGGGCTTTTGGTTAAATATGAAGAAGTACGTGTTTCAACATTTTTGAAAATTCCCAAAGGGGTGAAATAGGGGATGAAAGTTTGTAGGAACGTTTTTCAAATTATATCAACGAAACTTGGTATTTTGGCTTTCGTTAAAAAATAAAGAAGATCATGTGTCACAGTTTTTCAAAATTCTACCCCCAAAGGGTTAAAATAAGGGTTGAAATTTTGCATGAAAGTTAAGTTATAGCCGTGAAACTTAGCACTTGGACTTCGAGTTAAAGATGAAGAAGTACGTAATTCACCATTTTTAAAAATTCGACCCCCAAAGGGGTGAATTAAGGGCTGAAAGTTTGTATGAAAGTCCTACATTTCTCACGATATTTTTCAAGTTGTAGGAACTTTGAAACTTTGCATGAAAGTCATTCATTTTTTAAGTAAAAGCCATGAAACTTGATATTTGAGCTTTCGATTAAATATGAAGAAATACGCGTTTCACCATTTTTGAAAATACGATCCCCAAGGCTGTTAAATAGAGTTTGTCCTTCAATCACACTGCAGCAACGGATCAATGTGATTTTTTGCATGGGTATAGTTGAGGTACCTGGAGAGTGACATAGACTAGGTACTTTTTATCCCGGAAAATTATGGAGTGCCTGTGGGGATAAAAAACTTAAACCACGCGGACGAAGTCGCGGGCATAAGCTAGTATATATATATTTTAATTATTTAAATATTCGTTTTCACTTCTATCGGCAGTCCCAATGACTGCCAATTTTTTTTTTAAATTAAAATCTTGGCTGTTTGTTGGAGCGCTTGATTGGACTAATGCTTCTCCATTATAAGCTTAATTTTCGGGAGTTAGTAGGTACTTATAATATAATGTTAGGCGGATACAGCCATTATTTTGGCAAGCCACAACTCACAAGATTCGATAAATATCATATCTAAACACCGGCCTTACATGTAGCCGATGTCAATTTGCCAAACATTACGAGCGGGAACTATTATGTAGCAGATGGTGGTGAGCTTGCCAAAATGTCTTCACTATACAAGCCATTATGATTACGTTGGCTTGGATACCTTGTGTCAGATATTTTAATTCCGAGTAATTACACAGACGTTATTCCCTGAACATTGTCTGGTATAAAATGTAAGAGAACGCGAAATGTAAATACTAAATATTATACTCGTAAGCGTAACACAAATAACTTTTCACATCATTCTAATAAGATTGATTTTAATAATTATTATTTTAACAGAAAATTTCCTTAAATATGACAGGTGATAGCGTATATCAGACAATCTGTTTTGTTATCGTTTGTTAAAACTACTTATCATTTTCGAAGAGTATTTTATAAGTTTTGTCAATTATTTACAACTACGGCTCGAGTGCAACATAATATGCTACACTTCTATTCCGTAACCTATGTATAACTCGGGAGAGACATTAATTTACATATCCTCAATTCCCTCTTGTTACAAACATCCGCGGCAGTGGCGGCCTTAGGGGGTGGCAAGCAGTGTAACCGCGCGGGGCCTCGCTCTTGCAGAGGCCTCGAGCCCTCGCGCTATAGCCCAAGTAGAAAAAGTCATTAGGTACTAATATATTGTATTGGTATACATTAGTAACTAATCTTATCTTTGATGTAAGGTCCTAACTATTTACTACCTATCTGCTTACTATTTACTTATGATGTACTAACTTTATCGCTAAACCTTTCCTATGTTAGTTTATCATCAATAATAATAATATGCCGTATTTGGGACATGTTGACTTTTGTTAATTTCCATTATACAATATTAAAACTAAAATTTTTTATTTATAACTTTTGCATTTCTCGTCAAACATCATGTATAAAAATATTTTCAATTCACATTAATTTCACAAAGCATTAGGGCCTCACAAATATAGCTACTGCCCAGAGCCTCGCAATGCCTAAGGCCGCCCCTGCCGCGGCTTCATTCCCGCAAGAATTTCCAAAAATCCATTTTTATTCATTGTCTATATTGTAAAAGGAATCATTGCGCAAAATTTAAGGTTTATAAGTCTTAGGGTTTGGGTCGGGTGCTGATGAGACAGTGAACGAGTCAGGACATTTCTAAGTGCAGCGGTAGCATTTTATCGTCTATTTCTCATTGTCTGTACCAAACAACAAATTGATTCTAATTTCATATAATATTTAAGCTCAGAATAATCCGATTTTCATTTCGCTAATTCCCGAGAACCAATCGCTCGTTTGCCCGAGGAGCTTAATTAACTATAATTAAGATACTATTACGAAATTGTTTGACCTTTTACTTAACGAGTTTTGAAATCCTTATTAGAATAACACTGCTTTACGTTGTGAGATTCTTGAGCGCTTTACTGAAATAATGTTGTCAGAAGTTTCATTGGTCGTGATTAAATTATATTGCAACGAAGTCAACACATCCTACTTTCAACAACATCTTACCTATAGTTCGCGCGCGAGTTGAATGCAGAGTAAATGTAATAATATGTGTTATCATATTTAATCTGCATTCAAGTCGCGCGCCAACTATACTTCATTTACGTTTTGTAACCACCTTTCTGTATTTTTTCTCTATATCGTATTTGTATATCGGAGTATCCATTTGTACATCTGTCAGGTGTTATCTAGTTGAAGAAGGTATGTGAGTACCTTCCATCAGATCTGATCGATTGGAGATTTGGTATTTACTTCAGTATCGGGGTTATTTACATTTTTAATATAAAGTTGTTACTTATCTGGTGTTGTACGAAACTGTAACTTGTTGTTTTCCGGTCTTTACCAAATTCCATCAATATTAGTGGAAAAGATGGGCCGTGAAAGCGTAACAAACAAAAATACGCATATTATTCGCATTTACAATATGAGTCAGGATAATATAAAAACTTCACTTCTTAGAATGTAATTACTTTTTTGGCAATTAGGTACATGGGAACCAATATTCTGATAAGCGATCACTAAACCTGCAAACCACATTTTTGCCTGGTTTTAGGAGGCTTCGGCCGTGTCTAGTTACCACCCTACGGGCAAAGACGTGACGCCAAGCGATTTAGCGTTCCGGTACGATGCCGTGTAGAAACCAAGTAGGGGAATGGGTTTAATATAACTGCCATGCCCCTAACAGGTTAGCCCGCTACCATCTTAGACTGCATCATCACTTACCATCAGGTGAGATCGCAGTCAAGGGCTAACTTGTAGTGGATAAAAGAAAATCCCTTCCGATGGTTGTATATATAGAACGAAGTATTGAAGTCCTTAGGCATACCAGCGCAAGTGACAATTCCACCAAATTATACCATAAAATAAAGAGGCTTTCCGGGTTTTTGTGTATAAAACCAAAGCGTAACTCACGGAATAAGCAGCCAGTGATTTATGTTAAGAGCCTCGGCATACATCAGCCGCATATCGAAATCTTTGCGTTTGGGTTTCAGAACACCCACGATACATAATTCATTTCTTTAAAAGCTCGGTAGCGTATCGGTAGCGTTGCTAAAATGGGTTTGTTTTTTGACGACCACTATCACTTGAAATCTTTTTTATACGACTGCCTGAAAAAAAGGAGTGTATCGTTTTCAGGGTTCATGTATGTATGTATGTATGTATGTTTGTATGTATGTATGTAGGTATGTATGTGAGTTTGTATATATTCCACCATAACTTCTATACGCCTGAACGGATTTTGATGATTTTTTTTTTCCAAAATGAGATTAACTACATATATTGTCATCATCAAGAAAATGATGAGTAGATTCCAAAAATATATAACACTATATTTCAATATCCAGTGATTCACAAAAAAATATCATCTAACTATGGCAGTCGTATTTTTTAATTCTTTGAGTATATATTCACTTGTTCTTCGAGAAATACATAGCTCAATTACCGCTATTTTGCCTGCCTACATTTACGATTCCATCAAGATTCCATTACAACTTTTCAGAGTACCCTAGGGTTTCTTTTTTCATAGAGTTCTTAGATTTGCCATAAATTTGATGACCGTGTAAAACAGAATTTGTGAAGCAGAGGTTATTATACTATTGATGAATTTCTTAATGACAAATTTGCAATTTATTTTGCAATGACATTCGGCCACTTTGCGACAAAACATATAGTTACAATGAATATTATTCACGATAGTTTAAACATTAAAATTCTTTTTCTTTTTAAAAAAGTGCAACTACTGAGTTTCTTGCTGGTTCTCCTCAGTAGAATCTGCTTTCCGAGCCGGTGGTAGAGTCTTGATATTTCATACAAGTGGCCCAAGTTGTCCTACGTGAAATAAATAAATCATTTCATTTCATAATTAGCCTTTTTCATACACTGATGGACATGGGCCTCCCGTGCACGCCATTTCTCTTCAGCGAGTCAATTTCAATTTCTTTATTTATTGCAATTCCATAATTTTTTTTTTTTTTAAATTCAAATGTTTTTTATTCAAATAAACTTTTACAAGTACTTTTGAATCGTCAAGTGAATCTACCACTGGTTCGGAATGCCATTCCTACCGAGAATAACCAGCAAGAAACTCGGTGGTTGCTCTTTTTAGATAATTCATTTACAATTTATCATTATAACTTATATCAATGTGTACATAAGTAACCGCTGTCCTTAGCATTGCTGGAGCGATATATATCATATATATCATAGGTACACTTATAGTCAATAATAGGTAAGGTAGGCTATGGATACCCAGTTTGGGTGTAGCAACAGCAGTGCATTGTAGTAGGGAGACCGATCTACTGAATCAAAGATTTTGTGCATGCTTTTTGATGCCAACATGATTAAAATTTAGAATGATTTGGTAGGCTTTTTCATAAGAGTTTGTACACTGATAGGCTATCCGATCCTCGAGCATTTGATTATTTTTTACTGCAAGATAGGTTTGCGCTTGACGAAAATCATGCTAATGAAATGCAATGATGAGGTCTGGGTTGGAGTACGCTTGCCTAGAAAATGCCTATTCACTTTTTCCTTGAAGGTACTTAAGTCATACTTGGCAGGAAACACGGTCGCTGGTCGGGCGTTCCAAACTCTAAAGTCTAGCGGTTCGTATTAGAAATGTGGAACAAAACTGTTTCGTACATTGAACATCGACAACGAAAGGATGCCAACGCTCATGGTTTCCCGCAGTTCTGTGGTAAAATGGTGAAGGAGGAAGAAGTATTAGTGATAATATACTCTGGTGGGAGGCTTCGGCTGTGGCTAGTTACCACCCTACCGGCAAAGACGTACCGCCAAGCGATTTAGAGTTCCGGTACGTGTAGAAACCGACTAGGGGTATGGGTTTAATATAACTGCCATACCCCTAACAGGTTATTCTGCTATCATATCTGCATCATCAATTACCATCAGGTGAGATCACAGTCAAGGGTTAACTTGTACTTAGTGGAATAAAAAAATAATAATATATAGCAATGGTTTGGAGTATGAACTTTCAAAATTTTGGATTCATTCATTCCAATAGGTAGACTGTTGTAGCTTATAATTGCACTTTGACAATTAAAAAGCACTTGTAAGAGCCTATATATTAGGAAAGCACTAGCTACTATATGTGTTTTGGTTCCCGCGGGATAAAAGTCGCCTATTTAAAATTCCAGACTATAATCTATCTCTGCGCCAAATTTCATCCAAATCCGTTCAGCTGTTCTGGCGTGATTCAGCAACAAACGCCATCCCTCCAAACTTTCGCATTTATAATATTACTAGCTGATGCCCGCGACATCGTCCGCGTGGATTGAGGTTTTTCGGTTCCCGAGGGAACTCTTTAATTTTCCGGCATAAAAAGTAGCCTATGCATTATTCCAGACTATAATCTATCTCTGTGCCAAATTTCGTCCAGATCCGTTCAGCCGTTGGGGCGTGATTGAGTAACAAACATCAATCCATCCATCCATACATCCATCCAACCAAACTTTCGCATTTATACCTAATATTACTAGCTGATGCCCGCGACTTCGTCCGCGTGGATTGAGGTTTTTCGGTTCCCGCGGGAACTCTTTAATTTTCCAGGATAAAAAGTAGCATATGTGTTATTCCAGACTATATTCTATCCCTGTGCCAAATTTCATCCAGATCCGTTCAGCCGTTCTGGCGTGATTGAGTAACAAACATCCATCCATCCAAACTTTCGCAAAAATTATAATATAAGTATAAAAGTATAGATTAAGAATATATGCAAATAAACATGAATCCGAAAAAAGATTTTAAGATAAAGATTTACAGTGCTAGTGTGTAGGAAAAACAAAAACTGAACACGAGTTAGAGAAGTTTTCTCAAAGAGCTGATTCCCCGGAATTATCTTTAACTTCGCAAACAAAAAGAAACCTAGAAGTATGTGGAAACCACAGGTCACGATCCAAATAGAATTTGGTTTTAGTTCCTCTCGTAAAAATAAATCAAAAGACTTTAAAATCAGGATCGCAAGTAATCTCTCCTTCCATTACCCTCAAAGCAGTTTAGACCACAGAAGCTAAAATAAACCTTAAAGTAAGAAACTTTAGATCCTAATTTCATTTGCAAATGAATCCGACGTCAATTTAATTCTATGGGAAGTTTATTAATCGCAAACAAGGCCTTATTTTCTGGTCTATAAAGTTCAGATTTGCATTTTTAGTTATTCACTCCGGCGCTATTCCGAAATGATGAATGCGGTCTTATATTTGTACGGTTTTTGTTAAAACATTATTATATTTGTTTGCACGGAAATGAGTTTTTTTTTTCAATTAGTGCTTATTTAGCGGAAAGTTTTTCTTATTCATGCCTAGTTTTTGTACGAAACAATAGAGTAACATAAACACTAACAACTCTGGATTTCGAACTCAAGTACCTATTGTTAAAGGCCTGGGTAGGCAAAGCGCGATGGAAGAAGCACGGCAAATCACGTCATACTGAGTACTGCCGTGTGTATTAGATGGTATTAGATAATATTATGTATGTCTATCCAACCATTTATTTTACATGACATAAGTACGCCTATGAAGTTTCATAATTATTGACAGGCGACCATCGACAAAAACATTCCATACTTTATAGATGCAGATTTTTTTTTAAATAGTGAAGCGACGTTCCATTTTATCCGATATTTAGAAACTCGAATACTCATTTATTAATGCCAGTACGAATTTCCTTTTCAAAATAGTCAGGCTCAGACTTGTAGATTTCGTCACAATGTATAATTAGCTACTATTACCTATTCTGTGGTATTAGTTCTCCTTCAGCGATATAGAAAATATAATTTACCCACTTTTAACTTTTAGAATAATTAAACTATATTATGCAGTTAGATTATGATTAGTTGTAGTGTTAGGATGTTAAAGTTAATATGATTATATTAACTATAACATCCTAACATATATAGTGTGTATTTATAGCTAGGTAGATAATAATAATTTGTAGTTTTTTTAGTTTGTAAGAATAAACCTATTGTCGGCGGCGCTGTGGTGTTCGGTAAAATTCATATGAATTTATGATAACACCACATTAAAATGTAAACCTAAATTGATTGTACTGTTAGAATTTATAAAATAAATAAATAAATAATTTCATTGCTAAATAAGTCTGAAAACTTAGAATAACTACTCTGAAAAGTAAAACAAAACTACGTGATCGGGGATCGAACACCGCACTTCCAAAATGTCCGAAGGTCCTTAGCACTACGTTATCACTGCTTATTCAGTAGAAATTAATACTAGGTATAATTCGCTTGTAAGAAGTGGCGGAGGTGAGCTTAATAAGGTAAAAAAAGAAATACTATGTAACCAACAGATTAAATTAAACAAGAACATCCTACGAAAACAATTCAAAGAAAAAAGTTTCTATGGACGGCCTTGCGCACTGTATACTCGCTCTTATCAAGTTTTATTTAAAATTACGTCTTGCCTTAAGATAAAATACGAGGCCCAAAGTCTTAACATTCATAAAATTTCGTAATTTGCATTCAGAGTTTTGCTAGAGGATTTTCTTTTATTAAAAAGTATATTAGCAATGTTTAGGAGATCCAACAACAAAGTATAACATTCGCTTTACTTAACTTTGTTAAAGGGCAATGAGAAACTAGATATTGGTAACTAGTATAGAAAGAAAGAAAGAAAGAAAGAAAAACATTTTATTCGACGATGGTGTCACAGACAAAACACAAATTACAGATGTAACAATTTCATCTGTGACACCACCCAGAATCTGAGGGTCAGTGTGGGTGGGTATAATATTACCTTACTTACTTTGTGCAGAACAATAATTATGTAGTAGTATAATTATTCGCTTTCATCTAAAACAAAAACCGACTTCAAAAATATATAAGTACCAACTTAAACAAAAAAGTAATAAACATTATCTGGGTATATATTTTGTTTTTTGTTGATTTTCTCATAAAGCGCTAAATCTATTTTGATAAACTGATGATATCTATTTTGATATGGGACCACCTCTGAAGTCCTAATCTACCAATCAAAAAAGAATCATCAAAATTGATTCATAATAATGGCGGAATGATCGCGTAACATACATACAAAAAAAACACAGTCGAATTGAGAACCTCCCCCTTTTTTGAAGTCGGTTAAAAATGAAAAAGAATCAATGTTTTTGGTACTTCCATAAATAAACGGGCTCCATCAATTCTATTGCCTAGAAAATTCACATCCGCTCTTGCCAATAATAAAGTTTGACGTGCTAACATAAACGTAATGGCAGAATGGATACGGGTGCCACATAGCGGTTTGCATCAAAAACAAATCGTCCGGAAAAAGATGAAAATGCAACCCTTTCCGGAAATTATGCGCAAAGTTAATTTTGTGTGCCTTGCGGTCTTTAATCGTAGGTAAGTATTTGAATTGTAATTTTGTTGATCTCTCTAAAAATAAATATCAATTTTGCTTTTAAAATTATTTGAGCACTGAAACATCTTTGATCTTGCAAATAAATCAAGCTAATCTATTTGGAATGGCTTTAAGGCATTCTATAAATTGTAACTTATCTGTGGCGTTCGATAGATTTATTGGTGTTGAATTTCAACCTTGTTTATCCTGTTTAATATCCACATTAAAACAGATTTTGACGTGGATAATAGACTAACAAATGAAGTTTCAAACTTTGGAGATTTATACCGTAGAATTTGTTATAGGTATTACACTATGTTATGTAACCAAAAGATTACAACTTTTGAATTTGAACCACTTGTTCAAAAGTAAGTGTTGTTATTGTTGTGTATAGTCCACAAACTTATCTGACACGTTGGCCAAAATTGGAACAAATTTTTATTTTTATTTTACTAGCTGATGCCTGCGACTTTGTCCGCGTGGTTTAAGTTTTTTTATTCCCGCGGGAACTCCTTAATTTTCCAAGATAAAAATGCCTATGTCACTCTCCAGGTCCTCAACTATACCCATACCAAAAATCACGTCGATCCGTTGCTCCGTTGCGGCGTGATTGAAGGACAAACCAACAAACAAATACACTTTCGTATTTATAATATTAGTATGATTTTTCATAGATACTAGCGACGCTGTCACCGGGTCTGATAAGTTAGTTGGATTATAGTTCTGATTGCAAGCCAAGTTTAAAAAAACTGTAGTTATAGAATGTATAAACACAAAATAAGAATAAGGACTCACATATTAATAAACTATCAGCCTTTCTTATAAACTTTGGTAAGCGGATAGAGAGACCAAGCATTGCGTTACTAGACAACCGCTAAACAAGGTAAAGACTGATGAATCGGATGGTTAAAAATTTAGCAAAAGCGCTGAACGAATCATTCATTCATCAAAATCCTTGAAATAATTGGCCGTTTGTCTCAGAAAGCGTTCGATTTACACAAACGAAGGTGAATAGAAAAATCCAATATCGAAATGATTTACAACTTCATTAAATTAAACGTATTACAATTTACAAGCAACAAGTGGCGTTGAAATTAGGCCCAAATTAATTTCGTTATAATTTATTGGTACTAAATAGCTGAGTGGGGAAGATACCTCACGGGTTAACGAGCTTATTTGTATTTAATGTTACAATTATGGCCATATGGTTTTCAACGTGCCAAATATTACTTTGTACACATGCATATAGTAATTTCTTCTTAGTGTGTGTTTGTTTTAAAACTTTAATTAGTTTCAATGCCAAAACGGCAGGAAATTTAAACATCTATAGTTATAACTATTTATTTACTAACTAGCTGATGCCCGCGACTTCGTCCGCGTGGATCGAGGTTTTTCGTTTCCCGCGGGAACTCCTTAATTTTCCGGGATAAAAAGTAGCCTATGTGTTATTCCAGAATATAATCTATCTCTGTGCCAAATTTCATCCAGATCCGTTCAGTAGTTACGGCGTGAAAGCGGAACAAACATACAAACAAACTCACTTTCCCATTTATAATATTAGTAAGGATTTCACATTGAGATGGTGTAATTATATAATTAATATAAATAAATGTATCAAACATGCTTTCAGTAATATAAAAAATGCGTTCATTTACTAATCTATATATTTTATAATCGTTCGTAAAGAGTAAACTCCAGTCGTGCGTCGGAGCTGACACACACAATTTCTTTTTAATAATATTTAGTACCAAACTTAAAAACTAAACATAAACATTTAAAGGACATGCACAAGGACAACTTATCTCTTGAAGAGATAATTTCTTCCAATAGCCTTAGAATGTGAGAATACTGAAAAATAGATAATGGTAAAGTTACCAATTTTTCAATGTCTTTTTCTCTTGTCCACAGGGGTGGTGTTAGCCTAAGATGGTGCTGGCGTTTGTGGTCGGAGTCTTGTGCGTGTGGGGCCGCTTGAGCGTCGCAAACCCTGAAGCTAAGCGGCTATACGACGACCTCCTATCAAACTACAACAGACTGATCCGGCCCGTAGGCAACAACTCAGATCGGCTCACCGTCAAGATGGGACTGCGGCTCAGTCAACTCATCGACGTTGTAAGTAGCTTTTCTTGTAATTTATTTTTCTTCTTTATGCGTCGTTCCCTCAACTATGAGGATCATGACACCCCTCCGATAACACTCACGATGGTTTTCCATTTCCCTCTGTTTCCCGCCGCTTGGATGGCAGATCGGTGTGTCAACTGCTTCCTTTATTTGGTCTGATCAACTCGGGCTGCGTCCGCGGGGCCTCTTTCCTCCAATCTTACCAGTGACCATATTTTTTTCAATTGTACTGGCATTCTTCCGTGCAATGTGGCCGAAAAACTCGAGGGTTCACCGCAGACAGATGTTGGAAAGCCTCATTTTTATTTTTAGCTTATTTAATATTGAGACGTTGGTTCTATGCACGGTCCATGATATTTTGAGCATCCAACACCACATTTCAAAGGCGTCTATTATTCTGTAACTGTTATTAATTCTTAGGTGGTAGTTTTATCCCACGTTAAATCTACAATGGGGCTGATTCTGTAGTGCACAATCTCTAAACTAAACTAAAATTAGAGCATTACAAGTATTGCTAACCCTTTCATAATACTCCCTACGGAAAGGGACAGAAATTTAAAGCTGCCAATTTAGTTTAGTTTAGAGATTGTGTTATACAGAATCAGCCCCAATGTCTATTGCCGCCGTTATAGTGCGTCAAACTTATCTGGCCCGGTGACCAAAATTGAAACTCTTTTTTTTTGCATGTTTAGTTTTTGTTTTTGTTTTTATTTTATTTTTCATATTATTTATACTAGTGACGCTGTCACCGGGTAAGCTTTAAAAACGTCACGCTATACGTCAGGCAGGCATCAGGTATTGTCCTACGTCAGCGACAAACGCGACACTAAGGGTATGTTCCGAAATACACTGCGAGCACTGTAAGGTGTGGCGTCAATTTAGTAAACTGCGAAGCCGTTCCCTTAAAGTTAGGTATACTGGTTACTGTTTAAAACGGAACGTTGTCAGTACTGAGAGCACCTTACCTCGAAAACGCCAGTGCTCACAGTACAAAAATGGCGATGATTTATAACGTCATATATTTCCCTAGGATACTGCGGCAGTTTACTCTCAGTCCATAACGGAACGAATTTCTCCACAGTAAGAGCACTGAACAGCGCTCGCATCGGAACACGGAACACACCCTAAGAAATTGCCTAGTGACGTTACTATGTAATTGTCTTTCTTGATAATATTGACACATGGTCAATAATATTGTATTCTGTCAGACAGCACTATTGACTATGCACTTACTATGCACTAACCTAGTCTTCTCACTGATTGCGTTACGTCGCGCATCTGGATTGTCTCAAAGCTAACCAGATGTAGCCAGATACATGTATGATACATGTACACAACTTTAATTGCACCTTTCCCTTACAGTTTAAGTTTAACTACCAGCTCGTTAATCTAATAGTATTAATAAAATTAATACGAAATCATTTCACGTTCGCCACTTTGGGTAAATAGTTTCGGATCGGAAACCCCGGATTAACCCAAACTACAACTACAATCCCTTAGTTAAAACGGGTCCCCGCTTTCTGCCTACTTCCATTACATTAAAACTTCCATGGAATAAATTATCTTAATATTATCAATAGTTATTTAGGATTTGCTTACACTTTCGAACAAAGGGTCCTTTGAATCAATTTTGTTCAATTAAATTTTCAGTGTGTTCAACCATACAATACACTAAAAGGAAACTAATAAACTAAGGTCCACTTTCACAAGGCCTTTTAATGAATTTAACTTAAATTTTCTATACCTGTCCTTTTCGTGTCAACCACGGAATACACTTATCAAAAAGTGACAGCAGCTTAGGCAGTGTCGTGCAAGTCGGCCTAAATGGTTAACACTTGAATAAGTACGACGAATTCTCTCTTACATCAATTTTGCCAATTGGCTCAAGTAGTAAGCTGATTCCTAGTTTAATAGAATATCTAATAATATGTACTAAGTAGGTTAATTTTTGTAAATATTTTAATTATTATTGTTAATTTTCCAAGATACCGTTACACAATAAATTATACCTTACTAGATGATGCCCGCGACTTCGTCCGCGTCGATTAAGATTTTTTGATTCCCGCGGGAATAAAAAGGAAAGAAAATTTTCCGGGATAAAAAGTAGCCTATGTCCTTCCCCATGATACAACCTATCCCTGTACCAAATCATCATCATTAATTTCATCAAAATCGGTTGAAAAGACGGGCCGTGAAAGCGTAGCAGCAGACAGACATACACACTTTCGAGTTTATAATATTGGTATGGAATAGTATGGATGACTTGTTTCTCAGTTTATAATTCCTTTTAATCTCCTGATAATATTATTATCAGCCGACATAAAAATGCCACATCGAACCGATGCTCTGTTGCGTAGAAATCGAAAGAAAATCCACCAATACATACTTTCCTAATAGATTAATATGGAAGTATGGATGTAGGTATTGTTAGATTGAAAGTTAAATACAATTTATGTATGGTATCCCTGTTATGGTTTTGTAGAGTGGCAACACTGATCTGGGTACTCGAGGATTATCATATAAGATGGCGTAAGGCTATTGACGTGTGTCTGTGTAAATAATTGCTAATTAAAGTATTAAAATGGATAAACCGTGTTTGGATTTAATAGTATATGGTTTTGCTAGTTTAAAGTTCTGAGAGTCTGAATGTACAGTATAGTTTTGTAACAAATCAAAAACTGTAAACTTAAAGGATCTCTGCAATTGTATCGTGCGAGTTTTAATGGCAGACACAGGGGTTTTGTCAGCTTAAACCGCTAAAGTGTAATTCAAAACTTTAGATCCGTTCTTGGCTTGAAATTCTCGGAGTAGTTTAAGTATACGGGCGAAGCCAATAGGGAATTTATTAATATAAAATGCTATGTTTATTTATTATATATTTTATGTTCTGCTGAAGAGTTATTTATTACTAGCTGTCAGCTGATGCCCACGACTTCATCCGTCTATTGAGGTTTAACGGTTTTATTCAGTTTCGATAGCGTATGTATTTTCCAGACTATAATCTATCTCTGTGCCAAATTTTGTCCTGATCTGTTCCGCCGTTCTGGTGTGATTAAGTAACAAACATCCATCTATCCAAACTTCCACATTATTTACTAGATGATGCCCGCGACTTCGTCCGCGTGGATTAAGGTTTTTTTGATTCCCGCGGGAACTCCTTAATTTTCCGGGATAAAAAGTATGCCAATGTCCTTCCTCGGGATATAACCTACCTCTATACCAAATTTCAGCAAAATTGGTTGAAAAGATGGGCCGGGAAAGCGTAGCAGACAGACAGACAGACAGACAGACACAATTTCGCATTTATAATATTAGTATGGAAGTATGGAAGTATGGATAATATAAGTTTAGATAGATGTATCAGCTTGTAACAGAAAAAAGAGGATAAAGAAATTGCATAAAAGACGGGACATACATATAATACAGCCAATAGATGCCCGCAACTTCGCCTGCGTGACTTTCTGAAAAAAAAGAAAAAGACACTTAAAACTTTGATTTCCCCAAATTGCAAGCTATTCATGCATACCTAATATTACAAAATATGTAATACGAACTTTGTAGAGTCAGTCAGTCTATCTGTCTATGTCTGTACTGCTGTGTTAGAAACTGGTGTGAGGCTTCGACCGTGGCTAGTTATTACTCTACGGACAAAGACGTACCGCCAAGCGATTTAGCGCTCCGGTGCGATGTAGTGTATAACTCGTTGTCCTACGTGAGCGACAAACGCGACACCGCGACTCGATACGACGCGACGCGACAGTATCGAACAGTAGCTGACCCTACACGTGGCCTACGTTGTCGCGTAGACAAGTTTGCTCTTTTCTATGGCGTCGTATCGCGTCGCGTCGCTTTTGTTGCTCACCTAAGACAACGGGTAAACCGATTAGAGGTATGGGTTCAAAACAACTGCCATACCCTTAAGAATTTAGCCCGCTACCATCTAAGAGTGCATCATCAATTACATAGGTAATATCGCAATCAAGAACAAACTGGTAGTGCTAAAAAATAGCTCTATACGAAAAAACTAGAAATTAATTCGCTATTGTACCACCACAGTAGGTAAATCTATGTGTACACTTGTAACTTGCGATATTCACCACACCACACAAATCTTCCAAATTATTCTCTTCTCAACGTACTTTCCACTCCGACACCGGAGCATCTTCAGGAGATGTTGACTCGACAATGCACGATTGTTTGTTTCCAATATCGCAAGCTGCAAGTGCAAGATACGAGTACCCACTGTACCACATAGATTTACCTACTGTGGCGGATTATAGCGAATTAAACTTCTAGTTCTTTAATTATCATGGACTTCCGCAAAGTAGCGCCTGCTTCTATCCAATAATAGCTCTCAACCACCACCACAAGTGAAGTGGAATCCATTTAACTAAACCGCTAGGAAACGCGGATAGAATTGAAATAGAACCTGCGTTGAAAGGTTATTGATTTATAAATAAAGTTCCACCGCACGCGACCACTCCAACTTTGTTAGAACGAGCAATCTAGATGAAAATAGAATTGGTGTTATATCGATACTTATAACTAACTTTTGCTTGGGATTCGCGGATTCGTGGTTTTATTACACTGAGTTTACAGCTATTTTCTAAGAGTTATTTATTATTTAAATTCTAATAATATTCATGCTAATATTATAAATGTAAATGTCTGTCTGCTATACTTTCACAGCCTTGCTCTTAAACCGATTTTCATGTAATTCGGCACCCAACAGGTTGCATATCGGGGGAAATCAATAATTCCCACTGGATTATTAAAGAACCTAAATCCACATTTACCAAGTCCTCCTCATCGATCATCCTATCGAGTACAAAATTAAATCTTGAAGTATGATTTCTGAAGCTTCTGACATAATTTTAAACCCGTTCATGAGAGGTTTCACTATTAGATGTCAGTTGTAGCTTTCCTACATGGGCGTTCCAATAATTGGATTGCCAATAGACATTTAACGTAGTAACACAGAATAGGTAATAGTACAATGTAGTAGTAAGACGTTATGCTCCTACTTTCTAATTTATATGGATATTATATTTCAAACTTTGGTCAGTTCCACGTCAACGACTAACGCGACAACGAAACGGGATACTGCGTGACGCGCGCCATAAATAAAGAACAGGTTTTTGACGACAGCCGTGGCGCAGTGTTGAGCGCTGTTGCCTTAACGTGCGGAGGTCCCGGGTTCGATCCCGGGTAGGGTAAATTTGGAAATTTATACTTTCTGAATTTTCTTTGGTCTGGCCTGGTAGGAGGCTTCGGCCGTGAATAGTTACCACACTCCGCCAAACACGTGCCGCCAAGCGATTTAGCGTTCCGGTACGAAGCCGTGTAAAAACCGATTAGGTGTACGGGTTTAATTTATAAACCATATACAACGTGTTTATGAGCAATTCCTATAACTCTAGGGTTAGATTCCTTAACGAAAAGTAATCAAAAATGGCGAAGGATGGATGTTCTAAAATGGATATTTTCGGAGAAAATAATTTTTCTTTTATAAATAGATCCAAAATTGTTTCCCATATGCCGCATCCTTGTTTTTGCGACGTTGCCAAACTTAAATCATTGAATAATATCCTACGGTGTAACTAGTGATGTGCCAGTAGAAGCTATCTTGTCGGCATCGATAAAGTCTTGCCGCAAACGATAAAACATAAATTTTCCTCAGATTTATCTTTTACAGTTTACAGTTTGGCGATATTGAAAATCTACTACCTGATAATAAAAATACTACACCGCTATTCATAAAAGGTAGGTATTATACAGCTAAGTAAAAAATGCTGACTCGAAATTAAATACGATTTAAATACACTCAAGCTTAAATACCGGCGTATTTACCATACTCGAAATTAAAAACATACACACAAGTCAATAGTAGGTACAATTCCGTCAATTTTTTTGACTGCGCAAACGTAGGTCAGCAAGTTCCTACCTAATTAATATTTCGCTTTTATGTTTTGTAATACTACTAAACTTACTTAACTACTTTTCGTTTAATCCCTTGTTTGGTATTCGAACCGGAACCCAAGCTCGTAGACAAATTCTATTCCTAACCGTAGTCCCTAAAGTTCATAACTGGGTAAGTAATTAGGTAAAAAATTAAGTCCATCAGTAAGATTCTCATAACTCGATATTGTTAAAAATAGCAAAGGCGCACCGCAATCCCTTAGTAAAAATGTTGCGACGTTGTCGCTTTTTACATAAAGGTGTGTATAACATAAATAGTCGGAAATATTTTAATTACTTTGTATGAAAACTGTGTTTTTTTTTTTTTAAATATTAAAAAATATTTCTTATGCAGTTCGATTCTTATAAGTGGTCTGCTCAATACCTCGAAGTTATAGGAATTGCTTATAAACACGTTGTATATATAAGAATAAACTTATTTAAACGTTCAAACTACGTTAAGCTAATGCTAAGGGGGATGGGTTTAATATAACTGCCATGTCCCTATCAGGTTAGCCCGCTACCATCTTAGACTGCATGATGATGCACCTGATGGTAAGTGATGACTTACCATCAGGTGAGATCGCAGTCAAGGGCTAACTTGTAGTGGATAAAAAAAACAGCGACATTTCAATCGCTGCTATTTTCACGTCTACACAGCAAATATTAAATCGCTAGCGAGTAAGTAGCCGTCTACCAAAGTTAGACCAAAGTCGACCAAAGACCTTATTAAAGAAAATACCTATGAGTTCTACGTCAATATTTACGTAAGGTTAATTAGTTTGTTAATTAAAAATCTTTCCCGTTATTTTTCAACGAGTATTTTATTAGGTGAAATAAAACGGGATGCTTTGTATAATCACGCCATAGGCGAAGTGACATCAAGCAAAGGTTTCAAGTGCGGCCAATCAGAGATATCTTAGTTGACTTGGAAAAAAGTACATCTAATCCCTTTGAACTTAAGAGCGCTCTAGATATGTTTAGATTGAAGTGTTTTTATAGCTTTTAGTGCTGTTATCTAGGTTTTTCTTTTAAATAATTTCTCTAGTATAAAGCAAGCTGGCTGGCTATATCTGCCCCAAAACAAAATGCTAAAGAAAACTTGCTTTAGAGTACTTTTATGCGCGGGATATAATGAAATAATGTCCTCCCGATCGAATTTCGGCCACGGCGGCCAATCTCCAGAGAGTTTAGCCATCTGCGCGGGGATATTATAGTGCGTAACACACGTGCACTCTCTGTTCCTTTACTCTCATAGCCCGATTGGACGGAAAATCCGACACGACCGGAGAGAGATCAGGCGCAGGACCGACGGCTTTGCGTGCTCTCCGAGGCACGGGGGTGTAACACCGCCAACTTCCCAACTCCGGGGTAGTACCTACTGAGAATTTCTTGTCAGAAAAACCCAATACTTAATTATGACCCGACCCGGTTTTCGAACCCCCGCCGGGACCTCGTCAGCCGCAGTCAAATATGCTAACCACTGAACCAACCAGGCAGTTATTATGCACTTGATAGCCCCTTCCATCCCTTTCCATTGCCTTTTCTATAACGATTTGTCATTATTACCAAAGGTCACTCTAAACAGCAGTACTATAAATAGAACTAAAGACATGTTATTTACTAGAACAAACTATGAATTGTTAAGAGCATCTTGTTTCACAGTTTTGTTCGAGTCCTGAAACTTGTATGAGACAACATTCGTAAGTTTATTGAGAGTGGAAGACAGAAGTTTGTTTAGGCTCCAATTCAATACATTAATGCTGTTTATTTGGGCCTAAGAATATTTTTTACATTTTGTACTCTTAAGTGGATTTAAAATGAAGTAAATCCAGGTATTTTTAAAATAGTTAGTTTTTTTTGGAACTTATTATCATACAAACTATACTTTATAATTTCGCCTTCACTCTTTTAGGAATTTTGAGAAATCCAGTCATATTCCTTAGCTAAATTATAAACGGTTTTGTACATTCCAGCTTTCTAGATCCACGGGTGGCTGGGCGTTGATTAGTCAATTAGTCAGTCAGTCAGTCAGTGAGTGATTTAGGAAGTATTTCTAACTAAGAATATAAAGCTAAATTAGTTAATTAAATATTTTTTTCATTTATTATATAAAAAAACTGGAAAATACAGAATTTTGAAAGTAAAATTAACATTTCATAAGGGGTCGGAAGTACCCAGTAGCTTCACTATGTCCGTAGAAACAATAGCAGCTGCTTAGGGGTTAATTTTAAACTAAGCATCTCGAACTATTTACGTGTATAAACTATGGGTTGCCAACAACTCCTTGGCTCCCAGTTTTGTTCAAGTTAGGGAAGTTCTAACAACCAACATTTGTAAGTTTATGGAGTGGGACACAAAAGTTCACTTTGGAAAGTTATGATCAAGTTTACACTGGGAATTTTAATGGGGATGTTTACACTATACAGTGTTACATATTAAAATATTAGAGGTCGCCCGCGACTTCGTCCGCTTACAGTTTCTGATTTCCTATGAGATTATGCAATTTTCCCGCTGCAAAAGGCCTATAGAGGCTATATAAAGCTTAAGCAGGTTTTTATTATTTAAAACTAATAACCTAAATCCCGATTTTCAAGTCTCTAGCTTTAAAATCTTCATACAAACTTCCTACCCCCATTTCATGCCCTTAGGCGTGAATTTTCTCAAACCCAAAAATTAAGGAGTTCCCGTGGAAATTAAAAAAAAATTATTCCACGCGGATGAAGTCGCGGGCATCAGCTAGTAAAAAATTAATAAAATAAGCAAAAAAAATATTCCTGATAGGGTCAATTTGGAAATTTCTAATTTATGATTATTCTCTGGTCTGGTCTGGTAGGAGGCTTCGGCTGTGGTTTTTTACCACCCTACCGGCAAGACGTTCCGCCAAGCGATTTAGCGTTCTGGTACGATGCCGTGTAGAAACCGGCCCTTTCGGTTTCTACACGGCATCGTACCAGAATGGGTTAATATAGGTAACTGTCGTACCCCTAACAAGTTAGCCGGCTACCATCTTAGACTGCATCATCACTTACCATCAGGTGAGATCGCAGTCAAGGGCTAACTGCTAGTGGAATAAAAAAAACTAGGCAATCCAATAATAAAAAAAACTAGGCAAAATTATTATTTTATCTACTAGCCCCAAAAGTTCCATTCCGCTGACGCCTGGTTTTGGCAGTCTGCCCCCGGATATAAAACGATCTCCGAAAGTTACTTCTTTGGCAATGTCCACGACAGAATTCTAGATTGGCCCCCATTGGATTATAAATTTAAAGTGAAACTTTATATCTATTCGTTAAAAAGCTATAAAATAAGTTTTCCTTTAGGATTTTTGTAGCAAGATTTCTGATAAGTTTAGACTATTTTAGTTTAGACTATGTTTAGTATTACGATCGAAATTAGTAAACATTTATTTCATAAACTAGCTGATGCTTGCGACTTCGTCTGCGTGGATTGAGGTTTTTTTCCGGGATAAATGTGTTATTCCAGACTATCATTTATCTCTGTGCCAAACTTCCAGATCCGTTCAGCCGTTCTAGCGTGATTGAGTAACACACATCCATCCATCCATCCATCCGTACATCCATCCATCCATCTAAACTCTCGCATTTATAATATTAGTATAGAAGTATAGATTTCATAGAAATTTCTTACTATATTACAATTAAATGTACTTATGGTATTTTTTTCTGTTGATGAGTATAGGTATAAGCTGCAACTTAACGTTATGTTTGTTACTTGTCAAAAATTGTATGACCTTTTTAGACATAAAGCCATTGCAGATAGATTACCAGCCATACCTAATGATAATGTAAAGTAAGCATTTAAAGCAATAAATGGTTGAAATTCAGCCGCTGTACCAGTCAAATAAAACGTTACTTGACAAGACCAGAGTCAATTGTTGGAAACTAAAAATTCCTAAATTGCTCCAGCCTCATTAGGTCCATTCATCATCCTCATTAGCTAATTGGGTTCTCCTACATAATATAAGACTTCGCACCACTGCGCAAGCGAGGTATTCAAAAACTGACGTTTGGTAATATTGCAAGGAACTTTTGTTCTTACGTAAAAAGTCTCTAAGCTCTTCCATCCAGAAGAAACTAGTCCGTTAGTCCTTGCTTTAAGTTTATAATTAACTAGCTAATGCCTGCGACTTCGTCCGCGTAAATTGAGGTTTTTTGGCTCCAGCGGGTACCCTTTAATTTTCCGGGATAAAAAGTATCTTAAGTGTTATTCCAAACTATAATCTCTGTGCCTTTCATCCAGCTCCGTTCAGCCGTTGGGGCGTGATTGAGTAACAAACATCCATCCACCCATCCATCCATGAGCATCCAAATTTTCGCATTTATAATATTAGTATAGATTCCTTTACCCTACGAATTTTTAGGAGGTAAACTACAAATACTGTCATCAAGTACATTTAAAACCAATTCTTGAACTTTAATTTAACATTGCAGGGAACGAGTACGTTACTTAAAGCAAGATCTCGTCCCGTAAAATATTAGCTTAATCCCAATGGAATATTTTAAAGTGAAATACTTGTACCCGACGTCCAATGGTGAATAGGAGCGCTTGCACTTCCTTTTACGATATCTTATTCAGCATCATGCACCGAAGGTTATTTATTGCTTTACTTTACTATCTACACGAAAATTGCGATGCTAGAAGAGTTATGTTGCACTTTGGTATATTGAACTACATGACTGGATACCTGGTTCAGTTGAATCTTAGGATATAGAGGAATAGAAATAGTATTAAGGTATATACAACTCGTAGACTACTGTTTGGTGAATAAATGTGGCACGATATTGGATGTTGGCACTGAATGTTGGCAGATGGGTGGTCCTTCTATTAGCTAGTTCTGTAAAGTACTAAAATGTTTATAAAAATAAAGCATTGTTTCATATTAGAATGAAATAACAAATATTCGCGCTAGCGCCTATAATTTAGCGCCTAGAGCCAGATTCCATTCTATATTGTTTTCCATTGGCCCTCATAGGTCGTCTACATCTTCATGTCAATCAGACCCACTCTCGACCCAGAAAATAAAAGTAATATTATTTTGAAAACGTCCTGTTTCAATAAAACATACTTTATTATTATTGTCATCTTGGACTTTCAGTCACTTCAAAAAAGTCTCAGTAGGAATTTTTTTTTTCATAAACACAGCAACTTTCCTCACTAGAAATAAACTTGAATGTAACCGGCGACCGGTAACCGGAATCTAACCGGGTACCGGCGACTAACGTAGAAAAGAAGAAATACTAGTTAACTTCCACTTCTACAAAATCTGTGGATTACAGAAAAATAAACGGTCGTGATTAGTTTTATTAACTCTGTTAAATTGAGTTCCCAATAAGGGATAAGTTTGAAATTGTTTGTTTCAATTACACTCAAACAACACAATACAAAGTGTACCAAACACTGCAGTTAACTCAAAAAAGCGGCACTACAGCGTACCTAGAGCACACTACCTCTAAAGCCTCCCAAAGGAACCTAAATTGCTTTTCTGTGTGCGACGTTGACTTTGTAATAGAGTTTTTAATGGATGTAATAAAGTAACTCCGTTGTGTAGCTTGTTTGTGTGTTAACGGGAAGTATTTTTCAATGGAGTACGAAAATTTTCAACTTTCTCAAGGCACATTGGAGCGAAGAGTTTCGTTTCTTCAAAATATTTTGAAGAAAACTTGTAACGCGAATAATATAATATTTGTGAAACAATTGGGTATTTGACAACTAGGCAAATAAATTATCTTTTACTGATTATTAAAATATAGAGGATCTCCCAAAAGACGTAATCTCCACGTCTCCAGTTAGTTTTAAATTGAATAACCATCTTATACTATCGATTAAAGTAAAACAGGCGTCGTACTTTGATGACGCTATAATTCAGTATTTCATACAATTTTATATATATTTTCTATTTTTGTGTGAAAATCTTAATGCGGTTCACAGAATACATCTACTTACCAAGTTTCAACAGTATAGTTCTTATAGTTTCGGAAAAAAGTGGCTGTGACATACGGACGGACGGACAGACAGACATGACGAATCTATATAGGTTCGGTTTTTGCCCAATTTGGCTACGGAACCCTAAAAAGTTGCTGATTTTACTAGTTGTCTAATATCCAATTCTCACAAACACGCGTCGAAGTACGTATTGATGCATAATATTTTGCATTTCATCATCATTATTTTCTCAACACAACGCTGAACTACTCGTATTACTAAGCACGTGTTTTTTTTAGATTGAGAAGATTTTAAACCATAATCGACTACACTTATATTCTATCTTCATTCATTCACTAGTCTTTTCTATTTATGTACATATTATATATTTTGTGTAAAAGTCATGATGGCACATGTTTTGGGTTACAACTTAGAACCGATCCTATCGTTTTATACTTACCTGAAATGTTGTAGTTATTTCCTTTTTGTGTACCATATAACCTATCATATCATATTAATATTATAAATGAAAAAGTGTGTTTATTTGTTGGTTTATTCGTTTGTTGGTTTGTCCTTCAATCACGCCGCAACGGAGCAACGGATCGACCTGATTTTTGGCATGGGTATAGTTGAGGACCTGGACCTGGTGACATAGGCAACTTTTTATCCCGGAAAAAAAGGAGTTCCTGCGGGAATCAAAAAAAACTTAAACCACACGGACGAAATCGCGGGCATCAGCTAGTAAACAATAAACACTGGCCTATTAAGGAGTGGCAGCCTTCACACTCCTCTGAGCAAATTATGAAGAAACTCTCAGGCGTGCAGCCTCTCCAGTTTCTCCATAATGTTAGTCCATAATGTTTGGCTGTAATGGACTCCTAACAAGTTTCCTTCACAAATTCAAATTTAAAAGTTTTTTATTCAAATATACGTTTTACAAGTGCTTATGAATAGTCAAATAAATCTACCACTGGTTCGGAATGTCATCCCTATTGAGAAGAAACAGCAAGACTCGGTAATTGCTCTTTTGAAAAAAAAAAAATATCAAATAAATATTACACTTCGTATTCGTCCTCCGAGATTAGCATGATATACTTGTAGTACCGTGTACGTACGGCCACTTTCACACGTTTGTTGAGGTAGCTGGAAATAAAAACAAACGCTCCCTCTTACCGGCCGATAGCAGGCCGCTATATATAGGCCCCACTCCTGCACAACTAGTCATTCGTGTTTTCGTGCTCAGCCACTTCGCACGTCCGCAAATTCGGTGAGTTTTTATTTTATTTTTAAATTATTAAATTAAAAATTAATATTTTTATTATTTATTTTTGTGATAAAAACGTAAAAGTCATTTCGGAAATTTGAAATTAAACCGATCACGTAAACGTTATCACCGAATAAGTTTGTCATCGAGTTTTTTGGAGTCTTCTACACCATCGAGCTTTTGTTTTTGAAGTCTTCTACACTGCTTGTCATCGAGTTCTTTGGAGTCACTGCAATCGCCAACACTGCCACCATCGAGTCGCAACATTGCTCGTCAGCCAACTTTCTAATAATGTGTGTTTGCGCATAGGATTTTTTTTTTTTAGATATATACCTAAACTCAAACCGAAATTCAATTAATGTTTCTTACTCAAATAGACTTTTACAAGTCCTTTTTGAGTCGTCGAGTGGAATCTTTCACTGGTTCGGAATAACATTCCTACAGAAAAGAATCAGCAAGAAAGTCTGTTAAAATCTACCTGTCTAGACGTGGATATTATGAAATCTTAGCAAATCGGATTGCCTATGGCTACCTATTGAAGTGTGTTTTCGCATGCAATCTCTTGCCTACAAAATAATAGACTTACAATAAGTCGTAGGCGAGGCCCCCCAGGCATTGCTCAAATTTGAAGTACGTTTTCGCGTGCAATTTAATGCCTACAAAATAATAGACTTACAATAAGTCGTGGGCGAAAGCCCTCAGGCATTGCTCAATTTGAAGTACGTTTTCGCGTGCAATCTCATGCCTAATAGACTTACAATAAGTCGGAGTACGTTTTCGCGTGCAAACTCATGCCTACAAAATGATAGACTTACAATGAGTCGTAGGCGGGGGCCCTCAGGCATTGCTCAATTTGAAGTACGTTTCAATTTGGAGTACGTTTTCGCGTGCAATCTCATGCCTTCAAAGTAATAGACTTGCAATGAGTCGTGGGCGAAAGCCCTCAGGCATTTCTCAAATTTGAAGTACGTTTCAATTTGGAGTACGTTTTCGCGTGCAATCACATGCCTACAAAGTAATAGACATACAATGAGTCGTGGGCGAAAGCCCTCAGGCATTGCTCAATTTTGAAGTATATTTTCGCGTGCAATCTCATGCCTACAAAGTAATGGACTGGCAATGGGTCATGAGCGGGGGCTCTCAGGCGTTGTTCAATTTTGAAGTGTTTTTTTTTTCGTACACGATTAAATATTATGAAATTATGCCTGTATTGCGTTGATGTGTTTGCGTTTGCGTCCTTTTACGCACTTTATTGGCACACCTTTTTTCGTACGACGAAAGAGCGCGCGCACGTGCTTCAAAGCATCTTCGATCAGGTGCGAAAACTTATCCAAGCATTCATGTTGCCATAATATGCTTCACTATTGGGACTGCGTTCTAATGAACAATAATGAATGACTAATGTCATGAAGACCAACGATCTTACCTGCCCTGGGAGAAGTCATGATGACGCAGGCGCAAGTCCCGCCTTCACTCCCGAATCCCGACAGCAAGACGCCTTCGAGTTTTTTGTTATGATGTTTTGAGCATAGCTACTACAGCAGAGCTTTATAAAACGATACGGATCGTCGGATACAGCATCTATTAATGGACGCACGACGCTTTAATTACGACATACAGCGATTCTTTAACAAGACGTTTAATTGTCCTCAGGATTAGTTATTGCATATTAAAACTAATTCTTATTATTTAGCAAGAATCTTTCAGAAACTTACAAAGATGCTAAGGCGATAATTAAATAGAGCGCAGAGTCGAAACAGCCTCAAGCCCAAACCGCAAAGGAAGTTTTAAATCAACAGACCTGTTATGCGAGCATTTCGGCTAAGGACTTCTCATCGCAGCCATCGTTGTCCGAGATTAGGAACACTGGTAATTTTTTTTTAAAAATTTGTCAAAATTTTTAAAAAAAACAGTGGTCATCCATAACCGATGACCCTACAGTGGTTAGTTGTTTTTTCCTATAGTATTCCTATTTTAAGTGTTTCTTGTTTTGCCTCGAAATTCATTCAAAAGGCAGTCGATGGTCCCTTAGCTATAGGAGTGTGGTATCACAAAGTGAACCTGCAGTACATTAATTTTTGACTGCAGTACTCTTTTTCCGAGTCATACGGCAAGAACATATTTACTTTAATATAAAACAATGAAAAACATTTCAATATTTTTTTCTTTATTTGAAGAATTTAGAACAATAATTGTATTAGTGAGAACTGCTATATGACCACAACCAATCAAAAAGATGCTTAGTTTTCGGTCCTAATACATGCAGACCAGAAAGGCAACTAAATTAATTGCGCTTTTGTTTGAATATAGTTTTCCAAATATACGTTCCACAGTTATTTGGTTTATTTAAACCAAACTGCAATATTTTTTTTCTAAAAATTTCCTCGAGGCTAAGAAATTAATGTTACTCCTTTTAATCATAATAATTCTTTAATAATCTTTACAGTTTGGCAACTTAACAGTTTTATTTTATACTTAATTTTAAAACAAGTAAATAACTTCCGTATAAGGAGTTCCGACACTACCTATAGTTATTGTTCGATGATGATTGATTCTCTTTTTAAAAAGAAATCACAAAACGAACGTCTATATAACATAATATTTCAATGAAAAGAAACAATAAGTTGCCACCGAGCTCTTGCAACTTTATTTTTTGGAATACGTAATTTATTCTTATATACATAATAATATTTTTTTTTGAACTTTGCTACATTAGTTGGCCTTATTACTTCATCGTGGCCGGCTAAAACAACCAAGTTTTAGAAGGTGTAAATGTTTTAAATTTAAAAAATGGTAATTAAGAAACAACGCATCTATATCCTGTTGTCCTTCAGATTTTGAGCGGCTTAATTCTGTAAACAAAATTGAAATGATGTAGAAATTGTCATAGGATTCTCAACTGCGGGGTTGGGGGCCGCTTGTGGTGAGGAAACTGCTAGCACCCAACGAAATGAGGCATTTCACATTAACCAGTTGGAAATTCTGCCAGCTTACTTCGGTTTAAGTATTTGTTGAATACTTACACATTTTTTCAAAATCTTTTCAAGATCGCCAATACCATTGCAGTTGGTTTCATAACTTGCATGGCTGGTAGGTACTTCCTCTCTTGAGATGAGCCCACGAGATATATATTGAACAGATGCGATTACAAAGATGTTTGTATTACATATAAACGCTCTAGTCACGATACTAAAGCTATTAGAGAATCAAGACGAATCCGTTCAAAGGTATTTAGTGGGAACTGTCCAAATAATTCGAAAATTCTCCTTTTTGCGTCCCAATGTTATACCAATTATAAAAATTAATATATTTCGTGTAAGAATGACTCAGATGCGTACGCCATTAATGCGTTCATGGGTTTCAATCTCTTGGGTTTCCACTCTTCGGTATTATCAAGAAAACACAAGTAAAGTTCATAATTTTTGTTCCTTTATAGCCTACCATCATACCGCATATTTAATGGTTTACTTGCTGTAATTTGTCTTCGGACCCACTGGTCCACTGGTCTTTGAACCATCTGACGTGGTTATATATATACATAAGTATATATATATATTTTTATTTCTATTTTATTTATTTTTTTCTTTCTCTCTCGTTCCTGCAGCCGCAAATTACACCTCACATACCCTGGTTGGAACTACTGCTGGCTGCTCGCCGGTAGTCTTTATTGATAAGAGATTTCCCACTCTCATCTATAGAAATGATGAATACCTTTCAGTCAGTTTTATTTCTGTCCTTCTGTAAATTCATTTAAACAACACGATAGTTGATCAATTAAGTTGTTTCAATTCGGCAATCAATACTATACATCTCTTCCATGGATGTCTTCAGCAAGCATTAATTCAATTGAATTTGAGTTGTTGAAATTTATCACAACTTTACCAATAGTTGTAGATCTCGTAATATTAGAGATAAGTGATCTCTAAGTATAATATGCAGTTTCATTGAAAAAATTGAACATAGGTACTATAAATAGATTTTCTAAATTTTTTTTTTTCAAATTCATACTGACTTTCTATGCTAAAATGTAACATCACTTGAGATCCTTGAAATGCATTAATTTTTTTGTTTTTTCTCAATCAATGATCTGATGAAATTTCAACTATAAAAGAACTTTTGAAGCATTAAATAATTTTATGAGCTTCAAGAACATTACATAGAATGCAAAAGTTTTTCAAAATTGTAATAATAATAATATATAACATAGAACTTTCCTTCGAAATTTCTCGTCAATCAAAATTTTTAATTTTTAATTAAAACTTTCTGAACAGGTTTCTTCCGTATATAATACAATTTTTACATTATCGTAAGTGTAACCCTCAATAGTTATCTTGACAAAATTAAACACCTTCGACACAATTCCTCAATACAGCGCGGCCTCAAGAGCCCGCCATATCCACAAGAATATTTTAGTTGCAGTCACTTGGCATATCCACAGACTGGTCCTTGTTTTTGCCCAAAGTACACGACACTAAGTAGTTGCTCGAATACTTTTGAAATTATAATTTTCCTTATCGAAAATTCAGATTGTTGAGTTGACTCATTTCTTACAAATACTATGATCCTGTAATAATAAAATCGAGCATTATAAAAAACAAAGTTATACAGTACCTCGTAAATATCTATCAAAATAAATAAAATTGGTCATTAAATAAGAACATAATCATTATTATGTATTAAATATGATATACCTGATGGTTAAAGTGCGTTTTTCGCATAATAACTACGAGTAAGACCTGTTTTCATGACAAGTCTCTCAATATCTACAAGTATATCATGCTAATCTCGGAGGACGAATACGAAGTGTAATTAATGATTAAACGAACTTACCTGTAAGTGAAGTTCGATCATAATTATACGAGTATTCGTCCGAAGAGATTAGCATCCCACCCTCCCACGGGTTACCCCAGTGTCATGAAAAGGTCAAATTTCAAATTCAAGGTTAAATTTGTAATATATAAGTATGTGTTTATGAAAGTGTAAAAAAAAAAAAAAAAAAGGTCAAGCTCCGAACTAAATGACTAGTTGTGCAGGAGTGGGGCCTATATATAGCGGCCTGCTATCGGCCGGTAAGAGGGAGCGTTTGTTTTTATTTCCAGCTACCTCAACTAACGTGTGAAAGTGGCCGTACGTACACGGTACTACAAGTATATCATGCTAATCTCTTCGGACGAATACTCGTATAATTATGATCGAACTTCACTTACAGGTATGTTCGTTTAATCATTAATTATAAATGCGAAAGTTTGGATGGATGGATGTATGGATGTATGTTTGTTACTCAATCACGCTCCAACGGATGAACGGATCTGGATGAAATTTGGCACAGAGATAGATTATAGTCTGGAATAGCACATAGGCTACTTTTTATCCCGGAAAATTAAAGAGTTCCCGCGGGAACCGAAAAACCTCAATCCACGCGGACGAAGTCGCGGGCATCAGCTAGTTTACAATAATTAAATTAATGTAAAGATACTTAAGTAACCGCAGTTCTGAGAATTGCTGGAGCTAGTCAAATCCTTGCGCTTTTATCATATTTTATGTAATCTTCCACAGTATAATATGCTATTTCAGGAGCATTTTTTTTAATGGATTTCTTAAACTTAAAGACATACACAGTTAAAACAAGTTATAATATATAATATTTATAAACCAGTTACAAAACGCATAGGTATCTATAAAAAGTTACAACAGGCAAGTGCTCCGGGTTCAAAGGAGTATAGCGTTTGTACAGTGATACCATTGAAATATTAAATCTAAGAAGTGATTAAGGTTACAAAGCTTCGTGAAACATCGCTAGACTGTACCGCGGTGTCTTCGTGTCGCAGCTGAGCAATAAAAACTACTGCAGTTTGCTCAATAATGCAGCAATAGAGTGCTTTCAGACAAAAATGTTTAGACAAAATTTTAAAATGGCTGCCCTGGGCTATACTACCAACGCTTAAAGCAATACTTGATTCAATTCTTGGTTTTATGGTACAATATATCTCGCCAATGACGCGTGGAATGGAGGAGACACGCTTAGTGACAGCTGGGAGGTTCTAAGAAGCAATACTTATGCAATATTACATAAAATGACAGTTTGATGTCACGTACCTTGACGTTCCTAGAATAAGGATTATAATTCAAAAACACGAAAGTGAACAATAATGAAACAATATGGCTTTAAGCGTTGGCAGTATGGCCCCTGTTCAGAGATCAGCCCCCCGATTATGTAAGCATGGCTGATCAAATGGTCAAAGTTCGGCGTCAAAGTAAAATAAACCATAATATCATTAAATTAGAGCTCAATTTCGTGTATCCATTCTCATACGTTTAGGGTATCGTACATACCTAAACGTATAAGAATGGGTACACAAAATTTAGCTCAAATTAAATGCTGTTATGGTTTATTTTACTTTGACGCCGAACTTTACGATTTGATCGACAATTCTTACATAATCGGGGGGCTTCTATTAAAATGTATATCATAGAATCAAAAACGACTAATGTACCACTATTTTGACTAAAAATGTTATTTTTAATTTACAACAACAACGCGTCGTTTTGTAATAAATACGATTTATTTCCAATTTTTGAATAAATAATACCCGTGTTTAGATTCTTAGGAATAACACTTATTTGTAGGTATTTACTTAAGTACTAAAAACAACAATAAAACAATTTTGTACCTAGGTTTTAATTTCGGCATGTTTCGGCGTTTATATAGCTACCTACCTGAGCCTAAACTAATTTCGTTCTGTTTACAAAATTGTTGAAGAATTACCTGCAGAGTTAAGTAGAGTAACTTTCAAGCCTGTAAATATTAGTCAGCCACTGAAATATCAAGTTTACTGCTGGAAGCTTACTGTAAAGGCGCAAAATGGAATGCAACCATAGTTATTGTCACCGTCAGTGTCAAAAGAAAAATTTTACTTGTCAAATTGAAATACCACAATTAATTGATTCGAAATTATAACGTTCGTAAAAAAAAATCTAAAAAACTGGAGTATCTTTTATCATCCGCATCCAACAAAGCGCTAATATACAACGAAAATCCAAAATGCCTGCAATATTGTCAACGAGACGCAAAACAGTTCTGCGGGCACACTAGATACTGAATAAAAAACCATCAAAACATTATAAAGCAAACGCTAAGAAAACAGGCAACCCACCCGGGCGTTATTATCATTTATGAGCAACCTGGCATCCAATTTCCATGCTAATACGGTTAAAAAGAGATGAGGCCACTACGTGCATCTCATTCCAGGGAAATGACGTCTCGGAGACATTTAACGAAGGTGTGACCCGGTACAATTCGCAGACGTTGCAATCGTTGCATTAAACATGTAAGGTAATGCCATTCTGCAGAATCTTAAGAGAAGTGTAGACCTACTCTGAGCGCTCCATACATGACTTTGATTCTAATTCATTGAATATTAACCAATGATCCTATCAAATCAATGAATATTTCTAATTACGTTTTAGGAACTTACGATTATACGTTTATGGTTTTACGATTTTTACGACCAATTTCGGGACTTTTTTTCTTTACAAATGGCATATACATACTGTCTGATTTGTTTCGTGTAGAAGTAGTAATATAAATTCATGTAAATTTCAGAGATGGAACATGGAACTCCGCAATGGGTAACTGCAACTTTCACGTTAATTAATAGCTTAGTGAAAATTTCCTTACTCCAACCATATAATATCATAGTGCATACATCTATTAATTATTTCTTCCTATAAAAGTAACGTCATGTTCTATTTCGGTTAAAAAATGGTACCATCCCTTCTCAGTGAACTTCAAAATACGGGTTTCATTAATAAATTCGTGTGCACAATCCGATCATTTTAACAGAAAGGTTTAAAACAAAATATTATCAATGGTCGCTGTAACAGGTACCCGTGGGAAGCCGGGGTAGGCCACTTATTAACCAATTAACGAATATACTCGTAATACTATAAGGAAAAGGTCTGATCCATCAGCGCACAGCTCAAACCACCAGACGGATCGGGCTGAAAATTTTCCTTCAGATAGCTTCAATGACGTAGTTAAGAAAGGATTTTCGAAAATTCAATCCCTAAGGGGGTTGAAATTTGTATGAAAATCGAACTTAACGTGAGAGAAGCTGCCGGAAAATGCTAGTTAACCGATTATTTAATATAATTAAGATGTGTCAGTATTATTGAGCTGTGCATTAAGGAACAAATTCCTTCATATACATAACCAAACTTAATATTATATCTTTGTTCGAATAAAGCGAACTGTTACATAGATCTTGCACCTGGGGACAACTCGCACTGAAGGCGTTTAACCGTGAAAATGAATGTAAGATGATGCTATTCGCTACTATTGCAGCGAAGTTGCATTAAAGATGAAATGCCAAAGGTAACGAGGTCTGCACCTGCAGTATGCGGCCTTGCTTTGTAATGTAATATTTTTGTGTGAGCAATCTAAGTTAAGCAGTGAAATACTAAGTATTTTGACATTGGATATTTTTGTTTCGGGAAAATCGTTAATGCAAAAAAAACGGGCCAGTTAAGTCGATGACGATACACAGATAATTTTATGCACAACAGTAAATTGAGTGCTTAGGTTGACCTAGATTTTTAGTGACCTTGTTGATTACTTTTTTATAACTAAGCTCAGTAGATATAATCGTCAAGCTTACAATAAATATTTACAATCTGAATTATGAATGCGATTGTAGTTTCTTAACAGACGTAGTCGTTATTCCTAATTCCATGTTCTTAACACTTTTTGACACAAAGAACGTTCATTAAAACTTCGGCTGCAGTACTTGTTACTGTTCCTGCAATTTAAGTTTACACATCCTTTTAAGTGGTTATCGCAAATCTCTGCGTCCACTTTACTTACAAGTCTGTTTCAGAAAAGCAGCTGCTACCGATTCTGGCTGCATGGTTTAAACGTACCTATAGCGCTTTACATAGAAAATATACGAAACAAAGACAAGCGAAATTCAGCTTGAAAATTTCAATTACCGCTTTTATTTAAAAGATAATTAAATTATCTTATGGTAGGTACTTGATGCAGCGATGATTGATGAGTCATTTTAAGTTAGAAGACCTAGATTTGATTCCTGATAGTGGCAATCTCTCTGCGACATTGCAAAAAATAGAAAACATGATTCAAATTATTGATCAACATCATTTCAAAATGATGAGTGATTTTGCAATTTTATCTACGAACTACTGGATCTAGAAACTTGAGATGTTGCTTGTGTGTTCATAATGTGGACTTCCAAGAAAGTATATCAAGAAACTTTGGCAAACCTTAATGATGCGTATCAAGTTCTGGGAAATATCTAAGTATAATTGAAAATTGGCATAAAATATTGTTATTTTACAATATAGTTCCCTGACTATCTATATGTCCGTGGCTTGGTCCGCGTGTATTTAAAATCTTAAAAATCCCGTAGGAACTCGAATTTTCAAGCATAAAGAGAAGCTTAGGTCACTAATTAGGTCTTTAATTATATCCAAAAATTCACAACGATCTGTTGCTCTATTATTGAAGGATAATAACCAATGAACAAAAACACTTTAGCATTTGTAACATTGGTCGGATGATAACAATATTATAATCCTTGAAGTTATATTCCCTTGAACACTGATATGAATATAAGATGTTCCCAGAACATCACGTAATAAGCTGAAGTTGTAAATATGTTAACAGGTGAATTGATCTCGGAGTTACTGGGGGATTGTTCGGATGGAATTCGTTAAAGGCAACTTTGGTGTGGTGGAACAATCTCGAAGTTTCTTAGTCTTAATTGATGTACCCCCTAGGTACAGTACGGATCAGCGTGTTATGAGGTTCAAATGGTTGATTAAAAAACTTTGCCGTTTGTACTTACATAGTCTGACTTCTTGCAAGCAAATCCCTGAACCAATTTAAATTTAAAGTTTGGTTATTACGCCGAGTTTAAAGGTGCTTTCATACTAAAAGTGATGTAGATTCTATAATACGATTAACGCACGTTTGCAGACTTTTATATCCAGAGACTGGTTTCGCACATGACGATAACTATGCATCACGGAGGCATAGAATGCTAACTTTACCTACATAATGGAGGTGTTGAATTTTGATTGATGTACGCTTGCCAAGAAGATGTTTTAAGTACAACAATGTTTTTATGCAATGACTAGCTGATGCCCGCGCGTGGATTGAGGTTTTTTGGTTCCCGCGGGAACTCTTTAATTTTCCGGGATAAAAAGTAGCATATATGTGTTATTCCAGACTATAATATATGTGCTTTTCATCCAGATCTATTCAGCTGTTCTGGCGTGACTGATTAACAAACATCAATCCAACCATCCATACAAACTTACGCGTTTATAATATTAGTATAGATAAGTTCTTAACTGAAGACTTAAACTAAAGATAAAGATAGTTTTATTTACTCAGTTATGACTGAAGATGCAGTTGGAGATGGGAAGTATGCTAATTTGGAAGGGGTACGGTCAGTTTAAATAAAACCATGCCTCTTATTGGTTTCAAAGTGACATCATACCGGAATAAGCCCATTTTAATTAACATCTTTGCAAGAAGTATATAACAAGTACAACATTTTCTTACTGAAGCAATTAAGCTTAGAACACTACCTCACTTAATTACACCAGTTTCAAGTCCCTAACTTCCGGTCCAAAAAACTCAGTCGTGTAAAATGAAAGCTAATTTCTTCCTCAGTTAAATAATGTCACTAATCAATTTAACGGGTATATTAATTATATTCCTTGTTCCTTCCCCTTCAGAGAGTTGCGTGGGGTCAAATTGTCTTAAGTTATTACGTGGGTATCACTGCACTTGTCCTTTCCGATGTTACCCTCCCTTTAGGATAAAAGGGTAAGGAAATAGATGTGGTAATTGATTAAAGAACGTGATTTCACTATAATTTATTGCATCAGGGTCTAAACAGGGCCGTGGTTAGACTTATAATAATGTTCCTCCCAACCGAATTTCGAACTCAACAGAGACTACATAGAACATAGTATACTCACTTGAGCATTAGACTTAGATCTTCTATGTAGTCTATGCGCAAGCACCTTTTACCTATTTCCATCATTGTTCGCGCCGAAACTTAGAATATGTCTGTCTGTGTTTATGTCACAAGCCCTGTCCATTCTCAAGTTTATTTTGACTCGGAGACTGATGGGACTTTTAATTTTTATGTTTTGAAATATATACATTAGACACTGTATAGCGAACTAAAGCTGTATATAAACTACTAGCTGATGCCCGCGACTTCGTCCGCGTGGATTGAGGGTTTTCGGTTCCCGCGGGAACTCTTTAATTTTCCTGGATAAAAAGTAGCCTATGTGCTATTCCAGACTATAATCTATCTCTGTGCCAAATTTCATCCAGATCCGTTCATCCGTTGGAGCGTGATTGAGTAACAAACATACATCCATACATCCATCCATCCAAACTTTCGCATTTATAATATTTATTTGATTTGATACCTAAAAATCTTACTCCACGCATTTTCGTTACGGACGTTTTTTGCCGGCTAGGGTACCCCTCCGCATCGTCTCATAAGGAACTATTATTATTTATTATATTGATTTTAATAAAGATCATGAGAATAATGTGACGTAGGTTTATACTTATGTTGTTTATATTTTCTTAAAAGTCTATAGTTTAAATAAAATAGGCCCGTATCGTTTATTTATTTTACATTCCGGTTTCTTTGTCGTTAACTGCTCTTGTTTTGTATTTATTTCTCTTGTTCAAATAAACATTCAGTCCAGGTAACATTCTGAGAAAATACTGCAAAGTACGAAAAGCATCTTGCCTTGTATTTATATTGTGAGTCTGTAAGTACTTTGAACTAAGGAAAAAGCAGTAATTCAAAACAGAATTACACATTACAAAAGTCAAAATTGCGGTGGAGTACCGAAAGTTTCAAACTAGTCGTGGTTTCCACTGTATCTAATAATTTTATAAGTCCAACTTTGCTTTTAGTAACTCAAAATGTTGCTATGTTGTTTGGGAGTTAATTTTGTTGTTAGTGACGCACTTTAGAAAATTTCCGTGATAATATTATTATTATTTTCGAGCTGATCATTAATCTTTGTTTCGCTCTTAATACTCTGTTAAAAGTTATTATTAAACCTGAGACAGATCAAGGTCGGCTTATAATATCAGCTCATTAACGTTATCGTAATTAGTTTATTCATGAAGAGCAAAAAAGCTGTGTATAATGTAGGTTATCCTATTTATTTACTCTAATATTAATTAATCATTATTAATACTCAAGTAAATCTGTCTATCTGTCTGGCTGCTATGATTTCACGGCACATGTTCAATAAATTCTCCAGGTCCTCACTTACTATACCCCATGCAAAACATCACCTCGCCTCGTGGGAGGCTGCGGCCGTGGCTATACCTACACCCTACAAGACGTGCCGTCAGGCGATTTAGCGTTCCGGTACGATGCCTTGCAGAACCTACACCCTACAAGACGTGCCGCCTGGCGATTTAGCGTTCCGGTACGATGCCGTGTAGAAACCGAATAGGGGTATGGGTTTATGAGTTTAATATAACTGCCATGCTCCAACAGGTTAACCCGCTACCATCCTAGACTGAATGGTCACTTACCATCAGGTGAGATCGCAATCTTGGCTAACTTGTAGTGGATAAAAAATACTCGAACTGTTTCTCTGTTAGGTACAGCATGATGGAAGGAAAAACAAACAAACACTGACGTATTTGTTGTATAAGTATGGATACTTACTCGAATTAGTAGGTAGTTATGTTTGGTAGTATAGTTTGGTATCCAACAATATTGGGAGCCTCAATAGCTATTAATGGTTCATTATTATTCACAATAGGACGCCATCAATAGACTAACAGGTTTGCGCCTAGACGTTGCCGGCAATGTCTAGATCGTCCCAGGTCTCTCAAGGGACATGCATGTTTGGTATGTCTCAATAGGTAATATTGTATTGAATGTTATTAACGTAGCCGTGGATGCCTGTTGCATATATGGTTTTAATAGCTGTCTAAATAACTCAACCTAGGTATATTAAAACTTAAGTTGACAAAAATACTTCAATAATGCTTCAATTGATACACTCGACTCGGTCGGTGTCCAATGGGCCCCATGACACATACAAAATCTGACAGAAGAAGTTTCAACACTATATTTTCAACACTATATTTTTACTAGCACACTAGCAAAGCTCAAAATCTCAAAAGCATGCCACCCTGGAAAGACACGCATTTAGGCATAGGCACAAAATCTGATAGAATATATTTTTTTTTACAGAAATATTATCCTTACGTATACCTAAACCAATAATAAGTTACATTTCACTGTAAAACTTACCTTATACGGATAATGTTAAAGCAGGTAAAAATCCCTAAATGACCTGCAAGGCAAGAGTACTTAAGCATCTTCTAGGCAAGCGCGCTCTAGGTTAGTCTATTCTGTAGTTACGTAATTTTTTTTGACGTCCTATCAAATTGCCGTTTCATTTATATTAAAAGCATGCAAACGTCTTCATCTCTTTAACTTAATCCAGGCTAAGGATTCCTTTTCTAATTCCACCGTTTTTGCTCAAGACTTAGTGTTAAATCCATTAATTCGCCCACATAAATCCCCGTCAGTGCAAGTTTCCACTACACCAGATAGGCACGTTTTAGCTATACACTTTTTCCACAAATGAGAAAAATTTATCTTCAACCTAATGTTTTAATTATTATAAAACTAAAGTGAATGGCATCCAACCGGTTCAAAAAAACAAAATGGCAGTCATAGGGACTGCCGATAGAAGTGAAAACGAATATTTAAAAAAAATAATATACTCGTATACTTATATAAACCTTAACACTAAGGAGTGATTGAGTAACATCCATCCATCCATCCATCCAAACTTTCACATTTATACCTAATATTAGTATAGATGCGTTGCCAGCTTTTGAGGTCCGGAAATAAAGACGGCAGAGTATTACAGGCATTCGTTATTAAGCTACCGGGTATCGCGGGCCCGATTTATATTGATCCCGGGCTTTGGGCTAAGTCGCCCGGGTTGATGAGTAAATAACCCTTACTTTTTTGGCCGTTAACGAGAATCGTTTCAGCGCAGTTTGCTTTCCAGTTTATCTCTATTTAAACAGGACTGGAAAGTTAATTTAAGATAATTAAATTTTAACCCGTGCCGTTAAGTTTTGTAAACGCTTGCGTAGTTTATCTTTTTTATATGTATTTGATAGGAAAAAGAGAAAGTTGTAGTCAAAAGTAATTCAAAGTTGGAGGAAGCACTGTAGACTGCAATTTTGAACTTCAATAAAATATCAATGTAACAACTATACGTTCAGTACCTATAGATATTATAAAGGATTTTAAAGGCGCCCATTTTTTAAGAAGAACTTAACGCTAAGTCCGATAATTGAATAATGAACCCGCCTAGATGGTATAACGCTAAGTTGAAAAAAAAATATTAACCAGCCCTCCGATTGTGTAAGGTAATCGTAATCGTAATCGTTTGTCAAACGTATAATTCGACCTGTTTAAGGAGTTCGTAGATGCCTGCCGTCGAAAAGCATGTATGCACTCCTTAAACAGTTCGAGTAACACGTTTTAAGCTCTCAAATGATTACGATTTCCTTAGACAATTGGGCCTCAGATCCTACTCATTTAAATTCCGAGAGCACGCTTCCAAGAAGATGCCTTGTTAAACCGACCCAGACAGTAAATGTATTTAAAAATGGACCAATTAGAGTATCCCATTCCACTGCCATAGTTTGCCATTTAGAGAGCACTCGCGGCCAATTATAAAACTTCGGGCCCGGGCTGTCGTAGTATAAGTAGCGCTGACCCTGTTATGAAATTATTTAATACTGAAATAAAATATAAATGTATATACCCTGCTAACGTCCTAAGCCATTTTTAAATGCTTGTTTTTGAAATGGAATTCTTATTTCTATAAGTCGATCCTTGAAAAGTACGTATTGTTTGTATTAAGGTTATTAAATAGGTATATGAGTAAAATGGCGAGGAGCAACAGACAAGCCCCCCCTATTACGTAAGAATTGTCCATCAAACGTTAAAGATTTTCGTCAAAGTAAAATAAACAATGATAGCATTGAATTAGAGCTCAATTTCGTCTGCCCATTCTTATACGTTTAGGGTATCGTACATACCTAAACGTATAAGAATGGGCAGACGAAATTGAGCTCTATTTCAATGCATTTATGGTTTTATTTTACTTTGACAAAAATCTTTAACGTTTGATGAACAATTCTTACATGATTGGGGCCAAGAATTACCCGACTTTAATTACTTTTGGACTTCTCAGAGCGGTAGGAACGCCATTCCGAACCAGTGGTAGATTCATTCGACTATTCATAAACACTTGTAAAAAGTATATTAATTGAATAAAAATCTTTTGAATTTTGATTTTTTTTTATTTCAGACAAGTACACCTAGACAACTACTCAACTACTCAACTAGAAAAGAGCTATCTTCAAACGGCTGAGTCGATTTTTTTGAAGCATAGCTCCCCACCCGCTTTCTTTTAAAATTTTCCTCTGCCCTAAGGTTGCCTGGAAGAGATCGCTATATAAGCGATAAGGCCGCCTGTTGTGCCGTATCCATTGATATGATTGTTTTTGTCTTTTTGTCTCTTTGTGTACAATAAAGTATATTTTACTGTTTTTTTTAAATACTCTCGATCAAGTCACCTTTCAAACAAAAAAAAACTAAATCAAATCCGCTTGGAAGCTACGATGCCACAGACACACAAGGGATACACACAATATTAAACTTACAATACCCCTCTTTGCGTCGGCGGTTAAACATACGTACTAGGCAATACTACTCTATAATGATGGGCGATAGTGCCTGTCAAACTGAGAGCATCATAGCTTAATCGAACATGTCCCCAAAGATGACAGAGACTGTTCAACATCTATGAATAGAACTAACGGTCCATTGGTGGCACTTCCTCGCCGATTAATAATGGATCGCTCTTACTATCGCTTACCGAAGATCTATTGTGAGGAAATACGTGTATTAACGGACTCAATTTACTACAAGATTCGATTAAATTGTTCGATGGTAGCGCGCATTGTATCTTCTAAGCGCATGGTTAGATCCTAACGTAGACTGAATTAACAAGAAACGGTGGTTACCTAGTGGTTTAGATGCCCAGCTTCCTATTCGGGCAGCAGTGGCGTCCACAGGGTTTGAAGCTGGGGTAAGCATTAGTCGGTCAGAATACCTATTTACTAGCTGTTTTGATATATTATGAGCATTGACGTATTTCCACTTGGGTAAGCAGTGCTTTTATGCCTCTACGAACTGCACGCTACTGTCGGGCAGTCACGGGTTCAATCATCGATCACGTACTTCTTATTATCGTAAAAAAACCTGCATGCCTAAGGTTCTGCTTTTTATCACGAGCATCTGATAAAAACAGCACAAAAAATCCCTAATGAGTATTTAAATGATCTCTGTCGGCCGTAATCCATACTAATATTATAAATGCGAAAGTGTGTATGTCTGTCTGTCTGTCTGTCTGTCCGTCTGTCTGTCCGTCTGTCTGTCTGTCTGCTACACTTTCACAGCCAATCTGCTCAACCGATTTTGATGAAGTTTGGTACTGAGGTAGATCGTATCCCGGGGAAGGACATAAGCTTAATATCCTGGAAAATTAATGAGTTCCCGCGGAAATCTTAATCCTCGCGGACGGAGTCGCGGGAATCGTCTAGTTTTCATATAAACCTTGAAATAATGTTGTCAAAAAGAGACAGCATCAAAAAAATTTAATATCAGTTTAAACGGTTTGATCCGTTTGGTACAAAAGTAACTTAAAATAACTAAGTTATTAGGTATAGTCATAATCGTACCTAACGTATCCTATGAAATTGTAATATCGCAGAAGATCTAAGAGGGCACAATTACAGATATTTCAATTTGATTTGAACTATGTAATTGTGCGTAGTACAATATCTACACGGCGGCATTCAATTAGTCATATTATCCACCCACAACTATTTAATCAAAGCGAGATATTAATGTACTTGTACTACAAATAATACTAGTATTGACACACGTGAAACATGAAGATTATTGTCTAGATCACATCGTTTTAATTATGAACTTGCAGCTTTAAGGTTTAGCCGCACAGATGCACAGAGCGGCGTGGCAGGTAGCGGCAAATATTGAATGAACGAAAAGATAAAACGGCAAATATTGATGATCTTCAGGAGATGTTGACTCGACAATGCACGATTGTAAACTTTACAATCGTGCATTGTCGAGTCAACATCTCCTGAAGATGCTCCGGTTTCGGAGTGAAATGTACGTTGAGAGTGATTTGGAAGATTTACCAACCATTTCAAACTACTGATTGAAGTAAAAAGTTGCTGATTTGACTTGTTGTTGTCAAATACCTTCCCAATTCTTCGAAATTTTGCCAGCGTAACCTCTTCAGCTTTATCCACCGTTAAGCTACGAGTATGTCGGCATCGATTTACCACTAAGTCAATGTATGTCGGTTACTCTAGTTCTACTACGCATCTTTTCATTTCTGATTATGAACGATCTCATTTATAAGCATAAGTTTAATTTAGCTGGGTATACACGACACAAAGTTGTCACTGAAACTTAGCTCATAATATAGGGGTGGCGTTTATATTAAAATCAACGCTGAAATCCTAATTTCCATAGTGTCAACAGAGGGAAAATGAGGAGAGGAATGCACCTCATATACAACGTCGGGTTGAATATTGCTCGGGGATGCAGTTGGAGCAAACAAAAACATACGCGGGTGTATTTCGCGCGCTGCTGCAGCGGATTATACATCTTAAACATATCACGCTTAGCTTTATTAATATCGTACTACGTCTTCGTCATAAATAATGTTTGTAATAATATTATGTCTGTTGCAGATAGCTATGCATGCAGTATTTATGTTATTAAATCAGAAATTAGGAAATCAATGGAGAACCATGTTATCATAGTCATGTCATGTTATCATGTCATAAAATGATATGAAAAGAGCAACTACTGAATTTCTTGCTGGCTCTTCTCAGTAGAACAATTTTCCGAACCAGTGGCAGAGTGTTGTCGAGTTAACATTTAATTCATAAGTGGCACAAGTTGTCTTACATGAAATAAATATATCCTTTATTCATTCTATTAATTTGAACACGAAATTCTAAATATTGTTATAGAAATGGTATATTACGTACCTACAACCGGGATAGTTTTCCAATGAACATCAGAATTGAGTTTAATCAAGCAATTAAATATGTTAACAAAGAAACAGTCGACCGCCATTGTTAGAATACACCTAACTTGAATAAGAAATTCTATTAGCTTGAGTTTGAACCGCACCTGATGTTCGCGATCTAACTACTTGGGCTTCAGACAATTACTTTTATGTTAGTTAAGATGATTTGTGAGATGGTGATAATGAAAAAAAAAACCCCAGCTGAGTTTGTTGTGGGCTCTTCTCAGAACTGGGCGCGTTTGGAACCCTCGTAGCTTTAGTTTTAAGATACCGTAACAAATTATCACCATCATATTTTTATGTAACTGGACGTAAATAAGTGTAGCTTTTCTACCTAAATTGAATAAATATTTATGACTAATTATGACTTATGACTTATGCCTTGGTACGAGTACAATAATTGATTTAAGTAAAATGTAATTGTCTTATTGAGAAGATAATTTAAGGCAACCAAACACTCGTAAATGCGGAAGTGTGTCTGATTGTCTATCTGGTACGCTTTAACGGCCCATATTTTCAACCGATTTTGATGAAATAAAGTATAGAGATCTTGAGAAAATTGGTGGCATCCCGGGGAAGGACATAGACTTTTCATCCGGAAAATTAAAGAGTTCCCGCGCGAATCAAAAAAATCTAATCAACGCGGACGAAGTCGCGGGCAACATCTAGTACCTACTCTATATTCGATCATCCGGATACATAAAAATCATCGAATCAATTACACCTCTCCTCCAACTTTTAAAAATAATAAAAAAGTACCAGTAGTAGTAGTAACGTACCTAAGTAAGACTCACATAATTTTATTTATTTTTAATAAATTTACCTCTGATTTTCTTTGCTTTATGACCTATTTCTTTTGATAATAGGTATGGTAACCCGCCATTTACTGTTTCAGTTTAAATGGAAGAATATTTAACCAAAGCTCTACAATACTTGGTACTGCAGTATTAAAAAATAATTTACTCCTCCAGTTTAAATACGACTGGGTTTATTAATATAGCGGGGAATCCTCCTTGGAAGTTGGCTGGCTGGTGGTCGGTCCACATTTTCTCATTAGTTTCACCAACTAAAAGAAAGTTAGTGCTCCGTTATTCGAGTAACAAGATTAGGAGTAGGCAATATCGCGAACGATAGAAAACTTTTGAATTAACAGACGTTAGGAAATTATTCAACACTACTGATAGAAAATATTTTTTAGGTTCCGTTGATGTTTCAGTAATTACTGTGCTAAATTTTGATAATCATTACACCTACTATACCTGAGCATCACCCGTTACAATAAAATTATACAAACACCTATCTGTAGAGATATTTTGACTGATTTAAAAAGAATAGGATAAAATACTTGGTATAAGTAAATCCACCTCTATATAGAGACACTGTGGACAGTGTCGTATTTTTAACTTTCATGATTGTATAATGTTGCCATATACCCACTTTATGAATTTACTTCAATAATTATAACAAAAAAAATACAAAATATTATAAACAAAGCAAACATTTTTATGGACCAAGTGGTCTGGTATCTAAGCTCAGAGGGTTGCAAGAGTCTACTCCTAGAACGTGAGAAATCGCGTTACTTATTATCTTACTGTGCTAGCCTGGCAACGTAGATCTAAATAAACTGGATATTTATAATCTTGCTTTAAATTAAAAGTTAAAGTTGCAAAGACTATAATTAAGAGATGAAAGAACAATTTTACCTATACTTTTTGTCGCTTAGTGTTTATTTTATAGAGACTTATATTGCAACATTAATTAATTATTAAACTATCAACTCTGTTCGATATTTTGTTTGATTTAAAAGCTTATTTAATATGAGCAAATATTATTTATTTATACTAACTATATTGAGCTAAATGCACAAGTCATTGAACATATAAATGCTCACCCCGTAAGAACATAAGTTTTTTCGCTAAAAAAATAAATATTTCATGAGTGCGATTTGAAGCTGCAACTTCTTGCTTACGGCTCTCTCACCGCTGCAATATTCAGTCCTGATAGTATAATTGTTCAAAATGTTCAACACTTTAACTAAAATGATTACAAATCTGACTCTCTCCATCTATAGAGAGAAAGAGAGAGACTAACGCTTTTCTGTCACATACATTTTTTTAGTTCAAGGCCTTGCGTTTTATCATGCCGTTATTTTAACTTGACGTTCTAATAAGTTATTGCATTATCTTAATATATACGCATGTATCCACCACACCCTGATTCCATCTAAAGTCCCTTCCGCCTCCATTGATCTCGAGATTAACCTATCATCAATCTTCCTGATTGAAATTCCCTTTGATTTTATGAAAAAGGACCCTTTCTGGTCGAACTTTGACGCTGATGGAGTTACTTTTAATTCGTTTAGACGAATTTCGAATAAACTTTAATGTACGAAGGTACAAAATACCTATAGGTCCTCAGTTTCATTTCTGTTTATAGCTATTAACTTTAAACTTTATGTTCATCGTTTGAACGGAAAATCAATATTTCGGTAAGTAGTTGGTAGTAACAGATGTGTCGTGACCCTAATTAAATTGGACGGAACGCTGTTTGGCCAAGCCTAATTTGTTTGTGTTTGTTCACTCGACGATGGCGAGGATTTCCTGAGTATGTTTTCTATGAAGCCTATGTTTACGGAGTATTTTATCAGTACTATACAGATTTCTACTGGTAAAAATTCAACTGCTATTAGATACATTCAGGAAAATTTAATGACGTTTTCATAATAATAAAACTCCACATCTATTAAAAGTGCGTTGTAAAATCCAACGTTTTTAGGTAGGTTAGAATAATTGTTTTTAAATGCTCATCATCTTTACAAAAACTATCACATCGCTATTCGCTACTGAGCAAGTCAATTCAAGTTGGTCAAATCAGGATTGGATTGCACACTTCACTATATACCTACCTTAGATAATTATTTATTTATTTTTAATGTCATAGGAAAATCAACAGCGATTCTAATAAGCAATACTTAGACACTATGAAACAGGACTACGATTAAGAATTGATGACGCATTTATCGTTGTATACAATGAAACGTCATTTTCTTGAATCGTGAAGAGAAATATCGTGAAGGATACCACATGCTTCACTTATACTTATGTTACACTTTGATTCTTAGAATTTACTAGCTGATGCCCGCGACTTCGTCCGCGTGGATCGAGGTTTTTCGTTTCCCGCAGGAACTCCTTAAGAGGCCGTATACTCGCCATCGGTCAATTTTGGAATCTGTAGGTATACCGCACAGTAGACCGTTAGGCTGCACTCATACATAGATGACATAGGCCAGTAAAGATACTTTGATACTTTGCGTAGTCAAGTTCGTACGTACGTGCGGTCGTACGATCTGCAGTACCATTTTACACGTGAATTTGATCAGACTTTGATAATATTTTTTGGTCATATAGGTATTTTATAGAACTTTATTTTTACACAATTTGTATTATATAAATACTAAACATTCATGGTAAATTTTATTTTATCAGTAATTTCGTCAAACTTTTAAGAAATACAGGTTATTGTGACGCGTAAATTTTGATAAATCGTGCACATTGATTTGATTTTTTTATTAACTAATTTTGTATAGAACGTATAAAAACGAATTGCAACAGTCCAATTTTAAGAGCGTGTTTATCATATTTGTATTTTTTATAAGTCATTTATTATAATTTTTCGTGGATTTATATGGGTGAAAAGTGTCACCCAAAAGTGCAAAAATGGTAAACGTATTCTGCAAGAATGAGAATTTCACTATTATATTTCAATAAAATTAAATTTTTATTTGCAACAGTCTACTAAGGAGGGATTAATCTTTAATGTTTTAATTTTCTTTTTGTTATAATACTAATATCTCATACACAAAGCTCATCAAAAGTTCTTAAAATGTCGGTTTACTGGTTTACGGACTGTTAATTTTCCGGGATAAAAAGTAGCCTATGTGTTATTCCAGACTATAATTTATCTCTGTGCCAAATTACATCCAGATCCGTTCAGCCGTTGGGGCGTGATTGAGTAACAAACATCCATACATCCATCCAAACTTTCGCATTTATAATATACTAGCTGATGCCCGCGACTTCGTCCGCGTGGATTGAGGTTTTTCGGTTCCCGCGGGAACTCTTTAATTTTCTGGGATAAAAAGTAGCCTATGTGCTATTCCAGACTATAATCTATCTCTGTGCCAAATTTCATCCAGATCCGTTCATCCGTTGGAGCGTGATTGAGTAACAAACATACATCCATACATACATCCATCCATCCAAACTTTCGCATTTATAATATTTATTTGATTTGACTAGCCCATACCTGAATCCCGGACGTAACAAAAAACAATATCACAACAAAATTATACTAATATTATAATGCGAAAGTGAGTTTGTTTGTTGGTTTGCACTTCAATCACGCCGCAACAGAACAATGGATTTTTTGTCCATAGTCTATCATGCAGGGCAAGTGCGGATTGGTTTAAAAAGCCGGCGACTGGTTACCTACTACTTGAATATTTTTAGTATGAATTTTATCCCCATAATAAGCAAGTAATCGTGTCGTACTCGTATATTGTAAAAGTCAACTTAGTCGAGGCATAAAATAATCATTTTTTGTAAACTAGCTCTTGCCCGAGGCAACATCGTTAAATTTATTTCCCTTATCATATAATTTATAACCATTTCTTCTTCGCCTTCGGTTTTGGTACCCTTAGTACAATTTCCCACTTTGCGACAACGCTCATAGAACATCAAACATGGAAACATTATAATTTCAGAGTAAAATGAAACAAAATTTATTAGTTTGAAAGTCTTGTATTTAGTACTACAAATTATTGTTTTACAATAGCGTGGGGCTGTTGATGCAAGGGGTTTAATTAATTATATTTTATAAATTTATGGGTCTAATATTAACGAACTCAAATCTAAAAACTAATCAGTTTCGGTCCACTTTGATGTTATATTGTTCCAATACTCAGTCTCTAATCCCTGATGCGGTGGTGTGTGCTGTGATAAATGATAAATGATGATTTAGAGCAGCGTGGTGGGTCTAAGCTCTAATTCCCACTCTCCTATGAGAGCGGACGCCTGTGCCCAGCAGTGGGACGTTAATGGGCTGTAGAGGTGGTTGGTGGATGATTTATTTATTTCACGTAGGACAACTTGTGCCACTTATGACATGTCAAGGCTCTACCACCAGTTCGGAAATCTAATTCTACTGAGAAGAACCGGCAAGAGACTCAGACAATGTTGTCTTATATTATGTAGAAGGTCCCGAGTTCAAAACCCGATACTTTAGGAATTCATTTGGTATTTCTTAATTATCTCTTGTCTGGTCTGGTGGGAGATTTTGACAACAGATTGATATATAACAGATATACCGCTAATAAGTTAGCCCGATATCATCTTAGACTGCATCATCACTTACCACCCGAACGAGATCGTAGTCAAGGGCTAATTTGTAGAATAAAAATAACAAGAATGTTGTCGAAAGCGAAACATGTAAACTTGTACTAAGCTTAAGGGTATGTTTAGATAATAAATATGGAGAGACCCTCAAATTTAATGGACCATTTTGAATATTTTTGTGACGATAATTTATGAGTATTATCATGTTACCCTCATTTGTAATGGAATTGAATTATAGGATATAATAGCAAATAAATTATTATATCTAAATTCTTGAAGAAAAAATCCGATAAATTTTCACATTGGTCGTCTGAACTGATATATTTATCACAGAAATAGGAATCTAATGTTTTTCTTCTTCTATAATAGAGTGGCGTGACGTCGTGTCCCTTTCTGACCATAATATATTTGTAGCGTAATTCACTTGATTGTTATAATATGCTAGTATATTCCTCTTGTATCGTAACTATAACTAAATAAACAAGCTAGCTTACAAGAAACTTCAGCACAATCTAACGTATGCATGACCACTTTTATCTGAGGAAATAAAAACAAATGTGCCCCGCGCCGTTACGTTTACAAGATGTTTATGAGGTTGTATATTACGTAGTATCGTGATAGGGGGCACAGAAATATTGGGGGACGTAAAACAACAACAAAGAAACATAAACAGCACGCACAATATACATTTATACCTATAAACTATATACACTCCGACACAGTTAACTGTGCGCGTGGCGAAACTCGGAACTAACAGAATATATTATACTCTGAGTTGGTTCTAAAATAAAAAAAATAATAGCAAGTGGCGACTCCACTACATACACCGACTAGTGTGTGCTAGTGAGTCAAAGTGTTTTAGACACTACTCTGACTATTTCGTTGACGTACAACTTCCTTGGCACTACTTTAAAGAACAGCTTCTTTCTTTTTAGGCGCGAAATCAGATCTTTTTTCAACCAGAAGTAATATCTGCCATATTTAAAACTAGCTGATGACCGCGACTTCGTCCGCGTGGTTTAAGTTTTTTTATACTCTCGGGGAACACTTTGATTTTCTGGGATAAAAAGTAGCCTATGTCACTCTCCAGGTATTCAACTGTAGCCGTGCAAAAAATCAAATGGATCCATTACTCTGTTGCAGCGTGGTTAAAGGACAAACCAACAAACAAACAAACTTTCGCATTTATAAAATTAGTATGATAACCGCCTTCAGAACAGCTGTTACGAAGCCGCGAGTCTGAGCTTTTGGTCACTATACCAATACTTTACTAATTACTTACCCATCGTTTATACTCGTAGGTACTTTGAAGTATTTGCCGCGCCCATTGCTACTTCAGCTTAGCAAAACGTTAACATTCGTATGTCAGTCTATTTTTTCCTCCTAAATTATGTTATAATAATTCATGTTGAAAACCCCTGAGCAGAGCTTTCCACTGAGAAATACAATAGCGAGGACAAAAAAAACATGGCAAATTTATACCTTATAAAGGCTTAATAAAATATATTATTTTCCCAGAAAATAGTAGCGAAGATTTACTCAAGCCCCATGTGTTGACGTCAGCCGAGGGTAAACATTAAACCAGGCAATAAAACTTGGAATAGAAATTGACAATAATAGAGCAGAAAGGCTCGTGTCTTCAAAATATCAGGTCGTTACCCCACCTCCCACGCAGGGCTTAGGCTTGGGCAAACATAAAGCGTAGCGCCAACGACGCGCGACAAGACAGTGCATTTCTAGCAGAAATATGCGTGGAATCTTGCGGCGCGAGTTTGCATAATGGAATTGTGAAATAGTGTGACTCTTTCCACAAAAGCGATGGGAGGAATCTGAGGGATGCAAAAATGCATATCGGACATTTTCAGTGGCTGGCTGTAAGAGGATGCGGTGTATTACGATTCGGGTCAGGCATGAAAGTTGAGTCATCCGCGATTACTTACGCGTGGATTTAAAATTCCGGCAAACTCTTTTATCTTCGGGATTTATTTATTTAATCGTATGGCGTTTAGTATATATATAAGCGTTTTTATAAAAATAACGCTTATTGCACCTGCAAGTTCACCTCTCGTTTAGCACCACCCAGGGGACACGTGCAGGGAGGTAGAAGGTAGTTCCTGCGGACGTGAGCGACGGGGCATCCCTCAAGCGACAGGGCATCTATCATCTTCGGGATAAAAAGTTGCCTTTGACACTCTCCTAGTTTTTTAACTGCCTCGTTGGTCTAGTGGGTAGCATGTTCGACTGCGGCCGACGAGGTCTCGGGTTCGAGTCCCGGGTCGGGCCATAACAAATATTGGGTTTTTCTGACAAGAAATTCTCAGTACTAGCCCGGAGTTAGCAACTTGGCGGTGTTACACCCCCGTGCCTCGGAGAGTGCGCACGTAAAACCGTCAGTCCTGCGCCTGATCTCTCTCCGGTCGTGTCAGATTTTCCGTCCCATCGGGCTATGAGAGTAAAGGAACAGAGAGTGCACCTGTGTTTGCGCATACACTTGGGCACTGTAATATCTCCTGCGCAGATGGCTAATCTCTCTGGAGATTGGCCGCCGTAGCCGAAATTCGGTCGGGACGACATTAGTTTTCAACTATACCCATGCAAAAATCACGTCGAGCCGATGCTTGGGCCGTGATTAAAATGCAATCCAACAAATCATCAAACAAGCACACGTTCATACGCGTCTGTGGAATTTCGGCTATGTACGAATGTAGACACTGAGGATACCTTGGGGTACGATAGTAGAAAGTTGAAGGAGGAACAATGGAAAACCGAGAGACAGGCGCCGATGTTCCAAGCTTTGAAGCTTATAATTGACCAACATTTCGTCATCAAAGAGGAATCTAGGGGGACGATCTACCGAATCCAATTACGTCTCAAATCCGAGTTCACGTAGCGCGTTTTGTGCGTCCAAGCCTTAATTCTACGTTTGTACTTTGTAACATAGACTTTACGACTGTTTCTATCAACATCAACCTCCTCGTATTTCAAACTATAATCAAGGACAGAACGTGACATTGAGGGCACTGAAGTTTCTGTAAATTGATACTTATGGCGCAGAACAAAGTTTATTGCGTACCTACCACAAGACTCCAAAAGAGGCATGAGCTATAAAGTTAAGGAATCTTTGATGCGTAAGAACGTAGCACCTAGTCGGTTTGCTAGAAAGCGCACTTCGTTACGTCTTAATAATTAATAATTTTATTGTTAGCCCATATATTTTACACTAGCTGATGCCCGCTGATTTGTTCGCATGGATTGAGGATTTTTGGTTCCCGCGGGAACTCTTTGATTTTCCGGGATAAAATTAGGAGTAGCCTATGTGCTATTTCAGACTATAATTAATCTATCTCTGTGCCAAATTTCATGCAGCTCCGCTCAGCCGTTCTGGCGTGATTGAGTTACAAACATCCATCCATCCATCCAAACTTTCGCATTTATAATATTAGTATAGATATAGATATAGATGCTAGTATAGATATAGATATAGATGATAATATAGATATAGATGCCACATAATTTTACTAGCAAATCGAGGAGAGCATCCATCCCTCCCATCCGCTATGAAGGCTGCCAAATCCTCGACTCGCCTGTGACGAATGAATCTGGAATACGGCCAGTGCAATTTTGCGTACAATGAAAAATCTTACAACTTCCCTACAATATCATACATGACGTATAAAATGCTGTTGCGCTGCTCATATAGCGTCCGAATTACGTCAGGCCTACATATATACAGGCAGTACAAACTTATATGGACCAGTTGCTAAAATCGCAACAAATTTTTATGCCTGTTTATTTTTTTCGTTTTCATATAAACTAGCACCGGGTTTAGATTATTTAAAGTCTTGTGGGAAATCTTTGATTTTTTTTTATATCAAAAGAGTGTATGCATTCTTCGCTTAGACTTTTAAAAAGCACTTACGAAATTCAGATGGTATAGTACAATACAACTTTGATAAAAATTTACATTGATATGTAAAGTAAAGTAAAAGTAAAAGTAAAATATACTTTATTGTACGCCTTTAAAATACAACACAAAAAAATAATAATGTAATGGACATGGCACAACAGGCGGCCTTATCGCCATATATAGATATGTCATAAAAATTAATAAGTTACCCAAGCATCATACAAATTTATAAAAAAAACAATGGTAAAATACGTCAAAATCGATTAAGGATGGGCCGTGAGAAGGTAACAGACAGATCTGATTATACATATTACTAGACGATGTCTGCGACTTTGTCCGCTTGGATTGATTAATAAACAATCCCACGGGAACTTTTAAACGTATGAAGGAGCCTATGTCACGTTACAGGTCCACGCAATTATAATCGTGTCAGCTTGTTGCTCCGTTGCCGCTTGATAGAAGGACAAACCACCAAACAAAACACACTTTCGCATTTATATTATTTGCTTATATACTCGATTCGGTTTCTATACACGGTATCGTACCGGAACGCTAAATCGCTTGGCGGCTCGCCTTTACCGGTAGGGTGGCAACTAGTCACGGCCGAAGCCTCCCACCAGGCCAGACCAAGGAAAATTCAGAAATTATATATTCCCAAATTGACCCAGCCGGAGATCGAACCCGGGACTTCCGCACGTTAAGATAATAGCGCTCAACACTGCGCCACGGAGGTCGTTACGAAGGAGGGTTAATATCATACTAATATTATAAATGCGAAAGTGTGTTTGTTTGTTGGTTTGTTGATATTTTGTTGGTTTGTTTGTTTGTTGGTTTGTCCTTCAATTACGCCGCAACGGAGCAACGGATCAACTTGATTTTTGACATGGGTATACTTGAGGACCTGGAGAGTGACATAGGCTACTTCTTATCCCGGAAAATGAAGGACGTACCGCGGGTACAAAAAAAAACTAAAACCACGCGGATGAAGTCGCGGTCATCAGCTTGTATTATAATAAGTACTTAACGAAGAGAACGAATTTCATCTAACATTGCAAAAATTCTCGGTTCAACATCGTATAAAGAAAAAAAGGCAACAAATATGATTTCACTCAAATATACACAGTATTAACGGGTCACTGAGTTTTAGATAGCAAGAAGGGACAAGAAAATACATTTTTCGCCCTATTTTCGGCCGCGCAAATGACAGAATATACTTTGTTCCAGTGAACTTGATGTGCTGTTGAGTAAGGGATAAAACATCTTATGATAATGCGGGAGGGCTGAGTGTGACCATCTTAGCGCCCTTGATGTATTGTACTGTCCACAAAAAAGGTTTATAATAATGCTACATTTGTAGGATCCTCTACATATAAGATGACAATATTATATCACTAGCTGATGCCCGCGACTTCATCCGCGTGGTTTAAGTTTTTCTGATTACCTCGGGAACTCCTTATTTTTCCGGGATAAAAAGTCTAAAAAGCCTATGTCCAGGTCCTCAACTATACCCATGCTAAAAATCAGGCCGATCCGATGCTCTGTTGCGGCGTGATTGAAGGACAAACCAACAAACCAACAAACAAACACCCTTTCGCATTTTTATTAATAGAATGATTGTAATATATTTTACTAGATGATATCCGGGACTTCATCCACGTGAATTAAGTTTTTTTTAATCCTCCTTAATTTTCCGGGATAAAAAGATAATGTCCTTTTCCGGGGTGCATTCTATCTCTATACCAAATTTCAAATTTTTTAACTATCAAAATCCGTTTAAATATTGGGCCGTTAAAATGTAGCAAACGGACGTCGCATTTATGATATTATAGTAGGTATGGATGTAAATTTTCGTCATACTCGTACCTATTCGAAAAAAAAATATTGGCTTCAGAGGATAGCGGGAGCAAAATGTAATTTTTAGGCCCATAGGACTTTTCATTTCTCAGTCCTGATTGGTCCGCGTTCGTGCTTTAGAATACTGCGTTCGTCGCAGAAACCTGTCGATCGCTCGTTCCATTCGAAATCCAAAAATGTTTGAGTGGCTGTTGTCTTCGATAAGTCACGTGATCAATTTGTTGATCGGATATACGTCTTAACATTGTTATTTCGAACGTAATTACGGAATTATGGCTGCTAGTCCAAAGAGGAAATAATAATTTGTGTTTTATTTAAACTTTAAATATACGTCTAAATAATGTCCATACATAGTAGGTTGATACTCCTAGCTTTTTCTCATACGTAATGATGAAAAATAGTGTGTGTCACTCGGGGCCAAATTTTTTGTTCTCGGGCGGCGTATATTGAATTCCTCGCTACGCTCAGGATTCTACTATAGAATCTTTCACTTCACTCTGAATTCAAAATAGCGCCCTTGGGGAACAAATATTTTCTTTGGCCCCATATAACACAAATAACTATTGTAAATTTGGATTAGAAGAGTTGCAGGGCTTCGGACGAACGTTATTACGAATCCTATAAAATCTTTTCCCTGTCAAGTTTCTAGGTTTATCCTTTATCAGTTTTTAGCTGTAGGACTTTTTCGGAAGTGGGGGTTCTTCATTAATGAAGTTATTCTGAACTAGCTGATGCCCGCGACTTCGTCCGCGTGGTTTAAGTTTTTTTTTATTCCCGCGGGAACTCCTTAATTTTACGGGATAAAAGCTACATTGGTTTGGTTCTAAGCTACTTCCCCACCAATTTTCAACCAAATCGGTTCAGCTGTTCTTGAGTTATAAATAGTGTAACTAACACGACTTTCTTTTAAATATATAGATTTGAATTTTCGTGTTGATATTAAATCGATGGAAAACAGTGATTATTTAAGAGATAATTCTATGATATTAATATTATTGATACTAAAGAATATTTTATAGTGTTTCATGGAATAATATCACTTGGAAATATAATAAGTGTGATAAATAAATAATAAAAGATGAAAAATTTAGGATATTTCTTTGCATCCCATATAATTACCTACGTCAAAAATCGAGCACTATGCATATAACCTCATCTACTAGAGTCTACCTATAAATTCGTAAAAATATAACATATTATAAGTAATATAAGCTGCCCGTCCAAAAATGATGAAGGTCCAATGTTATTAGAACATCATTTTTTATCTGTGCTCCTCCGAGATCAGCGGATAGGGAAATCTTCATCCCCAGAGCACATAAACGTCAAATTGTGAATTTTTTCTGATGTAAGAAATGGGATGGAATATAAATGTGACGCGAGGACACATTTGCGCATAAATCAGTAGAGATTTCTTTCCTACTGAATAGTTCAGTCACATGACATATCCTGAGCGAAGCTTATGAACGAGCCGTTATACAGTGTGTTTTGTTTTTTTACTGGGAATTCCGAAATACCATCATTGGAGATACAGGGAAACTGGCTGATACCATGTTTTTCTTTGAAAACAATTTTGGCTTGGTAAATTTTTTAATCAAACGTGAGTTATTTCTTCAAACAAAATACTTATTTTATTTATGCTGATCGACTCAGTCTCATGTAAGGATGATTCATTAATTGCATCGAAGGGAAAAATCTAAATATTAGAATTGGGTCGCTTAAAAAAACACACTGTATAAATAGACTTGTACTGGATTACTGCATGATCTATTTATTTAAAATTTTTAAATAACGTGACAATAATGGTTCTGAACCAATATAAACTGAAAGTAGTAAAAAAAATATTATCAAGGGAAGGTGAAATTGGGACGCTCAGTGTATGCCAAGCAGTTCCAAACAGAAAGTGGAATAATGATGATTTATTAGATATAAATATTTATATAAATTAACATAAGGTTCCTTTTATGATGACTCCATGTCGATCGTTTATGATGGTAAAAGTTTGTATGTTTTGTAAATTAGTAATTTCTAGTTTTCTTCAAAAGGTGAATGACGAAGTATATCAAACACATGAACTGTTGTAACATACATACTATTAAATACCAGTCCAACATACAAAACCTCCTGAACCTCCTATCAATTAAAACGATTGGAATTCTCATAACCCCTATGTAATTTAATAAATAATTTAGAAAAACATCAGAATAGGTTTGTCTGTATATCCGTTAACGGAACATTATTAGTTGTCCCGAATACCACAAAATCGAGTGACCAATAATCTCGGAATTATCTCTCCCACAAAGAGGCTTAATTGACCCTGTACATCCAATATACTCGTATCTGCCTATATTGATTGATCGCACATGACAATTCATTATGGGGGTGTGAACAGGGTGCTACGTCAAAATGTCGTGATGAGAGATTTCACTTTCGACATTTTATTATCATCGTATCGGAAATCATCTAGTTTTTCAGAGTTATTTGCTTTTTATGCAATTAAATATCAGTTTTAACGTTTCTTTTATCCACTACAAATTAGCCCTTGAATGCGATATTACCTGATGGTAAGTGATGAGCAATCTAAGATGATAGAGGGCTAACCTGTTACGGCATGGCAGTTATATAAACCCATACCCCTATTCGGTTACTACCCGGCACCGTACCGGAACGCCGCTTGGCGGCACGTCTTTGCCGGTAGGGTGGTAACTGGCCGAAGCCTCCCACCAGGCCAGACCAGGGAAAATTCAGAAATTATAAATTCCCAAATCAACCCTGCCGGGGATTGCCCGGGACCTCCGCGTGCGGTCCCGAAGACAACAGCGCTCAACACTGCGCCACTGAGGTCGTCAAAACACGATGAAGGAGAACATCGTGAAGAAACCTGCATGCCACAAAGTATAACATACACACAACGACGGACTTTCATACTAACTTTCAACCCCTATTTTACCCCTTTGGGGGTAGACTTTCGAAAAATCCTTTGTTAGTGGATACCTACTCTTTACAAAGAACACACGCTCCAAATTTCATGTCTCTAGGACCAGCGGAATTTATATAATAGATCACAGGTGATCTAAAAGGTGAATTATATTATGTTATTTTGAATACTTAAATCGTAAATAACTTAAATCGGAGATATTCCCGATATCTCTTTAGTCTATATGGAGCTTGCACCCTTAAACTTAAAAACCTCAATAACTCGGTAAATTTTGACCGGAGGAAAAAAATTCGTATGACCATTTTTATGTAAAATTTTAAGGTACATAATCTTCTCAGAACTTTTTTGTCTAATTTTCACCGTTTTCGAGTAATTGCAAAAAAAAAACTTTTGTCATTTTTTTTTCAACCCTTGCCGGGGGTTGCAGACACGAAAACCTTTACACATTGTTTTTATATCATTAAAACTACATTATATCAAAAATGCAAAGTTGAGTGCCAAAATTTTGATTTCAGATCTTATTTGACTGGAAAAGTTTTTCATAGAATTCTCAATGGTGTGTGAAGTCTGCCAATACGCACTTGGCTAGCATAGTGGACTATGGCAAATCCCGTTTTCATTCTTACCGCCCGGACAGGGAGTAGATTCAGAGACTCGTGTTCATTAGTGTGGCAGTTATGGGTTGAAATGAAGCCCTAGTCTATCGTCTGATCCCTTAAATCGCCAAACCATTTGCGTCTATGGTAACTTGGAGCTTTGTTCCCTGCTGTCCTTCTTTCCAACACTAATCCACTAATCTTAGAAATAAGAAATAGGTTGCTCTTTGAGTTTTAAAAAATGACCTTTCTCCGCATGAAGATAGACATCATACTAATAATATGTATTATAAATGCTAAAGTGTTTGTTTGTTAGTTTGTCCTTCAATCACGTCGCAACGGAGCAACGGATCGACTTGATTTTTGGCATGGGTATAGTTGAGGACCTAGAGAGTGACATAGGCTACTTTTTATCCCGGAAAATTAAGGAGTTCTCGCGGGAATCAAAAAACTTAAAACACGCGGACGAAGTCGCGGGCATCAGCTAGTGATATTATAATTTATAATCCGTAACAAAATATGTTTGTCTATGTTACCCAATGCTTAATTATTTTTATGTTAAGTTGGTTCTACGTATAGAAATAAAAAAAGTTAATTGCTCTCTGAAGTCAACGTGTTTTATTATTGGGTTATGGGCCCAGTGACAGCCTAGATAGGAAATCTTATACTGGTTACTGCGTTGTCTTGTGTGGTTAATTAAAAGCTTTTTCGTTTTCTTTAGTGAAACCTATTTAAGCAAGCGGTATATATCGCACATGATCTTGAAAGACAAGGTAATTTACTGCAAAGATACCCATTGCCCATCCTCAGAATTAAGGAAAAAGATAGTACAGAACTCCAGAGAGCTCGCAAAAGATTATGATCAAATCCATTTCAATTATCCTTATCGAATACGTAGGATTACGAAAGCCTTGTCAGTGTCACTGCCTAACCAACGAACAAAGTACCTACCACAAACTTTTATTAATGGAAACGAACTTATGAATACAAAAAAACCCATTGCGGAAATGCGACATGTCTTTTACGAGTATCAACAGTATATGAAAGCCTCAAGCTCATTTATAAGACTAGCCTAGTCCGAGGAAATTTGCATCACTAGGATTATCATCTTCATATAAATATATAAAAGGCAAAGGTGACTGACTGACTGACTGACTGACTGGCTGATCTATCAACGCACAGCTCTAACCACTGGTCGGATCGGGCTGAAATTTTGCACTCAGATAGCTATTATAACGTTAGGCATCCGCTAAGAAAGGATTTTTGAAAATTCCATCCCCAAAAGGGTTAAATGGGGGTTGAAAGTTTGTATAAAAGTTCGTCATTTATCAAGTTGTTTTTCAAGTTATATCCGTGAAACTTTGATTTTGGGCTTTTGATTTTAAATAAAGAAGTAAATGTGTCACAGTTTTTCAAAATTTACCCCCATAAGATTAAAATAGGGGTTGAAACTTTGTATGAAAGTCAGTCATTTTTCAAGTTATAACTTAAAATTTGGAATTTCGGTTTGAAATGAAGAAATACCTACGTGATTCACAGTTTTTGAACATTTCATCCCCAAAGATGTTAAATAGAGAGTTTGTTCTTCAATCGCGTTGCAACAGAGCAACGGATCAACTTGATTTTTTGCATGAGAATATAGTTGAGGACCTGGAGAGTGACATAGGCTACTCTTTATACCGAAAAATTAGGGAGTATCTGTGGGAAAAAAAACTTAAACCACGCGGACGAAGTCGCGGGCATCTGCTAGTATTAATATGTATTATAAATGCTAAAGTGTATTTGTTTGTTGGTTTATTGGTTTGTTGGTTTGTTAGTTTGTCAATATATTGTTGGCTTTTAAAGGATTAATGTTGATCCGCCTTTAGAAAAAAGGCGTGTAGGTGTAGGTGTAAAGTAGGTAAAGGTGTAGGTAAAGTAGGTGAGGCTGTGGTCTGCGATTTGTATGGGCTCCAGTCTACTGCAAGGATAATTTAAGGTCTAGTCTCATTACATTTACGCAAGGCGCAACGCGGCACGTAGCAGCAAGTATTCTTTGTAAAACTATGTCGCAGTGCATCTCCGTGCCGCGTCGCTCAAGTGGGCCCAGCTCCATACAAATTCATACAAATAATATTTGCCGCTACGTACCGCCCCGCGCCTTGCATCTGTAGTCGGACTAGACCTTTAACGTTGTGGCCTGACTATCGTTTAGTCTTTAGTTTGTGACATTCTTCTTTATAACAAACGGTTACTTGTTTGCGATAACCGAAGCACAAAAGATGACGATAGCTTCCAGTGTTATTAAAAAAGACGTCAACTTTAGCACCCCTCCCCCTTGATTTATGAAGGCTTTGTGTAGGATAATGGAATTCTGTTGTCATGCTGCGTAAGACCTCATTAGTGTAACGACTCATTGGACAAGAGTAAGCAGAGATTAGATTAATTTCAATATTTTTTGTATTACTTGAATTTTTCAGACAATCTTATAACTTATTAATGATAACCTATTGAAACTTTTAATAATAATTATTCCTTAAATAATATAAAGATAAATTGACTGGACTGTCATAATAATTAACCTTCAGCTTGACTAACATTTTAAATATTTAGATACTTACTGATCATATTATAACAGTGTAGGTTCTCTTCATGACATAGACCTTCAGGAAGAAAGGATCTTAAGTTTAACGTAATTTAACGAAATGAAGTGGATGAATAGACTTGGAAAAGCAAGACAAATATTACCTATTAGATTACCTATTCTGTGCTATTAGTTTAATATCAAATTGTTCAGGTTAAACGATTGAACTCAAAAGTCTATTACGCTCCGTACAAAGTTGCGACTTACTGTTGTTAGGTGCCCAAGTAAATGTAAAAAGTGTAAATGTGAATAAAATAAATTAAAAAAAAAAAATTATACAAACCAGCTGATGCCCGCGATTTTGTACGCGTAGATTGAGGTTTTCTTGGTTCCCACGGGAACTATTTAATTTTCTGGAATAAAAAGTAGCCTATGTGCAATTCCAGACTACAGTCTATCTCGGTGCCAAATTTCCTCCAGATCTGTTCAGCCTTTGTAACGTGATTGAGTAGCAAATATCCATGGACCATATTCATATTCATATTCATTTATTGGCGAGAAACATGTATACAAACATCGATCCATCCAAACTTTCGCATTTATAATAGTAGTAAAGATTACCAATACATAAACTTATAGGGTAAGCAAAGTAAATTCGGCTACCTTATCGCTAAACGAGCGATCTCATCTAAGCGACCGGTTTAACAATGGACATAAATTCCAAGTTAGTGGACAGGGGTGTAGCATAAATAAGTGCTAAACGCAGTCTCACAAACAACTTTAACCTTAAAACTAGGCAATTATTTGTACAGGAATAGAAGGAAAAACAAGCTGACTTGCTTAATATATTAGTTATTATTTAAGTTAAGTAAGGCTTAATTTTAAACATTGAGTACAAACATTTAATGACGGATATAATATGACGGATAGTGGGAAACAAATGCGCGGTCCATATAATTAGTTACGTAACTAACAAAATAATGTTTCATACAAACTTACCAGTGCCTAAACTAAAAATTTAATTGCATAAATTAATTAACAATAATTATAGGTATACTTAACACATTATGCAAACGATCGCAACTAGTTATAGTCTCGATACGAGACCCATGCAGAACTGTAGACCTCTGCCACCCTATTCTCCATTAGTTTTTATCCATTGAAGGTTTTTTATTATAAATATTATTTTATCTATGCTCATATCTTAAAATTCTGAAATAATATGAAGAATGATGGTCTAATGACATAGGTTATTCACGAAAATCTTTAATGTAAAAAAAAATTATATTTATAACACTGGTTTCATGCCAAATAATTGATGCTATTAAATATTTTTTACCAATAAAGTACCGATCACTGCTAATTCACGGTTCTTCAGCTTCTGAGAATTTGTACGTAGGTGATATATATACGTGAAAACGTCAAGTAGGTACTTGACGTTTTCACGTATATATACATGGTGGCGGATTCGCGTGTCGCTATTGGTCAATTACATTTCACGACATGAATCGCGCATGCGCGTTGTCTAATAAATTATGACGTCATATTTACTTAAAAATTTTATTGGTCTGTTTTTGTTTGTCATACGTTATATTCAAGGGGAAAATGTGACTTAAAGTGAACTTAATACTGTGAAATGTTTTATGTCATCTGGCATTCTAAAAATAGCAATGAAATATACGGAATAATATCAAGAAAAGCTTAGGATAAATTATATAGGTAGGTTACTAACATTTTATGGTTTCGATTTCAATTTAGAGAGTTTAGATAAAAATTTGTATGACACTCTACATAACTAGGTATCAAAACGTTAGTGTGATACTATTAAAAACTTCGCTACGCTCAGCTTTTAAACGTGCACTCATGTTTTAATAACCCTTATTAAGTAACATTACATAAATTATTTCTTAGCAAACTTTCAATGGATAAAAATATATGTGGGTGGCTTTCAATTTTCGATAGCCACCGAGCTAGGGCTGCTTTTCGTTGATGACGATACTTGTTAATTTATGTTATTTCTGCTTAACTGTTCATTGATGACGAAGATACTTATCAATTTATATTCTTACTGCTTTTCGGTTCTAGACTGGCTAATGGAGAAATGTTTCTATAGTATGAATGAATATATGACATAACTATTGACATTATTATTTTGTTGAATTAATTATTAATTGTAAATCGGATGTAATATTATGCAGTGATGTATTACCTATAATAATTTGCACACTAATGAAATAGTTGAATGTGTCAGCGCTAAATAATTTTAAGACCTAATAATTGTACCACATTCTTGCAAATAAATTATTCTATTCTATTCTATTCTATTCTAGTTTCCCTAATTCTACTAATTATCTACGGCATCACCAACCACTTTATCTACTCTCTGAAGCTCATAAATAAAGAAGAGGCTTTTATGGCCAGTCACCCATTCAGTTAGTGTCTTGAATCTATCTTGCTTTATCTTGAATCAAAAATAAATTGAGTTTTACCTGCAATCAATAAAAATAAAACAACAGGTAATAAACGATATTCAATTCCAGAAACGCAGACTAGGAAAGATTAGCGGTTAATAAAAACAGATGATTTGCAAAAAAAAAAAACCCCAGGAACAGGTAAAATAAAAGCGCGAGCTCCGGTTTCATATTGCTTTTGCGGTGAAACAATTTGTCAACGTCAATAAAACTCGATCCAGCACTGGTTTGTACAGTTTTGTCAGAGATTTTTCCAATCCGTGCTCATTTGTGTTTTAAGCTTTTCACTTGTTGGTGGGAAAGCAAAATTCAGTTAGATTTTCCGTTTATTTTTCAGTCAAGGTACTTTTTTTTTAATGTGTTGAAAAAAAATATTCAAATGTAATTAAATAACAACTCAGTTAGATTCTTCGTTTATTTTTACAGTCAAGACCGCTTACTTAAGTTTTTTGTGTTGGAAAAAAATATTCAAATGTAATTAAATAACTATTATTATGTAGGTCTACACTAAATACAATCTAAATTAAAACTAAATTATGTTTTTGATTTGAGATCTTTGGTACTTGCATATTAATTAGTGGGTTACCAAAATTTTAGGTAGATGCTGAAATTCACGTCAACCAAATTAAGTTGAGACGTGCAGACATTGACTTACCAATACCTTAGACACACCATCGAAACGCAAAAAACGGCACGGTCAAACTGTGCACAAAAAGATATTGTGAACAATTTTCGCCTCAGTCGCGCATGAGTACACTAGGCGACAAAATGTCGTATGTGTCGAATTGTTATTACAAAATTGAACCCTAAATATAAAGCGATACGGTTAGTTTTTGTGAACCGTTTGGTGTCTCATTCTATAATATCTATAGCTGTGTTTGTATAAGCGATTGTGGACGCTTTTTGTGTATTAATTTGTAGGTAATGCTGTATCCTTAGTTGGTAAATCGATGCGTGCAGAAGTAAAAGGCACCAATGTGTAATTCTATAATTCATTTACATATAGATATGTAGTTACTCATAATTTAACGACATAGGTGATTTTAGCGACCTATTTCATAATTTTTGGTGGTGGGTCTAAGCTCTAATTCCCACTCTCCTATGAGAGTGGAGGCCTGTGCCCAGCAGTGAGACGTTAATGGGCTGTAGTGGTAGTGGTGGTGGGCTGAGTCTTGCCGGTTCTTCTCAGTAGAAGTTTTTCCGAACCGGCGGTAGAGTCAAAAAATTACGTAACATAAGAGACACTTGTATGTCGTACATGGAATAAAAAAATTTAGTATTCGGTTAGAAAGCACCCTTGATGGGCTTCAGCCCGTTAAATTACAAGAATTACCGAATTACAAAAAGGTGCGTATTTCTTGAATTAAACGCAAACCATAAACAACTAATAAATTTCATAAATATGGTAAAATCTGCTATCAGGCAGTACACTCGAAGTTAAGGGGACAACTTCCCCCCGAAGTGCTGACCCGCCTGATCCAATTACGAAGTTTAATTACTCATCAGGGCGGATAGTGGTGCTGTCATGCTCCAATAGAGTAACTTTGGACACCACTCCAAGAGATTCAATATGCCTGGTAATAGGTCAAATGGCTTTTCCTATCATATTTGCCCAAGTTGTTTTAGTTGCGACGTCGTGTTCGGAAACATTGAACTATTTGAAGATACAGTATGTAAGTAATAATCGTATACAATAGTGCATTGTAGAGTTAACATCTCCTAAGGATGTTCTGGTGTCGGAATGAAACGTACCTACTACGTACGTACGTACGTACGTTGAAAATATTATTTTTTTATCCACTACAGGTTAGCCCTTGACTGCGATCTCACTTGATGGTAAGTGATGATGCAGTCTAAGATAGTAGCGGGCTAACCTGTTAGGGGCATGGCAGTTATATTAAACCCATACCCCTAGTCGGTTTCTACACGGCCTCGTACCGGAACGCTAAATCGCTTGGCGGCGCGTCTTTGCCGGTAGGGTGGTAACTAGTCTTCAGTAAATAACTGATACCTATCAGTAAATAGAGAGTATCCACGGTAAGTACTTATTTGAGAAGGACCATATGAAATAATAATATTTTGTTTATTTACCTAAAAGAATTGGATTTAAATAGTGAGCCCATTAATTTTTTATTCAATTATTTTAAGGTTTGCGAATCAACAACAACGGAATGGGATGCTTTGTTGTTCTGTTTTATTTTAGCTAGATATACCTATTCTTAAATTCTAACCTTGTTACGCAAGGGGTAAAAAGCTGCTGCTTATTATTATACTTACTAAATGATGCCCACGACTTCAGCTGCAGACGAATATAATACCGGGATTAAAAGTATCCTATGTCCTTTCCCGGGATATAACCTACCTCTGTACCAAATTTCGTCAAAATCGGATGAAAAGATGGACTGAGAAAGCGTAGCGGACAGACAGACAGACACACTTTCACATTTATAATTTATTGAAGTGAAAAGTATGTAGACATGGACGGTTTAAGAATTAGTCGTACATAGAAGTTTCTTCCTTGATTTTCATCCATTGTTCTTACGGGAGATAGTTACAAGTACATAACGCATGCTGCAAGCTGACACAGGTTCATCTCGCTAAGCGGATTTTGCTCCATAATCTTGTATACTAAAATATAACCATATTTAAATCAACAGTTTTTGTTTCCCAATTAACAAAAAATTTAGGATCCTCCAAGCCGGAACTAGTATTCTGGGCCATGCGTATGTTAAATTAACACGTAAACCCGAGATAATTACATGAGTAGCGGCTCTCCAATCTTATTTTCACCGCGACTGTAGTATACTGATGTAAATAAATGCCAGCGGGTGCCCGGGCAGTGCCGACGGCTCATTAAACTTTATAATTGGCTTCCGAGTAAGGGTGCATGAAAAAGGTGATAAGCACCATCGGAAGTGGAAGAGCGATTCATAGGAGAAAGAAGTCCATTGAACTGAATATTGTATTGATTCCTAGAACTAGCGAGCTTTCAAATCAACGCAATCAATAGCGTTTTCTTTAATTAGTTACAGTATAAATGCAAAAATGTGTCTATCTGTCTGTCTGCTACGCTTGCACGGCCCGTCTATTCAACCGATTTTGATGAAAATTGCTACGGCGACGATGTGTTGCGTTTCGTCGAAGGATATGGGATTCGTGCATTGAATGGGTGGATTTATGCCACAAAAATTTACGTTCACACGGGATTAAAATAAAACCTGAACTTTGCGAATGAAGTTGCGGGCGTCATCTAGTATATCATATCAATCTAGAAGTATATCAAATCAAATAAATATTTTAACTGCGAAAGTTTGGATGGATGTATGGATGTATGGATGGATGTTTGTTACTCAATCACGCCCCAACGGCTGAACGGATCTGGATGAAATTTGGCACAGATATAGATTATAGTCTGTAATAACACATAGGCTACTTTTTATCCCGGAAAATTAAGGAGTTCCCGCGGGAATCAAAAAACTTCGATCCACGCGGACGAAGTCGCGGGCATCATCTAGTAGTATTATAAATGCGAAAGTGTGTTTGTTTGTTGGTTTGGTTCGTTTGTCCTTTAATCACGCCGCTACAGAGCAACAACTTGATTTTTTGCACGGGAATAGTCCAGGACCTGGAGAGTGATATGGGCTACTTTTTATCCCGAAAATTAAGGAGTTCCCGCGACAATTGAAAAAACTTATTCCACACGGACGAAGTCACGAGCATCAGCTTGCAGTTAGAGTTTACTAGAATAGCTTGATCTAAATACTAATATTCTAAATGTTCGGGCATCGTTCGGCACTTAAAATTCTAGCGTTTAAACTGTTCGTACGAGTATAATCTCTCAAACTGCATGCAGGCATATGTACAAAACTTCGCGAAACTTAGTTGAAAATGAATCTCAACTCCATTTCATCACTATTTTCGCGAAGTTCAAAACTAAGCAAAGCGAAACAATAGTGCTGTGCAAACTTACCAGAACATTACTCAACGTTCGTTGGCAAGTAGTACACAGTCGCCGTTCTGAAAATGTTAACCAGTTTATAGTTTAGTAGTATTTAATGTTAATTTAGATTCTTCACACTTCACAGTAAGGTCAAAGCGTCAAATCTAGGTACGAGTATTTTTACGAAGGTAATAAAAGTTTCAATGCTCGATTTTGACAAAAAGTTAATGACTTTTTTATTAAAAATACTAAAAAAGGTCTAAATATTTTTTTCAGAATAGATGTATCCTGAGTACCTACTTGATATATTTGGCGACTGCGTCGGTTTCCAAACCATAGAATAGTCCATGGAATGTTCCTACATCCATGTCGCACTGACAACTTTGCTTTTTTTTTCTTCCCAGAGGAGGAGGAAAAAAACCCTTATGGACTTCTGGCGGATGGTAGGGCGTGTCCGACTCGCACGGACAAAAAACAACCTCCCCCCGAGGCTCCCTGATCAGCACGGAACCGCATTTGCATTTCTTTGTTTTCATTATTCTTCTCCTTTTCCTCCTTTTCGCGCTCTTCTCTTCTCATCATTATTGATCGCAGCACCTGTGCGTACTTCTGCCACTCGTCTTCATTTGACAAAATGCGCGATATAAGGTTTTGAGCGTTTATATCCTCGCTCGCACCCTGTGCCACCAATCTCAAGTCCGCACAGGCGGGACACTCGAAGATAGCATGCCTTGGGGTGTCCTCCTCTCCGAAAAAGTAGCATTTTTCGGTGGTCGCTTTTCCGATAGCGAAGAGGTAAGTGTTGAACACCCCATGACCGCTGAGTGCCTGCGTGAGCCACCGGTCCACCTCTCTGTGTTTCCTGTTGTGCCACTTCTTTAAATCCTTTATGAGCTCCCTCGTCCAAGTTCCTTTCCCAGGTCCTAACCACTCTTTCTCCCACTCCGTCATGATGTGTTCGCGCACTTCGGGTGGGGTTTGTTCCTTGAGGCACTGACTACTAAACTGTCACAAGTATTCACTCACCATTGTTCCTACTTGGCGCGAAAAAGTATCCGGTTTTTGTGCACTCTTCTTGTACTAGTTACTATCTACTGTTATATTGTGCTATATAAGTAAAACCATTACTGATTATTACATACAATAACGGATAAACGCAGCTGACAGTGTTTTATTGGACCCCTAGATCCGCCGCCAAATATCTATTAGCCACTAGCCATCTACTGCAGCAACCGATACGTCATTTTAAAATATCTATAACTATGCCCCATCAAATCCTTCTAGCACAAATGTGTGCATGCAATCATGAACTTTAAAGTGGCAAACATTTTTCAGATCGAAACTGTATGTTGCCAAAGTTCCCGCAAACTTTCGGATTCCTTCTAACTTTAATTACCAAAGAGTTCACACTCCGGATCAGATAAAATTGCATTCCATTCTCACTCGGCGCTGAGGTTTTTGCAAAATTGATATTGTTGGAATTTCCTACAAATTCTCGGAGTTCTCTCTTAAATGACTTTGGAAGCTGTATAATTACATTCTTCGTTTCAGTTGTGTTCACGTGAAACAAGAATCTTAAGTGTTTTTTTTACGTAATTTATTTCTCTCGCGTAGTTTTTCGTGGTCTAAAATTTTGCTTTTTTAATTGTGTTCTTAGGAGGTAAATAATATTTTCGTTAATTCTGTTGTATTTTTAACATAATTAGTTGATTCTCCCTTTCTTACTTTCTTAGTTATTCCACAGAAGGTATTATTAAAGGGAGAGTGATATAATATAAATAGAGCTGGCATTTTATTTTCGATTATTGTGCTTAAAATAATTGGGTATTTGACAACTAGTCAAATCAGCAACTTTTTTGCAAATGTCAAAACGCTTGCGTAGTATGAAATACTTTTGACGTCCTCAAAAGTCAACGCCTTTTTTTACTTTAATCGATAGTTTAAAATAATTATCAAACAAAAAATTAACAATGGACGTAGATATTACATCTTTTGGCAGGTCCCCCGTTTTATAATCCCTAAAACAATAATTTATTTTTGGCATAGCCAACATCCCAATTTGCCACAACTGTAAATTAAATTGGCTAAACTTAACTTTCTTAAGGATCAGTGTCATGCATAGGATTTAAATCCTGGGTAGGCATTTGATACATAGGCACTAGGTTACTGGCAGGTCATAGAGAAAAATAAGCATTGAGCTACTTCAACTAGGGTAAGCTGTGCTTTGCTGCTTCTATGACATGCACGCCACTCGCTGCTTTAGATCCCCAAAATGTAGCTTAACTTAAATTCTTATCCAATGAATTCAAACATTGAAGCATTTCAAGCTCAAAGTTATGTAAGTTACTTAATATCGGTAACCGTCCGTTAGAGATCCAAACTGTTAACTTTACAATTGTTCACGAGAAATTTCATTAAACAGACTTCGTAACTCGAAGCCACTGATTTTAACTATGATCCAACTATTAATAACAGAGTCTAATGGTCTCGGTTATGATAACGTTTGATGTTCGCGTTTCCCTATAATATTATGTATGGGGGGATTATGCTCAGTGGAACGTTTCAAATCTGGGTTATTGAAAACGGATTTGTCAGTAAAGCCGTACCGCCAAGCGATTTAGCGTTCATACCTATGGGTATACTGTATAATATTATACATTGCCAATTTCTGGTAAACTTCCGAACTACAATATAATCTTATGCTTTGAGAGTGAGGGGATTGAGAGGACACCTATTTTTGCGCACATACTTATGCACTACTAATGTATTGCGTCGTTAGCTAGGCCCAGTTGGCCTAGTTGCCTCACTATTCACACTACATGAGTACTAAAATATTGATGTACTCGTAACTAGACTGAAACTCTAGTTACATCAATATTTTATATTGTCAAGAAAGTATTGCAATAGGTATTCAATGGTAGTACGTGGCCCCTATTTTGTTAAAAAGTATGAGATTATCAATCGTTTTACATCTTCCCTGGCTATGGTTACATAAAAAAAATATTGTAAGGAGTACCTTATCGAATCCCTCAATTCTAATTAAGTATTAAAAAAAAAACTTAATAATTTTTTTCTTCTTTTTCAGAATCTTAAGAATCAAATCATGACAACGAACGTTTGGGTAGAACAGGTGAGTTAACACTTTAGCTAATTATAAGCTTCAAATTTTTTTATTTTTTTTATTTACTACAAGCCCTTATAGCTACACTTATATACATATATACTTTATTAGCCCTTGACTGCGATCTCACCTGATGGTAAGTGATGATGCAGTCTAAGATGGTAGCGGGCTAACCTGTTAGGGGCATGGCAGTTGTATTAAACTCATACCTATTCGGACTTCCTTTGACGCTCATGTCGGTTGCGTAGTAAACCCATTGTCAGCGTGAACGAAAATACCATTATATTTTGCATAATAATATCGCAAACGAGTTATCGGTACACTACAATAATATGTCTGGCAAGCCATAATTAAAGAGTGCCTAGTGGGAGATTTTCTTCCCTTACGATCGCAACAACGTTAAAGGTCTAGTCACGGTCTAGCTCCACTACAGAGGCACGCTGCGGCGCGGCATGCAGCGGCAAGTATTCTGTTTATTTTGATAACGAGTATCATGTTTGCATGTTTCTATAACACATTTACCCATTTTTTTCAGTTTAAAAACAGAATTTCGGCCACGAGTTCGCAATGGGCGCCCTCAGCGCTTGTATGTTCGTTTGACTAAAGAGCTTGCTTGCTGGCGGAACGATGCTCATGATCCTACCCGTGCCTACTGTTCCTACTTTCAACGCTCACTTGGTTATATTATATATCTATGCATACATAGCATATTTGCCGTTACGTGCCCCACCGCGCCGTGCATCTGTAGTGGGGCTTTACTACGTTTAGTATGTAAATGGCGCTCGATCAATTCCATATAGATGGTAGTTAACTTTGGCGCGATCGAATATGTAAAAAGCTCCCACTCGGCCTGCAGTAAACTACGATGAATGAGATACGCGACCGTCGAAAAATACGCACGTCGACTCACGTACGAAACGCGAATTCAAAACTCATGTGCCTGACATTACCATCTCAATGCGGTTCTGATTGGCTCAGAGTCAGTTAGCATATTTGACTGCGTATGACGAGATCCTGAGTTCTCGGATCGGGCCAAAAAGTAATTAGGTTCACCTGAACTATCTCCCTATCTAACTGCCTCGTTGGTCTAGAATCTAGCTGTTAGCATGGTTGACTGCGGATCACGAGGTCCTGGGTTCGATTCCCGGTCGGGCATAAAAATTGTTAGGTATTGGGTTTTAGTTATGAAATTATCAGTGCCAGTCCGGAGTTGGAAGTTTGCGGTGTTTCATGTCTATGATAGACATATTATGTATGTCATGTTTCGGTCCCGGTTATTATTACTAACATGATAATAATCGTTAAAGCCCGCCAACCCGCTCTGGAGCAGCGTGGTACCCACCACGCTGCTCTAATACCCTCTTTCCTAAGAGAGTGAAGGCCCGTACCCAGCAGTGGCACGTTAATGGTCTGTAGTGGAATCTCCAGTTGGTTCAGATATCCGTCCGGATCGGTAGTCGGATAGAATACGAGAATGAGGCAAAAGAGCTAGTGCAGCTGTGTTTGCACAGATACTGGAGCACTATAATATATTTTGCGTATTTCGGTGGTCTACCTTGAGATTGACCACTAGCACGTATAGCTCATCAAGCTTCTATATTATGAACTCTTCTAAATGAATTCAGTCCTAAAGAAAGTTACTTCAAACCACGACCCTCACGTTATATTGTCTCGATACTCATAAAACCGAGGACCAACATCATTAGACGAACGTAACTCTTCGTATTATTGATGTACTATCGTGACAATAGAAATGGGGTCAATAGGGAACTGATGTGATGGAAAATGAGCCCTTTTTGTCTCCGGCGTTTGTCAAATTGTATGTAATTACTGGGACACTAACAAATGCATGCCCACACGTCTTTTATTGCCTTCTTTGTCCCAAAAGAAATCGGAAATAATGTTTAAGAGCATAACTTTTTTGGCAGGGCTACGCGGGGATTTGGGCTGAGAAAATCGTTACAAAAAAGCGTCAAAATCTATCTATCTCTCGTAATTTAGATGAAAAGAGACAGAGCCGGTACCTATTATGTACTACTAGCTGATGCCCGCGACTTCGTCCGCGTGGATTGAGGTTTTTCGGTTCCCGCGGGAACTCTTTAATTTTCCGGGATAAAAAGTAGCCTATGTGCTATTCCAGACTATAATCTATCTCTGTGCCAAATTTCATCCAGATCCGTTCATCCGTTGGAGCGTGATTGAGTAACAAACATACATCCATACATCCATCCATCCAAACTTTCGCATTTATAATATTTATTTGATTTGATTACCTATGCTGTGTCTATGTGATATAATTATAGTTAAAGTTTAAATTAAAAAATATATCCGTCCTCTTTTTTCTTAAATTTTCTAATCTTTAATTTCAGCATCGATGGATAACAAGTTTTATAATTCGCTGAATTTCAGATTCTGATTTCGTCTCACTTCAGATCAACGAGAAGTTACTTCTTGTTTTTTATTCTCATGTTAAAGTTTGCATCATCCCGTCAGTTATATTAAGAGCATTCCATGAATACAGCCCTCCACGTCGAGTCACGTCCCCATGTCCCTGACAAATGACATTGGGCCAGTCAGAAAATTGACATGAAGTAGAGACGTGGGCCCTTTCTTTCTGCGCTTGTCAAGTCTACGTGACTAATAGAACGTCGATGTGTGTCCGTTCGTATTTTATTGCCTTTGTTCTCGAAAGAAAAGGAAATCTTTGGAGTTAGGAGAGCAAGCTTAGTACGAGCCTGCTCATCTCAACGTTTACAGATTTATCCCACAAAATTTATCTAACCCGGTGACAGCGTCGCTAGTATATATATTATGAAAAATTAAATAAAAACAAAAACTAAACAGGCTTAAAAGTTAGTTCCAATTTTGACCACGGAGTCAGATAAGTTTGTGGGATTATAACTACGATTTGTACGGAATTGTCAAGATTGACAGCCGGTGCTCGATCAATTCCATATAAATGGTAGATAACGCTGTCGCGATCGAATACTTGAGAAATCTCCCACTCGGCCTGCAGGTAAATGTTGTGGAGAACTGAAAACTCATACTAAGGGCTGCAAAGCTCTTCAGTATTGCATATAACTGTCAGTTTGTGCGTGCTCGGCTTTTCTGCTGCAGTCGTGATACATTTCGCTTAGTTGTTCAGAAACTTTGCGGCGTGGGATTTGCTGTAACGATTTAAAAATATTACATTTCTTTATCGAGACAGATCTTTGTTCCAACATTAAATCCGCCTTTCTAACTTTCTTGAGTTTCTGATTTATTTCTTTAAAAATTGGCTGTAAGTTTTAAGGAACTTAATCTAATAATTAATTTTTTGTCGGTTTCCCTGGCGCATTGGTTAACGGCAGGGTCAAATCGGGAATTTATTGTTTCTGATCTTATCGGACTATTATAGTGGGGGAATAGAGAGTGCACCTGTGTTTGTTAACGCACTTATAATGCACTAATTAATATTATTTTCTCCTGAATAGTTGTTTTAATTTCCGTTTAAGTATCCTACTAGCTTGCAGCTACGTAATTTTTTCCGTGGTGTCACCTGAATCAGGGGTCGGGCTGAAAATCAGCGCTGTATGTTTAGTGCTTGCACTGAACATAGAGCATTATGCTGAGCCTGGGCCATTTTTCAGGTTGTGCCTTACATGATAAAGTTAATCCCTGCGCCTCATCGTTGTTGTTTATCGTTGAGGTGCAGGGGTGATCTACCTCTTTAGGTATGCTTGTTATGTGTGGCACAATTTGGTAATAAATGTTTTTTCTTTCTTTCTTTCTTTTCGTTAAACGTGGCCGAAACTTTGTCAGGAGAACATTATTATTAATAATAAAATACTCTATAATCCATCCATCCATCCATCCATCGGCCTTTATGCATTCACTGATATACTGCCTTTTCGAGAGCGCGCCACCAAACAAGGTCCTACGCATCGGACCATCGAGCTGGAGCTGGAGCTGGACTCTATAATATTTATCCTATAATATTTTTTCTTCGTTATTTACTTTATTAATACTCTCAGACTATAAAAGTATTAAGTCGATAATAATCGTTCTTCGGAAGTGTACTTAGTTTGTTTGTAGTTCGGAGTAGCGGATACGTTTTAAGGTTCCTTAGTAAAATGAGGAGCATTTAGTTTAATCCAGTCCGTCCGCGTCAATCCGTCAGTCTTTCTGGGTGTCACATCTAGTTATGAATTCAACTTAAAGTTGAAATTTAATACAGTATTATTAATTAGCCACTGTGGCTAATTCTGTTAGGCACAATCTCTAAACTCAACTAAAATTAACTAAAATTTAATTTTGTTGTTGCCCCTGTCATAACACTTCCTGCGGAAAGGGACAGCACTAGATTAAGGCTGTCAATTTGGTTGTTCAGTTTAGAAATGTTGTGACACGGAATTGGCATGAGTTTACTACTAAGCATGCCTTAATGCATGCAGAACATATTTGGTTCATTCTTTGTTGACTGATTTTTCAATCGTCAGATAAAGTTTATCGGAGGAATAAATTTGACGTTTTGACAGGTTTTGTATTGAAAATCTGCCAAAACGTCAAATTTATTCCTCCGATAAAATTTATCTGACGATTGAAAAATTAGCCCTAAGTATTTTAAAATTATTATAAACACTATTATAACACTAACACAAAATTTTAACACTATATTATTAAGTCTGGTATCTATTTTGGTACTGAGAGTGTTTACGGAAAAATACTACCGTTTTAAAATAATTACCGTTAAAGTTTCAGCAACTACTCCTAGCGGGGTTACGGAACCTTTTTCCGTGTCCTGACACACACTTGACAAGTTTTTATTCGTCGCTCTCCCCCTCTGTGGATAAGAACTGTAGTTTGTTTTTATCTCTCGTAGTGTCCTGTGTATTAGATTACCATTTTATTACAGAAAGATATATTTCACAGATCTCACAAACTTAAGAATGCCGAATAAATAAATCATAAACTTGGGTTCGGAGATCATAACAATTTTACTGTCATGAGTGTAAGTTATGTACGGGTTGAAATAACTTCTTCGCTTGATACTAGAAAAGAGGTATCAAAGTTATGTACCTACATTTTAATAGAGTAATAATAATTATGTCCTCCCGACCGAATTTCGGCCACAGCGGCCTATCTCCATAGAGCCATCTGCACGGGAGATATTATAGCGCGCAAATGTGTGCACACACACAGGTGCACTCTCTCTTCCTTACTCTCATAGTCCGACTGAAAGGAAAATCCGACACGACCGGAGAGAGATCAGGCGCAGAACCGAACGATTTACGTGCTTTCCGGGCTAGCACTGATAATTTCTTGTTAGAAAAACCCTCGTGGTAAGAGGTATTATCAGGTGACATCGCAGTCAAGGGCTAACTTGTAGTGGATTAAAAAAAAAACGACGTCCGCGGTCGAACATGCTAACCACTAGACCAACGACGTACAGTAGGCAAAAATAATTCTCTGAGCTATTTCGGTTACCTTGATTCACTGCGGGATTTCTTTGTTTGTCCTTCAGAAAGATTTCAGAAAGATAAGCCTAATAACATAGCCCACTCTTTCCATAGACCTATCTTTGTATCTGTGTCTATCTTTGTCTCTGTCTTTGTTGTGGACACAGGTTGTGGAGGAGACCAATTTACTGTCAGCGTCAACGTTTTGACAAAACTTCAAAACTTTTCTTTGTTACAAGTAGCTTTGTCTCGGCAATTTAGTCCTAGCCTGCTTATTATATTTTGGATGTTTGTTTCCTTCACGCCGCAACGGCTGAATCGATTTGGTTGAAATTTGTAATTTAGGTAGCTCATGCTCTGAATTAATACATAGGCTTAATCCCGAAAAATTACAAGTTCCCGTGGAACGCGAAACTAAAAACCTCAATCCAGGCGGGCGAAGTTTCGGGCACCATCTAGATAAGTAATAAATAATTTGGAAGTGACAATTTTTTTTAAATTATTAAGTAGCTAATGCCCGCGACTTCGTCCGCGCGGATTGAGGTTTTTTCGGTTCCCGCGGGAATTCTTTAATTTTCCGGGATAAAAAGTAGCCTGTGTTATTCCAGACTATAATCTATCTCTGTGCCAAATTTCATCCAGATCCGTTCAGTCGTTGGGGCGTGATGAGTAACAAACATCCATCCATACATCCATCTAAACTTTCGTATTTATAATATTTATTTGATAATTATTGAGTAGTGTCATGATTAATGTCTCCTAAAATTGATACGGATTGGATACCTATCTATCCTTACAGGCTGCACGCAAGTCGTTACTGAAAAATGTGTTAACTGCAAGTAAAGTCCCCTAAGATTTATGATAAGAAAGGGCCAAAGAAGCAACCTTCGGTATCACAGGAGAAAGTGAAACGAAAGATCAAATTCCGAATTCTCGTGAACCAGATTAAGAATTTGAACCTTATGACGCGAGTAATATGGTCTATAAAGTAAATTTGGTTCATATGTAGGCCGTCGTTGTCGATATTGAATTTTATATGAACTCAGTTGTCAGCATTCTTTTGATGTATTTTCCTTCAGCTTCATTCCATCTAATACTATTTGTGATGAAAGATAAAAGAGGTTGTTTATCATTATTAATGCACAGGCAATACACATAATAATAATAGAAATGAGACCATTTGAGAGTATTTTATTAAATCAAGTATTTCTGTGGCTTTACAAGTTTAGTACAAGTAAACGGGAAGAAAACGATGACGAAAGCTAACTAATGTTATGTGATAATAAAATTCCGTATGGACAGCATTCGGACAACTTTATGGTTGACCGAATATGTAAGTCCAGGGGCCATAAGTACTGCCCACGCTTAGAGCCATATTGTTTCTTTATTGTTGAATTTCGTGTTTTAGAATTATAACCCTTATTTTAGGAACGTCAAAGTACGTCACATCAAACTGTCATTTTGAGTAATATTGCTTAAGTATTGCTTTAAGCGTTGGCAGTATGGCCCCAGACTGCATCATTTACTTAACTCGTGTTTTGTACAGTACTTTATGATTTAACTAGCTGATGCCCGCGAATTCGTCCGCGTGGTTTAAGGTTTTTTGATTCCTGCGGGAACTCCTTAATTTTCCGGCTTATGTCACTCTCCAGGTCCTTAACTATACCCATGCCAAAAATCACGTCGATCCGTTGGTCCGTTGCGGCGTGATTGAACGACAAACCAACAAACCAACAAATAATCATACTTTCGCATTTATAATATTAGTATGATTCCTAATAATCACTAATATTTTTGATACCTACAGGAAAGCTAAAAGTCGAACTCGTATATTGTAGTTTGACCCAGTACATTACCGAGTTACTATCCCATTAACCTCATAACCATCATGAAAAGGGTAAACGCCAGTCAACAACGGTGGCAAAGTTTTCATATCTTTGACAATATTATGACCAACGTTTAGTAATGAAGGATTCCTCTTTAACAATATTATGACCACCGTTTAGTAATGAAGGATTCCTCTTTGACAATATTATGACCAACGTTTAGTAATGAAGGATTCCTTTTTGACAATATTATGACCAACGTTTAGTAATGAAGGATTCCTTTTTGACAATATTATGACCAACGTTTAGTAATGAAGGATTCCTCGCGATGTTTCTATTTATATTGATGCTTAAAATGCAAATTACTCAGAAAAGTTAGAGGTTCGTGCCCGTGATTCAAACACTTACCATTACTTCATTAAAGGGAGGTCTAACTTCCCTTTTTGCGTAATACGACGCAATGAGATGGTAACATCAAACTGCAGTATCGAAGGAACAATATGCACAAGCTTGTCTGTGCGAAATTCAGAACTAACAGAATCAACTCAGTGTTGATCCTAAAATCTTGATTTTTAATAGACAGAGGCATCATCGCCATACGCACTTCTACAAACGCGGTTGTTTTTTTAATTTTTATTCTATATCAGTGGTTGTTACTTCTGTTAGTATAAAAAAGGCTATACAATAAATCATTTAGGGTTCACCGCATTTTCAGGGCAATGGAAACTTTGCAACAGAATTTTGCTCTCCGTCAAAGTTTATAACTTTTTAGGGATATACAATGAGCGCTAACATCAGCTATTGGCATTGTACCTTGCCCCCGTCGTTTGATTTTTTTTCCCAAAAGTTGTTATCATTTTGTGACTATACTGACTACACTTAATTGTCTATCTGAGATTTTTAAACAACAATAGATTTATTTTTACCACTATCTTGGCTGATCCGTTTACTAGTCTATTTAGATTACTAGCTGATGCCCGCGACTTCATCTGCGTGGTTTGTTTTTTTTTATTCCCGCGGGAACTCCTTAATTTTCCGGGATAAAAAGTAGCCTATTTCACTCTCCAGGTTCTCAAATATATCCATGTCAACTATACCTATATTTCTTGCGGAGTGATTGAAGGACAAACCAACAAAAAACACACTTTTGCATTTAAAATATTAAGTATGTAACCCATAGCGCTCTGACATCATTATTTGTATTCAAATCCTCCATCTACTATGTTCTTAAACTTTTTCATTTCTTCCTGACTGTGAGTTCCACTGAACCTCACCTTTACTCTCATATCCTTCCATTGCGATGAGGTTGTTATGTTCTTCATTAAAAAAATATTCATTTTACTTATTGTTTGTCAGTACTAGTTCGTAGGTTTGTACTCATTTTAATGAAAAAGCTAAAGCGGAGCAAAGTACTCCACCATTCCTTTTACAAAAAGAATAAAACTCAAGCAATTATACGATAAAACACTTTCTTAATAATTTATTAACGAGCGTAGTCTAAGCTATGTTTGAATGAATTCCCGCTGTAAATTCTTGAGTTGAATGCAAAGCAACTTTACGGAATTTTTGTTTTGAACAATTCCCTACAGCGCTCGCTTGTTTTTCGCATTGTTTATGATATTTGGCGTTTTATTACTATCGAATTTTGTTTTATTACTTCATTTCTTATTCCTTCGAATCTTTTGTAAGCTGCCAGTACCTTTTTGCTAGTAGGTATTTAATTTTTAAATTAAGTACTCGTTTTCGCTAAAACAATTATATTTTTGGACCTACTCTATTGTTAATTAGCTTTATTTCTAAGAATGCTCGATTTTGGATACGCACTACATTATATTTTAAATAAACAGAATGAACAATCTACAATATCCTGCCCATAAGAAAACTATGTTGAAAATTGAACCTTTTTTTAAAAATAAATAGTAAAAAAATGTCTTCAGTTAAATCTCACAAATTCTTCCGTATATGTATGCCTACTTATACTTACTCATTACTATAATCCGGATTTGGCAGTTTACCAGCTCCACACGGAGAGATTGCCTCCTGGAAATCTATTAGGACTAAACCAGAAACCGTGAAACAATCTAACATCTAAATACTAATTGGATGAGAGGCTTATTATTCTATTAAAACATGCTTTTAAACACTGACTTTAATAATAATTTGACTTTTTTATAAGCTTCCTTCATGTATGATTAATAATAATGCATTAGTATATTAATATTATCACCGTTAAAATGGAGCAAAATGCAATTGAAATAAACATTCCCTAAAATGAGAACGAACGAAAAAAAAATTATATACACAGTACACCAGACAACATTACCAAAACAAAACAATTAAAACTGTTATTACAATTCCAATGAGAATAAAATTGTTGAAAAAGTTTGACCTTTGATTCAAATATTGTAAACAGGAATCTGCAGGAAAGAGCGGCTTGGAACAAACAATGCTTCGGACCACATTTCTGTTCCAAGCCGCTGTTGAAAATAAATGATTAAGATGATACGAAAGTACTTAATTCAACTTTATAATATTATAATTATTTGCAATTTAAATTTTAAAAATTTAAGTAAACAAACGAGCAGGCGGGTCACTTGATGTTAAGTGATTACTGCCGCCCATGAACATTTTCAACACCAGAGGAACCGCCAATGCGTTGCCGGCTTTTGAGATTGGGAACTCACCATACATCTAAATTAAATGATATTCAAAAGTTAAACGTTTTGGTTACACGAAGAAAAACAACAGGCAGGTTACGTCCAACCTGCGTGTCGTTTTTGGTTACCTTATTTGATGGTGCTAACAAAAGGAAAGTGAAAGAATTCATATCACCACGGCAACGCCTTATTGACGTCTATTGAGGTTATCTGTGTTCCAAAAAAATTAGAAATTTGAACATGAAGACGTAAAATCTCGTTGAAAAGTTTTCATCATCCTAAAAAGCGGTGAGGCGTTAATGATTTATTGGAGAAACTTATAATGAAAATTTGTGCGTGAATTTAATTATTATTAACAAGTAAATTTTTACGTTTTATGACTAGTTTGACCTTGAACTTTTAGATAGAATAGAAAATAGGATAAATACTTAGAATAGAAACCTAGTACACTCGCGAAATGTAAGCCGTTCAATTGGTGCCATAAATGGCATCGTACGACGCTCGCGCAGTCCGAAAAGAGCTGGTTAACTTAGTTTTAGAAGCTACAATGCTACAAACAAACTAACCAATCACTTACCCAACTATTAGGGGGAAAACATTTAAACTGGCAACATTATGTTTGCGTTTACGAGGCAAGTAAACACAGCACACATAGCGAATTTGTAGCTTGCGTTTTGAAAGGCGTTGTTTGGAAACATACCTTCTTTAAGTAGTTATTCTAAGGATAAATATTAATAAAGTAATTTGAGATCCCTAGGATGCATTTGATATTCTAGAGGGTTGCAGCAAATTAGAACTGCCAATCCAAGACTGCATCTGATCATAATATGTAATTTGCCTACACGAGGAATTACTATATAGCATAAACGAACCAGTGTGGTGAGGGGTAACACACGTAAACGTAATAAACAAAATAAGAGTGTATTGAAGCACAGCGAAAAGTGTAATAACGATTACGGAACACTTACATTTCATACAAGCATATGATAAAAATGAAAGCGAATTGAGTACTCTGTAATTTTGCCAGTATAAATGGTGAATATAAAAATTCCACCGGTATTTCAACGGGAATGTCGAATTGTCAAGAATATTATTAAAGGGAACGTTTCATCTGATCGCCTAAAGCTTTTTGTCTCTTGATTCATTACAATTCACTTCGGCTATCGTGGTTGAAATCACAATAATAAATTATTTTTGAGTTGCTTTTGCTTTTCTATTTTTTTTAGTTGTATGTTTTGTCAAGGTTTTTTTGTATATAATCACCATCTCTTTTTCTCTTTTGGATTTATTCATGATAATTGTAAACCTCATATAATTATAAAATCCTTTTCTTGACTTTGAATTAATCTAAATATTATACACATTTTAGATTTTTAGTCTTTGGGATCTACTTACCACTGTTTGGATGAGATCGTATTTTTAAAATTTCTTATTGAAAGATACGTTTCAGTTCTTATTTTTGTATTTTAAAAATGTATGTGTCAAGGATAATGATTTTATTTCGACCCTCTACTATTTATAAATTATATTTAAGAACGATCGTTCTAAATCATACTTATTTCTTATGGTTCATGAATAAGAAATGGCAGTTTGATTCAAGCTCTACCGTTTCCATGTTTATTATATTATTAGGAAATGTTGTTTTTTCCTAAAAAGATAAATATTAAAGAAATGAATAATATCTCAGACAAACGTTTAACGTTTATTGTCTCTGTCTTCAGCCACAGAATAGGTAAGTGATAGTACTTCAGCTCGCTTACGTTTCACAGTTTTTTTTAAATTAAAACTTTAATAAAAACGGTGTGATTGCGACTGTCATCATCATTTTACTTAATTAAGAACACACTTAATTTCAGTATCATGCTAGATAAGTAAGACACGATTCTTGAAAAAAATGTCAGTTATTTATAGCACAGCTTAGGAATAACGTCTCTGAAAAAATAGTAATTCGTGTGATAATAATAGGGAAAGCAAATAGACAAATACTTAATCACCAATATATCAACCAAAGCACGATAAACTATTAAACACTCTTGCACAAACAAGAGCAAGAGAATCTTAATCACGTATCACCGATATATTCTCTAACTACGCCAACCTCTGAACGTGCCTAACAAAACACTAAGCCCAATTCCTGGTTTCCAAACATCCCGACGGAATGTTATATCAGGATTACAATACTAAAACGCTCATTATATGCGTAATTCAATTAGAATATCTAGTATTATACGACCTATACGCAGCTATTTACAAAGACGTCTCAGAATTAAAGCCACGTCGTCGTCAAATTTAAATTGAGTTTTGCCAACAGTAATTTCATTTAACGTACCTACAAAGCTCGCCAAAATAATAATTGAGTTTCATGATGAAGCTGCTATTCAGTTGTGTTTTAAGGAGCCCTCATTTTAAATTGGTTTTATTTATAATGGACTAATCCCGATGTTTGTAATGAAGTTATGTTAATCGTCCCTATTCCTAAACATGTGTCACTTATTAATTAATTTAATATCATCAACATGATTGAGTTTCGAAATCAAGGTAGCAAGTAGATTCTAAATTATTACTTTTAAATTATTTATAATGGGTGCTGTTTTTAAATATTAATTTGTTTAAATAGTTTCTATTCGGGAGGATTTGCGACATCATTTTAATTTATCAATACTCTGAATGAATGATTTACCATAGATGTCGGTGAATGCTTGGCGAATGCATGAAAAACTTTGTGAATTTTTTTTTAAAAGCGCGCTTGATTGTTAAAGAATCTTGTCTCCTGCCGTTCTTCTATACGTCAAACCTATTCTGTAACTTCATGTGTGTAGATTCTCTCTTTTTGCTTTGTTTAATTTATTATTTTAGCCGTGGTTAATTCAACTAATCACTTAATGACAGCAGTTTTCTTTAAATATCTAGTGCTAAATTGTATTCCGAAATCTTCCGGCGTATGAATATACAGTGTAGGTATCAACCGACAAATAGTGAGAATAACCACGATGACGCAACAAATGACAAGAACGGCATTCCGAAGGCGAAAGTCTTTCTCGTACAAGTGAAAAATGGCTGAGTCTATTTTCACTTACAGCCAGCTCAATTGACGCTTGAAGCCGGAATCTAATAAGGTCCCGCAATTTCCGACGCTAACGTCTCTAAGCCAACAGACCGGATTTATTTGGACCCCGGCGAAAACTCTTTTAAGAACACTTTCGGGAATATACGAATGCCCTAAGGACATTGGGGTAAATGCTTTTGTAATGAGAGGACTTCCTGATGGGGGGTGGAAAAAGAATCGAAATACCTAAATGTAAAAAGTTTCGAATTATTGGAATAGCCTGATAATAGAATCTACTGAGTACAAGTTTCATGTTTCATTGTATTAATTGGAAAAAAAATCATCATTTTTGAATTGTGTCACACAATACAAGTTCTATACATGAATGGGGAAAAATGCAGTGTAACATAAATTACCCAAAAATGCCAGGTGTGCATCATAGAGATAGTCATTATATCCATAGGTAACATTTGAAGTAATAGGTAATTCGATTTTTGGGTCATAACATCAGTCGGCATACGATCCTATAACAAGAGCGTTGATACCCTCAATGTCTAACACGCTTGCATCGCTTAAAACCAGTGGATTGTACCCGATTTCCTAATAAGTATAACCTATGAATATGTTAGGGTTACAGCATTATTGTGACTGTATTTGTTTTGCAGGAATGGAACGACTACAAGCTGAAGTGGAACCCCGATGACTATGGCGGCGTCGACACCTTACACGTGCCTTCAGAACACATATGGCTACCGGACATCGTGCTGTACAATAAGTAAGTCCTCATTAAAACTCGTGCGAATTTTGGAGCTATTAGCCTGACCCGTTGTCTTAGATGAATAACAAATGCAACGCAACTTGATACCATAGAAAATAACAAAGTTGTTTATGTGAAAGCATACCTAGGCCACATGAAGCGTCATTTACTGTTTGATACAGTCACGTCACGTCGTATCGAGTCATGTCGATACGACGTAGAACCGGGACTTAATCAAGTTCGGCGTGGTGGGCCATTCAGCGTTTTAATCACATGTTTACTCAACAACTTCTTCAATCGACGCTCGAGTGCTCTGAACTTAATTTTCTGCACGGCAGTGGCGTCCAGACTAAACACTTGCTTTCCACGCCCTCATTTTTCTACACAGGCCAGGTTTACAAGGTTGACCAGTAACAGTACTCGACCGCTTTCCTATAAAACCATTTGAGCATTCGCAACACCCCTTCGCAGTATGCAACTTGCTCAAGCCTCACCCTTAGGCTTCATTATGCCAAAGCCAGTACGTTCGATAAACCTAATGATCTAAAGCATTTTTAAATACACCCGAAATTCAAATACCATTCAGGTAGAGTATTACAACTTAAACGTGATAAAATGGCAGTGATACAAACTCGGCCCTGTCATAAGTTGATAAAAGTTATGAAGTTCTATAAACGGGGACATAACTTGGACTTTTGAAACTTGAGCTGGGACATCGACGTCATGGACGTCAAGGAGTTAAAAAAAAATTTACTTTGCTCTGCACTTTGCTTTATGAGAGTCATGAGCCACGCCGTTCCTTGTAATTAATGGAATAGGAACTAGGAACTTTTGGGGATTGGAATTATTGTTGACAAATATTAGTTCACTAGCCGTGAAAAGCAAAGGTCAAATTTGGTACACCAAAGTTGGTAGCCTTTTTTCGCGTGGGGAAATCCTTCATGGATACCACCGCGACCGGGGACGTACGTCGGGGACCTTAGCGCATTTGCGCAACCTAGCCAGAGGCAGACTCTGCTCTGGGACTAATGGCCAGTGGCCGGCAAAATAAAATGGCCCTGCAAACCGTCTGAGGTAACCTAACCAGTTTGATAAATATGACGTAGACAGTTTTACAAGCCTTCTCAGCCTACCATCAACAGAAGTTTTTAGATCGGTAGTCGAAATACTTCTGCGTATACCTGATCAATTGTATATTAATGATAGTTTGATTATGTAATTTTTTTACTAATAATTTAGGTTAAGATGGGACTGACGTGTCCATGTCGGACAAAAGTCCTAAATAAATTAAGATTTTAAAAAAACCAATTCAAAGTTACTAAACCAGTATCATCATTTGCGCTGTACCAACTAGGTATCAAAATCTAGATAGATAGATAGATAGATAAATACTTTATTGCCACACAAAACATTAAAAAGAAACAAAAAAGAGAACAAACAAAAACAAATAAGTGCGCAAAGGCGGTCTTATCACTAAAAGTGATCTCCTCCAGACAACCTTTAAATAAAGAAACAAACGCAATGAAGCGGGATAGTGCAACAATACTAGTACATATAATATACTACATAAACTATACATTCTAAAAATACATAAACAATTACACAAATAAAAAAAATAAAAAAATACTAAAATATATACCTATACATATAAATATATATATATATATATAATTTAGACCTACATAACAAAAAGTAAACAAATACACAAATAATTTATAGCATATTAGTAAGATAAAAATCCTTCAAACGATCCTTAAAAATACTCAAAGATTTTGACTGTCTAATGTCACTTGGCAGTGCATTCCATAACCTAGCTGTCTTTACCGTAAATGAATTTGCATACACCTCAGCCCGACTTAACGGTATTTCTAACTTATTGTCGTCCCTAGACCGCAAATAAATTTGTATGTCTTTGCTGCCAAGAAAGGTGAATCGCTCTTTCAAATAGGGTGGCGTTTGTGGATGATATAAAATAGTGTATAGAAGCGAAAGAGCGTGTAAGTTTCTACGGGATCGAATTGGCAGCCACTTCAACTGAGCCCGAAACTCCGACACATGATCATATTTGCGCAGGCCATAGACGAAGCGAATACATACATTCTGCAATCTATCCAATTTGTTAAGCATGGTCTCCGATAAATCCAAATAACTAACATCAGCATAGTCCAAAATGGGTAAAAGAAGAGTATTTGCCAAAAGTATTTTAGTTTTTACGGGCAAAAAATGTTTCCACCGTCTTAAATACCCAAGAGCAGCAAATATCTTCCGACTCAGCTCTGACACTTGCGGAACCCAAGACAAAGAATTATCTAAGATAAGGCCAAGATCCTTAACCACACTACTTAGGGGTATGACAGTGCCATCTAAGAGAACAGGTGGTGCACTATTATGGGAAAGTAAGGAAATGTAATAATTGCTGCCAATAATAGTTACCTCTCAGGTAACTTTATTTGGATTTATTAAAAGACCATAAGAACGACACCAAGCACTAATTTTATTTAAATCCGCATTGACAGTATCAATAGCAACAGCTAGATCATCAATGGTTGCCGATACATAAATCTGCAAGTCATCCGCATACAAATGAAAAGAAGAAGAAATAACTGAGGTAACAGAGTTGATATAAATGGAGAAGAGAAGAGGAGACAGAACACCACCCTGCGGAACACCAGCTTGCAGAGAAATAAATGAAGAAAACTTATCACCCAAACGAACACACTGCTGACGATCACAGAGATAAGATCGAAACCAACTGACGACAGTAGGAGACATATTAACAGCCCTTAACATAGCTAAGAGCAAATCAAAGTCTACGGTATTAAATGCATTACTGAAGTCTAATAATACAATTACTGTAAGGAGCTTATTATCAACCGCGCACCGAATATCATCACAGACCTTGATAAGGGCTGTTGCTGTGCTATGACCCCACCGAAAGCCTGATTGAAAACTTGACAAAATATCATACCTAGTTAGATAGATGCTTAATTGTTGATGCACAATACGCTCGAGCACTTTGGATAAGAAAGGGAGGATGGAAATAGGTCGGAAATGAGAAGGTGTTAAAGGATTTTGAACTTTAGGAACAGGAATAATATAAGCTTTAGTCCAAGCGATAGGAAAAGCACCAGAGGTAAGTGAAAAATTAAAAATATGACATAATATTGGAATGATACCATCAAGTGCAATAATAATCATCTTCCTGCTTACCCCATCACTACCAATAGCATCAGATTTTATAGCAAGAACATGCTTTCGAACCTCATCTGCAGTTGTAGAACTGAACTGGAACTGAGGCCCACTATGCACTGGAATAGAATTTAGGTAACTAAGCGTTCCTTGTTTAATTAGCACATCAAAAGGACGGGCACTAGCAAAGCTATTATTGAGAACATCTAAGTCAGCAGAATTCGAAACTACTTGACGCTGCCGCCCAATGCCTAAGGATGCAAGGAATTGCCAGGTTTTCCCAGAATCATTGTGATCAACTGACGAATGAATGAACTGACGCTGTGCATCACGACACATCCTGCTACAGCGGTTACGCAATTTTTTGTATTTTACAAGAAAAAATCTACCTTGTTAAGGTTAAAATAAATTAAAGGAAGTCCTTAACAATCTCACGTTCCATTGTTCTGGATCTCGCTAGCCCAATTTCGAAAGGCCAAGGTTCTTTCAATGAACGCAAACTTCGACAATAAAATGTGATACTTATTTTCTCAGACGAATTCTATTATTTCGTTTTATCACGATGACTGGACGAAGTTTATCGCAGGCTTTTAACCGCAATAGAAACCTCCCTTCAAATAAAGCTCTGGAATAGATCTTTTAAATTATCCTTACTTTGAACCTGAGGCAATTTTAAGTATATTTTTTTTAATACATAGTTTCTTTCAGTGCGATTTATTTTAACATATAATATTGATAATAGACTTATGCTTACTTTGATTGTTCCTATTCATTCATTATCATCTTCATTCTTTATTAATAACTAAGATAACTATTTTTCCATTGAACTATTTAAAAAGTAATCTACTTTGGCTTCTATAGCGTATTAGGTTTTTGGTATAGCTCTATTTTGAATTAAGCAAGGCACATCATAGACATAAGCATCAACTAAAAACTTTCTTCAAAGACAAAACCAGTCCTAGCATTAATCTAACTCGAAAACTATTTACGATAAAATCAATTTAGGAAAGTTCCTCAACAAACTTGCGTCCATTCTCAGTTTTACTAGTCCAATTTCTTTCAATGAACACAAACTTCGTCTATAAAATGTGATTTTATTCGGCGGTCCCCTTATCTTTTCTCGGACGGCTACCATTATTTTACATTATCACGATGACTGAGTAAGTTTATCACGGCTTCTAACCGCGACAAAAACTTCCCTTTGAGAGCTTTCCCTCGCTTTCAAATACGAACTTTGGAATTATCCTCGTGTCAGTGCTGAAGCGATTTTACGGTTAACATTTATATTACTTCTGAAGTTGGTAACTCTCTTAATCATAATTTCAGATATTGAGAACAGTACGATTTATAACGGTTGCTTTAAACGCAAAGTATACGTATTCAGTTCGTTGTTAATTTAAAGTTTTGTAAGGAAAAGTTGCGTAAAAGTTGTGAGGGATAATATAACAGAGGAGACAAACTTTGACGACCTAGACTGAGATACAATAGTACGATAGTATTGTGCACAAAATAAAAATACGTATTTATTATATTTCTGGATGATGCTCGTGACTTAGGTGATAAGGTTTTTCAGAAATCCCGTGGTAACTCCTATTCTCTGGGAATTATTCACAATCGGCTTTGCGGATGTGCTGTGAACTGACAGACAGATACAGTTTTTCGTATATAGTAATAATACGGTAGTAAATATAATAACTATATGGTAATAATAGTATGGTTCATGTCTATATATTATACTACCATCGTAAATTCAACGAAATTTTTTTTCGGATCAGTTAAAGACCGTAATTCGATAGGGGCCATCTCAGCAACTAAGAACCGTTTTTAAATCCCATATATTCCAACGCCACCCATTATCACTGGGAGTAAACCGCATTTCTATGCATTAACTTCCATCCAACCGCCTCTATCAAAGCACAAAGTTACTTATCGCTCTTGATATAGAGTTGAAATTTAAATGTGGTCAGCGTAACGGCAGAGAATGTGCCTAAAGCTGGCCAGGCGGAAGGCACGATAAGTGCAGGCCTTAATCTAAATAGCATCAAGGTAGCATTAAGCACGGTAGGATAAACACTGGCTGAATCGCATCAAACGGGAGCAGGCGCTTCTTTCAATTGTAATTGCGAAGGAAAGGAAAGAATTAGTAGCCGAGCAGCTTTTATTTTTGCAGATAGAAAGTCTAAAAGTAGTACCCAACGATTGTTTCAGCGAATTCAATGTAGAGAAACAGCTAATCCAAAGAGACTTTTATTTTATTGCAGTGGATTCAAGAATTCATTTTGATTACGAGTTGGCGCTATTTCGTTCTCTTACTTTAGAGACATTATTTAGTTCACATTTTAAAAATACATTATTTTAGTCATTTTCGAGGATGTTCGTGGCGAAGTTACTGGTGGTGCTTTATAAGTAGGAGATTCCGGGATAGATTCCCTTCAAGAGTGATTTGAGAATTTATATTTACATGAAAAATCGATACTAATATTATAAATGTGTGTCAGTCTGTCTCCTACACTTTCACGGCCCATCTTTTCAACCGATTTTGATGAAATTTGGTACAAGACATTCCGGTAAAGTAAAGAATTCCCGCGTTATTCAAAAAGCCACGCGTCAAAGTCGCGGGCATCATCTAATATTTGGATAATTCTTTGCTCTATCAGCCATTAGTCGTTATCTATACTAATCTAGAATACCTTACAAGACAAGCATGAATATCATGCATAGAGGTGTCCCTTCATGCACGATCAAGCAGAACTTGGGCGCACTTGTGAAGACATGCTTTGTTTCGCAGCAAAGCAATTGCCAGCTTTCTGAATCTATTCTCAGAATTGCAATCGATTTGTTGAATTGTCACTGTTGTTTTGCTCATATCCATCTTTCCATAGATATTGTTTAAATATAATGTTCCCAAGAAAGTAGCCGTAATTACAGGTTTATGTTGTGTGTGAATACCATGATTGAACTTGTCTATCGTTCCTTTTTATTGGAAGAGGCTATGGAATTCATAATTTAGTCTAACGTACTAATAAATTGTACGTAATTTTCAAAGAAGCTGTTGACGTCATTCCAATAAACTCAACTCATAATATTGTCTCTGTTATTTCGACCCATCAACGGTTCAGTACTGAGCACAAGTCTCCTCTCAGCTTGAGATGGGTAAGGTCATAGTCCACCATGCTGGTTAAGTGTAGATTAGCAGAATTACAAACCTTTTGAGAAAATTATGGATGTTTTTTTTAACTCGATGTTTACCTTATTCCATTATTTCCAAGTGATAATCATGTCCACAGGCTTAACAATTAATGTTCAAAGTGCTGTAAAAATTTACTTTCTATGCTTAAAATATTCCATTCCCAGGCCTTCATTCTTCATCAGCGAGCCACCCTGACTTATCTGCTCCAAATATCAATAGGCAATACATTTGTCGTGTAAGCGAATGATAAAATAAAATTTTCCATATATTTCTCCCGCAGAAACTTTATTACCGTCTTCTTTGGAGCCTCAATTCCCGTTCTTGATAGGTCTTCGCTTCAGCCTATAAAATGTCTCCTTACGTTTATTTAATTTCGACGCAGGTGCGGTACAAGTATTATTTTAGCACGACTGCGTGAAAAAATTGAAATATGCTCAGGGTTATCGCTTTTATTATCATGTAATGTGATGTAGGCATGGTTCTTGTTTAATGTTCTTTTTGTTTTGATATCGAGGCTTGGTTTACTGAATTTGCCATCGTTACAAATGCCAGGACAAAGATTCGTCGCATTGTTAGGGCCCATCTTTTCAACCGATTATGATCAAAATTTGCTTTAGACTTAGAGATAGCTTGCATCACGGGGAAGAACATAGGCTACTTTATATACCGAAAAATTAAGGAGTTCCCGCGGCAATAAAACAAAACTTAATCAAAGCGGACAACGCGGGCATCGTCTAGTAACAAAATAAATAAGGCAATAACTTTCTATCTCCACATTATTCCGCTGTATAAAAGCATAGTAAGTTAACGTCCAGCGTTATTTTAGTTAGTGCACAGTGTACCGTACGTCATGCAAATAGGAGTTGCTGCGAGACGTGGAGGTCATATTTTTAAATTTAAACAGATAGAGGTTACCGTATAATGCACCTGTGACTCTCTAAAAGCTCTCGCGAATATTCGGTGTAAACTTTATTTTTAATGGCACCACGCTACATAATGGAAGACACCAAGGGCCATATTTTATGAGACAATTTTCACGGATGTGAAACTTCGCTCTGACAACGCTTTTAGACAACAAAATTTGCTTAAGTCACCCTCAGCCTCGTCTCGATTGGAGTGTTTTGAGCGGAATTGACGCCTGATTTCTAATAATAACTTGGTTACACGTTGCGAGTTGCTGACTTGACAGGACAGTAACACTACAGACATGCACTTAACAATGATAGAAAGTAGCACAGCGTAAGTATATAAAATTCAATATTCATACTGTGAATTGACGCCCATACAAACGACAGACCCGGCTCATGTAACAGTAGGAGCACCTAGAGGTACGGTAATAGGTAGAGGGAGTTTCTTTTTTCGCGGGAACTCTTCAATTTTCCGTGACGGAATTGTAAAAAATTCCGTGACACGTGAAAGTGTCCGTGATTGAAGAAAATTCCCGCGGGAACCAAAAAACCTCTATGCACGCGGACGAAGTCGCGAGCATCAGCTAGTTAATAATAACTCGTCCACTAGCTCGCTCTGTCTAACCAAGCTCTTATTAATTCTCAGCTAAGTTTGTCTTGAACGAAGTGTTTGGGACGAAGTTGACTTCTTAATTTTGACATAAACTGATTTTCCAATATTCGAGTGTTTTCTCCGTGAGTCTAATGTTGTCTTCATTCATTTCGCTTTTGAACTTACTTAGTTCTCTGATGGTACGAATTAATCTTGTCTGACTACTGAAAATAAACAACTGTTACTGTTTTATTTAACCTTGATCATATCTTTTTTTCCAGAATTACACATAAATTACATTATCTTTACTTAATATTAAAAAAGAAGAGACTAACTAACTGACATATCAACTTAGACATATCGACTTAAACCATATTAAGGTTCTCTCTGACACTTACATAATATCATCCCTTAGAAAAAGAAGTCAGAGTGAGTTCGTTAGTTAATTTCAATAAAAAACTTTAAAGAATTTAGAACAGAATGTTTATTTTCAACCGACAATCTTCTTTGCATCCTTTGTCTTATGAAATGAATATTTAACCCTATAAACCCACTTGAGAGACCGTATCGTCTACTTTATATTTTCATGTTTTCGTGTCTAGACAGAACTTTTAAACAACACTTAATACTACAATGTAACCTTACCTTTGTTAGAAACGAGAACTCATTTTTAAGAGCTGAGTTATTTCTAAAGCGCAAGTAGCAACTAATGCTTAGTGGGAAACGCTGTAAGTTTTATAACGTCTGATTTGTCTTCTTACGTCGACTTGGAGCTTAGTGGTAACACAATATATAACGTCAATGTATCACTTTGGCCCATGTACTCAGAAGCTGAGCAAGCTATTTGCGGTACTGGACGGCGAGCGATCCTCCCACAACCTGTCGTTAATCGATTACATTTGCGATCGTTAGTACTTAAGTTAACATTTATCTCACAAATAACTAGCAATGGATATCGTATTAATTGGTAATCACGCGTGTAACAGCGCCGAGACCATTGTTACTAATACGAAAGGGTTTGTGGATTATATCAACAAACATGAGGTAAATTAATGTTTTGTTAAAGGCTCGGATCTCGTAAAGTAAATAGAGTTATTTGTTTAATGTGATAATGTTTGTAAGACATTTGGAGGCAATAAAGTAATTAAATGTTCATTTGGTTGTAATGGTGTGTAGCGATTAAGATTTATTGCAAAACACTATCCTTTATGAATTTATTTGGTTACTGTTTTGTAGCTTTCATAATGGTCATATTCTACTGTTTCAAGTTTTTATAAGTTCTTACGAAACTTTGCCTATCTGACTCAATGGAATGGTGTGCAAAGTATTCGAAGCCCGGGTAGGCATTGGTTACGTAGATACCTACTTTCAGGCAGGGAATGATAAAAATTATGCATTGAGCTTTTTTAACTAGGGCAAGCAGTACCTTTATGCCTCTATGTCGTGCACGCCACTGAACTGACAGATATTTTAACATTTTTACACAATCACCATCATTCGGAAAGTTGTTCCAACTCAAAAGGAGCCACTGTGGCCATTTTTAACCACGAATGTTACTTATAACGACAAGTACTTTTATGTAACTAGCCCTTAATCATAAAACGAAGCAATTGTTCAAAAAAAATACGAAATAATAAGAAATATCTAGACAAAGTATATGGACCAAAAGTTTATTTTTTTCACTGAAGCGAGAAATTTTTATTTCATGAAACTAAGGCTATGCATATTGATTTAAATAAATCTAAGAAATAAATTAAATTAACCAAAAGATTTTATTTAAGTATCATAATACATATTAGGTTGGATGCTATGCTTAAAATGGTTAATAATGTTGCCTAAATTCATCAAAATTAAACCAAATAAAGACTATCTTGTATTTGGCAAGACATTGGGGCTGATTCTGTAGTGCAAAATCTAGAAACTAAACTAAAATGACAGCATTTAAAATATTGCCCACCGTTTCATAATACTCCTCGCGGAAAGGTACAGAACTAAATTTAAAGCTGTAATTTTAGTTTAGTTTAGTGATTGTGTTATACAGAATTGTTGACTAACGATTTTTTTATAAAACAGCCACTTACTGCTTTAAGATTTCTCCGGTCTTCTTTAATAATAGCATTTGCTCTATAGAACTCTGTTTCTCATACTACAGTAATAAATTTTGTTGCAGTGCGGATGGCAACTACGAAGTGACAATTATGACGAAAGCCATCCTACACCACGACGGCAAAGTCGTGTGGAAGCCGCCCGCCATTTACAAGTCCTTCTGCGAGATCGATGTCGAGTACTTCCCTTTTGATGAGCAAACCTGCTTTATGAAGTTTGGTTCTTGGAGTTACGATGGATATACGGTAAGTCTCATTGTTTTTGCGTCGTATTATATCTTATAATTTGTTCCAATTGGGATGATCTATTTTTTCAACTTCTTTACCGTCTGATCACGTAATCTCATCTGCCATTCGACCAATAATAATAGACATATCTACAAACTTGTCGTCTTTCAATACTCCTATCACTATGGGCCAAGTGGCAGATAAGATTACAAGATGAAAAAATAGGGGATGATTCATGAGCATAGTTGAGGACCTGTAGGCTACTGTACTGTACTGTACATAGGCTACTTTTTATCCCGGAAAGTTAAGAAGTTCCCGTGAGAATAAAAAACTTAATCCACGCGGACGAAGTAGGGGCATCAGCTAATAATAATAATAATAGCATAATATAAATAAAAAAGTAATTCAATGGTTACAGAATTTGGCTTTTTGATCCCAATTTTAAAATCTATCTTAAAATTTAATTTAAATTATATAATATAATATTTGGAAATCTATACTAATATCATAAATGCGAAAGTTTGGATGGATGGATGGATGTTTGTTACTCAATCACGCTAGAACAGCTAAACGGATCTGGATGATATTTGGCACAGATTACAGTCTGGAATAACACTAAAGACTACTTTTTACTCCGGAGAATTAAAGAGTCCCGCGGAAACCCATCAAAACCTCAATCTACGCAGGCATCAGCTAGTAGAATAATTAAAATCTACAATAAATTTTACTGTCGCTCAGCACTCAATAGAAAATGTTTAATCCTATTAAAAGCTATTTCACTTAAAAAAATCAAATCAATTTTAAAGCGGTAACACGGATTTAAATGGGATTTACATTTGTGGAAAAATGCCTATCCCATTCTTGCAAAGTGATTGATCCGATTCAATAATACTGACGTGTTTTTATTTTTGTTATCACATTTCACTTTTAAAATTTAGCTTTCATTGGTACTGTACTGTCCACAGTCCAAACGTACAATTTGCTCCATCAGCATTAACCTACTTTTCATTGTGCATATTTTAATCTAACAATCAATCAGTGCGCAAATCATCATCGCGACCAGCACATGTGCCACTCATTTATATCATTAGCATTCATCATATAGCATAATTATAATTGTTATTGTAATAATTATAATTCTAATTATCAATCAATAAATAATAAATAATTCGGTCCTAGACCGAACAGGTACTTTCATGTTTGTAATTTTATTAACCTTTACTTTATGATTTCATGAAATCTGGTTGAATACTAAAACTACTAAAATAAATAGTTTGTGACGATGACATTGAATACAATATTATTGTAATAATTATTATAATTCTAATTATCAATCAATAGATAATGAAGCAATCATTTAACGGTCGTAGACCGAGCAGGTAACTTTCATGTTTGTAATTTTATTACACTTTACATTTATGATTTCATTAAATCTGGTTGAATACTAAAACTACTAAAATAAGTAGTTTGTGACGATGACATTGAATACAATAGTGGGTCAACATAGATTTTGTTGCTTTTAAATCATAAATTTGATAAACCTTAAATAAACTGAGTTTGATTGAAATAACACAAAACAATATAGATAACGCACCTTTGTCTAGCGTTCAGAATTTTAAACATTTTATCTTGAATGAAAATTTCGATCGACGTTGCTTTCATTTTCTGATATGATGTCAGAAGAAATATTATATATTGCGATGCGATAAATAAAGCGGTCGATGAGATATGCTTGCCAATGAAAGGCGGGGGCTATAAAAACTTCGGGACAGAGTTTAGAGATAGGCTTCTGAAAGACGAAGCATCTATCTATATCAAACTAAGGAAGCCAATAAATCTGGTCGGTTCTTTTCTTATAAATAAATCGATGGTAAGCATCTACGGCTTAAACTGACTTTGTGTTTGTGAAACTGACGATAATATTATCATTTTCCTTCTTTTTGTTTTTGTGCTTGTTATTACTATTTAGAGCTTTACTTGTAAGATCCAATATAGGGACTCAGTTATAATATAGAAAGATCCTGTTTGTTTACAGTAGTTTTGCTCATAGCTAGCTGGAGTCAAGTGCGAATCAATATGCATTTGCGATGGGCATGTATTTCTTACTACTGCGTATATTTCATGTAATTCAACAGCTCTTCAAATTCAATGATTTCATACTCATTTTTGTATTGTAAAATCAGACACGTGTTCAGCTTTGACGGTGTCAATTATAACGTGTTCGTTTACTTATGCTACTCCCTTATTTTTACCCTATTTTTCATTATTATTATATCATCCAATTCCTTGCAGGTGGATTTGAGGCACTTAAAACAAACACCGGACTCAGATCACATAGGGATGGGCATTGATCTGTCGGAGTACTACATTTCGGTCGAGTGGGACATCATGCGGGTACCAGCCACACGGAACGAAAAATTTTACTCGTGCTGCGAAGAACCTTATCCTGATATTATTTTCAACCTCACCCTAAGGAGGAAAACTCTCTTCTACACGGTCAATCTCATAATCCCTTGCGTTGGAATATCTTTCCTTTCAGTTTTAGTATTCTACCTTCCGTCGGATTCAGGAGAAAAGATCTCACTGTGTATATCTATTTTACTCTCACTGACCGTGTTCTTCTTACTGTTAGCAGAAATCATCCCCCCTACTTCACTTACGGTCCCTTTACTAGGAAAATATTTATTATTTACTATGATGCTAGTAACATTATCAGTCGTAGTCACTATTGTGGTGCTAAACGTAAATTTTAGGTCTCCAGTCACACACCATATGGCTCCGTGGGTACGGAAAGTCTTTATAGATTTTTTACCCAGAATATTATGTATACAAAGGCCGGAAAAGCCGCCTGACGATGATGAAAATGATAAACCAACGGAGGTAAGACAAACGAAAAAAAATATTTAATAATAAGCAACCCAAACAAAACTCATAAAACGTTTGCAATAAATTAAAGTCAGTTGAAAAATTCTTTCTTCTTGAAGAATTTATTGTGCAAAAAAACATACCTTACCCACAACTTAAAGTAAATTCCGCTGTATAAAAGCGTTTAATTAAATTTATAAAAGCTCTTACAAATGAAGTTTTGCAGTAAGAGAATCCTTTTAAAACGATAAAACAAACATCGCACTTTTTCTCATTGAGTTTCCTTCATTCAAAACATTAATTTCTATCGGAACGAATTCAATACAAACAAAGCTCTATTCCAGTCGCCTCCAAACCGCTTTAAACAATAGAGCTATTTTAATTATTGTCCACAGTTGTAAGACTAGTGGAAACGTTCCTTACAACAGTATTCTAAATCTATTGTGTTGCGTGTGTTTCGAGAAGATATCGCTTCCAGCCCAATTTCATTCCATTTCGATTTCCCTTTATTACTCAATACCGGAGGGCTTAACGATCGCGCGAGGCCCCTGTTATTTATGTTTCTCTAGTGGCTGCGGACGGATCGCGATATACGACCCGGCAGACGCGGACCAAAACCGAAACCTCCTCTCCAACCTAATTGTGTGCCGGCTTAAGCTACGTCAATATACCCACAGAACAAGAACTGACGTTTTAATCTCAGAGTACTCCGGCACGAATCCTTTCTTCTATTATTTTGAATTTGCAAGCTTAACCTTTTTGCTTCTCTGTAAATAACCAATAACAACTTAGATGTTCCATTATCAAACAGACATAATATAACAGTTATAATCACTTTTAGGTACTTACAGACGTCTTTGGTGGCGATGACATGGACGGAAAGTTCAAAGAATGGGCCTGTGAAGAATACGAGCTGCCAGGAATGCCTCCTTCACCGCCTCCACCCCCAGGCGGTGATGATGAACTGTTTTCCCCTCCCCCAGGATCCCCCTGCCGCTTAGACCTCGACGATGGCAGTCCATCTCTAGAAAAACCTTTTGTGAGAGAGATGGAGAAAACTATAGAAGGTTCTAGGTTCATAGCGCAGCATGTTAAAAATAAGGATAAATTTGAGAGTGTGAGTTAATCTATTCAATTGAAATTTTTAAATTACAAAGAGTTTTACATTAAATGATTATTTTACTTCGCAGGTCGAGGATGACTGGAAGTACGTAGCGATGGTTCTGGATCGAATCTTCCTGTTCGCGTTCACGATAGCCTGTGTTCTCGGCACGGCTCTAATAATATTTAGAGCGCCGACATTTTACGACAACGCGAAGCCTATAGATATCCTCTACTCTAAAATTGCAAAGAAGAAGTTAGAGTTACTCAAAATGGGCTCGGAAGGTGACCCGGGTCTCTGAAATTCGTCTTACGTCTTCGGCCACTCGCCGCCGAAGACGTTCTGGGAGCTTATCGTGATGTGGTGGCATGGATGATCGATCTAAGGCTTCCAGTGGGAATATGTGAGGCGAGAACTTATCTTGTGCTCAGTGTAGTGCCAAACGTTCGACGCGTTACGGGACGTTGTAACGCCTGTCGTGTCAAAAACCGTCTTTTTATATAGATAAACTCATTCGCGAGACATTTTCCGTCGTTAGTCGAATCAAGAACAAAGAAACCTCAAGGTCATGGCCATTTTGTGTTGACGTCGAATCCACCGTCAATATTTTTATATTCGAATCGTCTTATTATACGTATGTACTTTTTAAGCGTAACATGAAATATGATTTTTTCAATTTCATAACATTACTTTTTTCTTATTCAAAAATGTTAATTAGTATGAGCGCACAAACATTGTATAGTTTATTAAGATGTATGTTTTGATTTCTAATATTAATTTCGTTAGATTTTAGTATTTCGAATGAAAATATTACTAACCATAATAATAATATAGGACTAAATTCGAATAAATCGAGCTCAATTCACGATTATTGTTAGATAATGTAATGAGGTAATTTTCACTACACGTATAATATTAATCGAAAATTACTACAGTTTCTTGAAAACGTCCTCAATAATGAGATTCGGACATTGTAGGTGATGTACTTTAGTATTACTGGTGAATTAAAGATAAAATATACATTATTAGTATTTTATAAACTACGTACTCGCGTAAAAATCATAAGGACAATATCGATTAATTGACGTAATCGAATAATCGTAACTCCCCCGTAGGTATACTGAAGTAAGGGATTGTAGATATTACTAGGTAAGCCAAAACATCAGAAATGCTGATTACTGATACTCTAAATAATAATAATAATGATGCCAAAATAGTCATAATGTCACATTGAGACGGTGATAATAATAATTATGGTTTTATTAGATATATTTATAAAACACAATTGACTGCCAATTGTAATTTAAATTTTTATAAAATTCGATATTCTTAGATAGTTTGATAACTCGTTTAATTAAATTTTTTTAAGGGTGCCAAATACCGCTAACTGCATTATAGTTTCGGAGGCCAAAATTAAGAACTATTATTAATTTGTAAGAGCGTTTTGTATCGTTCACGTTGTTTTAAGAGCGCTTTTTCATATTTTGACATCTCCAAGTGCTTGTCCTACATAAGCAATGACTGAAAGTTCTAATAATACGTCTGCAATTCGCTATATATTGGTTGTTTTTGAAAGCAAATTACCGTATTCCATTAATTCTAGAGTACAGGGTAAAATTAGTACACAAATTTCTTCCCCTGATTTTATTCTCACAGTTTCACTAATTGTAAAATCTTTTACTCACTTATAGGCACTAAATCACTCGTCGTAGATATTAAATAATTAATCGTTGAGGTTGGTCATTATTAGTCTGTAATGTGTAGATAGCCAACGATTATTTGATTTAGATTAGAATTTGTTATAGTGAATGATCAAAGCTCCATCACTTTTAGGTATGACTAATAAATTTTTAGTTATGGGTAAATCGATAGTTTTGAATTTAGCGAAAGACCTCGAATCTTATCTAAAAGTTTATTACTTAAACCACTAAAAGTTTATTACTTAAACCAAGTAGCAGCGGAGCTTGGGTTTTAAACTATTCCATTATTATTAGGAGTCAACTTTTATGTTAACGTTCATGAACTTAGATAGGTCGTATTTTGAAATCGTTTCTAACATTTATACCTTAACTCATATTATTCATGTTAAGTATGACATCACTTCGACCCATAAATTAGGGTAACGTAGCCTTTGTCGTAATAAAAAAATTTCGAGCCGCGTAATTAATATGTCAAAGTAACTCATGATAATGATTAGATAATGATTACTTAGTTAAATCTGGTAGGTATTATTCATATTTTAATTAAAGAAAATCAACAGCGAGCAGTATGCTTAATGCGAGGTTGCACATGTCGACAACGTTGATAGATTTCGAATACCGAAACACCACAACGTCAAATTAAAAAACCAAAACTGTCTTCACTAAAAAGTTCATCCGTTTATTTACAGACAGTGCAGCGCCTTAAACAGAAATTTGGTGAATTAAAAATTTACCAATACTACGGAAAATACTTAAATCGATTTCACTATGTCGATAAGGCCTTAATCTAATTATTTTATTAGCATTGATTCGCATTTTATCTATGGAAAATAGCTATTTTTTATGAAGATGCATCAATCTCGTTCGTACACATATTCATAATATTATAATGTAAGCATTTTCAATAGACAAAATGCGAATCGATGCTGATAGATGTGATTCAGGTCAAAAGAATTTCGATACACGAAATCTATCAAAGCTCTCAAGATATTATGTAATCTCGTACTAAGGGTACAGTTAGGAAAACAGGGATGGTTATAGTAAAATAATTCAAACTGTTTTGTGTGATTCGTCTCAATATTTATAAGTGTTATTGAATGTGTATAGCTGTTTGTGTCAATAAATGCGAATACATTCGGCTAGACTAGATTAGAGAATACGTGAAAATGGGTTAGTTAAACATGGGGATACGGAAAGTGCTCAAGCAGCCCTTGAACGCTCGCTAAAGGTTGAAAGAAGTTTAATATTAGCTCAATCTTAAGAGAAGTCACAAACATTTTGTAAGTAAGCAGCTCTGAGTGTTTCAAATCGTAATAGAAAATATACGAGTGTATTGTAATCAATGTTATCGCGGAAGGGTGTAACAAATGAGATCTAGCCTTTAACAAATAGCTGAACACTAAATGGCTGATGGTGTGCTATCCTTGGAAGCTTTGATCTTATACAAGTTGACAAGTATTGTGTTTTAAACATACTATCCAAAACATTTTATGTCTCGCTTTTCGTAAAATAATAACTCTGCAATGCAATTTAATATCATCCATCACTAACTAAGTACCAATTAACGTAATAACTTGATTGAAAAAATCTCATGATTTTAAATTTTAATTTTGAAATAAAACAAAACTTGTTCGAAAACTTGACAACTTGTATTAAATCAAACTTTAACTCGTACGCTGTTGCTACTGAAGTTGTGACACTGGCAGAACACACGCCAGTTTTATCTTCAATGGAATTTTCGAATGGAATTGTTCAACACTGGTACTCAGTTATTTTCTTATAAGATTAACAAAATCACGTCGGTAAAATTGAAAGTAGGAATGTGCTATTGCACGCACCGAAACACACACCAAATTAGTAATATTAATCAATAAACTAATTAGTTAAGTCCACTGGCTTCCCTCACTACTCCGTGATTTCCGACTTTTATTGTAGATATTTGCTAGAAAATAAACGGTCTGTTGTTATTTTTATATGTCTGCAAATAATAATAATGATAATAGATAGATTTTCTAAAAAAAACACCATAGGCTAATACAATAAAATTAGGGACGAGTGTTGTCGAGATTAAAATACACGTAATAAATTATAGTCGATTGAGACGTAAGAAATGCAAATGGAAAGAACATTGTAAATACTTTGTGTCAAAGTGAGCGTGAAATTGGAGCTGCGAGTGATTTAAAGGCGTAAAAAGTACCACGTTTAAATTGTTTCGCAATTAATCTTGGGATGATTTGAATGGTCTCGTATTTCGATCTTAATTAATGTGAATGTAAATTACCTAGCATAGGCCTTTATATTTGTTGAAACTGGATGAGCTAAGCCGATACAACGATTAATTCCTAAATCTATAGTACGAATGGGGTGGGGTATTGATAACGGTAATACTTTCGATTATATTATCTTCAATTTTGTGCGGGTCACATCCAGTGAATAAAATTAGCTCATGAATATTCTACTTTAATGGTTTCTGTGATTCGTAAACCTTGGTTGTACCCTAGTTATCGACGTCTAAAAGACAGGTTTGTAATTTTATCCTTCTTTGTTCCCTGTTTTGTTTGATCTTATTACGTTATTGGGAGAAAGTCATTATTATAAAATAATATTACGTCTGTGTAATATGCATGTTTCGGGTGATAAACGGGTAAGCGAGAGTAGTTTTGTCGTGTATCTGATGGTAGATAGGTAAATAATAAATTTAACAATAAATAACGCTAGAGTCACGTTGTCAATAAGTTATATAATATCAATAAGTATATTGAATATAAGTGGTGTTTTAGCTTCTCAATGTTTATTAGAGTTAGTCGACGAATGAGTCAGTTCGGAAGCGCGATGGTTGACAAATTTGTTGTTCCATGTTTGAGTTTCACAAATGTCAATTTTAAAAGAGATAAATCATTTCTTTTGTTTTTGCAAAATATATTGTTCGAGTATGTAGTAATTATGTGTAGAAAACACGAATTGTGTTTTGAAAAGATCCAATGATCCAGAAAAAAGTCCTATCTTATTGTCTTTAACCACACTTATATTCTTTTAAAGCAGGTGTACGTCATAGGTTATTACAGTTATTCTAATATTTTCTAGTATGTTTTGTGTTGTTTTAGAATATAATGTTCGGTTTGTATTTTATTTATTTTATTATGTTAACATTGCCCAATTTATTTTTAAGTTCTTTTAGATTTAAATTTTTTATGTTGTTTCTCTATAATTGGAAAAAATAATATTATTTTTGTAATAGTTTGAAGCAAATCATTGGATAAACGATATTTTGAATCTTATTTCGTTCATTGCTTTGAAAACTGTCAAACAGCTTATTTGTCTGCATCGGGTGATGGGACTACGAGCTCATAGTCAGCTATCACATGGCTGTCAGTAATTTTAAGAATCAACTTAACCGAAATGTTGACATGTAAATATAGCTGATCAACATATAAATTAAAAATAATATTAAAGTTATTTTTCTACGTTCCTTTCACAGTACCTTTAGTGCTATAACTAGATGAGTAGTGGATGTATGTCATAGCTGTATTTAATGTTACATTTTATTTATTCGTAAGGACTATATCATTCAGCAATAATTCTGAATCACTTGTTTTAGGTCACATTAATTATTTGTTGTTTTGAATACCATTCATTGTACACGTAATTTTAAGTCTTAGTTTTTTGAATGGTTGACAGATAATCCGTAACGCTTTATAATTAGGTTCATCGAAATCTAGAATTTCGCATAGCAATTTCTTCTATAACACTTTTGGAGATATGTTTTATTGCACGTCTATCGTTTATTCCTTTGTCGTTCGTAATCTTGTCGATATCTGCATAAAGATATTGTAATATACTCTTTAAACTTATGAATATCTACGTAAGTTAGGTACATTTGCATGTTTAATCAAACGTCTTCCAAAAGTGACGTAAGATTCCAATTTTGATTACTTTGAAGTTTAATTGAAACAATAACATTTTGGTCATAAAATAAAACAAAGTCTGCAATAAACATCTGAGTTACAAGCAACTAGTTAAAAATCATTCATTAGGTAATTGATTCAAAACAACGTTAAAAAAATACTTTGGACTATTTTTTTCTACAAATTTCGAATGCCACTTAAATATAATTTGTTATTCCTAAATAGCATTTCCCCTCTTATATTTGTAAATTTACATTTTTCGATTTTCGCTCTCTAGCTAGATAAGATACAAATTGTAAAGTTATAAGTCGTATTCATATGAATAATTAGGAGAGTAAATCACACGAAATTTGCGTTGAGCTTCCAACACGATTAGATGTAAATACAGATATAAATTTGTAAGACCTTTTTGATTTCCAATTAAGGAGCCTAATCACGTGATGACTTTTTAGGCACACTTGAAGCGCACCAGATAAATTCGAACTAGTTGCAAATACTGGTTACTTGGTTTTGCAAATCGGCTTCTTTTAAGAAGCTGGAGAATGAACGCAAATTATAGAGATAGATGGAAAAATCTTTTGGAGCAGGCCCAGGCCCAGAAAAGGCTGTAGCGCCGAAGATGATGATGAATTGCGAATACAGTCCCAATTCTATTTAACATCGGATTTGAATGCTTATAAGACGACCCTGATACATTTTTCTAAATTTAGTCATAAAGGTATTACATTAAAGATCTTCCTGCTGCTGTGTATGTGTTTTTAGTGAGAAGTCCCGGGTTCGATATTCTGCAGAGGCAATTTGAGATTATTTAATTTCTAAATTGTTTCTCATCAGACTTGATTGGGAGCTTTGGCAGTAGCCAATTCCACCCTACCAGTAAAAACGTTCTCCAAGGGATTCAGTAATCCGCTGCGATACCAATTAGAAACTGATAATGGATTTGGTTTTATTGCCATACTCCTTTCAAGTTAGCCCACTTCCGTCTTAGATAGCATCGCTTTAACTCCAGTTGGTGTTAATTAAATTAGCAGGACCTGAAGTAACCCTATTTGCAGTAATCCGTTTATCTTTTGATACGTTCCCAAATTTTACATCTGCGCGCGTCTTTAAAATGCAAGTCAACAACCCGTTAAAATGTCGTCATATGCAAAGGCACTTATGTTGTATTCTATGTGTATTCGTCAAATATTTGTTGTAACGGTTTCGTTAATTTCACTTGTTTGTTAAGTTACTGCATAGAGCAAAATATACATAATCGTACCGCATAGTATAACAGTTTGAATTATTTTAGCTATTCTTACAGATACATTATAACATTACATTTACAATTTACATTACTTAAATCAGGTATTTCAGGTAATCAGTTTTGTGTCATTTTATCGACTTGATTTTAGAATATATAACTCAGCATCTAAAAATATAAATAAATATCATAAATTACTAAAATTTTGGCCTATGCGGTAACAATATTGAATGAGTTTAAAAATTTGTAAACAAAACATCATTAATGTTATTTTATTCAAGACTTTCTTTTTGCCTTATAATTTTCTTAGCGACTTTCAAAAGTACTCGTAAATTTCTTTATGCTCTGTTTGTGCCTCTAATTTTTGTCCTTGTGTGAAGTCGACCGACAAATTGTAGGAAATTTTAAAAGAAATTTAATCAAGCTTTAATCTGTAATGACCTTTCAAAGGTTAAAATTAAAAATAATACAGCTGAACATTATAATTGAAAAATCCAATTTAAAGAAATTTAAAGGTTTCGTTATTTAAGGTGAAAGACATTTTGAAACGCAGCTCACCGTATAATTTATATCGTGTCATGACCACAATCTACGTCAGCCCTGTTGTAGAGCGTCGATTTGAAAAACTTATAAAAATGAATTTTACATAAAACAAATTTGAATTGATTGGTTATGTCTATGAGTCTGGCTCTAGTCCCAAAATCTGGCCTGCAATGTAAAAACTATACTATCACCTTAATTGATACTTTAGTATAACGTAACATAACCATAACTTTATAATATTTTCTAAAGAATGTCTCTGAAAATTGGTTTTCTAGCTCAAAGTGTAGCTCAATTTATCTGTATTACCAATCGAAAGGTCTACTATCCTTTATGGGGAGACACTCTCGATTTGCTTCGACTTACTAGGTTTCTCAACCGATACAGACCACAGCCCCGTTTCAGAGAGCAGCTATTTACGAGGCCATAAAGTGCGAGCGGTAAGGTTATTTAGTGCCATCTCCCGGACATGGCCCAACACACGTTTACTGTGCTCAATTTAATACGTCACTTGTCAGTAAATTCGAGTTGCATAGTTTTATTGTGCGCATTGAACCGTGCACTTTTTACAGTGACACGGAGGAAATATTATGTTTGACTGTCTTTTTATTGCATTGCTGAGCCTTTCAATTGACAAGACACCATAAAGCTTGGTAAACTGATTTTTTTCTTCTGTCCACGAAAATTTTAACAACTTTCGTTTGTGTAATTTAACCTGTCTAAACTTTAAGTGTCGACAGTTATACTTGGCTCAAATCCATCGGTTGTTATGAATCACATCCGGGGTGTACGTGTATTCATAAACGCATGCCATAAGGCTCGCATATTAAAACCGTATTTTTATTAGTCCATCGAGAACGCGTGCGGAATGCAATAGATTTACAATCGCTGCAGGTGCTTTCTATTAACTTCGAAATTCATTATGCTCTATTTCATCTATTGGGATTCCTCGCATGATCCTTTGTATCGATTTATGAGCTCTACAAATTAAAGGAAAATGAGTAATAAATTACCAACATACAGCCAGGGTTGCGTTATCCATTCGTGGTATACGTAACTTATAGTTCCATACGTGGTAATCTTGTTAAACGTGCTGCCAACCGCTCACATTTTATGACCTCTATACTTATAGTTGGAAAGATGTTCGCAGGTACTTTCGAAGGACTTTTTTGTTTGTCGGTTGCTTAAAATAATAATTCAGTACAACTCATGCCAATAGTATGAGGTTTCTATAAGAATTGGTCCTAATATTTACCATTAAAAAAATATTGTAATAATTAATGCATAAAAGCAATAAACCTAATGAGTATTATGCAAGAAATGAATTCCGATTCCGAACAATTGAATCAGTGCGACTTTTATTGGCATGAGTTTATAATTTCATTCTTGAAATTTGATTTTGCAACGTGTATAATATAATAATTATTATTAATTGGTTTATTTTTAAAATGCATCGTACAAGTGATTTTCAAGCGTTGAATGTAAGTATGTTTTTAACTAAACTTACTTAAATACATGGTAAGTTAACCGTAGCCGAGTGGTCAAGTGGTGGTGGCGCTCAGGGCGCGATTCCCAGAGAGACGCAGAGGTTCAAATCCTGCCGGTTTCGAAAATTTTTGATATGTATTTATGTAAGTTTAGAAACTTTCCTCGTGTGTGAAGCACTGTAATAAAATTATAAAATGTTTTTAACTTTTTACTAAAGCGTCGCGATTTTCACGATTATTAACTACTATTTTGACGATTTTGACGCAAAGTCCTACCATCTATTGTTACGTTTCGAAATTCCTTGTATGATTAACGTTCAAACAATTATTCGTGTAACAAATTTTTGTTACACGAATAATTATACTAAACTTATTATACTAAACTATATATATATTGTGTATTTAAACTAAACTTGAATCGTTAGTAAATTTTTTAGTTTCATTTGAAACAATCGCATTGGCGACTTATGTAGAATAAGAAATCAATGTAAGTTTCGTAAATTTTGTCTTAAATTGTTAATATTAATATAATTAATGTCCTCTACTACTAGTTGTAATATTTTTAGTTGGTTTTAAATTTTTTGTTTCACATTTTCTAGTCACGAGTAACGGCAGATTTGTGAGGAAATTGTAAATTATTTCAGTTGGATTCAGAAGGTTTAGGTATTACAATTTTGTCATCAATTGTATTTATAAAAGGAGAAACTGACTTATATACTAACCTAACCTTGATATGTTTTATCAAACTACACCTCAAACCGATGAATACTTTATATTTTGTAGTTAGATTCCTTTTATAACGTGAACCCCTACTAAGAAAGGATTTTTAGAAAATCCACCCAGTGATGTCAGGACGGGTCAGCTAGTTTATGATTAAATAAGCCACGGAGAGTGAAATAATAATATAATACAATAAAAATACATATTAAATTAATTAACCTTAACTTATAAAATACTCAAGACAACAAATTTGTAGTTACGGAGATGTGGTGAATTTGTTAAGACTCTACATAAACGATTGACATTTTAATAAAATTTACAAATTTAAAAATTTACAATTTACGCACAAATATTGCGACCGGTGAAAATGGCACACGCAAACGAACACCACATTAATATTACAAAATAATTGTTAATAGATAGATCTACACGAAGAAATTCCTAAATTTATTTTAATGTAAGGTACATTGTAATGTTATGTGACAAAGTAACAGACTTCTATGGAAATTCTTCAGAGGCCCTACTGTAATTTTTCAAGTTACCGTCAGATAAAATTTAACGTGATATGTGCGTTAACTAATCTTTCTTAAAGTATCTATTGTTAAGTATATTTTGACGGACTAACGTTGCTCACATGTCACGTTTTTTTTAATTTGAAATCTTACACTCAGGGCACGGAATAATTATTAATTAATTCATTAAAACTAGACTTAGCATATAAAAAAAATTGTTCATTCGAAATTATTTGTACTACGACGATCGTGATTAGACACTGAAATTAATTTTAAGGTGAATGCACTATGCTATACATATATTCGAAAAAAAGTGTAATTTAAGTCATGATAGCTCAAAAAAGTGTAATATAAATAGAAGAAAACACAATGATAAATTATGTTAATGTTAAGTAAAGGTAAAGTGTAAGGAATGCGAAATAATTATACATAATAACTTAACGTTAAGGATTTAATGTTAAGACCCATTTTGTAATGTTAATAATAATTAATTAAAATCAAGCACTACCACGTACTATTATGAATACACTCATGACTTCTTACGCTAATATTGAAATGTATTATAAATATGAACTATAAATATTAAATGTTATGCGTTAATAATAATGTAAACGTGTTTTATTTTGTCTTATGTTTTAAAATATTGGGAAATTTTATGGCTGCTTTAGGTACACTCTGCTATTTGAAAAGCAAGGAAAATCAGCCAGATTATTGAGATTAATTTTGATCGGTTATGTAGTTTACCTACATAAAATTCCTATTCAATTTTGTCTTGCTAAATCTCAAATCACTCAACTGCACTACGTGAAGACGTAGGGACGTTGGGCTTATGATCGCAACAGGTACTTTAAGAAATACATGTTGCAATAATCGTAAGTAATAGATACTTCAATCTTTACTCAGTTACTAGTGACAAAATTTGGTACAGAGGTAGGGTTCATCGCGGGGAAGGATATTTATCATGCTACTTTATGTCCCGGAAAATTAAGAAGTTACCGCGGGAATCAAAACACCTAATTCCACGTGGACGAAGTTGCGGGCATGATCTAGTAATATGTAATTTCAATAACTAAAACTGAAAGTAGGTATTTGAGACATTCCAGTTGTGTAGTAGTTCCAGTACCAAATAAAAACAAAGTTGTCGTGTTCTATTTTTATTTGGTACGTTAACTCGGCATTTAAATTTCAAATTAAATAAAGTATTATGTATTAATTTATCCAAATCGACTACTAAATAATGCCCAAGGACTCTTAGCTATGTCCAATGTTGGCGCTGGTGCATTATAATAACCCTGTGCTAAGTCTACTAATGAAAGTGGACATTCGAAATTATCGCAAGACTCCAAGAGGACCCCAAGCCGATGTGCTGCATCGTATATCGCGTGCTCCATTGGTTCTGATGGAAGGACCTTCGCCATTGGAAGCCTGTAAGTTGAAGATACAAGTTTTTAACATAATGAACATAAAATCTATACTAATATTACAAATACGAAAACTTGGATGGATGGATGTATGGTTGTTTGTTACTTAATCACGCCAGAACGGCTGAACGGATCTGGATGAAATTTGGCACAGAGATAGATTATAGTCTGGAAATTTTACTACTAATACTTTTTACCCCGGAAAATTAAAGAGTTCGCGCGGGAACCAAAAAAACCTCAATCCACGCAGACGAAGTCGCAGGCATCAGCTAGTACAATATATATTATAATAATACACCTTTAACCATCCCTTGATTCACGAAGGACCGGAAAAAAAAAGTTTTTTAAAGGCTTGCGTCTTTCTGCCATCAGACCAGCTTGAAAGTGGTAATACAGCCTAAGGTGGAGCGCGCTTCCAAGAAAAAGCATATTCACTCTTGATATGAATATTATAAATTGAGGGTAAAACGGAAGCCGGAAGGATATTCCATATCCTTAACTGTTCTAATTAGGAATAGGATCGAGGAAGCTTTGTACGTGTCCGTGGAATTTGGACTAAGTAAGGGCGTACCTTGACGATGCTTTGCGGTTGATAGTAAAAAGGTGATGGAGGAACCAAATCGAATAGTTCGTGAGCACATTCTCCGAAATATAACCTGTAGAATACCGATAGGTAGGCAACTTTGCACCAACGTTCCAAGCTTTGGAGCTTCAAACTGCAGATTGGTAGTGGACGGAATGTTTGAACCTTTAGAAACTCACAATCGCGTATCCACCACCACTACAGCCAATTAACGTCCCACTGCTGGGCACAGGCCTCCACTCTCATCGGAGAGAGGGAGCTTAGACCCACCACGCTGCTCCAGAGTTGGCGGGCTTTAACGACTATTATCATGTTAGTGATAATAACCGGGACCGACGGCTTAACGTGCTCTCCGAGGCACGGGGGTGACTCACCACCAACTTTCTAACTCCGGGCTAGTACTGAAAATTTCTAGTCAGAAAAACCCAATACTTAATTATGGCCTGACCCGGGACTCGAACCTGGAACCTCGTCGGCCGCAGTCGAACATGCTAACCACTAGACCAATGAGGCAGTTTAAATAGCGCTCTGAGCTGAGGTACGAGGGCTTGTTTGGGCAGCTCTCACACAAACTGTCGAAGTTACCGTACCAACCTACGTGCGAAAATATGCTATTTCGACGCGTCCTGTGGTCAACTTCAGACGCGACTATTTGATTGGCGCCAGCTTTGAAACCTTTTTTTTTAAATCTTTTATTATAGGCTTTTACATGATATAGCTGCATGTCAGCCTTATCGTACCCAACACAAATTACAACAGAAACAACTAAAAAACATTAGGTACCTACTTATTAATTTAAAAAAATTTGAACAGATTGCACGCTGCGTCAGAATTTGGGTTATTAATAAACCGTGAAAGACACCAACGCGCAATCTGTTCAGACGTAAACCTTCAATGCGCGTAAATGACGTCATTTGGACAGGCTCTTACCTACTCTCCTATGTTATAAACAAAAAGACTCTTAAGTAAAAGTAGGTAGGTAAGTACTTACGTGAACATCGTCCTGAATATTTCTTCAACCATGTTGCCCCCATGGGGTACTAGCCGCTGGGTCGTCTCACAAAGGGTTTTCAATATACACTGGCGGCCATTGTAGCCCATACTGAAATATATACGCATCATTGACGTAAATTACTTATTTATTTATTTTATAATTACTGCACCATCCCGCGCTCCGTTTTATTAATACTTTCACCAAAGGTTGTCTGTAAGAGATTGCTTTGGCAATAAGACCGCCTTTGCACGTTTCTTTGTGGTTTTACTACTTCTTTTTTAAAAATTGTATACTGTATATTACCATGTGTGTGCAATGAAGATATCTATGTAATAAAAATAAAATAAGGACAACAGCGGAAGTGAATTCATACATATATACGACGTTCTATACTGTTCCGTTCTAGCAGTAAGATATTCTTTATAAGCAAAAACAAATTAAAATTTAAAAAAAACGAACAAATAAAAAAACGCGTGGTTCACTACTGACTACTGAGCGAGAGACTCTTCTCAGCATAAGAAGGGGTTGGCAGTAGTCCACCACGCTGAGGTCAAGTGCAAAGCGACCAACTTAACTAAACATCTTCAAGAACATTTTTGAAGAAATCTCAGACGTGCAAGTTTTCTCATGATATTTTCCTTCACCGTGCAAATGATATTGAATTACATACTTTTATTTATTTTTTAACTACCTACTACAAGTAAGCCCTTAAGTGCGATCTCACCTGATGCTAAGTGATGATGCAGTCTAAGATGGTAGCGGGCTAACCAGTTAGAGGTAGGTATGTCAGTTATATTAAATCCATACCCTTTATCGGTTTCTACACGGCTTCGTACCGGAACGCTAAATCGCTTGGCGGCATGTCTTTGCCGGAAGGGTGGTACCTAGCCACGGCCGAAACTTCCCACCAGGTCAGACCAGAGAAAATTCAGAAATTCCTAAATTGACCCTGCCGGAGATCGAAACCGAGACCTCCTACGTTGTTAAGACAACAGCGAAAACGCACATAACTCAGAAAGAGAGAAGAGAGAAGAAGAAGAAAGAAAAGAGAGCGTTCGAACCGAACGTCTGGAAAGGAAGCTAAACGTCTAAACCACCATGCTGTCACCGCTTTGTCCTCCCGACCGAATTTCGGCCACGGCGGCCTTTTTGCAGAGAGATTAGCCATCTGCGCAGGAGATATGTGTGAGCACAATTGTGTGCGCAGACCTACACAAGTGCACTCTCTGTTCCTATACTCTAGCCCGGTGGGACGGAAAAACAGGCACAGCCGGTGAGAGGTCAGGCGCAGGACCGACGGCTTAACGTGCTCTCCGAGATACGGGGGGCAAACACCAACTTCCAAACGGGCTAGTACTGAGAATGTCTGGCCAGAAAAATCCAATACTTGTTATGGCCCGACCCGGGATTCGAACCCGGGACCTGTCGGCTGCAGTCGAGCATGCTAACCACTAGACCAACGAGGTAGTTCACCGGTTTGTAATAACAGACTTACTTATCCAAAATTATCTCCAATTTCTCATAAAGCTCGCGTCGACTCCTGCGCATGACTAATGGCTTCTTATGCTTCTTGCTTCGGTAGAACAGAGCCGTTTCAGTGTTGTTCGGCAGCTCGTACGCGATGCCCCAGTTCATACCGAAGGTGAAGGTTCCGGGGGCAGTGGCTGGTGCAGGCTGGCCGATTAGACCTACTGTCATACATCCGGCACACTGGAAAATACCGTAATATAATTATTGTAAACTCTCCAATAAATTCTATACTAATATTATAATTGCGGGATGGATGGATGTTTGTTTCACATCACGCTAGAACGGCTGAACGTATCTGGATGAAATTTGGCACAGAGATATATGTATTATAATCTGGATTAGCACATAGAACTTACTTTTTATCCCGGAAAATTAAAGAGTTCCCGCGGGAACCAAAATACCTCAATCCACGCGGACGAAGTTGCGGGCATCAGCTAGTATAAAATAAACAATGAGTTTGAATACTTGCCTAGCTATCTCGAAAGAAATTCTGGCTAGCTTAATATCCTTTTGTAATAATAAGCTTTCTTTGAAAACATTATTAATAGTTATTTTTTCCAACGCCTCTTATGTGACGAAGTGTAAACCTATCCTTTGCAAAATTATTATGATAATATTATGTATAAACTTACCGAAAAGCTCGATCCTTCGGGAAACGCAACATAGCGTCTCTTTCGAGAAAGAATCTTCAAACTATTTCCATTTCTTTCCCCTTGTGTAAATCCTATACTCAATAGACTCAAAAATAATATAAGATACACTTTTGGTGACATTTTCAAAATAATTTCATTAATTTTAGTATATCAAACCCTGATACTTAAAGGTTTAGATACACATAAATAGGTACACTATTTTAAAACAAAATATATCAGTTTTTTTAAACTGTGATGTTGCACGTAAAACACAGTTTTCATACTAAAGTAGTCACAACGAAAATGTATGTCAGGCGTTATAACGGTTGAAATAATTTTCACATTTTACCCGTTAATGAAAGATAAAATGTCGCTAAAGTATGCCAATTGGATGCTGAGTGGTCTAGATTTTGTTACTACGGGCTACGGTGACATATTATATTCAAATTACTTATACTATGCAGGTTAGATAAGTATTATGTTGAAAATATCCAATTTAAATCAATATCCAATATATTATCAATATCCAGATCCACACATCTGTACAACAGGCACGTGTTTAAAAAATTCAAAGTGACAGATACATCAAAGTACAGCTCAAACTGCTCTGCATTGATCATTGATGTAGAATTTTGGTACCTAGTATCCCTCCCTGGCGCAGTGGGGAGCGCTGTGGTTTTGTGAAAAGAAAGTTCCCGATTTGATATGGATCTACGAATCCACCGCATTATCATCCCAAGAAAGCCTCTATTATTATTACATTATATGATGATATTAATCGGATAATGAACATTAATAATATGTCGCATAGAGAATAAATGTAAATACTTCAAGAAATAGACTGCCTGATTCGATATAACCATTTATTGATACCAAAAGCGACCCCAGTTCGGCTTCAAATCGAATATATCAACCGTGTCAAATCACATCAAAAGGAGCGTGTGGTATATATCTTTTCATCCGTTAAAAGCCTCTATAGCGTATTATACATTGAGTTTCTAAAAGGTTTAAGGTTTGATGGTGCGATCAAATCCATTAAAAGTATGCTTTTGAAAAAAGCTTATTATACTGTTGAAGATTACGTAAATGACAAAATAGCATTTGACTCGCTCCAGCAATGCTAAGGACAGCGGTTACTTATGTATAGTATACATTAATTAAATTGTGAATGATTTTGTTTTCAAAAAAAGCAACCGCCGAGTTTCATGCTGGTTCTTTTTTTTACAAATTACATCTTCATGTCCTGAAACTCTCGTGAGTTTATCTGGACATTGCACATGCCTCTTAAACAAATATTAGGTACTTATAAAAATTACTTATACAAATCAACAACCTAAAACAACACAATATCATAATACTCAAAACTTAACTATAATCAGTAAAAAGTCTTCTCGGTAGGAAAGACATTCCGAACCAGTGGTAGGTTCATTCGACGATTCGAAAGCACTAATTGTAAGGTCGAATTAAAAACATTTTTTTATTTTTATTTTATAACGCCTATAATAACGAAAACGCTGCACCGCTACAATCCCAATAACTTTTCAAAATTCTTTATTTGCACATTTTTTACAATGAGGGTAATATGTTATTTAATAATTAGCTGAAGCCCGCGACTTCATCCACATGGAATAATTTTTAATTCCCACAGGAACTCCATAAGTTTCCAGGATAAAATGTAGCATAAATCACTCTCCAGATCGTCAACTATACCCATGAAAAAAATCATGTCAATCCGTTGCTTTGTTGCGGCGTAAGTAGTATAATAATAAGTATGAGTCTGTAGGTAAGTAGGTATAGGTAATAAGAACGGTAAACTGTGCATAATAATAATATTGTAATTAAAATCGATCATAATATGCGTTAAAGCCATGTTTACGTGTAAGTACATATCAGGAAGTTTATAATCCCAAATCCGAGTGAACCCAAGTCTTACATTATTAGACCACTTCATATTATCAGGGTGGGATCTAATTTGTATACTGCTGCCAACGTAAAGCGTATACTTGAATAATTTATGAGCACAGGCTTCTCGTAGGCGGAATGTGATACCGTTTTACTTTTCCGTACTGATATCTACAAAATATTGTTTGGGTAGCTGATGGGTAAATTTTTCATTCAATTTATTCAAGTAAGGCTTGGCCTGCCTTTCTGGTGGTAGGTGGTTAAAATTATAAGTGAGGAGGATATTTGTTACTCAATCAGGGCAGAACGAATGAACGGATCTGGATGAAATTTGGTACAGATAAAGATTATAATCTAATCTGGAACAACACATAGGCTGCTTTTCATCTCGGAAATTCTAAGAGTTTCCGCGGTAAAAATTAGCCTATGTCTTTCCTTGGGATGTAACCTACTCTTAAACATATCAATTTTCATCAAAATCAGTCGAAAAGATGAGCCGTTAAAGCGTAGCAGACAGACTGATAGACAGACACACTTTCGCATTTATAATATTAGTATGGATCTAAACTAGATTTATACAACTCTTCTTTCGCGTAGGAGGTCAGGAATCATCGCTGACGTTTTCATGAAATAAGTCATTGTACTCATAGTCTAATCGATAATTCAAGTACAGGGTGTAAAAGAAAACAAACGACCTCCATACTGATCGGACATACGCAAGATAAATAATATAATCAACTTCGTGCCTTCAGAATATCCCTTACTCATAAATAATTCAAGTCTGGGTTTCACGTCAGCAATACACAAATTAGATTCTGCCCTGACAATAATAATATGAAGTGTGCTAATAGGTTTGAGCTCTTGTTAACCATGATTGGATGCTGGTAAATTATCACTAGATGTATCTACTTTTAGAGGGACGAGTGGCCTAGTTGTGACAACGCATATCAGTCGATTGCGAATGTTAAGCAACGTTGACCCAAGTCGGCAACTGGATGGACCGAATTTGGAGGTTGAAATTTGACCTTTTCGTTTCCTATGTGTCTCGGAGAGCACGTTAAGCCGTCGCATCGGTCTCGGTTATTATCACTAACATCTGATAATAATCGTTACAACCTAAAAGTTTAAATACTCTTAGTCGAGTCGTATGCGGAAGGACGTGGGAACCCACCGCATTATTATCCCAAGAAAACTCCTACCATTATTTGATTAATGGAACAGGGTCCCGACCCTCAGTAATGAGGAATACAACGTAGAGAGAGAGTATCAACTTTTATTTAAAAAGAGCAACCACCGAGTTTCTTGCTGGTTCTTCTCGGTAGGAATGGTATTCCGAACCAGTGGTAGATTCACTTGACGATTCAAAAGTACTATATAGTTAATCTCATTTTGGAAAAAAAGTTCAACTTTAGTATTTGATGCGGGACCACGGTCACCCTATAATTTTTTTCTAAAGTTTTACTAGCCTTTGTCACCCGGAATAAGCTAAGGATTCTAACGATACCTCATTCATCAAAATCCGTTCAGGCGTATAGAAGTTATGGTGGAATATACAAACTCACATACATACATACGTACATACATGAACCCTGAAAACAATATACCTACTCCTTATTTCAGGCAGTCGTATAATAGTCGTATATATAAGTCGTTTATAAGAATCATTTCAGAATTAAAAGATCACATAACGTTTAAAGTGTCGCTAGTAAGTAAGAGTCGTCGAGTCCAATAAATCTTTTAAACTGCGACGCTGTGTGTGCTGGAACCAACTTAATACCTACTTTACGACGACGTTCCTTTCATTTTAAAATATTATCCCCTTTTATATTATAAAACATACCTGCAATCCATATTAGTCGCTATATATATACTACGAGTATATCCATATGTCGCTTGCTTATCGGTCTTTTATCGGATATACTTTGGAGAGTGTGCTCAGGAACTTTTCAACCTTGTTCCCCCTTCACCGTTCTACTGCAGAACAGCAAGAAACCGTTTGCGTTGACGTCCTTATGTGGTTGACGTCCAGTCAGCTCGAACGAAACGGTTCTGCTCTACGTTTCTGATTCGAACCGCTAGGATGTGGAATGCCCTTCCAGCACATGTATTCCCTGCCACGTATAACTTAAGTACGAGTACCTTCAAGGCAAGAGTGAATAGGCATCTTCTAGGCGGGCGCGCTTTAACCTAGACCTCATCATTGCTTTGTATTAAGCTTGATTGTCGTCAAGCGCAAGCCTATCTGGCAATAAAAAAAAAATACTACATAAATAGTAAATACCTACACAGTAAAAATCGTTCATGCTTTAACGTGCAAGGTCCTGGCTTTACCACGAGCCTGCCTGTTTTTGGAGAAATACATCAACGCTCATTTTTTGTCAGGACAGTCAGTAAATAGGTTATTCTGACTTACCAATGCCTACCCTAGCTTCAAACCCTGTGCGCGCCACTGATTTAGGTAGGTACATACTTAAACTTTTGAATAAAGTTTTATGGCCAAGTATTTTAAAACGACTCTCCATTATACTACGAGTATAAATAAAAATAAAGAAAACACCGATTTACGAAACCTAAATTTATTTTAATTTTCAACTTAACTAAATATTTTAGGTTGCAATAAATTTATTGGAACGTTCAATACTTCATTTTATTCAAAGTCAAAACGAAATTTAGCAACGAAAAGGGACAATCGTTGACTTGGTCACAAAAATCTCGGTCCAATATTTCTCTGTACACGTCTGCTATTTCTTCAGTGAACTCCTCCTCGTGTACAGGTGCTCTGAAATGAAATATTGAAATGAATCATCACCATCTTATTATACTTAATATTATGAATGCGAAAGTATGTTTGTTTGTTGGTTTATCGTTCAATCACGCTGCAACGGAGCAACGGATCAACGTGTTTATTTGCATGGGCATAGTTGAGGACCTGGAGATTGACATAGGCTACTGGGAATTCAAAACTTATGAAAAAGTCGCGGGCATAATCTAATTTAGCACTGTCCCACGACTGGACAAAGGCCTCCCTCTGATTTATCCATATTTTGTGCCTCTCAGCGATAAATTTATCTAATTCATCACGCCATCGTTGCCTCAGCCTACCACGCTGGCGTTGATGATTTTGGGGTCCAAACAGAAGCAGATTTAGCACACTAGTCTTCTAGCATTTATACTCGTAGCACTTGAGTGAAGCGGCTTCAAGTCTGCCAACGCTTACGTATCAATATTCTCAAAATGAAAGCTTGATGTCACGTACCTTGACGTTTCAAAAATAAGGATTATAATTCTAAAACACAAAAGTCAACAATAATTTTAATAATACGGCTTTATGCGTTGGCAGTATGACCCCAGCTCCTACTTTGTAGTAGTAAAATGTCGTAAAAGACGCGAGCATTATGCAAGAACGTGATTATATTATGCTAGTCGATCGGTTCTTGGTGCTAGATTCTCGAAAGACAATAATAATTGGATCGTCGAGCGGTCGTTCGAAGTCACATGTTGATCCAGTGTTGATTAGATAGGTTATAGAGCATTAGTTATTGGCGAACACTCGTTATAAATTGTTACTTTTGCATTTGACGAAATAGTTATCAATATCAACAAATACCACATTAGTAAAACCTGATTATAGAGCTAATGGATTTGTACGTTTTCATAGCCAGGTGACTATGTCATAAACATATGACTATAACTAGCTGATGCCCGCGACTTCGTCCGCGTGGTTTAAGTCTTTTTGATTAGCGCGGATACTCCTTAATTTTCCGGGATAAAAAGAAGCCTATGTTACTCTATAGGTCCTCAACTATACCCGTGCCAAAAATCACGTCGATCCGTTGCTCCGTTGCAGCGCGATTGAAGGACAAAACCAACAAACCAATAAACCAACCAACCAACAAGCCAACAAACAACAAACCAACATTCGCATTTATAATATTAGAATGATCCGCGAATGACGTACCGCCAAGCGATTTAGCGTTCCGGTACGATGCCGTGTAGAAACCGAATAGGGGTATGGGTTTAATTAACTGCCAAGCCTCTAACAGGTTAGCCCGCTACCATATTAGACTGCATCATCACTTACCATCAGGTGAGATCGCAGTCGCAGGACTAACTTGTAGTGTAAAAAAAAATCTGGAAACAAAATTGCCTGTACAGTGATCCTACTACAATTATCTCAAAATATACATGTACGAGTAATTAAGTTTAATCGTTTGGTGTATAAGAAAAATGTTCTCTTAAAGTTTATCTCGAAAGATAAATAACTAGTATTTATGGCGATTTTGGATATTTTCCCTCGTCTAAGTGTGTAACGCCTCGTGGTGCCCTCAAGATAAAATGCGCAGTAGGTGGTGGTAATATATCAAACCGGGATCTAACATGGGGAAGCGTTATATGGGACCAAGCAATTTTATCTTGTTTTGCTCTAGGATAAGGGTATGTGCACATTTGGTACACATTTCTATAAGTTATCAATGAAAACTTGACAGCTTCATTATTAATGAATGAACGAGAAGTTTAATTCGCTATAATCCGCCACAGCAGACCAATCTATGTGGTACAGTGCGTGTCCTTCACCAATAGCATGCGAACAACCACCAAAATTCACCACCAAAAAAAAAAAAAAGCAATTCGCACCGGCACCGCACCACACCACACAAATCCTCCAAATCACTCTCAACGTACGTTTCACTCCGAAACCGGAGCATCTTCAGGAGATGTTGACTCGACAATGCACGATTGTAAAGTGACGAACGTGTCGAAAGTTCCGGCTTTTATACCTTTTTGGCATGCCTCATACTGAAGCCCCGCCCCCTCCCCGCCTATTACTGTATAATTAAATTGAGTAAAGGCGAATTTGATACATTTATTTGTTCATTTAGCAACTCAAATCCTTTATTATTGTGTTTAATTATTTCTAATTGTTCTTTACTACATTTATGTAAGATTTTATATGAATGGTTAGCTTCATTATTTTAATTTTTTTATTAAAAGCAATTTCCCGTCTCACAGCTAGTACGATCATTTCATGTAGGTTGCTTGGTAAAGATCACTTTAGTGGTACGGTCGCCTTTTGTGTGTAATTTTCAAGGTAATTTTGTAATAATCCATATCCATACTAATGCGACGGTTTGTCTGTCTGCTACGCTTTCGCGGCTCATCTTTTCCACCGATTTTGATATTTGGTCTACACCAAATATCAAAATCGGTGGAAAAGACGAGATTCCCGGGATTACAACCTATCTCTATAGATAGGTTGTAATCCCGGGAAGGACATAGGCCTTCCTTGCTTGTCCTTATATACGTATATGTGCTTTTTTTACTCAATAAAGTATTTAATAACTAGCTGATGCCTGCAACGTCCGCGTGGATTGAGGTTTTTTTATTCCCGCGGGAACTCTTTCATTTTCTGGGATAAAAAGTAGCTTAAGTATTATTCCAGACTATAATCTGTCTCTGTCATTGACTTATGGTAAATCGATGGTCTCTGTGCTAAATTTCATCCAGATCCGTTTAGCCATTCTTGCGTGATTGAGTAACAAACATCCATCCATCCATCCATCCATCCACACATTCAAACATTTGCATTTAATATTAGTTTAGATAATAATAAGATATTTTCACAGCATCGCGTAGGCATAGCAGGGATGTTAGATCGCTTGGCTGCACGTCTTAGCTGGTAAGGCGGTAACCAGTCATGGCGGAAGCCTCTCACCAGACCAAAACTTTTAATGGCCTTTTTTTTCCACTACAAGTTAGCCCTTGACTGCGATCTCACCAGATGGTAAGTGATGAGGCAGTCTAAGATGTTATCGGGCTTACCTGTTAGGGGCATGGCAGTTATATTAAACCCATACCCCTATTCGGTTTCTACACGGCATCGTACCGGAACGCTAAATCGCTTGGCGGCACGTTTTTGCCGGTAGGGTGGTAACCAGCCACAGCCGAAGCCTCCCACCAGGCCAGACGAGAAAAAATTCAGAAATTATAAATTCCCAATTTGACCCTGCCGGGGATCGAACCCGGGACCTCCGTACGTTAAGACAACAGCGCTCAACACTACGCCACGGAGATCGTTAAAAATTCTGTCGTCGTCGAAGGTCGTCAAATGGTCTTATATTAAAAGAAAAAAAGGCTGCGTCGTGTAATCGACCCAGCTTAACACCTTCCCAAGCGTGTTCAGTTCCACTCATTCCTCGTTATTACTATAAAAGCCAATAAATTGCGGTGTCTGGGCTTGCCGTCGGCGTAATCCATCAAACCGCACCGGCTAATTCGACGCTGCCATTAATATGGCCATTAATGTCTCATTAGCTAAGGAGTAAGGTAAATACTCCTATGTTACTGTATTGGTCTATCACAATCAATAAGCCCCATTGCACATTATAAGAAAATGTATTGTCTTATCATCATACTAATATTATAAATGCGAAAGTGTGTTTGTTTGTTGGTTTGTTGGTATGTTGGTTTGTCCTTCAATCACGCCGTAACGGAGCAACGGATCAGCGTGATTTTAGGCATGGGTATAGTTGACCTGGAGAGTGACATAGGCTACTTTTTATCCCGGAAAACTAAGGAGTTCCCGTGGGAATCGAAAAAACTTATTTCACGCGGACGACGTCGCGGGCATCAGCTAGTATGTTATATTTCATATTATTCTTTATGCGCGTGTCTGATAAGACACAAGAAAAAATATCTTGTAATATGTATGGTCTCATACAACAACCATTGCGACTGAATTTCTTATAAGACATTTCTAGACAAGACAAGAAATTTTCTTGTAATGCTAATAGGCCAAAGTATAACTGTTCAAAATGTAACTAAAATAACTCTAGTTAAAATAATTACAAATAGGTACTCTGTCTCTTTCCATCTAAACAAGAAGGAGAGAGACAAAGACTAATAATTTCTTCTCTGTTACGTACAGTTTTACCAGCCCAGTGCCCTCAGTCCTGCGTTTTATCAATACGTCTTAATACTCAATTTATCTAATCCATGTAGGACATACAAGTGTCTCTTATGTTACGTCATGTTTTGACTCTACCACCGGTTCGGAAAATAACAAAAATATCCTGCTTTAAAGAACGTTCTAAAACTCTATAGTTATCAAACAACAGGGAGTGTGTCTTTGGAATGAATATTCATTATCTTTCCGAACACGTATACATAAGCGTCATGTAAGAGCGCGATTATAAACCAATTAACAGTAATCTAACCTAACCCATACATAAGTGTGAGTTAAGTTGTAATAACTTAGATCGCATCATCACTTGCCATCATAAAATGGAAATTCTATGGCGATCAACATTTGGTGACCTAAGATCTAAGATCATACAAGTATTATAAATTCGAAAGTGTGTTTGTTTGTATGTTTGTCCTTCAATCACGCCGCAACAAAGCAACGGATCATCGCGTTGTTTGTATGGATATAGTTGAGGACCTTGAGAGTGACATAGGCTACTGTTTATCCCGTAAAGTTAAGGAGTTACTCCAGGAATCAAAAAACTTAAGTAATCCGGCCATAATCTAGTTTCAAATAAAAACGAAACAAAAAACAAAAGTTATTACGGAAATAAATCTCGGATTGGTCATCAAAATAAAAATGATAACTCTGACATTGCAACATTCACCGTCATTTTTGCGGTGAAATTATTAATTCGAGATAGTTATTATCATGTAAGCATCCGCTAAGAAATGAATTTTTTGAAAATTCAACCCCTAAAGGAGTGAAATTTGTATGAAAATAGAACTTAGCATGGGCGATACCACGGGCAAAAGCTAGTTCACACATAAAACTAAGTAGTTAACAGCCAGCAGCAAATGTAAAGCCATTGGAATGAATATTATGAATTAATCCCCACACGTATAGATAAGCGTCACGTACGCGGATTATAAGGCAATTAACTCGATACGGCGAACATTCCTCGAGGAAACACACGGGTAATATGTTACGCATGGAACTTTGCGACTTTTGAGGTAGACATTATGGTACACGAACGCGACTGCGACTCGAAATCTGGGGCAGTGGGGAGCGCTGTTGTCTTATAGTGGAAGGTCTCGGTTTCGATCCCCGGCAGGTCAATATGGGAATTTATAATTTCCGTATGTTTTCTGGCCTGGTCAGGTTCTTAATTTTACGGGTAGGTTTCGGCCGTGCAACCATAGGTTGCCACCTTGCCGTCAAATGACGTATCGCTAAGCGATTTACGTTCCGGTATGACGCTTTGTAGAAATCGATTAGGGGATTAACATACTCCTAACTGCCGTCCCCCCAACAACATTCCTTATTCGCCAGGCTAGGGTCTGGAACACTCTACCAAAATTGTGTTTCCCACCAATTACAATCCGGGTATCTTTAAATCAAGAGTGAAAAGGCATCTTCTAGGCAAGTGCGTCCCATCTTAGGCCGCATCATCACTTCCCATCAGGTGTGAATGTGGTCAAGCGTAATTAATAAGAAAAAAAAGCAAAACTGAATACTACACAAGACAGAAACTTTAGTTTACATAGGTAGTTAGCGAGCGACCAATGGCGCAATATACATTCGAATGTTTAGAGGGATGGAACACGCTGCAGCGTTTAAAACATTGGTGTGTAAGATAATATAACCTGCGATTAAAATAAATGCGTGGTATTTAAAACTTCTCATATAAATAATGAATTATAATACAAGATGATACCCGCGACTTCATCTTCACGACTACCTAAAATTCGAATTGTATGCTTTTGTTTTAACAATTCAATTGGAAAAACACATGAGTAACAAATATTGACATACATTGTGAATACGTATGATAAAAATACAAAAGGAATCGAATAACGGCAAACATCCGATAAATGGATGAAAAAACTGCAAAAAATAATGAAATTATAAAAATGAAAGCCGTATATGAGCACATACACCGTAATACTTCAAAAGAAATGACAATATCATTGTATTTGATTGTATCTTGTTCTTAGTATGTAAAATACATTGCGGGGCTGTTTAAGGATTTCATGGTAACTTGCGAGAGCTCTTCAAGTTTAAATAATACTTTTCAAAAGAAATGACAATATCATTGTATTTGATTGTATCTTGTTCTTAGTATGTAATAATACATTGCGGGGCTGTTTAAGGCTTTCATGGTAACTTGCGAGAGCTCTTCAAGTTTAAATAATACTTACCTACTATTCAAGTTAAAAAGAATGTTAAACGCCATTTTATATTGTTTACTTAATAATGGCGCGAGTTTCCTAAAGATAATAATGTGATGGGATCCTATTTCTTTTGACACTTAACTAAGAATGCTTTCGACTATTAAGTTTAATGTTTTTTTTTATATTCCACTATTACGTTAGCCAAACACAGGTGCAATCTCTGTTCCTTTGCTCTCATAGCCTGGTGGGGTGAATAATCCGACACGACCGGAGAGAGATCAGACGCAGGACCGACGGCTTTACATGCTTTCCGAGACACGGCGTTTAAACACCGCCAACATCCTAACTCCAGGCTAGTACTGAAAACTTCACCGTTTGAAGCAAGAATATATAATTTCTTAAAATGCACATTACTTCGAAAAATTGGAGGTGTGTGCCCGGAGATCAAACCCGATGCCCCGTATTGGGTGTTTTAACCACTAGGCTATCACCGCTTCAACTCGGTTATGTTAGCCGATGATATTTTTCAAAAACTTACGTGAAAATTGCTCTCAGCAAATCATGGACAAGTGACTTTCCCGGTGGAGCCAAGTAGCTTCTAGCTTCGCATATGCATCTTAAGATACACGCTCGACCATTCAGATTGTGACTGAAAGTGAAAAAAAAAAGATTATTTATAACTCAAAGAGAGTAAATTTTCCCACGTAGACGCTCATTTCTTTAGTTTATTTTTAGTTTCCAGTGTACACATGTACTCTTATCGTAGTCTGGTAAAAAACAATACGTCATATTTACAGCTTCATCAATTGGATATTTGACTACTTACTAGTCAAATAAATTATTTTAGTGATTATTAAAAAGAGCATCTCCGAAAAGCCGCATTAACCACGTCCCCTCTTATAGTTTTATGTTGAATAACCATAAACTATCTAATAAAGTAAACAAGTGCATCGAACTTTGAATCCCACACATTTTGACGTTTGAAATAGTTGCTGATTTGACTAGTCGTCAAATACGCAATAGGGATGATGCCTATATCAAAAATAAATTATTTCTAAGTGATTATTAAATAGAGGGTCTTCCAAAAGACCCAAAATTCACATCCTCTGTTAGTTTTAAGTTTGATAACCATTTTAAAACATAGTTTAAAGAAAAAAAGAGCGTTGAAATTTGATGACGTCACAACTGTGAATTTCATAGTACAACTTCCATACTAGAAGTGCATTTTTAAGTTTGATAAAGAGTTGCTGATTTGATTGAGCTCATCATCATCCCTATTATAGCGTTCTGCAGTTGTTCCCAGAACTCCCTCTTTTGTCTTCTGAAGAAGGCATTCGTGAACTTCACGTCACGGTTTCCTTCGTTGAATGTATGAACAGCAGGGAGTAATTAATAATCCCGAACACACCCGCAATAACAAAAATGTTAAACGCATTCTCTCGTGGTCTGGTGAAAAACAATACACATTTCCAGCTTACTAATCAATAGCGTTTTGAAGTCGTTCCCAGAACTCCCTCTTCTGTCGGTGGTGTAGCTTTCTTCTGAAGAAGGCGTTCGTAAACTTCGCATCGGGAAGGGGGAAGAAGACGTCGATCTCCAAAGCCAGGTTCCAGCCCGCTGGTGCGTGGGTCATAAATGCTTTCACGAGGGAAATGGTAGTCTGGATGGTGAAAAAAAAAAATGGTATAGTAGTGCATTCACACCCTCACATACGGACTTGGAAAATCTAAGGACCGGATAAGAACAGCCTCAAGTATCGGTCAATCTATGCATATGACCGCTATTAAGAAATAATCTAAGTGTGTGTGCGTAAAAGTTGATATAGATCGCTGTCTAAAGTACCACAATTTAATGCCTTGGTGATGGTGCCTACTTCAATGAGTCACGCGTGGACTAGTTGTGACAACGCATATCAATCGATCGTGATTGTTAAGTAACGTTGACCCAAGTCGGTAACTGGATGGGTGACCGAATTTGGAGGTTCAAATTTGGTCTTCTCGTTTCCTCCGTGTCTCGGAGAGCACGTTAAGCCGTCGCGTCGGTTCCAGTTATTATCACTAACATCTGAAATATAATAATCGTTACAAAAACCTAAGAGTTTAAATACTCCTAGTCGAGTCGTATGCGAAAGGACGTGGGAACCCACCGCATTATTATCCCAAGAAAACTACCATTATTTGATTAATGGAAAGGGGTCACGACCCTCAGTAATGAGGAATACGACGCAAAGAGAGAAACCTACTTCAATAAAGATTAAGTTTAAAATCATTAATTTTAACTTGTTTTATGTTTTATTCTATTTAATTTGGTGACAGAAGGGCTGGCTCATTTTTTGCGCAAAGGATCAGCCTGGCTGTCCAGCGCGGAAATGCAGCCAGCATTCTCGCCACCATTCCACGCGGGCATGATTTATATAGTAACTAGCTGATGCCCGCGACTTCGTCCGCGTGGATTGAGGTTTTTCGGTTCCCGCGGGAACTCTTTAATTTTCCGGGATAAAAAATAGCCTATGTGCTATTCCAGACTATAATCTATCTCTGTGCCAAATTTCATCCAGATCCGTTCAGCTGTTGGAGCGTGATTGAGTAACAAACATCCATCCATACATCCATCCAAACTTTCGCATTTATAATATTTATATTTGATATATTGGATTAGGTTAGGCTAGCTAGGTTTATGGTTTCTATTGTATTGTTTTCAATAAATTTTACCACCCCTTTAAATCATAAAGTTTAATCATTCTGAGTTAGGTACATGATTTCTTGGAGTTTCCTATACTCTGGCTTTATAGATATTTTGTGAATAGGAAGTTGTACGTGACAGCTGCATAGACTCGCTTCCTGTTATCGCCGACTAAAGGCATCGGACTGTAATGCAAATCGCTCTGCGAATGGCCATTATCCTTAGAGCTGTTACTACCTACCACAGCCGAGGTCTTTAGATCTCGAAGCTTTACAATATCTGGTATAGGTATGTATAATACTGAGACGAAGTGACTATTATTTCAGCAGTGACTGAGGTCCGATTCAAATTGACCCACCCCACCTTTGCATGGATGGGCTTACTTTTAGTCCAGCGCCTACTTAAGTATTATAGGGTACTTATGGAGTACGAAAATGGGGTACTTATAATTTTTACAAATTACCTCTTAATTAGATTGGTGACAACTAAATTACCACTAAATCTTTGGTTAATGGTTATAGCAACATCATCACCACGACGAATAGTATAGGAATATTACATATATTGATACTCTCAATAAAGAGCGAATCCTAAGTTACAAGAAGCTTAATTCGTTATAATCCGTTAAAGGAGACAAATCTATGTGGTTCAACGTGTAGCATGCGACGTGTAGCACCACACAACATAAATCTTGTAAAGCTTTGTGGTGGCAATTACTTAGTTATCATAGACGTCCGCAAAGTAAAGCTTGCTTTTATCCAAAGGGTGATATTTTAAGGTACGCGCACTCCTTTTTAGGCTGCATCACCATCTTTCATTTAGTGTGATTATGGTATAGCCTTAATTTTTAGTTCTAAGTCTCTTCTAAAACTGTTGAGTCCTTGCAATATTCGTCACAGCAATATTAGCCTTCCGCTATCTCCGTACAAAGCAATTATTTTTACTGGATAGCAAGCAATTCAATAGGATTCCGGTAACAGATTCCTCCGATAAAATTCCAAATTCTTCAAAACATGGGTCACCATATTCCACCTCTATTGGAAAGCCGTGAAACTATGCACCCTTTATTCAAGTTTTATATAAAAGAGAACTTCAGAACTTAAGAACTTTTATTTGCGAGAACCCATACCCCTAGTCGGTTTCTACACGGCATCGTATTGGAACGCTAATCGCTTGTCGGTACGTCTTTGCCAGTAGGGTGCCACGACCACGGCCGAAGCCCGGACCAGACCAGACCAGAGAAAATTCAGAAAATATACTGCCGGGAATTGAACCCGGAACCTCCCACGTTAAGGCAATAGCGCTCAACACTGCGCCAGGGAGGTCGTCATATGCTTGCAGTTGTATAAGCATCGTCTAGAATTTAATATGGTTGCTCCATTTATATTTTATGATAACCGTATCAATTCATTACATCGTAAAATTGAAATTACTCCCAAATTAATCGCCGCAGTTCCGATTCCAATATTTGATTAGAATCGAGGCCTGTCATCAAATATATCATTTGGCTAGCTAGTGTATAAAGTAATATTTTATATTTAATATATTATAATATATTTAAAATTTATGTTGTTTATATTGTGACATTTTTGACATTTTTTTTGTATATCCGTTATATAATAATGGGAAAATTATTGGACACAATCTTAATATAATTACAAAATAAATTATTAAATGATGCACGCGCTTAAAGTTTTTTGATTCACACGAGAATTCCGTATCCGCTCCAATTTTTTTTGGACTGTTTATTTATTTTAATACTTAATTATCAGCCACCAGCCACTTCCCGCCACCATTATTTTTTCAAAAATAATATAATATTATGCTAAAAATATTCACTTACCACAAAATTAGTTCCATTAGGAAACGTCAGATGTCGCCGCTTCCTCACAGAGTCTATCGATCTCTTTACATTGGGACACTTATCTGTACTATTAGCTCGAACAATCACTATTGCTAACATCATTAAAACTAAGACTAGTTTCCACAACTGCATTATTAACTCTAACTCCACTACTTGTAAGGAGATATAAAGTGAAATATATTCATTTTCTTACGGCTCAAACTCACGTGCTTCTTAGGACGCATGACTGTTTACTGAAAAAGTTAGCACGGAGTTACCTTATGCTGTAACAAGCCAGTTTAGTTTCCATTCATATTCATTCATTTAGCATTTTTTTTTTTTTTTTTTATTGGTGATAGGCTTGCGCTTGACGACAATCATGCTTAGTGCAAAGCAATGATGAGGTCTAGGTTTAAGCATATTTGTGTTCCATTTTTTTTCTGACAGAGTACGTTTATCCCGGAGAATCAAGTAGTTCTCGCGAGATTAAAATATAACTTTAAAATAACGCGGACGAAGTCTATTGATAAGTATCGTCACCAGAAAAATAATGTTCAGCCACAGAAAAAAATATCAATACCGAGCATAAAAAGTTTAAATTAATAAATGAAATTTATGAAAATTTACGATTTGAATATTCACTGTGGCCCGGTTTACGCCAATCTGGTAAAGCTGAAATGGTTGTCAGATTTTCATAGTCGCGAACCAAATTGAAATCTATCAATTGCCGATCCACTTTTAGGGTTCAGTACAAAAATTTTAAAAATTGAGGGTGAACAGAACAGATGTTATTCCACAAATCAGTAGGTACACAAAAAGGCTTTATTCCAGCGAATTTACCGCATAAGTATGTCATAACATACCCGAATAAAAACTTTAAGAGGTGACTTATCGTCTCTGACCGTCTACCCGTCTACCCGTTATAGCTTTTATTAGCATTTAATTAACTACAAATAATGTAATTTCCCCTCCTTGTCTCCAAAGCAATGCAAATAGGCTGAAGTTAAAGTTGATACAGGTTGATATAAATGAAACGCAGCCTTTTACCAACACGTCATGTTTTTCTTTAGAAATTAGTTAAGCGTAATCATATACAGCAAATTAAGAATAATTATATACCAACATAATTTGTTTTTGAGACGCTAGAATAATTTAACCAAATAACTTAGAATAGCGTGGAATTGCTAAACAATGAATAATGCAATTTAAATGTATGTCTGTATATTGTATATGTGTATTTATGTAATTATGATTATGATATATCATACTACTATTATAAATGCGAAAGTGTGTTTGTTGGTTGGTTTGTTAGATTATTGGTTTGTTGGTTTGTCCTTCAATCGCGCCGCAGCGGAACAACGGATCGACGTGATTTTTGTCATGGGTATAGTTGAGGACCAGTACTTTTTATCCCGGAAAATTAAGGAGTTCCCGCGGGAATCAAAAAAACTTAAATGACGCGGTCGACGAAGACGCGGGCGTCAGCTAGTTATGTATATGAATGCAATTACTAAAAAGAAACTAATTAATAAAAAAGAAACTCATAAAAACGTTATTACGGAACCCACAGTGCACTAGTCCAACTCGCACTTGGCAGTTTTACTCCCTTTGTTTACATTTACTATAGTTCGATACAGATTGTGAAAAAGAGATATCAGATTAAAAACAAATTGGATAACTAGCTTACGTTAGATTTTTTTGTAATATTTGTTTTTGAAATATATTTTTTTATCCACTACAAGTTAGCCCTTGACTGCGATCTCATCTGATGCTAAGTGATGATGCAGTTTAAGATGGTAGCGGGCTAACCTGTTAGGGGCATGGCAGTTATATTAAACCTATAACCCCTATAAATATTATAAATATTAAACCCTATTCGGTTTCTACACGGCATTGTACCGGAACGCTAAATCGCTTGGCGGCACGTCTTTGCCGGTAGGGTGTTAACTAGCCACGGCCGAAGCCTCCCACCAGGCCAGACCAGGGAAAATTCAGAAATTATAAATTTCCAAACCCTGCCGGGGATCAAACCCGGGACCTCCGCATGTTTTAAAGCAACAGCGCTCAACACTGCGCCACGGATATTTCCGGTAAATTATATAATGCACATACACATTTTGTTAGTCCACTACAAGTTAGCCGTGCATTTCAAGTGGGGCTAGACCTTTAAATTTAGAGAAAAATCGGATGATTCCTGAGATGTTGGGACATCGATTGGATACATGTCAAGTTTTAATCCTAACAATATTATCATAATAATAGGCCACCTCCATGCGTAGGATTCTAGCCAGTGAATTCTTTGACTCTCACAGCCTGAGTTGAAGTGTTTTGCTGGCTGGTAATCTAAATAATTAATAATTTCTAAATTATCCCAAATATTAGTTTACTCTGGTTCTTCTCTTGTAGTAACCCATCTTCCTAACTATTTAAGCTTTTTATATTTTAATTACTTCCTATGTAGCATATATTACCTAATATTTATTTGTCCATCTTTGCGAGCTATTTCTATCTCATGTAAATTATATCTGTGAAAACTTGTAATTGGCGTTATACTTATTCTTTATTTATCTATCCACTTTTGTTGTAGCTGTAAGTTTTCTGAACAAAATAAAATAAAATAAAAAGTAAATAAAATAATGCGAAAGCACTATCATTATTAAAGGCATGTTGACCTCTCTGTCGCAGTGGTGAGTGCTGTTGTCTTACAAGTAGGAGATTGCGGGTTCGATCCCCGGCAGATTCAAATTGGGAATTTAATAAAAAAATGTACGCGCCGAATTGAGAACCTCCTCCTTTTTTGGAAGTCGGTTAAAAATGCCTAAATTTTCTCTGTTTTCTCTGTTCTCTGGTCTACCAGAGAACTGATGCTGAGAGCCAGAACCAGCAACCTCCAGGCGATTTATCGTTCCGGTACGATGCCATGGAGAAACCGATTAGCGGAGGGGTTTAGGGTTAGTGCCATAGTGAATCTATACTTCTATACTAATATTATAAATGCGAAAGTTTGGAAGGATGTATGGATGGATGTTTGTTACTCAATCACGCCAGAACGGCTGAACGGATCTGGATGAATTTTTAGATTATAGTCTATAATAACACATAATAATATGCAACTTTTTATCCCGGAAAATTTAAGGGTTCACGCGGGAAACAAAAAACCTCAATCGACGCGGACGAAGTCGCGGGAATTGCTTTACTATTGCTACCAAGTATAGCAGGCCTGTTCGTTGACCCGGGATGTTTGATCAAAAAATTAGACCGACAGACGTCTCCACTCATTACGTTAGTTTAACACCTTCGCGGATTTCCTCCGAGCAATCAAATTTATGCTCTACTGCCTTTAAATTAGTGTTTACATTCGAATTTCACGAAACATTCCGAATTTTTCTGTCGCCAGTAATTTGTAGACTACGAGTATCTGAACTGTACACATTTCTCAACCTTCCGTTACAATTTTTATCCGCCTTAACATTTTATTTACGGCATCAAAACTGTGGAATATGAGTATTTAACATTTTTATTTTTATTCCGACTTGTTTGCTTGAATATAACTACGATACATTTTGTTTTGCTGTTGCATAATTTCTTTAAACGTAACTGAAATACATAAACTGTAACTCAGATGTTACTTTCATCCTTATTTAAAACTAGCTGATGCCGGCGACTTCGTCCGCGTGGAATAATATTCCGGGATAAAAATTAGCATAATGTCTTCAGGCTCTCAACAGCTTAGATACCCATGCAAAAAATCATATCGATCCTTCGCTCTCTTGCGGTGTGATTAAAGGACAAATCAACAAACAAACACCCGGACAATAATAACGAATCGATTGACACCTACTGATCGATTCATCAAAATCGGCTCAGTAGTTTATTTAGTACGGTGGAATATGCAGACAAACACATTAACTGCTAATATCATAACCTTTCCTTTTATCTTTGCCGGAATTGGGTAAAAAATAATATTATACAAATATAATATACTAGTGGTTCGCCCCGAACTGAGACCTCGCGGTTTCACAGAGCGCCATCTATTGACATCAGTGTGAAGTTCTGTTAAAAATATCATCATCATTAAAAATTAAATAATTTCGTTTCCTTATAATATTTATCTAATTTTAGTATTTGTTGTTCAAGTACAGGATATAATTCAAATAATTGATCAAGTTTCAGGCTTGAGAGTTCAGAAAATTGAGAGTTCTGAGGTCAACTTTGGACGTTAGAAAATCGCTACTTTGAAAGCCTCCCATTTCGTCAATTTTAGGGGAAAAATTCAAAAAAAAATATTTTTGGACTCTATTCTTAATTACCTTTAAAATGATATACTGCAACCCTATGTAACGCTATAAAAAATATTTTACTTCGCATTCGCTTCTATGAGAGCCCCCCTGAAATAAAGATTTTTAAAACTTTTTAAGCCATATTCGGCGGGAGGCCATCAATTTACATATTATATTTAAATTTGAAGTAATTACGTTCAGCAATTCAGAAGTTATAAGGCTCTGACAGACGGACGGACGGACGGACGGACAAGTGCCAATTCACCCAAGTAGACTCAGAGACCTTCGCTTCGCTCGGTCAAATATATAGGAACTAATTAAGTTTTTAATTAATTTTTAATTTAGATTTTAATGTATTTCATAGTTTTAATTTGATATTTTTGTTATTGGGATTTATTTGAGACAGAAATGTAATATTATAACATTTATAATATTTATTTAACAGTCTGTTTGCATTGAGGGTATAAATTATTGCAATCCCCTTTCGCTCTGTGGGCTTCATCATAATCCTTGTATAAGTCACCATCGAATTTACGACTCTTCGGGAGCCTGAAACATACAAAGAAATATTTTTAATTAATATATTTTGTAAGACCAATATTTTTAATATTAGTACAACGAGAACTTTGTTCTTATCTGGGTGTGCACACCACACAGCTTGTTTATTTGGCACTTGATGATTCCTGCGACTTCGTTCGCGTAGATAAAGTGTCTTTATTCCCGGAGGAACTCTTTGATTTTTCGGCATAAAAAGCGGCATCCTATGTCCTTCCTCGGGATGTAACCTACCTCTATACCAAATTTCATCAAAATTAGTTGAAAAGATGGGCTGTTAAAGCGTAGCAGACAGACAGACATACACGAAGACGGACAGATAGACAGACAAACAAAGCACTTGTATGTTCTTGTACTCATATTTATAATATTGGATTAAATTAATTATAGAGTAGTTAGTAGAGGCAGATTTTATTTATGGCGTGTGTGCATTTGTGTATGTGTGTGTGTGTGTGTGTGTGTGTGTGTGTGTGTGTGTGTCTGTGTGTGTGTGTGTGTGTGTGTGTGTGTGTGTGTGTGTTTGTGTGTGTGTGTGTGTGTTGTGTGTGGTGTGTGTGGTGTGTGTGTCACTTCAAAAAATAAAAATCAAAGCCCACAACACAACACTACTACTTCCCCACTACTATACACTATACTTACAACACTATACACTACTACACTATATATTTACTAGACCTAGTGCTTAAACAAACAAAGTAACTCAACGTGGCTTATTCATCCAAGAACTCGAAATTCTCCTCATAAGCGACCCTCTGTCAGGATAAAATATAACAAATAGCATAATAAAAATAAATGGCTGCAAATAATACAAAATACTCACGTAAAAGTGGCTCTAAAGATTTCTTCCAAAAACGTGCCTTGGTCTGCACTACCCTTTCCAGACTCGCATAGCAGACGCAAGACACATTCTTTACCCGTCCACCCTAGCCTGAAATTTGCAAAGGAAAAATTAGCTTTTCTCGTTGGCTACATGTTTTAGGAATTAGTAAGCTCAATAGGGATAAGGTAAAATTATGGACTAAAACCGGGAAAGCTGTAAGTTTTAAAGGAATTCAAAAGTTGAAACTGTTAAATGTACGAATAATGTAGTAATATTATGTTGTAAACGGTACTAATTACAGACCGACCGAGAGATCTAACGATGGGCTCCTGTTATAATAGTGCGTTTAACACACATCCGTACCTAAGCAATAAAGCCATAAAATAAAGCTTTAATTTTTTTTTTAATTAAGAACACATAGCGAATTCTATATGGTTACCGGATAAAACAATCAAAATAATGTATAATATAGTAGAGATCGATGTTTCGAAAAAATTTTGATTCATGACCCAAAGAGCAAAAACATTGAACAAATTGAAGCATATCAAAGTTACTGTGTTGAAATGTTTATTTTGTTTATGAAAAAAGCTTCCAACAAGACTTCCAAAAGTCGCGAATATAATCTGCAACACCTGATTGACACCAAGGTGAATAAACCAACCAATGAAAGCAGTTCTTAAATATGCGGGCCATTTGGCATTTGTTTTAGAAATATCTTGTACCTGAAAAACATTTCTTATTGACCAAGAAAATAATATGCGCCTTGACTTAACAAAAACCTATTATTTTTACAGCCCACAAAAAATCTAAGTACCTAAGTATATCTCAAGAATTTTCGCTTCGTTAAGATTTTGTAGCATTTTCTTAGCGGAAATTTCGTATTGTATAATCCTGCGCTTTGAAACTTGTTTGTTTGGAAAGTTGACAAAATATGAAGCTCACGGAAATACTAGCTTTAATCTGGAAAGTCCGGCGACTGTTGATCCTTGTTGTTGTAGTAAAGTGGGAAATAATATTGTTAATACAGGCCAGTAAAGTTTATAAATGAATAATAGAGTATAGCAATTTATTTATATTTAATGCTATTTTCAACTATTTTTGACAGGGAAGCGGAGACGTGCAGTTATGGATACCAAGTGGTACCAAAGATGGCATATTTAAGGTTGGTAAGCTGGAAGTACATTTTTCTTTTCATCAGCTCAGTGATAGCTTCCCACCAGCAGCTGATACGGCTGGTATGGTATTCAGAAGTATACCAGCCGATATATAAAGAAGAAGGTAGAAGCTTTAAATGTTTGAGCAGTTCGTGTGTCTTGATGGAATTATTATGATATTAAGCATAGCTAAACTAAATAAAACTGTATCAATTTTTGATAAGATGGCAGCTCAATATACAGTTAGATAATTAATCAGGTGATTATTAAAAGTAGTGTTTTCTATAGATGGTACTAAAACCTTACGTGACTCCACTCACTTTTCAAATTACAGCTTTCTGGTCCAATGGAATGATTGGTTTTGGGGTTGATGAGTCTGTCAGTCAGTGAGTCAGGATTTCTCTTTTTATTCTTTGAAGGTAGTAGGTAGTATTTATTGTAATCATACTTACGCTTTTATAAAAGTTTCCAAATGTTCATACAGGCTTTGTCTTCCTTCTCGATGAAAATAAATAGAGGCATCATCAAGATCATCAAAAATTCTCATATATTTCTGTTTTGTATGTAACTTTTGAACGGTTGCATTAAATTCTTCTGTTTCAGCCAAACGCCCAACTACACTTCGCTTAGCAAATGCTGGATTAACGATGGGCCTCCTGGAAATTTAAAAAGTTATTTGTTAAACAAATTATTATAGGCATGATCATATTGGAACATGATCTTATTCTATCTATGGACATGACATAGAAAAGACCTGACAATATTGCAGATTTAGCTCGAACAGAATTCCTGCGACGCATCTCACTCGTGGGTTTTTCAAGGCTTCGTGGATGAAAAAGTCCCGTTATCGAATAACGTTGCGTGAATAAAAAGTTGAACAAGTCTTTTTTCACCCAAAACACTTACTTTCGATACGGCACTTTAGAAAGAACATTTCCTTTCTCATCCAAGTAGTATAACAGCTTAGAGACGCCATCCCTGTTTTGTGCGGTGAACAATTTGTCGTGCTTCTTGAGTTTAAGGAGTAAATCCGGGTCCGCGGGCAGTTCCCACGCTAATGCAGCGGTGTTACCAAACCACACGATGTCGCCTACTTGGAGGTAGCCTTGATTTTGGGCGCAGAATACTGGGGAAAATGGAAATTTATTAACTGTGTTTGTATGTGTATATGTAAGTTAAAAACTTAATTTTATGGTCATTTTGTCTATCCACAGCACTACGTTACTTAGTTTTTGAAATTTTTTTCTGTTCTTTATTTCTGTTCTCTGCAATAAAGACATTTAAGTCACTAAATAGGCCAAAATTTATATAACTTATTATAACGCAAGTAAGTAGCTCTGTTAATTTTACTTTTTGGCAAAGAACATCTTGGGAACGGACACAATATTTAACACAGAAAAATAAACATTTCTTTTTTATATCCTGTGTAATGTGTGTGTGTGTGTGTCAGAAATATCGATGAATATACTCGAAATACCTAACCGACCAGTAAGCTTAGAAAAAAAAATATTATACAAAAATGTATGATTTATTGAAAACTTACTTCAAAATAACCTCGTTTACATACCTAATTGAAATGAGCTGCCATCAGGAAAAATCAGAAACCTTTTCCGTCTAGATAAAATTCTTGTAGAACTCTCTTCTTCAGCAAAGCTGTTTGTGTTTGGTTCCGTAGCTAAAACTAATTCTAGCGAAAGTAATATGCATACAATATTGAGGCTATTCATGTTGAGAATTCATATATTTATCTTAGAGATCACTGAAACAAAATTTAATATCAGTCGCGTTGCATATATTATAGCTATGGAACCACTTAGGTTTATGATAACAAGAATGGATTTTGACTCTTATCAGCAGAAGTTGCTTTCCGAACCAGAAAATGGCCTACACGAAATACATTAAAAAAAAACAAAAATACAACGTATTTTAAACTAAGAACAGACAAATTAAACTGTTCTACAAAACTTGCACATAGCACTGATGAAGAAATATGGTTTAACTTAAGAAAAATAAATGAAGAAATTCTCTTCAAAAAATAATAATCTAGGAAATATTTACCCCAGTAATGGAGCAGCTTAGAACTGTACTAATGGACCGTCCTTTGTCCGGGACGTGAAAAGGCTTTGCTCCGCTTTTATTTCCTTGAAATAACAATCTCTATGCTGGAGTGGGAAAATTAACTACAATTAATCCTATTTCTAACTAACATGACTTACTGCGCTCTTCTGGATTTTTAATCTACTTCCTTCTTAATAGATTTATTTTAGAACGTTGTTGATATGTTGCTCGTGACTTTGTCCGATTTGTAACTCTTCTAAGATGATGTAGGTTTGAAACTCTTCTATTTTCGAACATTAAAATCATTTGTCACTCTTCAGGCACACACACTCACACACTCACTTATAGATTCATGGAAAAAATCACGTCAATTCATGGCTCTATTGCGACGTAATTGAAGGACAAACAAACTAAACACATTTATAGTAATAATAATATGGGTACCGGGTACATTTTTATTATTGAAGAACCTGAAAGTATTCTAAACTTACTTAAATACATATCAAATTTTTTTTCAAATTGTTTTAACTTTATTACTTGTAGCTTTCCGAGTTAAAAATAAAATAAAATAATTCTCTTACCTGACTAGGCTTCAAACTTATTTGGATCTGCTATTTAATTTAATAAATCTTCGATTTTACTTCTCTTTGCCATTTAATTGCTTGTAAACTGAAAATAATTAAAGTATCTTCATTGTAATACGTTATTTCCCTTGAACTTTAATACAAACAACTAACTACCACAAATTAGAAAGAAACAAAGTACCTTCGCGTCGTGCTCACTTATTTATCGCCTTTATGGTATCTAAGACAATGGTGAAGCTCAGACAAATACCAACTGATCCCGTTCACTTATTGGCAGCTCGAAGTATCAAATTTGTAGAACAACTCGAATAGGGGCGAATTTGTTTACAAACAATTAAGGCCTTCGATACTAGTTCGGTACAGTCGTGGCGAAAAGTTATAGTATTTTTTTTTATTAGTTGTATTTTTTCTTCCAAGCGTTTGTCTGGGCGAACTTCAGTGTTTGCTTTCCAGTTTCTTCCATTTTATAATCCAATATAGATGTTATTAGGATAATAAAATAGGTTTAACTCTTTTCTTCTTATGATTACACTAGCTGATGCCCGCGACTTCGTCCGCGTGGATTGAGGTTTTTCGGTTCCCGCGGGAACTCTTTAATTTTCCGGGATAAAAAGTAGCCTATGTGCTATTCCAGACTATAATCTATCTCTGTGCCAAATTTCATCCAGATCCGTTCATCCGTTGGAGCGTGATTGAGTAACAAACATACATCCATACATCCAAACTTTCGCATTTATAATATTTATTATTTGATTCAATCGAAAGAAAAGAGTAGAATGCTAATAAATAGAATCTAATAAATAGAGCCGCTGTAGATTGACAACTATATTATGATGATTGTAATCACACTGTCACTACCGACTACGAAAGCATTGTTGCACGAAGAACATAAATTCAGTAACTATTTAACATGAAAGAAATGAATTATGATTAGTGCTTATTTTTTAATCTCACTAACATCTCTACTATATATTGTAATGGGACTTTATGGTAAAGAAAAAAAAACTACATCTCTACTAATTAATTTAATACAGATGACTAAGTTAAACAATAGCTGGACTACGACATAACTCAGAGAATCTTCGAATAAATAAAATTACAATACAAAAATATTTTCCATCATGATTGAGCAGAACATTGCCACTTCTTTAAAAATAAAAAATTGCATATAATCCAAACTCGTCTCGTTATCGTATACATAATTTTAAGGCAGTAAGAAAAAGGTCCTTTATCTTTTACTCATCTTTTTTTACAAACCATTAATCGTTGAGCGTATCCAGTTACGATTTTAAAAACCTGCTGCAGATGAGATTTTAGTTGCATAGGGTCTGAAAAACCCGCGTAGATATGCGCTTATAACTTCTCACTTATACCACAGAATAGATAATGCTTATACTCATGATAATTCGGTCATGGTACATTCAAGATTTTTATTCGGTAGGTAATTATTATGAGTAATATATTTTAGTTACCAATTAATTATTATCCTTGTATCATTGTATGTTACAATAAACCAAATATAAACATTGAACGCGAGTGTACTTGTTAAAAAGGAAAGTAGAATTTTTTTATTTGTTTTTACAAGTATGTATTAAATTGTAAATAATGTCTGTTTGTAGGAATGCCTTATCTACTTAATATGATTTTAGTTCCAAGTTTGATTTTCATATTGTTATAATAATAATGTATGACATATTGAATAATAATACAACTTATTAATAAGACACTATAGAGATACTAGCTGCTGCCCGCGACTTCGTCCGCGTGGATTATGTTTTTTTTGGGTTTTCTTTAATTTTCCGGGATAAAAAGTAGCCTCTGTGCTAATCCTGATTATTATCTACCTCTGTGCCAAATTTCATGTAGATCTGTTTAGCCATTCTGGCGTGATTGAGTAACTAACATCCATCCATCCATCCATACATCCAAACTTTTTCATTTATAATATTAGTATAGATTCATGATTATTAACCGACTTCCAAAAAAGGAGGAGGGTCTCAATCCGGCGCGTAAGTCTATACTAATATTTAGTATAGATTTGCCGGAGCGATTTTGAAAAGACTTAGAAAAGAAGTTGTGAAGGCGAACGTACTCTCTAAGGGGAGAAATAAAAATAAAATTACCAATTTAACGTTTATTACTTCAAATTAAACTGTACAGGTACGTCGAACTGATCACATCCTGGGTACACTGAGGCACAGACGTCTCGTACCGAGTGGGCTTTGTCGTAATCTCTGTGTCCTTCTGTTTGAAACCCTCTCCCTTTTGGTAATCTGGGAAATAAAATAATTTGTCTTTAATTTTGTAAAGTTGTAATCAATGTACATGTGTGTTTGATTATGATTCAATGATGTTCTTATACGTTACTGATTCGATTCTTGATAACAATCGACTTTCTTTATGAAGAAGTTTTAATCGATTTGACACATTAATGTTCCATCTTTGCTCAACATTTTGTGACTAACAACTTTTGCTCAACATTAAATGACTAAGTATATTATAATGTATGCATTAAAATAAAACATGTATATACAACAGTACAGTAAAATTATGTACATGAATCAGTCAGGTCATAGAAACCATCTATCGCCAAAGATGTTTGGTGTTTAAAGAAGAAAGCTAGTGTTGAAGATCCATGACTATTTTGAAAAGGAAAGTCGTACTTTTAATTACTACATGAGTACACGAGTTACGAAATATCGGATAAAAGGGCACGTTGCTTCACTATTGTAAAAAACTATTATGTGAATTGCATTTTTTGTCTATGGTTGTAATTAAAATTCTACATTAATGATGGTTCCCTGTCAATAATTATGAAACTTCGTAGGCGTGCTTATGTCAAAAGTAAAATAAATGGTTGGAAAGAATATAGAGTAGAGTCAAAGTAAAGTGTCTTTTTTACCCGAGTACGACCAAGTCAAAAGGAAGAGTTATGGATGAGGCGCCAATCTATCAATTTGGTATATGGCCCGGGTGACATAGGCTATATTTTATGGTTTATGAAGGATGCTATATCCAAAAAAGTGGGGGACTCTGAGTTTTTGTCTGTCAAACACATAATTTGACCTGTTTGGGGAGTTCATAGATGCCTATAAATAACTGTAGGCATAAGTTCATACATGCCTTGTGACGTGTAACACGTCACAAGGCATGTATGAACTTCAACGGTTCGAGAAATACGTTATAAGCTATTAAAATGATTACGATTCGCTTAGACAATTGGGCTTCTGGACGTCCCCTTGATTCTCAGTCGTGTTTGGTTTTTTACCGTAAAATTCATAAAGCTGAGCTTGCTAAATATAGAGCAGCTTTTTCCCCTCATCTTGCATAAAATATTATACACCCTAGAGAGACGAACCATTAAAATTTTATGAATACATGGTAGGTATTATCCGGGTCTACAGAAATACGTTCTTCCTTAACAGTCGTTCGACAGAGGCTTCTAGAAAGAGCAACGCTGGGGGCGAAAACTGGTAGAATCTTCAAAACAAAATTCTGTCCCTCTAATGTTAAATTTGTATGCAGATTCCTACCCCTCTCAACCATGGGTGAGAGCACCAGCTAACCAAAGGTACCTCTAGGCATCTGTAGGTGCTACAATAGTCAATAACTGCCTTGGTAGCCGGTTCTGTCATTGGTGTGGGCGTCGTCTCACTGTATGAATATAATAAAATACGCTGTGGTATTATGTAAAGCAAGCGTCAAAGGCATGCCTGAAATTCAGCTCATAGTTGGTAGGTACTAACGTAAAGACAACTCGCAGCATCTCCTGCAGGAATGTGCCTTGCCTCGCAGCCTTTGCCGCTTCGCATAGTTTGCGAAGAACGCACTGTCGACCGTCGCCTCCCAGCCTGGAACACGTGTTACGGGAAATACGGGTATATACGGGTTCCAAATGAGTTCCTAGATTTGGCAATTGCGTAAATTTAAAATCTGTTAAACAGCATAATTATTATGCTATTCATGATTTTTAACCGACTTCCTAAAAAGGAGAAGGGTCTCAATTCGGCGCTTATCATTTTTTTAAAAGTATGTACACCGATTTCTCCGAGGTTTCTGAACCGATTTGAAAAATATTTTTTCAGTGGTTCTTAGAGGAAGGTGGTGTTCAACATAAAAATGTTTGACTCCAACTCCTCAATCCTGATGCTGCAGGGTACTGCACTCCTTAGCCATGGTGGATTTTGGAACTGTTGATGGTGAATTAATAGGCACCGATCATGGACTTCATAAACTAACGAAAGAGTACACTAAAATTATATTTTTATATAATATATAATTATATCTCTATGATTATTGGAAGTTTGGACTTGGAGGATAGGTAAGAGAGGCAGAATGGCTAAAGTACTCACGCAGTTATAAACGGCACTAGTTTCTCATACAAATCAAATCTGCTGTGTCTATGGAACTCTATGCTATCGTGGTTCAAGTTATTCTTCTTCAAATATTCCCTGGCTGACTGTCTTCCGTGCATCTTCATTCTGTCTATCTTTATCTTCAATTTCTCTTTGAAAGTTGTTTTCTCATCGGTGCTTCGTTTGGCGAACGCTGGGTTGATTATTGTGCGTCTGTAAATAAATTATTTAAACATAATAGGGGTGATGATAACTCAATCAACTCAGCAACTCTTTATCAAACATAAAAACGCGCTTCTAGTATGGAAGTTTGAATGAAATACATAGTTGTGACGTCATCAAATTTCAACGCACTTTTTCTTTAATCTATAGTTTAAAAAGATTTTATCAACGGGGCATGGGTTATTATTAGTGGTATGAGTTTAATATGTTATGATGTAAATGCCATACCTCTATCATGTTAGCACGCTACCATATTAGACTGCATCATCACTTACCATCAGGTGAGATCGCAGTCAAGGGCTTATATTTTGTAGTGTATATTAAAAAAAGTCAGTTCAAGAAACTCAGCAGTTAATCTCCTAATATAATTATGAGCTCTACTCTCATATTTCCAAGGTACTTAATGGAAAGAATAGCTACTAATCTTACTAATACTTATTATAAATGCGAAAGTGAGTTTGTTTGTTGGTTTGTCCTTCAATCACGCCGTAACAGAGCAACGGATCGACGTGATTTTTTTACATGATCATAGTTAAGGACCTGGAGAGTGACAAAGGCTACTTTTTAACCCGAAAAATTAATGAGGTCCCGTGGAAATCAAAAAACTTATTCCACGCGGATGAAGTCGAGGGCATCAGCTAGTACCTAATAATTAAAAAAATGATTTTATTTATAAAATTCACCTTTTATAAGGCACCTTAGCGATCAGTTTTCCCTTATCATCTAAATAGTAAACATTACTCTGGTCCACTCTTCTTTGTCCGTTCTTCTCATTCTCCTTCAACATGAGAAGGAGTTTGGGGTCTGTGGGAAGGTTCCACGCCAATGCTGCCGTAGAGCCATAGAGGAAGATATCGCCTATTGGTATGAGCGCTGAAGTTTGGACGCAGAAAACTGTAACATTACCAAAGATAATAATTTAATTTGTAGACAATACATCCTGTTCATTTACTATCATAGTCCGATGGGACGGACAATCCGACACGACCGGAAAGATATGAGTCGAAGAACCGACGGCTTAACGTTCTGTCTGAGGCACGGGGGTGCAACAGCAGCAACTTCCTAACTCCGGCCTAGTATTGAGAATTTCTTGTCAGAAAAACCCAATAACCAAAACACAATAAATCGGACCAACCCGGGCCCGATCCGGGATTCGAACCCGGGACTTCTTCGGCCGCAGTCGAACATGCTAACCACTAGACCAACGAGCATAATCCTACAGTAAGCATCATCGCGTCTTAACATAAAGTGAGATCGTAGCAAGTGGTAACCTAGGCCAAGCGCGTGTAGCTTTAAAAATGTGTATAATTTTATTAAATAAGAATTTCCATTCTTATATTGATTGTATTCAGAAACGCAGACGACTGAGTTATCGCAAGTGGATGGAAGTTCCCCTAACTCAATACAAACGGGACGGCGGCGAGTCCTTTATGTAGGACTATGGACTTCAATTGAATCAATTCTTATTCCTTTATTCCTATACACCCTTTTAACGTTTACCTTTTCCAACGTAAAGTGGTTCTCAACAGCTGGCCTATAAATACCTACCAGCTCTATCTCTGCTCGATCGACTGCGGCTTATGAGGTCCCGTGTTTGATTCCGGATCGGGACATAATTAAGTACCTATTGGGTTTATCTGTAAATTCTCAGTACTAGCCTGGAGTTGGCGGTGTTCCACTCCCGTGTCTCGGAAAGCACGTAGGTATAGACGTCGATCCTGCGCCTGATCTCTCACTGGCTTTATCGCGTTTTCCGTTCTACTTGACTTTGAGAATAAAGAAACAGAGAGAGTACCTGTCTACGCAGATGGCTCTGCGTGGGAGATATTATTGGGGGATTTATTCAGAAAAAAAACAACTTTGATCAAAGCCAGAATCAATTTTTCCCAAAGTGAATAAACTTACCACTAGGTATACCTACTAGTTAAATATATTGAAGAAACGAAAAATAATGTAAAGTAAAACGAGAATGCGGTACCGTTTTCCCAAACTCGTAATAAGTACAGTATACGTATTGTCTGTACACACAACGCCTTAGCAGTAATTTACTTAGAAGTGCGCACAGACTAAAGGAGCAATACATACCTACTTAACTGTTTTGTGTTGTACCTACTAAACCAACATCAGTTAAAAACGGTTCTCAAGTCTTTGTCAATCCATGCTTAAGACCGGTCATAAGCATAGATTAACCGGGGCTTAATGCGGGCCTATAGGTGATTGGAGTCGTGCATTTTATATGAAGACATCGATACCAGCCTGCCGCTGCGCACTCGCTTGAAGAGTTTCTATGGGTTGATCGTAGCACCAGATTTGTTGGCGACACACGACGACAGAGCAATGTGTCTGAAGCTTTAAGAGAAAAAATAGATGGTACTGCCACAGGTAAAACTATTCATTACTCTGATACCAGCAGCTGAAGACGTTTGAGAAAAGAAAATACACGCAATAAATAAATCAAGGCTGGCCTGAAAAGTTCTAGAACCCCGTAAAGCCAGAAGAAGCCAAAGCTTCGACCAATCCGTTTAACTCGTTCGCTTCGAACTTTGATCAACAAAATAAATATTAAGCTCTTTGCAAACATATTCTTGTGTTTACAGATTAGTGCTCTGCGTCAATTGTGGTTTTAAGAATACTCTAAGAATCGTATTAAGGTGGTAAAAACCTATACTTGAACATGCTGAATTGGGCCTAAGAATCATCTCAACAAACAGTGTGTTATTGACTAGCTGATGCCCGTGACTTCGTCCGCGTGGATTGAGGTTTTTTGATTCCCGCGGGAACTCTTCAATTTTCCGAGATAAAAAGTAGCCTATGTGTTTGTTACCTTTACTACACAAATTTCATCCAGATCCGTTCAACGGTTCTGGTGTGATTGATTAACAAACATCCATCCAAACTTTCGTATTTATAATATTAGTATAGACAGGTTCACGTCTTTCTTTTTCATTTAGTCTAAGGAAGTACATACCTAATTGTAGGGAACTGCCTTCCGGAAACACTAAGAACCTCTTACTCCTAGACAGCGTCCGTCTACGTGGCTCGTTCACTGAACCGTTCGTTGTACAAGTATCATTGAACACTTTAATACTGTCCAAATTCCTACTAGTTGTACTCCACAAAACCATTACTAAACCACTTAAAAGTATAACGCAACATATTTTAAAAACTACCTTCATTATAAAATTATATTGAATCTGTATCATAGGAAAATTAAAGAGGTTACAAGGGTTACAATTATTCAAATGTCAATAAAACACTTCAGTTCAAAATTCGAACAGAGTTGCCACATGACTAAATAAACTTAAAATGGCCTCCTACGTTTAAAACGCATTGTTGGAGACGCAAATATGTATAAATGAAGAAGCAATTAACATGTTTTGTCACACTTTGTTTTACAGTTATTTTGTCGCCGGGAATGGCTTTGAAAAAAACAAAAAACGCAATCAAGATTACGCTCGACAAAAGAGTGTGATGAACGAATTTGGGACGCGAGGTGAATTGGAAGTATTGCCAACATAACGTTTTTAAATATTGCGGCTTAAATATGAAAAAAATTCAGTACAAAGAGAATTCATCGAATGTTTTCACATCTAAAAGTACTTGTAGTGAAAAAAAGTTTAAGAACTTAAGGTTTTATTTTTTCTGTCTTACGCCATGGTCTTACCTCTAGTTACATGACAGGAAATTAAAGTTGGTACGCTAACTGTACTAACCGTAAAATTGTGACCAACAATAAAAGTTAAGGAATGCACCAGTGAGAGCTTGTTAATTTTTGGAGAATCGATATCAGTCTAAGTACAGATTCTCAAGTAGGTATTGGTCAGTCTATGCTTGCCAGTTTTTACCATAGATTGACCAGTATTGGCCTAAAACTCACTTGCGCAACCAATGTATAAAAATATTCGTGGTTGTCACATTCCGTAATCATACATATTCATTTAAATAATAGCTATTTTCTATATCTGTATATTCGTACTTCTATATTAACATAATTTATATACATTAGCATTCTTACAGGAATAGCTGTTCCTCTATAGGAACATGGGTTTTCTATATATGAGTAGATTATAGGTAAAAGTACAAATCACTTTTTTTTCTGGACTGGTTTTTAATACCAAAAAGTTTAGTGTTTTTTCCCATAATATGAGGTCAGTTGATACGTTGAAAGCCTATCAATGACGTCTTTATGACATCACCAAGTTTTTGGCAAATACTTTTTAAAGACGATTTCGTCCCAGTTTCATTGTTAGACACCAAAAGGAATTACCTGGAGACAGCCGAATTTCGGCCACGGCGGCCAATCTCCAGAGAGATAAGCCAGCTGCGTGGGTGATATTATATTGCACAAACGCAGGGTGCATTCTCTGCGCCTTTACTCTCATAGCCCGATGGGACGGAAACTCTGACACGACCGGAGAGAGATCGGAGGTGAAACACCGCCAACTTCCTAACTCCAGGCTAGTACTGAGAAATCCTTGTCAGAAAAACCCAATACTTTTTATTAATTATGACCCGCCCCGGGATGCTAACCCTGGACCTCGTCAGCCGCAGTCGAACATGGTAACCACTAGACCAACGAGGCAGTCACCCTTCTAAGTCAATCTTGTAAGTACCCATATACTAGCAATATTGCTGTAACTTTATTGGTTGGTCTTTGGGTACCTATTGGTTTTTTTCTCTAGTTATAATATCTGCAGTATGCAGTTAATGGTTACCAACAATGAGCAATGGCTGATAAAGATCACACAGACCAAAGATGGGGTAGGTACAATATAGTCTTCAGGTTATATACTGCTAGGTTTTCTATTACAGGGATACAATTCTTCGCAGGATCCTTGCGCTGAATGTGCCGCGTCGTACTCTTCATCGACCTCATCGGATGTAGAAGATTTTGGTAACCTGTGAAAGAATGATTTGGATAAGTTATAATCCGTCAAAAATTTCTGACCCGGTGTCAGCGTCGCTAGTGTATATCTTCTTCTTCTTCTATTCTATATATATAAAAATGAATCCCTGTTTCCCTTGGTCACGGCATCACGCGTGAACGGCTGGACCAATTTTGCTAATTCTTTTTTTGTTGTGTTTGTTATTGTAAGGAGAAGGTTCTTATGAAAGAAAATGTTTGAAAAATTGTACGGAAAAGTAAAAAAATGGGTTACTTAATAAAGGGGTTGTTTCAAATTTATATGGAGCCTGGGCCAGGTATTTGTACGGTATTTTAAAACGTTCGGGGTCATAAAATAGTAACATTTTTTTCTTTATTTCTTACTAAAAAGTTCAATTTACGAGGTACAATGCGAAATTATTTTGCAAAATAAAAGCGCAACATCATGCGTCCATTTTGACATTGACGTATATTACACGTGTCATGATGACATTTGACATAAAAATAACCTGAGAAATGAGAATTAACCTTAAAATATCCAACAGCAGTAAGATGGATGGATGGATGCGCTGCGAGAGTTGCTATTCTACAAATGTACCTAATTAAACATTTTATTTTTGTACCTCTTAATCACTGCAAAACTGCAAAAAAACATATTTTATTTAGTTTTATATGATTTTATACTATTTTTTGGAATACTGTACAAGTACCTGGCCCAAGATGAAACAACCCCTTTCCATATACAAAAGTAAATAAGACATAAGACAGTAGATCTCTTGATCTTCAAATATATTGACAGATTTTTTTCAGTTTCTTAATATTATATATATATCCTGGAAAAAAAACCAGTTCCCACGGGACTCGATAAGATCTAAAATCCACGCGAACGAAGTCGCGGGCATCAGCTAGTGAAAAATAAAATAAAACAAAAACTAAACAGGCATAAAAATTTAATCCAATTTTGGCCACCGGGTTTGTGGGACTGTGGGACACATCGAGCAATGCGACAGCGACGCGAGCCCGCGTTATACTCTTGAGATGCACGGAGCGGCGCGGCACGTAGCGGCAAATATTATTTGTATGTTTGTAAGGGGCCGCGTCGCGCAGTGCATATCCGTTCCACGTCGCTTAAGTAGGCTCAGCTCCATACAACCTCATACAAAAATTCACAGCACACAGTCCCCGCAAGAATCGGAGCATTGAAAATGAATACAAAAATTTACGCAATAAAATAATCTGAAAAAAAAATCTCTTCCAATTTTTCTTCGACTTTTTTACATTTTTCAAAATTCCAAAAAAAAGTTACCAGCCGATTTTCAAAATTCAACGTGTCAAAGCTCACACGTGTCTCGATAAATTCCTCAACAATTGGTTTTATTCCCATCTCGATCCTCCCAAAATCCTCGGAGTTATGGCCAAAAATACATCTCAGGCAATTTGCATATGATAACCATTTTCAATGGTAAAAATACTTGCCACTACGTGCCGCTACGTACCGCGCCTCTGGTAGTGGGACTAGACCTTGACACGTGACATTTCACGAGCATAGAGCCTTGTTCGGCTTTTTAAAGTAATTTAGTCGTAATCTATACTTCTATACTAATATTATTATAAAGAGGTAAAGTTTGTCAGTTTGTGAGGTTGTAGGGAGGTAATCTCTGGATCTACTGAACCGATTTTGAAAATTATTTGCCAATAGAAAGCCACATTATTTGTGAGTGTCATAGGCTATATTATATTAACCCGAAAATTTAGGGAGTTCCCGTGGGAATTTAAAAAACTTATTTCACGTGGACGAAGTCGCGGGCTTCTGCTAGTTTAGTATAATTTAGGTATATCTGAACTACAAAAAATTTGGACTACAAGTTCACTAGTTTAGAAAGTTGAGCCTTCCATAAACTTTTCAATCGGGCCTAACTTTAACAAAACGTGACTTGGGGTCGACGTTCAGTTATTTTATCGTTTTACTTAGTATGGAGTTGTCACATCACGACGCGGAACTTTGACGGTCCATACAAAATAACTGGCTCACACCAACGACGATGTCACGTTGGTTTACTTGAAAAATTATACTACGGACACAGAAGTTTACTAAGAAAATTTGTACAATATTATGGCAATAGGCAAGGGCGAAAACACACATTACTTACTCAATGGACTAAAATGGGATCGACTCGCGTTCCCGAATCGGAAGCCAAAGTCTTTACCACTAATATCAGCGTTATATCTAGTACTATTTTTTACGCCACTACAAGTTAGCCCTTGACTGCAATCTCACCTGATGGTAAGTGATGATGCAGTCTAAGATGGTAGCGGGATAACCTGTTGGGGGTATGGCAGTTATATTAAACCCATACCCCTTGTCGTTTTCTAAGGGTGGTAACTACGGCCATGGCCGGAGCCTCCCACCAGACCAGACCAGAGAAAATTCAGAAATTATAAATTCCCTGATCCTGCCGAGAATCGAACCCGGGACCACCCACGTTAAGACAACAGCGCTCAACACTGCGCCATGGAGGTTGTCAAACTTTGCAATAGTATAGATATCTTCAGTTTAAATTGGTTCCCCAAAGTTATTCATTTATGCGAAACCTACCGTCAGTGGGGCTGATTCTGTAGTGCCCAATCTCTAAACTAAACTAAAATTAGAGCATTACAAATATTGCTAACTTTTTCATAATACTTCCTACGGCAAGGGACAGAACTAGATTTAAAGCTGCCATTTTAGTTTAGTTTAGAGATTGTGTTATACAGAATCGGCCCCAATGTAGGTTAAATATTTAAACGAACCCGTAGGTTAACTGTTAAGCGAGTTAACCTGGAGTCGGGCGGCCAAATTACCCAGAGCTTAGATATTCATCCAGCCTGTACCGAGCTGCAGCTGTCGGTTTTAATTATGTTTGCATAAACTCCAAGTTAATTTACTATTTGTTTGATTTGTAAATATTATGTATGAAAAACATTCATACTATTACTATCAACCAGACGATACCCGCTACTTCGTTCGCGTTGATCGAGATTTTTTTGATTCCCGTGGGAACTTCCTAATTTTCCGAGATACCATAATATATTATGACCTTCTCTTGGACACAACCTGTGTCTACCAAATTTCATCCAAATCGGTTGAAAAGATCAGCCGTTAAAGCGTAGCAGACAAGACATTTACTAGTATATAATACCTACTAGCTGATGTCCGCGACTACGTCTGCGTGGATTGAGATTGTTTGGTTCCCGCGGGAACTCCTTCATTTTCCGGGATAAAAAGTAGCCTTTGTGTTATTCCAGACTATCTATCTCTGTGCCAAATTTCATCAGCCATCATCATCATCATCATCATTCAGCCGTTCGGGCGTGATTGAGTAACAAACATCCATCCATTAATCTATCGAAACTATCGCATTTATAATATTTATTTGATGCGTATGAATAGTATGGATCCGAACGGGTATTTGTTTGAGTGTCTGTCTGTTAACTATACCATACCATACCATATACCTAACACCTCCTTCAGTCTGCCTTGTGATATGCCCAAAGATCTCAAGCGTTAGGTTAGTACTTAGGTGTTACTTACGTGAATACAACTCTAAGTATTTCGTCTAGGAATCCACCCTGAATATTATCATGGGACTGCCCAATTTCGCATAGCGTATTCAACAGACAAGTTCTTCCGTCGCCACCAAGGCTAAAAAATAAAAAAAAAAACAATGGTAATACTTTATCTATCACTGGCTGATGCCCGCGACTTCGTCCGCGTGGTTTAAGTTTTTTTGATTCCCGTGGGAGATCATTAATTTTCCGGAATAAAAAGGAGCCTATGTCGATCTCCAGGTCCTCATATACCCATGCCAAAAATAACATCGATCCGTTGCTCCGTTGCGGCGTGATTGAAGGACAAACCAACAAACCAAACCAATAAACCAACAAACAAACACACTTTCGCAATTATAATATTAATATGATATGATTTGATACAACTGTTAGAATCTACGAATATCCGTCTTTTCAAGATGGTGTTTTGAAATTTCATCCACTAACGGGGTATAATAGTAATTAAAGTTTAAAAAAAAATTGGTTGTTTACCTAAAGTATTTGTGAAAAGTTTTGATGGAGGAAACAGGAGAACAACGGGCCATATTTTGGGTCAACGCGCGACGGCAATATGAATGTTATGTACCTATTCCTTCAATTTTGTAATTTTATTAGAGTTTCACACACTAGGGCAGTTTCCACACTATTCTTAAAAACATATCAAAAATTGCGGAACCGGCAGGATTTGAACCTGCGTCTCTCTGGAAATCGCGCCCGGAACGCCTTTGACCTATTCCTTCAATCCTATCCTTCCTATTCCTATTCCTTCAATCTTCCTCTTCATCTTTCCTCTTAACATTTAAGAAAAGTTGGATGTTTCCTGAGCCAGGAAATCCCATCGGGCAAACGGCTAGTATAAAAATAAATGGTAAAGGTAAATGTCCAAAAAACCTACCCTTGCAGAAGTCCCTCTATGTGTTGATACAGTTTCGCCCGACCGCGTCGATGAAACTGGACATTTTCCAAAAGGTCCCCTTTCAAAAACTTGCGCGTGTGTTTCGAGGCGTGCATCTCTTTTCTATCTATTTTGTATTCGTGAGGTACGTATCCGTCCACGCTACGCTTGGCGAACGCCGGATTTACTATAAACTTCCTGGAATACACCAACGATTTTTATCTTTAAATCCTTGTAACCCTAGTACGAGTTATCTCATCTCGAAAACGTTTGTAGAGCTCAAAAAAAATTAAGATTGAATTGCTGTAGATTACGACTTATGAGTATAATATACGAGTATATATATGTATATGCCTGATGCCCGCGACTTTGCACGCGTGGTTTGTCTTTTAAATTCCCGCGGGATCTCCTTAATTTTCCGTGTGAAAAGCAGCTTATGTCTTTCCGCAGGACACAACTAAGTCTGTACAAGAACAGTGGGCTACAATCGCTTAAAGCAGTATTATTTTAAAATTTCAGGCTTATATGACGTGCAATGGCGTCCCAAAAATAACAATTAGGTATAATAACTGAAACAATAGCGTCAACAATATTGAAATAATCTATACTTATAATATATATTATCAAATAAATATTATAAATGCGAAAGTTTGGATGGATGTATGGATGTATGGATGGATGTTTGTTACTCAATCACGCCCCAACGGCCGAACGGATCTGGATGAAATTTGGCACAGAGATAGATTATAGTCTGGAATAACACATAGGCTACTTTTTATCCCGGAAAATTAAGGAGTTCCCACGGGAACCCAAAACCCTCAATCCAAGCGGACGTAGTCGCGGGCATCAGCTAGTACTACTTAAAGCGATGGTAGTAAGCCTGTTGCTATTTTTTTCATCTCGTTTTCAATTTCGTTCATCGATTTTTACTTTCCAAAGTTTCCGTTTAGCTTCAGTTTGAATACAAAATGTACCTGATTTGTTTTGAGATATCGTAACACGTGACGTTGTTGAGATGTGGAAACTCATACTAAGCCCATCGTAGCAAATTCGAGCGTACCAACTCGTATCTACTGCAAAGATTTATTTTGTATGCTGCTTGGCTTGTATGGAAATCTGAGTCAGATCACACAACGCTAAAAGACGCTTCATTCTACAAATAGCTCAATTCTAAATCTTTACTACTTATACAATAAACTCATGTACAATACTTGTACATGAGTTTATTATCAATTTTTTTTTTTTAATTATAATTTGAGAACTAGAAAGAATATTTAACCTAAGTAGCAATATAAACATGTGACATGTGAATTAATTTACAAATTTCCAAATTATATTTTGCATATCTGTATAATCTACTAGCGGATGCCCGCGACTTCGTTCGCGTGGATTGAGGTTTTTTGGTTCCCGCGGGAACTCTTTAATTTTCCGGGATAAAAAGTAGCCTATGTGTTATTATAGACTATAATCTATCTCTGTGCCAAATTTCATCCAGATCCGTTCAGCCGTTGGAGCGTGATTGAGTAACAAACATCCATACATCCATACATCCACACATCCATACATCCATACATCCATACATCCATCCAAACTTTCGCATTTATAATATTTATCTGATCTGTCAATCAATCCATATATACTTACGTTGTCTGCTTATTTAAAAAATTTGTGTTTAGATAAAGCTAAAATAAAATATAGGTACACCCAATACTCATATTATGTTCTTAATAATCACAGTTGATTTAATTTTAATTATTAGTATAGAATTACGTCTCAACCAAAAATCTACGTTAATTTTAAATAAGTAGTGCTAAAAATGAAACTAGGAACTTAAAATCAGTTACCTTTTGTAAGGTTCGTGGTGTATAATTTTCCCATTATAATCCGTGAAATATATTGTCTTGGTATCTATTCTTCTGTGAAGAGGGTCCGCTTTGTGGTTGAAAGGGGAATACGGGTCTTGGGGCAATTCGAACGCCAAGGCGGCGGTGTTACCCCATACAATTATGTCTCCTATGGTAATTATAGCTGGGTAGGTCAAGCAGAAAACTGTAAAATAAAATATCAATAGGTTACAAAACTCTATAAAGTGACTCTGGTGTCTAGAGTTTTGAGGACCTCCCTGGCGCAGTGCTGAGCGCTAACGTCTTATGAGTAGGAGGTCCCTGCCAGAGGCAAAGGGGTACCAGACCCCATTGCCTCTTGCAGGGACCTCGACAACCTATTCAAATAAATGTTTTATTAGTAATATTTTTTTTTTTAACCTTTATTGAAAACAACACAATAGAAATTAAAGCTAGCTAGCCTAACCTAATTACTATATAAATCATGCCCGCGTGGAATGGTGGCGAGAATACTGGCTGCATTTCCGCGCTGGACAGCCAGGCTGATCCATTGCGCAAAAAATGAGCCAGCCCTTCTGTCACCTGTGATAATTAAATTCAGGATCTCCCAAAAGTCGTAATATGCACGTTCCCTGTTAGTGTTATGTTTCAAAACCACTTTTAACTATCGATTGAAGAAAAAAAAGTGCGTCGATTTTTGATGACGTCATAGTTCAGTATTTCATACAACATCCCATTCTAAGCGCGCGTTTTGACGATTGTAAAAAAGTTGGTGATTTGACTTGCTGTCAAATACCCAATTGAGGATATTATGGCCTCTGTTTTAGGCTGAAAATGTTTTTCTGAGTTAGAGAGACCAAGTTTAATGCTTTCGTTTCACGTGCTATTTTTCTTGATCAGTTGCCGACGCCGCGCCGTAACGTGCTATATAGAACTTTATTTAAAAACTAGGGTTTTCTAGAAAAGAGGTGCCGCCACAGCGCTCTCAATGTGGTGTTGACTGAAACCTGGTTTAAGGTCTAGCCCCACTACATGTGCACGGTGCGGTGCGGCACGTAATGGCAAATATTATTTGTGTGAGTTTGTATGGAGCTGCACTGCGACACAATAATTATTATTGTACAAAGACTACTTGCCGCTACGTGCCGCGCCGCACCTCTGTAGTGGGGCTAAACCTTTACAGACATGACGGTTGTAAACCGCGATCGCTAGTTATCTATCATTTTCTTTAGGCAAAGTTATCAAATCGTTAAAGTATCGGGTTTAACGTAAGTTTGCCTAAATTGTTTGTGGAAAGACAGCACATGTGGATAAGCCAAAAACCAAGAAAAGAAGAAGTAGAAGAACATCATTTTGAGCCCTGATTTTTTTTAGGTGCGACGTAAATAAACTGTAACGCTATGCAAATACGCCTGTTATTATAATAACGCATACTAGTGCTTCATTACACGACGCAATTTCTCGCTTCCTTAACTTTATATTAATAGGTATAACTTTTCTTAATTCAGTGGTCTGGACAAATATTAATCCCGAGACTTACCTAATTGAAAGGAACTTCCTTCCGGGAAAATAATAAATCTCTTCCTTCGAGATAATACTGTGTTGCCATAGTGATCATTACAATTAGCTACCATCGTCTGACACGATAAAAGTAGAACACACCAGAATTTCAAGAAATCTAATTTAATATCACTCATTATTGTCATGAAACATAAATAAATAAAAATATATGAATAAAACCAATATTACGTTATGTGTTTTAAATAAAAGAGTCATGAAACTTTGAAAGTCGTTCTTTAAAGAGATTTGGGATTCCACTAAACATAATGTTAGCTTATCCTCAAACGTGAGAATATGAAATGTTAATCACGATCGTCAATAATATCTGAACCGTTACAAAATTTCTACATGGTGATTATTATATTTTCAACATATTTGAAAATTGAACTATTAAATTGACTGAAAAGGTTGATTATTATTTTAGTCTAATATTCAAGAATATTCCTTACTATAGAATGCAGGTAGGTAGTTGTGAGGGACGAATGGCCTAGCTGTGACAACGCATATCAGTCGATTGCGATAGTTACGCAACGTTGACCCAAGTCGGTAACTGGATCGAATTTGGAGGTTCAGATTTGGTCTTTTAGTTTCTCCGTGTCTCGGAGAGACGTTAAGCCGTCGGTCCATTTTATCACTAATATCTGATAATAATCGTAACAAACAGAGTTTAGATACTCTTGGTCGAGTCGTATGCGGAGGGACGTGGGAACCAACCATATTATAATTTCAAGAAAACTCCTACTATTATGTGATTAATGGAATGGGGTACCCTCAGTAATGAGGAATACGACGCAGAGAGAGAGAGAGAGGTAGTTGTATGTAGCATTTTATTGTACTAGAACATGCATTTTACTAGAACATGCCGCTACTAAGATCCCCCGCCCTTATTCACCTTTAAAGCATGAGTTTCTTTCTAGTTGGAGGCCCAGATTATCTTTGGGTCACTGAGGCCTAGTAAGTATACACTATTAAAAAAATATAGGCAATTTTAAAAAAAGTGAACGAAATAAATGAATTTTTTGATACAAAATATAAACAACTTAAAGGCCAAGGACTAAATAATGTTTTATGTAAAAGACAAAACTAGAATATTGTTGTTAACTTACAGCTCAAACCATAAATAGAGGTTTTGCATGCAGATATTCACTACGACGACCCTCACTTAAAAAATATTCAAAAATAGCATCCGAGTGAAAGATTTTAAAAAATTTAACGAGAAAATTTTAATAGAGGCCAACATTTATAACATCATGTATATTCAACTTGACCTAAAATTAAACATAAAATAATTTATTAAGGTTATGCATAGAATAAATAGCTAATTTCAAATTAATTAAGCTTATTTATGTACGCAGTATTTAATTTCTACATGATATTTCAGACACTTGTCGTAATCTAGGTAATGCAGGCATCGTCTTTTCCAACGCCTACGCTATAGAAGTTGTCTCTAAATCGGTATGGTATTTTTACGCGATAACTGACGATCTTTTATACCAGTAAGTATAGATTTTCATGGGCTATTTTTTCGAAATAACCAAAGTGCGTTTTGATAAAAAACGCATTTTTGGTTCCCCAAAATATTCTCAAAAGTTGCGTTAAATCTGCCATTCTCATACATAATTTTAAAAATATGGAAACTAGATGATGCCAGTGACTTCGTCCGCTATCCCGGAGAAGGATAAAGCTTACTTTTTATCCCGGAAAATTGAATAATTCCCGCGGGAATGAAAAAACTTAAACCACGCGGACGAAGCCGCAGGCATCATCTAGTCTATCTATACTTATAATAAAACTGTAACAGGTCCAATTCTGTACATTGAAGATATTTTGAAAATTTTTTTTGGAGGGCACTCATTATTCGATACTGAAGCCAAATCTGTATTTTATTTCATTTTTGTCTGTCTGTCTGTCTGTCTGTCTGTCTGTCTGTCTGTCTGTCTGTCTGTCTGTCTGTCTGTCTGTCTGTATCTTGGCCGCGCATCACGCCGAAACTACTGAATGAATTCAAACGAAACTTGGCACGATTTGAGCCCATACTACGAGGTAGGACATAGGATACTTTTTATCCCGAAATTCTACCCCCGAAGGGGTGAAATAGGGGTTGAAAGTTTGTATGAAAGTCCTTAATTTCTCAAGTTATAGCCATGAAACTTGATATATGAGCTGCGGGTTGAAAATGAAAACATATGTGTTTCACAGTTTTTCAAAAATCCACCCCCGAAGGGGTGAAATAGGGGTTGAGAGTTTGTATGAAAATCCTTAATTTCTCAAGTTATAGCCATGAAACAGCATTTGGGCTTTCGTTAAAATATGAAGAAGTACGTGTTTCACCATTATAGGGGGATTATACCGTGGGATAGTAATATAGGCTTCTTTTTATCCTGGAAAATTAACTGAAAAACTTATTCCACGCGTACGAAGTCGCGGGCATCAGCTATAAAGAATATACATACATACATACATAGGCTACTTTTTATCCCGGAAAATTAATGAGTTCCCGCGGGAATCGAAAAAACTTAGTCCACGCGGACGAAGTCGCGGGCATCAGCTAGTACTAAATAAGTTTCATTGTGAGTAAAGTTTCCTATAAAAACAAAATCTTATAAAATTTGGCTATTCTTTTCAGTTTTAGTTTGGAAATTCAACAAATAACAAACTAACAAGAAAGGAGTTGTTATTAAAAAGTTATGCGAAGGAGAATTTCACAAGTAATTCTATTCAGCTACGCCTGTTTCATTATTTTTGTTATGCTTGAATTCATTGAAGCGAACGGAACGCAGACCGTTTACCGGCAGAAAAGATAATTTGAGATTCCAGAATATTTCTCGTTTTTTCGTAAGTATAATTTTATGGAATAGATCATTTTTATTCAATTAGTTAAGTTATAAGGCGCCTACTTAACCTGCTTAAATCTGGAACTCTAAGATTTTCCGGGCGTGTAATCCAGAATGCAAATGATTTCTGTGCCAAATTTCAGTGGGTTATGAAAAGGTGAAGGACAGACATAAATATAGTACACATGAGCTCTGCATTCAACTCGCGCGCGAAGTATAACTACCACTTATCAGTAATAAAGTTGCTTTAATTTTTCAGGGTAATTTTTCCCCGTGCTCTCCGAGGCACGGGGATGCAACAGCGCCAACAACTCCGGCTAGTACTGCGAGTTTCTTGTCAAAAAAACCCGATACTTGTTATAGCCCGACCCGGGACCCGAACCCGGGACCTCGTCGATCGCAGTCGAACATGCTAACCTCTAGACTAGACCAAAGAGGCAGTAAATAAGTATGCGTTAACGGTACACAATGATCACAAACAAAATGATCATAACGACTAGGCAAATATCAAAGTATGTCGTCTGTACCGTATTTTAGTATATTTCTCTATACTAGCTACTGACGCGGGTTTGCTTGGAGCTTACGTTGGTACATATAGCTATAGCTATTCTGGTACACTTTATTAGAATAAGTGCACCTTGTTTAATGTTTTTTTTTGGCTCTATTATATGCATTTTAATACTTAGACCTAATTAATCAGCTTTAATTATTTTTTTTGAAGTAAAACTTCTTTAGAATCGTTGTGATTTGAAAATTCGATAAAACAAAAAAGCAAAACCAAAAAAGAGAAACATATTTATAATAGGATTTAGCCTACTAGAGATTGAGACATAATACAAGTTTTATTTATCTCATTCTCTCGTATGAATGAGATAGAATACAAGTTATATTTAACTGGTTCTCTCGAAGGCTACTTTTCTAAAGTTCCACTTCTGCCATGTGTGAATTGCACACACACACTTTTTTTTTCAATAGACAGACATACTTTTATCAATAGAAAAAGTACTTATTCAGATCAAACAAGTTTAAATGCTTAGACATCGTTCACACCCACTTAATATGAAATGGTTCCAATAATTTTGTGTCAGTAGGTTAGCAGTTTCATGATCAATTTAGTCATAAGGTTAGATCCTAGTTACATGAGTACCCCGCTGGTACTCAATACCTAATAGGAAAAAAAAATTGGTCATGCAACCGTGTTATATAAAAACTAAAAAATACTTGAGCTTTTTACCAAGAATTTGACTAGCTACGTGGTGATAACTAACCAAAAATATAGTTGATAGCAATTTCATCTTCGTAATGTGGATATTTTTTATACCGATTAGAAAAATATGAAAGAATTGTTATACTTAGTATGGATCGGACGTTTCTAGTGATTATAGTTTGTTACGTTTGTTTTATTATTTTCGTTTTATCTGGCTTTGGTGAGGCTAATCAAACACAAACGTTGAGTAGACCAAGAAGATATTTAGCGTTCCGAAATATTTCGAGATTTTTCGTAAGTATAAAACTTATACTAGCATTAAGACCGACGCGCAAAACTTGCTAAACTGATTTGGTTAAGTAAATATTTTGATGTTGTCACTTTTTGATATAAGTATTTATTCCGGGGTAGTCATGAAAAGGACCAGTATATAAAATTTAACTTAAATATATTTTACATCTCTCATATTCGGTAAGTAGGTCCTTATTACCCCCAAATGGAGCTTGTAGGTGACCAATTAGCGCTCTGGGGTAATAATGTAGCTAGAAAAGCCCTAGGGCGGTAAGTAATTAAAAAAAGTATGATGGTTAGATGTACGCGAACTTTTTGAAAGAGGGAAGAGTTTCTTTTAAATTACTTACCGCCCTAGGGCTTTTCTAGCTACATTATTACCCTAGAGCGCTAATTGGTCACCTACAAGCTCCATTTGGGGGTAATAAGGACCCACTTTACCTCACAATCGAGATGTAAAGCAGAGTAGTTAGCTCGGGTGTAAGCATCAATTGCACCCTCGAACTATAGGCGCCCTCCCTGCGCTCGTGCGCCTAAATATCTCGGGCTGCAATTGATGCCTTACAGCCCTTGGCTACTAATCTACTATAACGGCCCAGTGCAAGTGGAACTTTAAATTAGCATTAAAACTTTTAGGCTCACATGCACAAAGCTATTAAAATATGTGCTTAAGTTACATTTTCTACACCTGCCTTTGAATGTCAACTCTATAAGCTTATCAAACAGTGGCATCACAAAATTTAACTATACCAGTTTAAGCGGTGTTGTGTAGTAAACTCTTTTTTTGTCCCCGTTGAATATTACCCGGGATCTCAAGTGCGAGTCAGACTCGCGCACAAAGAGTTCCGTACCCAATGTACTTTAATTAAATAACAATAAAGATGTTTTAACAACACGAATTCAGCTGTGAAATAACTGGCTCACGTATAGCGCGAAACGGGTAGCGCCTGACAAACAATTCGACACCCTATGAATACGGAACCCTAATCAACAATTTCCTAATTAACTATGATTATTATTTTTCTATACTTGTGCTGTGAGATCTTGTTTCTTTTCTTGCGAAATTTCATGATTCTAGGTCAATTGGATGTACCAGGTTTGACGAGTGTCAGTATACTATACAAAATATGCGGCTTAAATGGCCGTATCTTTTGATTGCGTTGACTTTGAAGCTTGATTTTTTTACAGCTACAAGGGACACGTGCTCCCGAAAAAAAGTGGTTTTACAGACAATGAGGAGGACAACAAAGTGATCCTATAAGAATTCCTTTTTCCGTTTGAGGAACGGAACCGTAAAAATCATTGATTTGAATTACATTGCAGGTGCGATTGAACTTCAAAGCAAATATGGTGCCATGGACGCAGATCTTCGCACAAGCTGTAGGGTTCCGGATGAACTGGGACGAGCCACCTGACTCCTTCCATCCATACAAACACCTGAGTCGAAGGGCCGTTTATAGCAATTTGGAGATATTGTTAAACCGGTATTTACCTTTATAATATTACTAGCTGATAGCCCGCGAATTCGCCTGCGTGAAATAAGTTTTTTAATTCCAACGGGCACTCCTTCTTCCGGGATAAAAAGTAGCTTAAGTCACTCTCGGGGTCCTTAACTATACCCATGCAAAAAATCAGGTCGATCCGTAGCTCTGTTGCGACGTGATTGAAGGACAAACCAACAAACAAACATATTTTCCCATTTAAAATATTAGCATGACTATGTTTTATAATAATTATTCCTTTATTAGTCGCAAGTGAAATCAAGTACATCGTCGAATTAATTTTGATTGAACAGCAACTATTTAGTTTTTTTACAAATTACCTACTTCTTCCATTTTTTTGTGATATATACGCTTGTTCAATTTCACCCCCGCACGCCTGCAATTCCTGCTCTCCTATGATAGTGGAGGCCTGCAGCCCAGCAGTGGGATGTAAATAGGCTGTAGTGGTGGTGGTGGTGGTTCGGAAAGCTGCTCTACTGAGAAGAGCCGGCAAGAAATTCAGCAGTTGCTCTTTTCTTAAAAAAGAAAAAGGTTACAATAAGTAGACAATACAACACGTAACATTACGTTACAAGCATTACACTGACTTGTGGCTGTTAGGGGTGGTGGTGGAACTGAAAGCACCTTAATTACACGATTTTTTTTTTCAGAAACGGTTTAGACGGTTTCCAATGTATCCGCCGAGCCATTTGTGAAATAGAGGACATGAATCAACAACAATCCATATACTTCAAAATTCTGAAAATGATATTCAGGTGGGTCAAGAAAATCAAGTTGGCAAAAAAATGTTTTTCCGGATTTTTTTGCAAATGTTATATTCTTCGCAGTAGCGAATTAACCGCAAACGCTCTACCAGACTGGCAGAACTGGATTCGCCAAGGAACGAAATTATATTTTTCCACAATTTCAGATTACCTAAAGGAAACATTCGTAAATTTAAGGTAAATTCGAAATTCGTCGCCAGCTCTCGGACCCCATCGCCCCGCTGTCGTCGTCGCTAACGCTTATCGCATATGAATACCAAGCTAGATCTCTTTTGCACCACGGCCACCTCCATGCGTAGGATTCTAGCCAGTGAATTATTTGACTCTCACTGCCTGAGTTAAAATGGTTTGCTGGCTAGTAATCCAAATAATTATTAATTTCTAAAATAAGCCAAATATTAGTTTACTCTGGTCCTTCTCTTGTATTAACCCATCTTCCAACAAAATAAAAAAAAAATCTCCCTTTTCCAGAAAGCATTCATCGGCGACGGACAAATGGCATGAACACACATCGGAAGACTGCCAGCTATCGATCAACAGATGCCCTTTCTCCGTGCTCCATATTTCACCCTACACCGATCTTTAGGAGTAAAGAAAATACATCGCAGAGCTGTTTGTAAATTTATTTATTTTTCTGAATCAATCTACATACAACCGGGGACTCTTTTTACCCGACTACGGAAAAGCCAAAAGGAAGGGTTATGAATTTAGCAGTCTATGTATGTATGTACTAGCAGATGCCCGCGACTTGGTCCGCGTGGTTTAAGTTTTTTTTTATTCCCGCGAAAACTCTTTAATTTTCCGGGATTAAAGTAGCATATGTGAGGAGATCACTTTTAGTGATAAGACCGCCCTTGCGCACGCGTTGTTTTCTATTTTTAGTTAAGTTGTTACGAGTATGTTAAGTGTGGCAATAAATAATTTATCTGTCTATCTATCTATATTAATGACTCTCCAGGTCCTCAACATCCATGCCAAAAATCACATCGATCCGTTGCTCCGTTGCGGCGTGATTGAAGGACAAACCAACAAACCAGCAAACCAACAAACAAACACACTTTCGCATTTATAATATCCAAGGTAGCGCCCAAACTACTGAGCCGGTTTTGATGAATGAGGTGTCAATCGATTCGTTTTTATATTCCTGATTACATAGGCTACATTTTACACAAAAAAAAAATTGATATTATGACAGATGTTACATCCAAAAAATTGGGGCTCTCTGTAATTTTTTCCTTAATCCTTAGCTTTTTAACGGTAGGTAGTTTTACAAGCCTTCTCAGCCTACCATCGACAGAATAGATAATATTACCGTGACAGAAGGTTTTTCGGTAGTCGAAATATTTCTGCATAGGGAGTGGTAATACCTTTATTGTATAGTAATGATAATTTGATTATGTAATTTTTTAATTATAATTTACGATGGGGCTGGCGTGTCCATATCGGACAAAAGTACCAAATAAATTATGATTAAAAAAAAAAGTTTTTTAATGCTTACCCATTGCTTGTCCGGTATAATGATTGTTGCAGTGTAACGATTGCAACCACTGCTGATTGGTTAACTCTTTCGCTTTTAGCCACTATCCACTTTCGCAGCAAGAATTCTATATGAAATTTGAGAAATTTTTGAGTTCCCGCGGTAATCAAAAAACCTTATTCCATGCGGACGAAGTCGCGGGCATCAACTAGTGAAAATTATATGAAACTTACTAATGAAGGCTTCATAGTCGACCCTCCCGCCGCTAACGAGCCACGCCTGGCTGTTTTATAATCAAATCATTTGTTAGATGTATGACTATTCATACATTTTGTTCATATTTCTCTTCATTCACACAATTTTGACACTTTGTTCATATTAAAGAATTTTTTAATGAATGCTTCTACTTTTGGTGCTTTTGCTATGATGATAGTGTAAAAGAAATAACAAAACTTTTATACTACATAAGCATGCGTATGGAATGATTTTATTGAAATAATTATAATGACATGACACCCCGTCAGGGCATTGCAATTTTAGTATTATAGCTAACAAATAACAATTATAAATAACAATTTCAGTAAGTCTACTTTTATAATACATTACATTTCAATTTATCTACCTACGTGTACTAATCCAATTACAATAAAAATAAAAATAATGTCAAATTGTTAATCTCACGAGTTATCTTGAATTAAATATTAATTAGTACCTAATTTAACTATTACGGGTATAAAAGTCAAATTTTAACAGAAATGTCATGGGTCATGTCATGTCAGTTATGTAGTCAAGTAAAGTAATATAATATTTTATTTGGTCAAATGAGATTATACTTATTTTTATAAACACAGTCAATTCTTAGTCTAAAGAAAGGCGCTGTCGTGCAATTGAGGTCGTATAACTGTTTCATGTGATAATATTTATACACTTATGATTAAATTTGGAACAATTCCTTTAATTCGTAAAAACATTGTTTTATTAGCCAGTCTTTGAGTTTACGCTTGAAAGCTGTTTCTGTCTTTTCTTCTGTGATAGCTTTTGGGATTTTATTATAAATCATGGTCGATCTAAAGAGCGGACCGCGGCTAGACATATTAAGCTTATAACGAGGATATTCCAGCCTGTGCTCATTGCGCGTGCTCATGCCGTGTGTCTTGTTATTTCCTACGGTTTTGTAGAGGTCGGGATGCTTTCTAACAAATAGGACCGTTTCCATGATATAAATTGAGGGGAGTGTTAAAATTTTTTTGTTTATAAAGTGGGGTCTGCAGCTTTCTCGAGGTTTGATATTTACCAGGATACGCATGCACTTTTTCTGTAGAATGAAAATATCCTCGGCATTGGTGCTTTCGCCCCAGAGGATTATCCCATACCGAATCCATGAATACGCGTATGCATAGTATGCCGAGAGGGCGGTTTCATAATTCGTGTTTGCTTTTAATATGCAAAGAGCATATATGAAACGCGAGAGTTTTGCACCAAGATTTTGCACGTGGCTTTTCCAGTTAAGGTGAGTATCTATAGTTAAGCCGAGCAGGGTAAAGTCGTTAACTTCCTCGATTTTTATTTTATTACTGAGTGGTTTTAATTTTAAGGGCTCTTTTTGGTGTGGGCGGAATTGCATAATCTTAGTTTTGTTTAAGTTAATTTCTAAATTGTTTGATTCTAGGTATTTTTGAATTAGGGTTAGATTTTCAATAATATATAATTCACTATCCGTTGCGTTCGAGCACATGGACAGTACGGAGACATCGTCCGCAAACATGGTGCATCGCGATTGAGGGCTGATTATGTTCGGTAGGTGATTTATGTATACCAGGAATAGGATGCATCCGAGTACGCTTCCCTGAGGTATGGACCAGTTCGTGACAAGTGTATCTGACTCGATATTGCTTATTGTATTTGTCAGTTTGTTTAATCTAGCTGATGCCCGTGACTCTGTCGGCTTTTTTGGTTTCCATGGGAACTCTTTAATTTTCCGGGATGAAAATTAAAAAAATAATATCCTATGTCCTTTGCCGGGGTTTTCTATGTCTGTACCAAATTTGGTCAAAATCGGTTGAAAAGATTGGCTTAAAACAAAGTTAAAGCGTAGCAGACAGACAGACAGAATATTATTTCAGATGACTAACACAGTGTTCAGCGCTGTTGTCTTAACGTTGGAGGCCCGGGTTCGATTCTCGGCAGGGTCAATTTAGGAATTTATAATTTCTGAATGTCCTCTGGTCTAGTCTGATGGGAGGCTTCGGCCGTGGCTATAGTTACCGACAAAGACTTACCGCCAAGAGATTTAGCGTTCCGGTACGATGCCGTGTAGAAACCGACTACGGCTATGGGTTTAATATAACTGCCATACCCCTAACAGGTTAGCCCGCTACCATCTTAGATTGCATCATCTCTTACCATCAGGTGAGATCGCAGTCAAGGGCTAACTTGTAATGGAATTTAAAAAAAATTGTCAAATTCAAAATAAGTATCGGATTCGTTAAAAATACGTCCGCTGAATCTCCGATAAACATATTGGCAAATTGGGAATAGTGCAAATGCCCATAATCCAGTACTTTACCCAACTAACTAATGAAAATACCACAAAATGGATGTTCGCTGATAAATTCCGATTGCATTGAAATCAGTTAATCCAACGCTGATTGTTCACCCGACCCCTGGGACGCGGGCAGCTCGTGATAGCGTCCGCCAAATACTGTAATTATTTATTGTTGGATTTAGTTACTATTTTGAAATTACTCGATTTTACAATGATAATTTTTTTTTATTCACTATTAGTTAGCCCTTGACTGCGATCTCACCTGATAGTAAGTGTTGCAGTCTAAGATGGTAGCGGGCTAACCTGTTAGGGGCATGACATACCCATACCCCTATTCGGTTCCTGCACGGCATCGTACCGGAACGCTATATCGCTTGACGGTACGTTTTTGCCATTACAAATTATAAATGATTATTAAGAAATTATAAATTCTCAAATCCCTCGAGGCGGCACGTCTTTGCCGGTAGGGTGGTAACTAGCCACGGCCGAAGCCTCGCACCAGGCCAGACCAGGGTAAATTCATAAATTATAAATTCCCAAATTTACCCTGACGGGGATCGAAGCCCGGACCTCCGCCCGTTAAGACAACAGCACTCAACACTGCGCCACGGAGGTCGTCACAATTTACAGTTTACAATGATAATGAAGGAACTAGAAGTTTAAGTCGCTATAATGCGCAACAATAGGTAAATCTATGCGGTACAGTGTGTATCCCGCACTTATAGCCCGCGATATTCACCACACCACAGAAATCTTCCAAACTATTCTCAACGTACGATTCACTCAGATACCGGAGCATCTTCAGGAGATGTTGACTCGACAATGCACGATTTGTGGCGACTGTACCACCTAGATTTACCTATTGTTGCGCATTATAGCGACTTAAACTTCTAGTTCCTTCGTTATCATGGACTTCCGCAAAGAAACGCCTGCTTCTATCCAAGATATTACAATACTAATTTCTTAAGTGATAGAAAACTTTTGTAGCCTTTTATACGCAAATAAATTATTAACTATTAACATATTACTAAGTATTTCTTTTTTGGGATACCTCACTATAACTAACTATACTAGGCAGACTATATCCCATTTGATCTTTGTTTCATTATAAAGGTAACCTATTCAAAAAAAAAGTGGTTTCTAAGAAAGTTTGTGGAAATAAAAATTATAGAAAAAACGTTCCTAACCGGAATTAAGGCAGTCATTTTCAATTTCATATCAGATAGGTTGTATGCACACGCAAAGCAATACGACTTTAAATCTGTATATTATTATTTGGAAAGCAATTTCCTTAAATCTCACTGCTTACATTTTTAATAATATACCTAGAAATTCCGAAGAGACCATATTTATACCCGATGTTCGAGTCTTATCGATATTGGATGCATGTACAAGCCCTATAAAATTTTCTCCTCTAAGCATTGCATATACACCCCCATAAAACCTTCTATAGCGAGCCTTGCACCCATCATGTTAGTGCAGACTTTAGACAAGACTTTTTTTTTAATTCCACTAAAAGTTAGCCCTTGACTGCCAACTTTCTTTCTTTTTTAAATATATTATAGGCCAGCGCTTGGCTGCAATCAGACTTGCTTGCAAGTGGTGATGCAGCCTAAGGTGGAGCGCGCTTGCCTAGAAGATGCCTATTAAAAAGAATTTAATTATTAATTATTTGCCTAGAACTGACCTGGCGTTTAGTGAAAATGCAGTCTCAATTGGCAGAGAGCTAACCTATTAGGGTTATGACAGTTTTATATTAAATCTAATACCTACCCCGTAAATCTATTGAATATATTTATAGGGACTGCCGATAAAAGTGAAAACGAATATTTAAAATATAAACCTTAAAACTAAGTCCTTAAAGTTTAATTACGAATGTAGTATATTTAAGTCTTTTTGTCTTCGTAACAACGCGAGCATGTCGGTGACGCGGAGCATGTCGGTGACGCGAATCCACAAGTTTACCCCCTACCAAAAAGTGCTCAACGCGGCTAAATAAGTTTTCACTTCAATAAAATAATAATTTTCTCGTGTCTGGAGTCTGCGCAGAGTTTCAGGAGTGCTGGAGCGTGACCGGGGTATGAGGCTCACTTAATTTACTGAAGTGATGTTCCATACAACAAAGTCTTTTGCGAGTTTTTATGGGTATACGAGAGATACATTTTGGCGAACTGATTCCGATGATCAACGGTGTGTGGAACCTTTTTTTTGTACAAATACTGCTAACATGAATGAAGGTATGAATGATAGCCTAGTGGTTAAGAAGACGGCCTCTTATTCGTAGAGTTGTTTTTTCTATACTCGGACACGCACTTCTCATCTATGACAGTTTTTTAAAATAGAAATAAGGTTTTAAAACCAACTTTTTTTTTAGTTTTTTTTTTATCCACTACAAGTTAGCCCTTGACTGCGATCTCTCCTGATGGTAAGTGATGATGCAGTCTAAGATGGTAGCGGGCTAACCTGTTAGGGGCATGGCAGTTATATTAAACTCATACCCCTACTCGGTTTGAACACGACATCGTACCGGAACGCTAAATCGCTTGGCGGCACGTCTTTGCCGGTATAGGGTGGTAACTAGCCACGGCCGAAGCCCCACCACGGGGTGAATCTTCCACAGGAATGTCATTCCGAATCAGTGGTAGATTCACTCAGCGATTCAAAAGCACTTGTAAAAGTTTATTTGAATAAAAAACATTTGAATTTTGATATTTTGACTCGTGCTCAGCAGTAAACCGGTGATTGGTTGAGATGAAGACATCAGTCCTACTGTTATTATACAAGAATATTTAAAGAATTCAAAAAATTCAAAATTTAAAAGTTTTTCATTCAAATAGACTTTTTACAAGTGCTTATGAATAGTCGAATGAATCTACCACTGGTTCGAATACAATACATATTCATCGTTTGTTTACTTGGCGAGCGTTACTATTGTCCTTTAAACGCTTGCTAGAGAACTGGGCCCCAATCATGTAAGAATTGTCCATCAAACGTTAAAGATTTTTGTCAAAGTAAAATAAACCATAAATGCATCGAATTAGAGCTCAATTTCGTCTGCCCATTCTTATACGTTTAGGTATGTACGATACCCTAAACGTATAAGAATGGGCAGACGAAATTGAGCTCTAATTCAATGCTGTCATTGTTTATTTTACTTTGACAAAAATCTTTAACGTTTGATGGACAATTCTTACGTAATCGGGGGGCTGACCCGTGCCCAATAAGTAGTGGGCGTTGAATTGAGATGAATAATTAAACAATAAAAAAAACATAGTTTTCATGCCTTTATTCATCCCTCAATGTACTGATAATGTCCAGTATACCCTCTCCCTGAGGACAGTCGCTGTATATATAGCCGCAGTCAAACATCTGTCGTCCGGCGGTCGCCGCGTCTATGTATAACGACATCGCATCCTGCCAGACCGGATCTAGCTCCTCGAAGGGTGAATGGCCGTAGTCAGGTCTAGAATAATCATATAATATCTGTTATTTTTTTATCCACTACAAGTTAGCCCTTGACTGCGATCTCACCTGATGGTAAGTGATGTTGCAGTCTAAGATGGTAGCGGCTAACCTGTTAGGGGCATGGCAGTTATATTAAACCCATATCCCTAATCGGTTTCTACACGGCATCGTAACGCTAAATCGCTTGGCGGCACGTCTTTGCCGGTAGGGTGGTAACTAGCCACGGCCGAATCCTCCCACCAGGCCAGACCAGGTAAAATTCAGAAATTATAAATTCCCAAATTGACCCTGCCGGGGATCGAACCCGGGACCTTCGCACGTTAAGTAAGACAACAGCGCTGAACACTGCGCCACGGAGGTCGTCATTTATCATATCGTCGTTATTATCATAAAAGTCCATATAAATATATTGTAATATGTACTCAGTTGAACATAAAGATGCAACTCCTCAATAAATCGATGTAGGTTGTATACTCATCGATTTGGTAGGTTAGATTAAGAAATATTATTATAACAATAGCAAGTAAGGTTTCGTTGTTAATTTAGTTAGTAGGTATGTAAAGAGTAGATATTAAGCCTGCACTGAATAAAGACGTCTCCACCAACAGTCTCCATCATTTTAAACGAACCAAAAACCCACATTACTTCAATATGACGAAGACTTTAGATTCATACAAAGAGCCAGAGGACGCTGCCAGCCAAATCTAAACCCAAACACTAATGTCTAACTTCCAAAATAAATCACAGCCAATTCTCAACATTAAAGGTTCGTACCAGGTAACTCCAAAACTTCGCATACATTCATCTTTAAAGCCCTAAAAGACGTGCATTGTAGTTTCAAAGCCTCTATTTCACCACAAGGTAGAAACCGGAACGAGATAAAATATACAAGCAGGGGTTCTGATAAAGTAGGGACGCCATACATTTTCATACAAAGGCAGGACATAAGTTTCGGCTGCTTTTGTTTCTTCTGTATTGTAAACGTGAGTGCACTGTTATAGTTGAACTTGGCTACCGAAAAGCTAGCAAAGTTAGTGGCAGTTGGTATTCTTACAGTTTTGCTATACATTTTGTTCAAAATAGAACAAAGTGTACCCACCCAGAGTGCTACCCAGAGTGGCTTTTTAGGTAGTCCAATTAAACGATAAACATAACCATTTGTGGTTCAATTTATAACTTATCGTTCTATTTATTGTGTTACTATTAGGTACTTATCATCTTGAAGATAGTTCTTGCAATTTATAAAATGTACCTAAAATATTACAAAGAAGAAACCTGCTGTACATGTATTTATTGGGTGCAAAATAGTTCGGAAATCCGGACTGGCTAAAAGAAGAACAAGAATGTTATATATAAATTCAAAATTATAACAAACTAGATGATGTCCGCGACTTCGTCCGCGTTGATTAAGTTTTATTGCAGGTTGTACAAATGGACCGTGAAAGCGTAGCAGACAGACAGACAGACAGACACTCTTTCGCATTTGTGTCCTGCAAACGCCGTGTTGCTGGACACGGCGTTTGCAGGACATTATATAATATAATATGCAAGGTAGACGTCTAATAACAGGGCGGCATTCGGCGCGTGGCAGCCACCCAAAACTGCCGCTTTATGTTTGGATACCTTTACACTGATTCATGCAGGTTTTAGATAAGGGTTCTACTATGTTTCATGTCGAAGACTTGATGGTCACCCTACATGCAAGGAATTCCTCAGACTGCAGTCAAGCTACCTGCTCTTACAACGATTGTGCTTGTGTATTTGACGTGTATTTTGCATTTGTACTTGACGATTACATCGGGAATCCGACTTTCTCTTTTCTACGAGTATTACAGCCTCCAAAAGCTCGATTTCCAACATTTCTATAGTGCAGGTTGAAGTTTTTCACTTATGTTTTTGGAAAGTCTGCAATCTCACATTGGTGCAGTGTATGATGCAAGTGATCTAACCTGGAAGGCGTATGCTACTATACGGGCATGGCAATTTTATAAAACCATCGCAGCGTTCGGTAAATTATATCGCTCTTTGATATTAAATAGTAGATTGTATTATAAGGGAGCAAAATAATATTTTTACGGCGAGGGCGCTTTTTTGAATCCAGAACGAAGTGAGGGATTCTAGAGTAGAATCCCGAGCGTAGGGAGGGATTCTTTAGTAGAATCCTGAACGTAGCGAGGGATTCAAAGTACGTCGCCCGAGCCAAAAATATATTTGCGCCCGAATGATACACTCTACTTTTCATCACCCTGTATGAGAAAATTTGGTTCCCGCGGGAACTCTTTAATTTCCCGGGATAAAAAGCATATGTGCTATTTCCAGACTATAATTTTTTTTTTTTTTTTAAATCTATCTCTGTGCCAAATTTTATACAGATCCGTTCAGCCGTTCGGGCGTAATTGAGTAACACACATCCATACATCCATACATCCACACATCCATCCAAACTTTCGCCTTTATAATAATATTTAATAATTATTAATTATAATTTTTTTTTTTTTTTTTTTTTTTTTTTTTTTTTTTTTTTTTTTTTTTTTTTTTTTTCAATATATACATCCATATAGCCCTTTCGTTAGTTAAAATTCAGAAACTATAAATTCCTAAATTGACCGTGCCGGGGATCGAACCCGGGACCTCCGCACGTTAAGACAACAGCGCTCAACACTGCGCCACGGAGGTCGTCAATTTGTTCGGCGCTGAACACTAAGATGTTCCAAATTCAATAAGTGCGCGGCAAAGATAATTGCGGCGCACTTACGAGTATAAAGAGGATTAAAAACTCATTCCTGCCCGCTAAAAGTTTCTTATAGAAAACACCACCTTTGGGCGCACATAAAGGCGAACCAAGTCGTCCTTTTCGAATACATGGGATGAAAACAATATTGTACGAACTATATTGTAAATTGTCACTCTTTATTGCATACCTATGCCTTAACGAGGTAACATGTCATTTATTATTCACTAGTTGATGCCCGCGACTTCGTTATTAATCATTCACAGTATACCTACACATCATTGATCCAGCTCGTTTCCACTACAGTCCATTAACGTCCCACTGCTGGGCACAGGCCTCCACTCTCATAAGAGAGAGGGAATTAGAGCTTAGACCCCACCACGCTGCTCCAATGCGGGTTGGCGGGCTATAACGACTATTATCGAGTTAGTGATAATAACCGGGACCGACGGCTTAACGTGCTCTCCAAGGCACGGGGGTGAAACACCGCCAACTTCCTAACTCCGGGCTAGTACTGAGAATGTCTAGTCAGAAAAACCCAATACTCCATTATGTACCGACCCGGGACTCGAACCCGGGACCTCGTCGGCCGCAGTTGAACATGCCAACCACTAGACCAACGAGGCAGCCTTAATGTTAAAAAAAATACATTTATTTTCAAGACCACAGCCCTCATGACTGCTAAAGGGAAGTCCTCAAAACGACCGTTATACTCTTTGAAATGGGTAAAATCAGTCGAGCGTGTACTACCTACTTACGTTAACAATATATGTAAGATCTCCCCAACTAGTGCTTCCTCCTGTACCGGATATTGAGCTGCTTCGCAAATAGCTCTCAGCACACAGTCTTGCCCGTTCATGCCTTTCCTGCAAAGTTTCAAGTCTGAAGTTTAGAAGACGTTTCAATTGCGTAATTATATTACAGCCATGCACTGGTAACACATTATTTCCATTCGGTTCTACTTTACTTTATTATAGACTGTGCATGGTTTAAGTTTTTTTTTATTCCCATGGGAACTCCATAATTTTCCGGGATAGAAAGTAGCCTTTGTCACGGTCCTCAACTATACCTATTCAAAAAATCACGTCGATCCGTTGCTCCGTTGAGGCGTAATTGAAGGACAAACCAATAAATCAACAAACACACATACTTTCGCATTTATAATATTAGTATGATGATGCAATTTAATTTTGCTAATTCTGTTTGAATCAGAAAAAGAATTAAAATTATCTCTATATAACTACCTATTTCTGTATTATTTTAGTCACTATGAGCTAGAGGAATTGATTTATTTTGTACATTTTGTATTTTTAGCTGCCAATAAAGATTTTTGAAGTGAAAACTTTTGAAGTGAACACTTCTTTAGCCGCGTTGAGCACTTTTTGGTAGGGGATAAACTTGTAGATTCGCGTGACCGTCATGCTCGCGAACAGCGACATGCTCGCGAACAGCGACATGCTCGCGAACACCGACATGCTCGCGTTGTTACAAAGACAAAAGGTCTTAAATATAAATATACTACATTAGGAATAGGTTTATATTTTAAATTTATTTTTTAAATAAAAATAAAAGAAATTCTTGTTCACTTCTATCGGCATTCCCTATGACTGCCATTTTTTTTATTCTAACACCACACACCTGCTCGTTTGCTCACTATATATTATAAAATAAACACTCACACATATTTAAAAAAAAACACTCATTTGTAAAAAGTGCCTTGTAGTAAGTATAAATTTACTCACATGTCCAGCAAATCAGCCACAGATTTATAAAAGACGATCCTCTCATCTCTTCTAGATTCGAGGTCAACTTCTCTCTGCTCCCTAGATACAGTATTAATGAAATAGTACTGGGAGAGTTGTGATATGTTTTGAAACTGGAGGTATTGGTACTGGTAGTTGGCGGAGAAAAGGAGGTTGATGTGGTCTTCGTTGGCCACTGGTGCTGCGAAGCCAATAAGGAGCTGAAATGAGTTATAGTCAAGTTAATTAATGTATGTAATTTAAAATTATGAGTTTTCTGTAAACTGTGTGAGCCTCAATAAAAAAGTATAGTAGTATTACTCTGATATTTATTTTGCTACCCAAACTGACGTTTTAGGTGTTCAAATTAAACGTTACCACCTGTAGTGCAGTCGACCCTAACGTTAAATTCTTTAACAGTCATGCTAAAAAAATACGTCTTATATTCATACTCATAAAATGGATATCTCGCAGTAGAGTAATGAATAGTTTGTTGCCAGGCAGAACTGCTAAACGGGTAACAGCAAATAGATAAGGTAGATTTTTATACCGTTTTCCGTTTCTACTACTGTTTTCATAAATTCCAAAAAACCGAAATATTGACCTTTGACCATGAATATCTTTTTAGCACACATCGGATCGATGGGGACTTTTGACACTTTATTTCTACTGGTGTACCCAAGGTCTCTAGCAAAATTCAGCTCTGTCGGAGTTTTTGTGATTTGATCACTATTTTTATGTCTAATTTGACTCAGGTCAGCTAGTGAGAAATGGAACACAATATGAAGTTCAAAACTTATTAAACAATCGAAATCAAAAATATCGTCTAAAACTCTGCAACGAAGCTTCCGCAGAACTTGTAGACATAAGTTCGCTTCTAGGTAAATTAGTTGGTAGCGACAGCTTATTGTAAATTAATTTCATGAACATATTGCGGTACATTAATTACGTTTCGAACGATGTATGAGAACTTTACTACTTACTAACTCAAGTTCTCAGTGATTACCCGCACGTAGAACTACCGTAGCTAGTTGGCAATGTTATTGAATTTCCCGAAATCGGTCTCAGCTATTATGTCATACCTATCCTACCAATAAAAATACAAAAAGTGCTTGTTTTTGGTTTATTTATAATTCGTCTTTCTCTTTTGAGCACGTAAAGCGGTCGGTCCTATGCCTGATCTCTCTCCGGTCGTGTCAAATTTTCCGTCCCATCGAGCTATGAGAGTAAAAGAACTGTGAGTGCACCTGTGCTCTATAATATCTCCCACGTAGATGGCTAATGGAGATTGGCCGCCGTGGCCGAAATTCAGTCGGGAGGACATTATTATTATTTCGTTTATCAACCATACCCGCAACAGAGCCACGAATCGACGTGATTTTATTGCATGCATGTAACATTGAGAGTGATACAGGCTACTTTTTATCCCTGAAAATCAAATAGTTCCTACGAGATTTTTAATACCCTAAATCCACGTGGACGAAGTCGTTGGCATGAGAGAGTTAGTCAAGTAGAAAAAAAATTGCAGAAGACGTTATTGACCATATTATCTGCAAATCTTAGCAACTAAAACTTAGAAATGACTGATTCGGAATGCCATTCCTACCAAGAAGAACCAGCGGCGGTTGTTCTTTTAAGAAGTTTAACAATAATCAAATAAATATAAAGAAAGAGAGAAAAATTCATTAATTGTGTCACAAACAAACATGTATTATAATGTCGTATCTATTATTATGCTTGTGTGAGACACCACCCAAAATGGGTGTACCTACAGCTAAGCCTTTACAAGTATATCATATACTTACGGTGGAATTCATAATCGACTGAACGGCTCTTTTCCGAGACGTTTCAAGCGCTATGTGTCAAATTCAATCTTTTTGCTTTTCATAGTCGAAAGAGACTCTCCATTCGGTCGCTAGCAGCGACTGAATACTGATTCGCCGATTTCCGCGAGTCAGACACAATCAAACGAGGCTTTTGCTATGACATGAGTTTGACATAGCTTTATTTTTGTATTTTGTGGGCTATTTGTGCGTAATAAATCTTGATTTTTAATAAAAAATCGAAGAAAAATGTGATTTGAGTCATATACAACATGTTTTTCTAAGTTTGTACTTGTGGTAAAACCAATAAATCCACCAATTATCCAAAGTGTAGTGTAAAGCGAATGATGGCTTTACATTGATGATGAAATCGCTAATTACAGGCAGTGCATATAAAACTACGATGATTTATGCTGTCCTGATACAGACTGGTATTTCCGGAAGTTACCCTTCTCGTTCTAAGAAGAGGCACGTGCTCAATACTTAATAGTGGGCCAGGGAGGGATTGAAACGATGGCAATGAACTATTGCCAGAAGAAAGAAGTGCCGCATGAGGACGGACTCATGAAAGATACCACAATCGGCCAGCCTACATAAAGATGCAAGGCTAGTAGACGCAAAGGCTAATTGATGGTATACAGAACTAGGTAAACAAGAAACAAGCAAATTTTTATAATGACTCGGTAACTCATAGGACACAGGATGTTGATGAATAATACATATCGAGCGCAAAATAAAGGAACTACAGTTAATGTATGTACTACACAGTACCTATTGGCGGTTCCTGAACATACGCTGTTCTACTATCTTCAGTTTGAGCAAAGATCTTGTATCTCTGGTTTGAAGAAGTTAGAATAATGGTCGTGGATTAATTCATTTTATATGGATGGCCTCATATGATATTATGTGCATTGCTTGAGGCGAAAAGCAAGTGGCTAGCAATACAAGAATCATAATAGCAGTCAATATTTTGAATAATTTCCTTCTTCAACCTGGTATATCTATTTAATTGTTAAAACACTATTATATGGATTATAATATTTTGTAGTTTTCTTTACTTATTCATTCATAAATAAAAATATAAAGCTTTTATTTATAGCCATGTATAAATGCCATAAAACTAGCTCTATAAGTACCTTCATGGTCTTTCAGTCTTGACTACTTACCGACGCTAAAAGAGGGTGTGTGTGTTTGTGCATCTGTGTATCTGTCTGCGGCAGCGTAGCTCCCAAACGGATGAACCGATTTTGATTTATTTTTTTGGTTAAGAGGACTTGATCGAAAGTGTTCTTAGCAATGATTCAAGAAAATCTCTTCAGCTATTTGCAGATTATCATCTGTTAAAGATAGTATGAGAGCAACTTCCAATACAGTGACTAAGCAATAACATGATAACTTTGATCTCATGCTGCCGCAATTAGCAGTTCCAATGAGCAGGAATCTACAGGATATTCAACTCCTTACCAAATACCAATTTACAGCAGTGGTATCATGTTTGGTCTCATAAGTATGGTCTCCATTGAATTATTTATTTGAATCAGACAACAATATTTAAACATAATTATAACACAATACAATATCATTCTTCAAATACTATAAATACAATTATTCTAAAAGTAAGTATATTATAGTCTTATAAAACAGAAGGAATTCTTGTTCTCGCTTCCCTGTAACGACGGTATACTATGCCCTCAGGCCAAAAGTCTGCACTGATGAACACATCTTTGCACCATGCCGGAACAGTTAGAACGTAACAGCTGAAGTAAGTAGTTCTACTGGACTTCAGTTTATGGAGAGTAAGCTGCACTTTTGTTATCTGCGAACAAACATATCTTCGCGATATTTTTGCAGAGGTGCTCCAGGGCGATTCTTAAGTATACGTGTCCAGGATGTACCCTCAGCCTTGGCCGTCTCTGACTGTATGCGGGATATACAAATCATGAAGTTGCGCAACACCGCTATCAAGGTGGTATCATTCGTCAGCGGTTTACCACGTAAATTTCGAATTCGCTTCGGTCTTTGCTTTCTATTATTCCCTAAAATTGGAAACCATTGGAAATTGAAAACCGCGTCAATGTTTGTTTGTAAACAAACATTGACGTTCACTTGTGAACTCACGTGACTCAGTGCGTCAAAGTGACATCCATAGAGAATTTCCACAGATAACATGTCAATCAATAGACAATATTCTGTACATCTCCATTTCTTCTCCATTCAGCTAGGCGATTGTCTGGCGAACGTTTATGAATTGCAACAAAGGTTGATTCTACATTCAAGTCCTACGCGAATCGTGAACGGCATTTTGCCAGAGACTGGTTACCCAACGTTTATGAATTCCAGGGTTAATTACTTACCTTTTATGTAACCCAAGTCTGCTGTTGGCTCTCTGATATGAAACGTGGACAATGACATGTCAATTATAAGTCCCACAAACTTATAATATCTGGCCCGGTGGCCATAATTGGAACTAATTTTTATGACTGTTAATTAATTTATTTGGTTTTTGTTTTTATTTTATTTTTAATATTTATCAGCAACTTTAAATGTGATAACAGTGACGCTGAATTTTTATGATTGTTTAGTTTTGTTTTTATTTTATTTTTATTTTTAACTAGCTGATGCCCGCGACTTCGTCCGCGTGGATAGAAGTTTTTTGATTCCCACGGGAACTGTTGAATATTCCGGGATAAAAAAACCTATCCTAGCCTAAGTCATTCCCCGGGAAAACCTCCAAAACTTTAAAACGAAATATCTTTATTTTCTAGGTTCATTTAAAAAAAAATCTAGCTTCTGTGAGCTTCATTTTCGACGCTTATAAAAACGTATTTTTTTCATACGTGTTATTTATTTTTTCTCAATAATATTGATCTATGGAAGTTCGCCGTTGCTCTTTGAAATAATATTGTCATTTTCATTTCCATGTAGGTAACCTGTTGCATTGTATTCGGAAATTTTAATATTCATATTAACTGAGATGTGTGACAGCCCAAGCGGCATGTAACCGCGAGCTTTGCGTTGTAGCCTTGTAGGTGACAGGAATCGGTTGTTAAAATATAAATAAAATATATCACACAACATCCATACTCATGCAAACTCAACCCTACACGCATATTCATTGTTGTCATTTTTCTGGTGTCTCTGAGTTGGAAGCCCTAGGTTTTTGGCTTCAAAAAAGGAGGAGGTTCTCAATTCGACTGTATGTTTTTTTTGTATGTTACGCGATCATTCCGCCAATTATGAATCAATTTCGATGATTCTTTTTTCGTTTGATAGATCATACTTCAGAGGTGGTCTCATATAAATTTTATCGAAATTGATTTAGAGCTTTTTGAGAATATCAACAAAAAGCAAAATATATACCCAGATAATGTTTTCCACTTTTTAGTTTAAGTTGGTACTTAAAGTTATATTCTAGATGTAAGGCTATAAATGTTATTAAGTTTCCCATTGTGATGATGAAATAAATTATCTTTATCTTATATTTTTTTGGATCAATTAAGTAGAGATGGAGTCCATCTAGTAAAGATGGAGAGAGAGATAGTATACGAGTATATGCAAGGCGTGGCTCAGTCGCGTATGAATCGCGTCGTAATCAAGATGACAGGTTCGAGTCCCACTCATGCAATTTGCAAATTTGTTTTTTTTAGATTAGAACCGAAAAAACTCGTGTGAAAAGAACTTAAGCTTTTAAGGTGTACCTCACTTACTTAGTAAAACTTAGTAAGCTAAACCAATTTACCTTATAAGTGCCTCCATAAGGATAGACAAGTGGTAGGCCGTTGACTTGTCTTTTCTCTCTGAAATTCTCTATTTTAGATTTAGATGATCCTTCTGCTCCGCCGCAGCCAATTATTAAGAATAATAATAGCACGAAGCAAAACCTGAAAATCATAAATCAATGATTTTTTTATTAGGACTAGCGGTTCGCCCCGAACTAAGACCTCGCGTCCTAGGAGTACCAAAAGAAGTACAATTAACGAACCTATGTTTTCACGTCTTGTGTTATTTTACGATGTTTTTATATTTTATTATTTTTATATTCTCCCCGAAACAAAGCGACAATAATTATTGAAATTTGCCGACGTAGCGCCATTTATGAGCATAAATACGAGCAATAGGATCATACTAATATTATAATTATGCGAAAGTGTGTTTGTCCGTCTGTTTGTCTGTCTATCTGCCTGTCTGCTATGCTTTCACAGCTCTTCTATTCGGCCGATTTTGATGAAATTTTGTACAGGGTTAGATTGTATCCCGGGAAAGGCTACTTTTTATCCTGGGAAATTTTGAGTTCCCGCGGAAATAAAAAAACTTAATCCACGCGGACGGAGACGCGGGCGTCATGTAGTTTTTTATATAGGTATAGAACATCATTGATCACAGTAATATAGTCTGGCTGTAAATCATTGTTAATCAATTTAATGAAATGGTTAATTACCTTTTCTGCTGCATGTTAATTATTATTAGTCAAGTCAAAGCGCAGGAATTACACAACACTCTACTATGCGCGCCTAATCGTGGAGTTTTGTGAGTAAATTTTGACTCCACTCTAAACGAGTTTGGAAGATTCTAAAACTACGTATACACTGACTATCTTTTGACCGCAGCTTCGCTCACGTTAAATGCGGCCATACACGGACTGCTCGAGCAGTTAGCCAGTGATGAACATACACGGACCGCTCGAGCAGTCATAGTCAACAGCTTGAAGCTACCATTGATAAATGCTGCCAACCGCTCGAAGCAGTCGCAACTGCTCGTGTGGTTCCATGTATGTGTGTACCTAGAAGACTGTAGTTCACTATGCAGTCGCAGCTTGAAGCAGTCAATCCTGACTGCTTCAAGCTGTCCGTGTATCCAAGGCTTAAGTTCAATTTTCATACAAACAAACCCCTATTTTCTAAGGGTTGAACTTTCAAAAATCCTTTCTTACCTTTTTTTGTAACGTAGGCATACGCCTACGTTACAAAAAATATCTGTATATTAAATTTCAGCCCAATCCATCCGGTGGTTTGAGGTGTGCTGAAAAAGAATGGGGTTTGGTTTCTTGCAAATATCTCAGAAACTATTTCACATTTTTCAAATTTGAAAAATGATTTAAAAAAAGAGAAAATTTCCCACAAAAAAGAGCTGCTTCCCGGAACTGTAGGACCAATACTTATAATTTCCCAGAGGGTTCAAAATACGGCCAAAAACGGGGACTCTGGTTTGCGTACGCCTTGCCCACGTTGGTTGGTTGGAATGAATGAATTTATTATTTCAACTATTAAATATGAAAATTTAGAATTGAAAAAACTCAGGCATCTACTGGATATATGAATGAACAAAATAATCCGTGGTCAAAAAATTTTTATCGCGATTATTCTATTAGTTACGCAATTAGTTGATTAATAACGTTTTCCTACTTGAACATGAACATTGCAAGTGCGATAATTTTTAAATAACAAATCTGAGATTTTTCCTTTTTGGAGCTATTCTGGAAAGGCCTCAGAAGAGATTCCCGTTGGAAAAATTAAAAAATTGTTAATTGTTACTTTGTTCGCGTCAAATCTAATCGTTTTAGTACCTAATATAGTAGATACAGTTACTAGATTGTCGTAAGGCCCTGTCAGCAAGCGAATTAGACAATTAAATAGTAGATCAAGGCATCACAAAGTATGAAGCCACAGCAAGAGCTTAGAACAAATTTCTAGAATTGAAATACCAAGCGGAGAGGAAAACAGATCCATTGTGAACACGTCCTTAGGATCAAATCTCAGGAGTCACATGACTCTGCTGCACTAATTTGTTTACCTTACAACGAGCGTCACGAGGAAACACGCCAGCCGGTTCTATTTCGTGTTGTTATACCAATCAGTTTCTTTGTGATAGTGACTAGGAAAATATATAGTATAATTCCTCTTAAAATGGAAAAAGTTGTTAATAAGTTTTAATTCAACAAAAACAGTATTGCCTTTAATGTAAGAAAACCCTTAAATGTAAGAAAATTGTTTTATGATAGAAAAGTATGTACCAATTCTACCAAATAACAACCTCAAAACACACAGCTATAAAAAAATAATTTAATACGAGATGTAAAGCTACTTTCTTGATGAGACGAAAAAGAGTGGGGTGTGTGGATTGAATGGACTAAGCGTTCTTGTACTTATAAATAGAAAAGGTTAAACTAACTTACTCACACACACTCGAGAAAATATTATATTGACAACTATCTACTCGTATAGTCCGCGCACCAGCTCTGAGGAATCGGAGGCTGAGGTAGCGGGCGGGTGCGCCCCGCGCCCGACCGTCGCTTCATACCCCGCAAACTCCCATACTAGTGCTAACCGTGACGCAAGAGTACGCTTTATCGAGTTCTGTTTTTAATTTTACAATAGCAGGGTTGTATTGTACTATTTATAGTACAATACTTAATGGTTTCTTTGTCCGTGCAAATAGCTGTTAAATTTTTAAATTCCCTAAAGTAGGTACTGATTATTCTGATTGCGACAGATTAATTAGATTTTACGTTCATTTTGTGCAGTTCATTATAATTAAATTTTATGATACAATTTGTTTTTTCTTCCTTATTGCACTTAATATCCTCATAGAATTATTATTTCATACTTAATTCAATGCATACGCACAGATACTAAAGATGTGTTAGTATAGATAACGTAATATCGACTAAATCACAACTCTATCTCATTACGTCAATATTCCTTAAGATTCCTCGGACCTCGCGCGCGAACTGTAGATGACAATATAATATTTTCTCAAGTGCCAACATAAATGCGACATGGTTGCAATCGCGACACGTAACCAGTCACTTGGAAGTATATCCGTGGCACTTACCGCCAGTACGTACATAGTTAAACATGTATTTGAAGGGAGAAATTATCATACGATTGATATTGAACCTAGCACTAATGATACCAGTTTGTTTGACGGAGCTGAGTTTAGACGAGCTTATGTCGCATCGCAGTCGAAGGCAATTGCTGTTTCCTAATTCAACGCTGTTGCAAGTAAGTTTTTTTTCTATAGATAAGGGCATTGACCGCAAACGTATTAAACTAGACGACGACGCTCACGAGTTCATCGGCGTGGATTAAGTTTTTTTTAATTCCCGGGGAAACTTCTTAATTTTCCGGGATAAAATTTACCCCTATTTCCTTCCCCGGGATGTAACCTACCTCTATAATTTTCATCAAAATTGGTTGAAAAGATGGGTCGTTAAAGTGTAGTAGACACACTTTCGCATTTATAATACATATTTGTATGGATGAGTGCCCGCAGCTCAAACCCCCATCCACTATCTATACCACTAAGCTAAGGAACTGATACATCCTTTATATTATCCTTTTAACCCCTAGGCTATCATCGCTATCCTTTTACAAAAATTAGTAAGTACGGCTTTTATTTCAGCTACTTAGGAAAATACGGACGGGAAAAGTTTTCTCGGAAAGAATTTTCCATCTTTACCAACTAAAGCTTTAAGCTCGTTAAAATCCATTTTCCATAGAAAAATCTTCGCAGACAACTTTGTCATAACAAATTTTGAATCGTGTCCGTAGTCGGAAGTAATCTTTAAAGATCTTAATTTTAGGGTTAGGATGTAAGAACACATTTTGACGACCTCTCTGATAGATTAATGTGTGCCCTTGTAGGTCCCAGGTTTGATTTCTGACTGGGTAAATGAATTATCACCGGTACAACCGTGTAGTGGTAGTAAATAAATAATATAACTGTTTAACCGATTTTGAAGAAATTTGGTACATGGGTTGTCCCTGGGAAAGACATAAGCTACTTTTTATCCCGGAAAATTAAAGAGATCCTGCGGAAATCAAAAAACCCTTCATCCACGCGGACGAAGTCGCGGGCATTATCTAGTTTCTAATTACTTTTTTTGAGTTATGTGCGATTAAAAATATCAATAATTGTTCTAACGGTGAAGGAAACTTACATAATTTTCGGTTGGTGAAGTTAGCTAATCCACACTTGGCCAGTTTGGTGGTCTTAGCCATTTTCAAGGGACAAATGATCGGATAATCATGGTGATAAAATATCATAATTTACCTAGTCGGAAATCGAATACGTCTCGCCTACAAGACCATAGTGCCAACCACTGGGGGTTACTAATCTAGTACTACAAGTTAGCCCTTGACTGCGATCTCACCTGATGGTAAGTGATGATGCAGTCTAAGATGGTAGCGGGCTAACCTGTTAGGGGCATGGCAGTTATATTAAACCCATTCCCCTATTCGGTTTCTACACGGCATCGTACCGGAACGCTAAATCGCTTGGCGGCACGTCTTTGCCGGTAGGGTGGTAACTAGCCACGGCCGAAGCCTCCCACCAGGCCAGACCAGGGAAAATTCAGAGATTATAAATTCCCAAATTGACCCTGCCGGGGATCGAACCCGGGACCTCCGCACGTTAAGACAACAGCGCAACAAACTGCGCCACGTAGGTCGTCGATGGGACGTCAAGGTACTTACGTGACATAAAACTGTTGTTTTGAAATAATACTGCTTCAAGCGATGGTAGTAACCCCCTGTGCCAGGAAGACGTTATCGAAGCAATGAAAACACGCCACATCACTAGACCCGAGTGCACTTACGGCGGGAGGTGGTAGTGAAATGGATCCACGTTAATTAGAAAACACACAGCGTAGGTAACTAGGAAGGTACCTAGAACCTACGATGCTTTTATGCCACGGAATTCTGTATGAGGAAACTTGACGCTCGAGCTTTTAATAAGTACTATTTTTTGCGAGATATTCTTTCCCGTAGCTATTGTCACTTTCTAGAGTTTGTTTGTTGCAAACCAATTGTTTAAGCAAATCGTAGTCATTAGTATCTACTCGAACTGTTTAAGGAGTTCTTAGGCATGTTTTTGACGTCTATGAACTATTAATTAATATATATTGGATAGAAGCAGGCGTTACTTTGCGGAAGTCCATGACAATGAACAAACTAGAAGTTTAATTCGCTATAATCCGTCACAGAAGGTAAATCTATGTGGTACAGACAGTGCGTATCTTGAACTTGCAGCCCGCGATATTCTCCACACCACATAAATCTTCCAAAATACCCTCAACGTACGTTTCACTCCGATACCGGAGCATCTTCAGGAGATGTTGACTCTACAATGCACGATTGTGCATTGTAGGAGGATTTCCTGTGATCCCTCTGGTAGGTTTGCTCTACCAGAGGGATCACAGGAAATCCTGCCGGTTCCGCAAATGTTTGATATGTATTTAGTAAGTTTAGAAACCTTCCTCGTGTGTGAAGCACTGTAATAAAAGTAGAAAACTGATACAAATATTTGATCAAATTTCTAGCTCAACATTGGCGTAGCAACACCAACCCCCATCAAGACAATCTTCTTCAACTGGGCGCTCCAGCTGAACTTCCAGCTGCCTTGGAACCGGACACAAATACCTGTGGACATATTTGGTGCCAACGCCGGCTACGTGGGCACGGCGAAGAAGAAACGTGACGCAGATGAAAAGTATACGTGCGATGCTAAACTGTTTCACTTCTATAAATACGTGGAGGATATGTTGACCAGGTATGACAATGTTTGAAAATACTCGTTTATTGCGGTAGAGATGATTAATTGTTGTTTAAATTGTAAACGTAATCGTCCTCTAGACGACCTCCATGGCGCAGTGTGTAGCGCTGTTGTCTTAACGTACGGAGGTCCCGGGTTCGATCCCCGGGAGGGTCAATTTGGGAATTTATAATTTCTGAATTTTCCCTGGTCTGGCCTGGTGGGAGGCTTCGGCCGTGGCTAGTTACCACCCTACCGGCAAAGACGTGCCGCCAAGCGTTCCGGTACGATGCCGTGTAGAACCACAGAATAGGTAATAGTAGTAAGTAGAACCCGAATAGGGGTACCTATGGGTTTAATATAAGTGCCATGCCCCTAACAGGTTAGCCCGCTACCATCTTATAGACTGCATCATCATTTACCATCAGGTGAGATCGCAGTCAAGGGCTATCTTGTCGTGGATAAAAAAAATAATAAAAAAAATCGTTTGTCAAACGTATAATTCGACCTGTTTAAGGAGTTCATAGATGCCTGTTCGTCAACAAGCATGTATGAACTCCCTAAACAGTTTGAGTAACACGTTTCATGCTGTCAAATGATCTTACGATTTGCTTAGACAATTATTGGGCCTCAGATATCGTCAAAGTACGAGCTACGTCAAAGTAGGAACTACAATTTTTCGTGCAACGACATTCCTCTTCTACAAATCCATACTATTGTGAAAAACCCGGAAAGGGATCCAATTCTTAATTTGATTGTTTTACACCTATACTGATAGTTTCGTACTTATAGGCCATTTAAGAGAAAAAGCCTTTTTGCTCTTTTATTCTTCACGACTTTGGATTTTTTTTCTATCGAGAAAATTTCGTCCAATCATGTTTTCAAGCGATCCAAGACTTTAAAATATAATGAATTATATAATGAATTATATAATGAATTATATTATATTAATTTCAAATTTTTCGATCCACGCGTTACATACATATATCGATTTTAGAATCGACGAAAACGGAGAACGCGGCGTTAAGGGCGAGTCAGACTCGCGCACAAAGCATTCCGTACCACCACACATTATAAATTATTTTAGTAAATAACAAGTAATATGTCAGAACAGCATGTAATCAGCTGTGAATTATCTAACTTACTCGTACATATGGCGCAAAACTGGTAGCGCCTGACAAACAATTCTACACCCTATGAGTACGGAACCCTAATTAAAGATTTTCGGACTTTTTCCTATACTTATGCTGTGAGACCTTGCTTATTGCCAAATTTCATGATTCTCATCATCATCATCATCATCACCGCGTGCCTAGGTGATTTATTTTACCTTTCATGATTCTAGGTCACTAACTGCCTCGTTGGTCTAGTGGTTACCACGTTCGACTGCGGCCGACGAGGTCCCGGGTTCGAGTCCCGGGTCGGGCCATAATTAAGTGTTGGGTTTTTCTGACTAGAAATTCTCAGTACTAGCCCGGAGTTAGGAAGTTGGCGGTGTTTCACCCCCGTGCCTCGGAGAGCACGTTAAGCCGTCGGTCCCGGTTAACCCGCTTTGGAGCAGCGTGGTGGGTCTAAGCTCTAATTCCCTCTCTCCTATGAGAGTGGAGGCTTGTGCACAGCAGTGGGACATTAATGGGATGTAGTGGTGGTGGTGGTCAAAGGAAATTAGTAATCTCACGAGCATTATCTAGTTATCTAAGAATAACTTAATATAACTATACTAAAAAACTCCACTAAAAATCTCCATGAATGGTGTTTAGACATTCCCGTCTGGTATTTTCCTTCCATTCAGCTTTTTAAATATATTTCGAAAGCGCATAATTGGTTAGGTATCCGGTGCCTTGGCTCGCCCTAACGAGGGCTGGCCGCACGCCAAACTTCCTATTGATTGTATAATGGAAAGCAAAACCATCGCAGAAAAAAGGTGAACGATTCCACAGCTTTCAATCGTTGATTCCTTTTGTTTTCACTTTTCGTAAAATTATCGAATTTGGGTACACGATCTTTTGGTTATTGAGTGTTGTTAAATTTGCATGAATAATTTATATTGCGTTGTTTTAAAAACTACCTTGGATGAATAATTAATTATTCGTTCAAGATATATCCAGATATTGCGAAAGTGTTTTTGTCTGTTGGTTGGTCTGTCATTCAATCACGCTTCAACGGAGCAACTGATTGTCGTGAATTTTTAAACTCAGGAATCTCAGGATTTTTGCATGGATATAGTAAATCCTGGGGAATGGCTCAGGCTACTTTTTATCTCGAAAAATTATAGAGTATAATTTTTTAAAAACCAAAATCCACTTGAGCTAAGTCACGGGCATCATTTGGTTATTCTATGAATGGGTATCAGATGGGTGGGGATACTGTTACTTTTTGACAGCCCATCCGTTTGACCAATTACAATTGATTATTATCTACTGTTATATTATGGGTGTGTTCCGAAATGCACTGCGAGCACTGTAAGTCCCCAGTAAAGAGCACTGACAGTGCTCGCAGTGCTTATATCGGAACACCCACTAAAACTTCTTGCATATTATATCCATTATCTATTATACTAATATTATAAATGCGAAAGTGTTTGTCTGTCTGTCTGCTACGTTTTAACGGCCCATCTTTTCAACCAATTTTGATGAAATTAGGTACACAGATACTGTGTATCCCAGGAAAGGATAAAGGCTACTTTTTACCCCGGAAAATTATGGAGTTCCTGCGGAATAACAAAAAACTTAATCCACGGAGACGAAGTCGCAGGGCATCATCTAGTAGGCTATATTTTCATACCGGATAATTAATCAAACATTTGGGGATTTATAACATCTAAAGTCAAAATGGACTAAGTCGAGAGCATCATGCAATTAACGAAGTCTCAAGCTTGGTTTTAAGCTAAACGTACTTACTCTTGTTTTAATGCAAGGTTTTCTCGTGCAACTGCATTGAAGTATTTCAGCTTAGCACGGAAAACTTTGACCGATCGCGTGTGACCTAGACAGCTTGCGCCTAGCGATTTTGGTTTAACTAATATATCTATATTATATTATTATATCGCATATATTAATATTATAAATGCGATAATATAAGTTTGGATGATTGTATGGATGTATGGATGGATGTTTGTTACTCAATCACGCCCCAACGGCTGAACGGATCTGGACGAAATTTGGTACAGAGATAGATTATAGTCTTGAACTAGCTTATGCCCGCGACTTCGTCCGCGTTGACTACACAAATTTCAAACCGCCATTTAACCCCCTTAGGGGTTGAATTATCAAAAGTCTTTCTTAGCGGACGTCTACGTCATAGTAGCTATCTCTATGCCAAATTTCAGCCCGATTCGTCCAATGGTTTGAGCTGTGCGTTGATAGATCAGTCGGTCAGTCACTCCTTTTATATATTTAGAAAATAACACATAGGCTACTTTTTATCCCGGAAAATTAAATAGATCCCGCGGGAACCGAAAATTAGCTAGTATAGATATACGGATGAAATTGTTATGCGAATGACACTAAATTATTTTTCTGGCAGCTGCTGACATGTCCATGTCAATGAACCCTTAATTTAAACAATGGAAACATAATGGAAACCACGATATAAGATCAAAACGATTTATCACTTTTGGACAATCGATGGTGTATAGAGGAACCAATTTCCACATAAATTACTTTTGTCAATTTCCATTTCCCAAATGTCATCTAAAGTAATTTATGGTTGTTTATCCTTTCCAATAAAACTCCGATAACTTTAGTATCCGCAATATTAATTTTATTGGTCATTTATCAAAATAATGTCCCTTTGAACGAGATTTTTTATCGATGGAAAGTGTGCGCTTGCCTTATTATGCATAATCTCATTTGAATAATTCTCTGTATAAAAATCTAACTGACTAACGGCCGAAATTATAACGTTTATTAGTATGTCGCGTAGAAACGTTGTTATTAGGTACTTACTTGTCAAAATGTACCTACCTCAACAATACTTTACAATGTTTGACTTTATTTAGCAACTTATGAGGTAATAAAGGTATTACAGATATATTGAATAATCATTCACCTGACCATTCAAACCTGAGGTAGATTCCTTAGATTTTGTATGTATGATTATATTTATGTATGTTCCACCGTAGTACCTAAACTACTGAGCCAATTTTGATGAATCAGATGCCAATCGATTCGCTATTATGATCCGGGTGGCATAGGTTACATTTTAAACGAACAAAATCGAAATGACGGTTTTTTTTCACTTATTCGGTCTACCAACAACTACATCATTTAAAACATACATCAGCAGTTTTACAATATTTTAGGTACTAAAACAAAATGACTAGCCACTTAAAGGTAAACACCGCATGCGCTTTAGTGGTAAGCTCTTTTACAACTTATAACTAGAAACAAACACAAAATCAATTCATGCATTACAATTTAAAGAAAAAAAAAACAACTAAATCCTATTTAAAATTATTAAAACTAATTAAAAATAAAAAAAATGAAATAGGACTATAACTTACTGCTAAATGAACGCTAAATGAACCGCCCTGCGGAATTTGATCAAAGAATTGTCAAAAATATCCTCTACTTTTTTGGATCCAAAAAAGTACAGGTTTGTACCTAGTCGGGTTACAGTTTTTAATTAACACTTCCACAACAGCCCATTAACGTCTCACTGCTGGGCACAGGCCTCCACACTCATAATATGAGAAATGTAATTAGAGCTTAAACCCGCCACGCTGCTCCAATGCGGGTTGGCGGACTTTAACGACTATTACCATGTTAGTGATAATAACCGGGATCGACGGCTTAATGTGCTCTCCGAGGCACGGGAGTGAAACACCGCCAACTTCCTAACTCCGGGTCAGTATTGAGAATTCCTAGTCAGAAAACCCCAATACTTAATTATGGCCCGACCCGGGACTCGAACCCGGGACCTCGTCGGCCACGGTAGAACTTGCTAACCACTAGACCAACGAGACCAATTAACGCTTACTGCATATTTATTCACAGTTTCGGGTACAACGGAACGTCCTGCGTCCTCCGAACTTTGTGCCAACTTGGATCAGAACCTCTTCACGCCACAAGTGACGAAGATCTTCTACATGAAATCGCTACATTTGTTCTGAAGTAAGATCTTTTTCCTAGACTATCTTTTGCCTGGTTCAAGGGTTTTTACTTTACAATATACCTACCTAGTGAAACCCTCGTAGTACTAGTTTTTTATTTTTTTTCCACTACATGTTAACCCTGGACTGCGATGTCACCTGATGGTAAGCGATGATGCAGTCTAAGATGGTAGCGGGCTAACCTGTTAGGGGTATGGCAGTTGTATTAAACCCATACCCCTAATCGGTTTCTACACGGCATCTTACCGGAACGCTAAATCGCTTGGCGGTACGTCTTTGCCGGTAGGGTGGTAACTAGCCACGGCCGAAGCTCCCCACCAGACGAGACCAGAGAAAATTCAGAAATTATAAATTCCAAAATTGGCCCTGCCGGGAGTCAAACCCCCGACCTCCCACGTTAAGACAACGTCAAAACTGAAAGACTTGCTAATACTCAAATTATTTTTTTCAGTCCACTGAATGATATATTAGAAGAAGAGAACGAAGATTCATCCCCTTACATCCAAGCGTACGAAGCTGGGCGCAAGTATCAAGACTGTTTTGCTATCTACAATGAATGTCATGTATCTCTAATTGATTTATTTACAAGTTTGCATTAAGTCAAAATAAAGTAGTGAAAGGCTGGCGTCGATTTAATTTTCACAGACACAAGCTAGCCCTTGACTAAGATCTTATCGAGCAGTAAGTGATGATGCAGGCGAAGATGGAAACAGGCCAACCTATATAGAAAAGATCAGACAGTTTTTACCAAATAAATAATTAACCTTTATTCAGCCAAATATACAGTAACACAAAATTAAACAAACATAAAAAGAAAAAATGGAGTGCCACAGCTCCCAGGGAACCAAGGAGGCAACCTATGTAGATAAAAACCAACCTTGGTTCCGGGGGATCGAAGCACCTACTCCTAAAACCTAGCTGGAAAAACTATTTCGGCTGAACGAGGCGCTACCTCAGCTTAGCGCTGATTTTCAAATACATATCTATGCAGTATGCCCTAAATTGGTTTTTACATGGCATCGTACCCAAACAGGTAGATTTCTTGGTGGCATGGTAAGGATAACTAGCCATGGCAGAAACTTCCCAACAGACCAGATATGAGACAACTAGCTGATGCCCGCGACTTCGTACGCGTGGTTTAAGTTTTTTTCCTGTTGAAGTGAGGCCTTGGATATCTTCTTTAAAAACACATTTGTATTATAATTATCTAATTTATTATTTTATCAATGTTCAACCATATTCATTTTTCCTACGAAGACAGAAAGTGACATATCATATTATAATAGACAATATTATAAATAAAAACTAAATACAAAACGAACAAACTCTTTTCTTTAACACACCTCCTTGAGTTTTGTATTTCTAAATTATTAATTTATTTTATCAGATAATTATTTTTAATCTATTCCTACAATATTAACTTAATACATTTTAACAAATAACATTCACATTTCAATTATATTATACATAATAAAATAAAACTTCTAATTCTTTATTCAGTAAACATTAATTAAATATCTTAAGTTTTGAAATTTATTTTTACCTAAAGCCTTAGTTAAAATATCAGCTAATTGATCAGCAGTATTAACTTTTGTAACACATATAACACCTTTTTTCTCGTAATCGGTTATAAAGTGATAACTTACATCAATATGTTTAGAATTTTTACAAAATTTACCATTTTTAGAAAGAGCTATAGCACCACTATTATCTTCATATATCTTAATTGGATTTTTAATATCAATATCTAAATCATTAAGAACTCCTTTAACTGGTAAAACCTCTGTAACACAATCAGCCAATGCATAATATTCCGCGTGCGTTGATGCGCGTGAGACAATTTTCTGTTTCTGTGTTTTCCACATTACTGGATTATTGTATACTCTTAAAATGATTCCAGTCGTTGATTTGCGATCGTTTTTATCAGCTGCCCAGTCGGCATCAGCAAAAGCATCTACACATTCATCATATTCTGAATTATAGTTTAACTTCAAATCACGAGTGTAATACAAATATTTCAAGACTCGTAATGCATATTTGTAATGTGTTTCACCATAAGTATTTTGAAAACGACTAAGGTAGTTCACACTATAAGAAATATCTGGGCGTGTTCCACTAGCTATGTATAAAAGAGCTCCAATCAAATTTCTATACTTCAGGTTATCATTATTTATTTCTCCTGAGTCAATAGATAAATTCTGTTCCATTGGTGTTTCATATTTCTTAGAATCTTTTATTTTATATTTTTCTGCCAAACTTTCTATATACTTGCTTTGACTCAAAGTCATTTTCTTTAGTTCCGGTTTATAATCAATATCAATCCCTAAATATTGTGTTACTTTTCCTAAATCCTTCATCCGAAATCTATTACTGAGCATTTGCTTAACCTTTTTAATTGTATGTTCATTTTCTGCACAAATTAAAATATCATCCACATATAAACAAATATAGACTTTTTCTTTATTAATACATCCTGTGTACAAACAATAATCATAGTTTGATCTTTCAAAATTAATGCTCATCATAAATTCGTTATAACATTCATACCAATCTCTCGGACTCTCTCTCAATCCATACAAAGCTTTTCTTAGCTTACAAACTTTATTATCTCCAATTTCATAACCATCTGGAGGATAAACATAAACTTCAGATTTAATTACTCCATTTAAAAAAGCTGTTTCTACATCCATACTTTCTATATGCCAACCTCTGACACATGCAATCGACATTAAAATTTTCATTGTTATCATTCTAGCCACAGGTGAATATATTTCTTCATTTTCATCATAAATTTGTTGAAAACCTCTCGCCACAACACGTGCTTTATATCTTCCATTCGATTTTATTCTAAATATCCATTTAACTTCAATTACATTTTTATCCATTGGTTCATCAACAATTTCCCATGTTTCATTTTGTTTTAAACTATTTATCTCGTCATCCATCGCTTTCTTCCACTTATTTGATTCTAGACTGTTTATAGCTTCTTCATAAGTTTCAGGTATAGTGGCATTACAGACATTCACATAAACTACGTGATCATCAAATTTCTTTGGCAATTTTATTTCTCTTTTTGGACGGCTTTGTCCACTCACCTCCTCAACTCTAAGTTTGTTTCTTATATCTTCTTCATCTTCAATAGTGTCATAAAAATCTTCACTTTCATTATCAAACGTTTCTTTTAATTTATTATTTTCATTATTCTTTATTTCATTTTTATTAGCTTCTTCATTAATTCTGTTTTCTTCACATATCTCTTTCTCTTTCATTGATGTAAGTTGTTCATTTACATTATACACATTTCTTTTATTAACTATAACCTGACTTTCGAGTTCATACAATCTATTGTTCTTCTTAGCTACAGCTAATAAAGTATGTTGCGAATTAAATATAAGTGCTACCTCATTTTGAAATTTAATCATATTTCCTTTATTAACAATACATGAAACGCTTAAAAGATTTCTTTTCATACTTGGTACATAATAAACATTTTCAATTTTAATTTGACTTACATTGTTATTAACCTTGCAATGAATAATTATTTTACCTATTTTCTCTGACTTTAAAGCAAACCCATCTCCTACTTTAATATTTACTGGATTATCTAATGTTTCATACTCACAAAATAGTTTATCATCATTAATAATGTGGTGAGTACAACCGCTGTCTAGCAGCCAGCTCGTTACCGTTGTTGCTTCTGACTCATTCGCTGAATTCATAACTTCTACTATGAAAGCACCTTCATTTTCATTTCTGACTCCTCTATTATAACATCGTCCTCTAAAGTTTCCAAATCTTCTACCTCGATGTATGTATCTTGAATAGTTTTGCCCTCTCGTGTATTCTCTAGTTGCATAATTGTTATGTCCTCTTGTGTACTGAGTTCTTCCTCTTGGAGCATAATTTGACCTTCTTGTATTATATTGTCCACGTTGATATTGTCCTTGCGAGTTATATTCATGATAATTGTTAAAAACTTGTTGTTGATGTTCAGATTCGTGTTTCTTGTATTCTAATATTAATTTTGATTTTACATATTCGACGGTTTGACTTGATTTGGGCAGTGCATCCACAATATTTACTATATGAGAAAACTTTTCTGGTAACGTTAACAATAGGTAATTGAGCCTGTCTTCTTCTGTAATTATTTCTCCGGCAGTTTTTAATTCATTTACTAGTTTTTCAAATATTTGGAAAAATTCAACAGGATCTCCTTCCTTACATTTTGTATCAAGTAATTTCCTTTTTAATAATAGTTTGTTTGCACATCCTGTCAATAAATACATATCATCTAATTTCTTTAACATTTTATATGCTGTATTCTCTTGTATTATAATATTGAGTTGTGAATTGCTTATACTATTTACTATGTAGTTTTGTGCTTTTACATCTATTTCCGGTTTTACTTCTTCCTTTAAAATGGCCTCTTCGCAATTTTTTAATTTCAAAAATAATTTTATTCTGAATCTCCATAACTCATAATTATCACCGTTAAACGTAGGGATTTTAAAATCGTCTTTATTACTATCCATTTTTTCAAAATTTTTTTCGCCTCTTTCAATTGTTTTATCAGTATATCTATAAATCTTATTTTACATTTCTTACCATTTCAATATATTCATTTCATATTTAAAGTAATTTCATTCGCTCTGCTACCATCACAGAATAGGTAATAGTAGTAACAGAAGAGTTACTCCGCGAAGACCTTTTAACCATCAGCGACTCAGGTTACGTCGTAATAAAGTGCAATTCAGCTCGCACAGCGCTGCGAGTGAAAATAATTAAATACCTACACTATATATCTCTTTCTATCGCGTAACTCTTATCCCTTCAGACGCGGCGCGTGTAGCCTTAGGGTTGACTACTTCTAAATTCTTACTATCGGTATAATTACTATGGGTCGGTAATCGGTTGCAATGATGACGACAATTACTTTAAAAATAGATAAAAGATATATTATTATTATTCATAGATTTTGTAGAAACCAAATAGGGTGATGGGTTTAACATGCTGCCATGCCCCTAACTGGTTAGCCCGCTACCATCTTAGACTGCGTCATCACTTACCATCAGGTGAGATTGCAGTCAAGGGCTAACTTGTAGTGGATAAAAAAAAGTCGTTATATATTCCACAAGTAGTGAAATATCAATGAATATTTTACACTTATATGGGGTGGAAGGGGGCCCATGCCAGAGTTTACGAGACAAAATAATATACCCACATTATGGATTAATCATCATCGACTCATCGGCGGCCCACTAGTCCCACTACTAAGCACGACTTACGAGGCTCTTCTCATAATGAGAAGGGTTTAAGCCATATATTCCTCGACACTGGCCAATTTCTTGTTGGCAGACATATTAGAGTTTTTTATAATGATTATAGAACTTCAGGCATGTTTTCAGCTTTACACACGATTTTTGTTCACCGTAAATGATATATTTTAATTAATTAAGTTGGAGGTGCGTTCCCAGGATCGAACCCCAGACTTGGAGGCTGAAGTCTACCCATTAGGCTATCACTATAATATTGGATACTACCTATGGTTTATATTTACTTTTGTTTAAAACTGTATCTTGTGTGGATATAAATATAAAACTACCCACATTATGTATTAATATTAGTTTTGTTTAGAACTCTAAGTAGGTACGTATGTACTATGTACCTAGATAGGCAAATAATACAAACTTACCTTTCAGGGTCCTTAGGAAGTGCAAAGAGCGATAAGTTAGGTCTTAATAATTAGAGTTTAAACGACCTAATGTGATACGATATCGTTTACTGATCTTTCTTTGTTTATCCATAACGAGAACTTGAGTAAAAGTCAAACGTATAACTACGGTCCGCGCGCAACACTCGACTGATACGAGTGCCGTCGAGCGTCCACGCAGCAGTAGTTAAATATCTCAGGTCACGTGACAAGTGAGCCAGGCCTGCTACCATGTTGAAGTGAGGCCTTGGATATCTTCTTTAAAAACACATTTGTATTATAATTATCTAATTTATTATTTTATCAATGTTCAACCATATTCATTTTTCCTACGAAGACAGAAAGTGACATATCATATTATAATAGACAATATTATAAATAAAAACTAAATACAAAACGAACAAACTCTTTTCTTTAACATTTCCCCACAGGGCCTCCTTAATTTTCCGGTATAATTCCGGTAGCCTAGGTCACTCTCCAGGTCCTCAACTATATTCATGCAAAAATCACGCTGACCCGTTGCTCTGTTGCGGCGTAATTGAAGGACACGCCACGTTTGTCACGCGGTGACATTTTTGTCGTCAAAAATGGTAGAGGTCGTATCCATTCTAATATATTAATTGCGAAAGTCCATCTGTCTGTCTGCTACGCTTTTACGGCCCATTTTTTTAGCCGATTCTTATTATATTGGGTACATTGATAGATGGAAAATTAAGGAGTTCCTATGGATAGATCAGATATATTTTTTCAAAAGCAGTAAGTTTTAATTATAAAACTGTAGCAGGACTACGGCAAAAATTTCAGAGACCCCCACTTTTTTGGATGTAACATCCGTTATATCGATTCTGTTCCCGTAAAACGTAGCCTACGTGGGTCTATAATAACGAATCGATTGGCACATTTCATCGAAATCGGCTCAGTATATACGGTACTACGGTGGAAAATAATTAAATACAAACAAACATACATGCATACATACATAATATAATGAATAGATACAAAGATTGCCAAAATCTTAACCCTTCCTTTTGGTTTTGCCGTAGTCGGGTAAAAAATCAAAAAGCCGGATTTATAGCCTTTATTAAAAATCAATACAGTCCAAATTTGTGCAGCGTGTCGATCCCAATCCCAGTGAAGGTATCCAGGATAGAGGACTCGCATTCAGGGAACAGGGACTCACAGTCAATGCCTACATCCCTCCCAAGTCTTTCTGCCGCGTGGTATTCATTGTCCGTGTGATGAGAGAGGACATCCTTCGTGGTTGAGGGCCTGGAAAATGATAATATTATACAATTTTAGAAAAACTGTGTTTTTTTTAAAGTTAGGTACAAGCCCTAAAATATTTTTTAACTGTTATACTGTAAGTTCCAATAATATGATTAAGCTTACAGCGGGAAGTTCGTAGTAAGGTCCTAAAGCGATTAAAGAAATACTATACTGACAAAAGGCCCAGACGTTGGCTCTGTAACACGATAAATATAAATTTTAAGTCGAAAGGTATTCTCAACCGTTAAAGTATCCAGAATTCTAAAATTTCGAAGTGAAATCTCTACAAACTATATGTATTATGCCACGAGCCACGGTCGTTATTAAGCTTTTATAGGCTACAAGTATCCAGGCACTTACGTGAATAATATATGGCCAATTTCTCCAAGCAACCCGTTCTCGTATGTGAAAGGCACCTCGGCAGCCTCGCAGATGGTTCGTAGCAGGCAAGGTCTCCCTGAATAACCGTACCTGCAGAGTTTTTGAAATTCTCTTTAATACAAACACCGTTATATTTTCGGCTAGCTTACTCTATTACAACATGATTTATTATTCCATAGTACAAAAATGTTAACAGAAATTTAGCAACGGGTGGTATTGTATTCTGCAGCCTATGAAAATAATATTTTAAAGAGATTTCTTTTATTTTTTTAAGACGCTTTTAAAAAAAATATTAAGCCCTTGTGCTAAGGGGTGATTTTCATATCGATTTCAAATCGCAACCATCTGCAATCACAATTTTTGTGATTGGTTGAACCAGTAGTGAGATAGTGTCGACTATTCAAGGGTGACAATCATCACACTGAAATTGACAAGCTACGGCATTATGCCTTTGCATAGTGATAACACGTTTATGGGCATACCGGTGTAGAATAATATTAATTTTACGATTGTTACCAGGTGTTACAGATAATAACCAGAAGCAACAGTTTTACGAGCTGTCCGAGTATCTGTAATATTCAGAACCTCTTCTACTTACGAACTGGGGTTAACATCGTAAGTTGTAATAACTGTTTGTGTTGCTACAAAGCTTCAGTACCTTTTAGCAAGCTGAATTGTCTATTACCTATACGACAGTATCTCTCTTTGTGTCGTATTCCTCATTACTGAGGGTCGTGACGCCTTTCCATTAACCACAATGGTAGGAGTTTTCTTGAGATAATAATGCTGTGGGTTCCCACGTCCTTCCGCATACGACTCAACTAAGAGTATTAAACTCTTAGGTTTTTGTAACGGTTATTATCAGATGTTAGTGATAATAACCGGGACCGACGGCTTAACGTGCTCTCCGAGGCACGGAGAAGACGAAAAGGCCAAATTTGAACCACCAAATTCGGTCACCCGTCCGACCGACTTGGGTCAACGTTGCTTAACAATTGCAATCGACTGATATAGCGTTGTCACAACTAGGCAGTGGCCTAGATATGACAACGCATATCATATGGTCCCTCGACATACGACAGTATGATTCGCCCTTATTTTCTCATCATCATTTCAACCCATTGCCGCCTCACTACTAAGCACGAGTCTTTTCTCAGAATAAAGGGTTTGGCCATAGCTCACAACATAACTGGCAAAATACGGATTAGCAGACTTCTCACACCTTTGACAATATTAAAAACCGGCCAAGTGCGAGTCGGACTCGCGCACCGAGGGTTCCGTACAAACCTGTAGTAACTTTTACGATTTATGACGTATTAAAAACAAGACGAAATGAACCGCAAAACTAACTTTGTTTGTAGAGGTTTATTGTTAATATCAAAAAATTACGTTTGTTGTATGGGAGCCCCCCTTTAATATTTACTTTATTGATATTTAATTATTTATTTTGAAAGGTAATATACAAGTTAATATTCTGTGAAAATTTGAACCGTCTACCTGTTACCGTTTTTAATATTGAGCAAAAAAATACGAAAAAAACACGTTTATTGTATGGGGACCCCCCTTAATATATATATTTTTTTTAATTTTTAGTATTTGTTGTTATAGCGGCAACGGAAATACATCATTTGTGAAAATTTCAGCTTTCTAGCTATCACGGTTTATGAGATACAGCCTGGAGACAGACAGACAGACAGACAGACAGACAGACAGACAGACAGACAGACAGACAGACAGACAGACAGACAGACAGACAGCGGAGTCTTAGTAATAGGGTCCCGTTTTTACCCTTTGGGTACGGAACCCTAAAAACCCGGCTGAGTTTGTTGTGAGCACTTCTCAGACGGGCGCGTTTGGAACCCTCGTAGCTTTAGTTTTAAGATACCATAGTTAATTATCACCATCGTCGATTTATTATCGTCTTATACTTTGTATGATTGACCTTCCAAAAGTGTACTGCGTAGATAACAATTTTGAATAAACATACTTTGAAGAACTCTCGATCATGCAGGTTCCCTCACGATGTTTTTGGATAAAATACGTTATTTCTTAAAACACACATGACTGTGAAAAGTTAGAAGAGATGCATGGCCGGGAACATCATTTCTTGAACCCCCGACCATCTGAATAGGAGACCGGGCGTCTAGGCTAAGCTATCACCACCCAATATCTCTAGTACTTTATTCTCTAGTTCCTCCAAATTATGCTTCATAAATGTTAGTGGTAACAATGCTTATGAAAGCTATTCGTCCAACGACGGAAAACTAGGACTAACTTTAAGCCAAACTCAAGTATCAATTTAAGATTGTTTGTCATCTCATTCAGTCCCATAACTTTTAAACAATGAACACAAAACATAAATAATAACTGGGGAGTGAGCTTTGCTGAAATCAACAAACTTAATCTGAGAACGCGAGGAATAAAATGAACTTTGACTCGGCAAAGTTTACTCAAGAAGTCTAACGTTCAACGAAGTATTGAAAAAGTTTTAATTCTTCTTGCACACAGAGTCGTGCGCGATAACGATATCGAGAACATAAAACAATTTTTCTGGAACTATAAAAATACCTTAATTCATACTCTTATTTTTTATCAGTCAATTATTATCTGACTCGCTCGAGCTTAATACGGCTTTCCTCAATACTGTGAAAAGTTGATCGTGAAACACATACATCGTTTTAAAATTTAGTTTAATTTATAAGGTTTTTTTTTTATTTTTTTTTTTATTTGGCTATTCAGCGGGGTAACGCAGCCAGCGTTCTCGGCACATTACCTCATTGCAGCGGTATGTATGAAAATTTCAATGTTTATTTAATATACGAGTTATTTTTAATATACGAGTATTTCATTGTGTTTAATATTTAATTAGAATTTATATGCACTGAAATTTTGTTTTAAATAAACGAAATAATTACATAAGATATAAATATGCTCGAAGCTCCGCCATGCTTTGTTTGATTAGTTCAGGACAGGTTAGTATTCTGTGCTAAAAGGACAGGATAGTTGTTAGTATTCTGTGCTAAAAAGTCTTAGCCAAAGTCTGAACCTAGATTTTTAGCTATTGACTGTCTACATACCTTTCGATCATGTGTTCCATAATTTTATAGAAGTCCCATCTGTTCATCCTTTGAGGCTCAGGGTTTTCGTCTTGATGTTTCTTATCCAGTAACTCTTGTCGTCTTATTGCTTCATCCAAGGAAATTTCTGTTTTAGCATCTGACTCCTCTATATCATTAATTAAACCTCCTTCAGAATAAATAAGCGATCGTTTCTTTCTATTATCAAAAGTTAAATCAACTAAAGTATCATTGTCAATATCAAATCTATCGTCTAAAGTGCTGTTGTCGACTAAATTAAAATCTCTTGAGATATTCGCATCTATTTCGTTTCCTTTATTATCTTTCTCTTCAGAATTTGATAAATCACTGTCCATATCCCTTGAAACAGTGTTAGCAAATCCGTAGATTCTACTCGTGTATTCAGAACTGTTTGTGGGCAAATCATATTGGAATTTAATTACTGTACCAACTGTGACAGACGCCTCTTTCAAATCTACTGGCACACCCAAACCGATGATAAACTGTAAAAATAAAAAAAACTTCGTCAATTTGGCATCTTATTCCCTAGTTTCGAAGCTAATGTTTTCGAGCTCAGATTAAAACTAGCTCCATCTATGTTTTCTAGTAACTAAGAGTTTTGTAAGAAATCCACTAGGGGTGTTTTATTAATAATTTCTCGCTATCATAGATGAGAAAAAGATAGGTGTTCTCACAAAACCTCGCGAGGTTTTTGTCAATATTTGTAATCAATATTTTTAATCAATAGCCTTAGTCCAGGAGCCCTATATAGGCGCTGTCGGAGAGTTAAAACAATACACGGGAACCAGAGTCATACAACGTACACGTAATAGGACTAAGCCAATAAAGGCAGCTATAATAGTTTTTAATGAAGACATAAGTATAATCGAAAACCCCCAATTAACAACGGAAAACGTAGCAGCAGTAACTTTGAAAACAGACTCATGGATGATTGTGGTTATATCTGTATATTTTGAGGACAGCCAACCAATAGAACCTTACCTGGAACAGATTAAAACCATTCAAAGTAAAATAAAATGCAGTAATATTCTACTTGGAGGAGATGTAAATGCGTGGAGCCCTTGGTGGGGGAGTGTCAAGGAAAATCACAGAGGAGAAGCATTAGTGGGTGTACTTAATGAAATAGAAATGCACATACTTAATGAAGGATCAACCCCTACATTTTATACAGTGAGAAATAATGTTGTTTTCAAGAGCAATGTGGATATTACCATTTGCTCACAGGGGATGATTGAAATAATACAAGATTGGAAAGTAGATGAAGGTATGATCAATTCAGATCATAACACGATAACTTTTTCTCTAAAATTAAGAAAACATTGTGAATCAAGGAAATCTAATACAACACGAAACTACAACACAAAAAAAGCCGATTGGATATGGTTTAGAGAAGAAATTTTAAGAATGATACAAGAAAAAAGTATAAATAATAGTGAAATTGAACAAATAAATAACATAGATGAACTACAAAATTTAATAAACAACTATATTAATGTAATAGATAACGCATGCAAAAAATCTATACCAGAATATAAGCCTAAAACTAAATTTCATTTACCGTGGTGGACAAAAGAACTTGAAGGCATGAGACAACAATTGAAAACTAAAAAGAGAAGAATCCCCTGTGCAGCAGCCAGCCGCAGACAACATGTAGTAGAAGAATACTTACAAGCAAAAGAGCGATATGAAACAGAAGCAATGTTAAGACAAACAGAAAGTTGGAAGCAATTTTGTACGAAACAAGATCGAGAAAGCATGTGGGACAGTGTTTATAGAGTAATTCGAAGAACCTGCAAACGACAAGAAGATATACCATTAATAAAAGATGGAGAAACACTCGACCCCAAAGAATCAGCAGAGCTGCTAGCAAAAACATTCTTCCCAGAAGATGATGAAGAGAGTGATATGCCAGAACATAAAATAACCAGAAAGAAAGCGGAAGAGTTTTGCATAGAAATACAAGATGATGCACAGGACCCTCCTTTTACAATTGTGGAACTGATGTCTGCAGTGAATAGTTTCAATCCTAAAAAAGCTCCAGGGCTGGATGGATTCACGGCAGACATATGTACATCAGCAATCAATGTGGATAGGGAGATGTTTCTGTGCATCATAAACAAATGCTTGGAACTATCTTACTTTCCACAACAGTGGAAGGAAGCAGTAATAGTTGTAATAAGGAAACCAGGCAAAACAGATTATAATGAGCCAAAAGCATACAGACCTATAGGTTTATTATCTGTTCTAGGTAAGATTTTCGAAAAGATGTTTATTAGAAGATTAAGGTGGCACATGTTACCTAAAGCCAACGCTAGGCAATATGGATTTGTACCGCAGCGTTCAACGGAGGACTCCCTCTATGATTTAGTGCAACATGTTAGAGAAAACATTAGTAAAAAACTCATCAGCGTAATCATATCACTGGACATAGAGGGAGCCTTCGATAATGCTTGGTGGCCGGCTGTAAAAGTACAACTGGCTGAAAAAAGATGTCCTCAAAATTTGAGAAAACTAACACAGAGTTATATGGAAGGAAGAAAAGTAATTGTGCGATACTCCGAGACCGAATATAAAAAAGGCACAACAAAAGGCTGTGTTCAAGGCTCTATAAGCGGTCCTACGATGTGGAATATTTTACTTGACCCACTTATAGATGGCTTAGACGAGAGAGAGGTTCACTGCCAAGCTTTTGCTGATGATATCGTTCTGGTAATTTCCGGAGATTTGATAAGTCATATTGAAGCCAAAGCTGAAAGGGTTCTTCAACGTGTTTATGATTGGGGATGTGCAAATAAATTGCGATTTGCGCCTCATAAAACTAATGCTATGATGATCACGAGGAAACGTAAAGTTGACAACCCACGCATAAACATGGGAGGAACTCTAATACAAATTGTTAGTGAAATAAAAATACTTGGCCTTACAATTGATAATAAATTAACGTTTAATAGTCATATACAAAATATATGTAAGAAAGCTATAAACATTTATACACCATTAGCTCGAACGGCTAAAATACAGTGGGGACTGAATTCGGAAATTATCAAAACGATATACAAAGCAGTAATTGAGCCGATAATTATGTACTCGTCCAGCGCATGGGCACCGGCAGTAGAAAAGATTACAACACAAAAGAATTTAAAGGCTGTGCAAAGAGGATTTGCTCAAAAGATATGTAAGTCCTATCGTACAGTCTCCTTTAATGCAGCTGTAGTGCTTGCCGGACTCATTCCACTGGACACAAGAATTAGAGAAGCAGCGCAGCTATATGATGCAAAAAGAGGGAAACTGCAGTCATTAGTACCTAATAAAGAAATTGAAGAAAGAGTCTGCTTCCTCTTTGCCCCGCACCCCGCTAAAGAGCCTAATATTGAATTTACTTGTTTAGAAGAAATTGAAGAAACAACAATAGTATCGCATGAAATAATGGGAATGAATATATTCACAGATGGAAGTAAGACAGAAGATGGAGTGGGTGCAGCTCTGACCTGTTAGAAAGATAGGGAGGAAATGTATTATAAAAAGTTTCGTCTCGAGGCTTACTGTACAGTTTTTCAGGCGGAGCTGTACGCTCTTTATCAAGCTACGGAATATGCCCTTGGAACAAGGGAAAACCGAGTGAATATTTTCAGTGACTCGAGATCATCTTTGGAATTATTAGGCAATATGCAGGTTTTTCATCCATTAGGTTTTGCTATAAAAAATAATTTGATAAAATTAGAAGAAATAGGTAAAGTTATAAAATTGTTCTGGATACGAGCCCATGTTGGGGTGCAGGGCAATGAGAGAGCGGACTGGTTAGCAAAAGAAGCAGCTAAAAAATTAAGAACGACAGCTGATTATGACAAGTGTCCAGTCTCCTATGTTAAGAGAATTATAAGAAAGGACACAATAAAACTTTGGAACAAAAAATATATGGAAGGTGAAACGGCGAGCACAACAAAAGTATATTTTCCTACCGTGGAACTGGCATATAAATTTGTAAAGCAAATAAACCTTACACCACTTTTGGTTCAGGCAATGACAGGACATGGAGGTTTTGCCGCCTATCTTTACAAATTTAAATGCAAGGATAGCCCAGCATGTGTCTGTGACCCAGGCCAGGAAGAGACAGCTTTGCATGCTATTGTAGAATGTCCTAAATACGGAAGAGCGCGAGAAGACCTACAGCAATATATAAAAGTAAATTTAACCCTACAGTCTATCCCTGAAATTATTATGAATAATAAAATTAGAAATAGGTTCTTAAAATTCTGCACATATGTAGTAAATAAAACATTAGATAGAAATAAGACTCGATAGTAGTGAAATATCATATTGAAAGCCATGATAACTTTGTTAAATAGAACTAAGATAAATAATTGTATTATGTAAGAAATTATGTATATAATATATTATGAAGTAATATGTTACATATGCATATAAATATAAGTTAAAAATATATTATAAGAAACAAAATGTACGGCTAAAACAGTACTCATGACCACAGTAAAAAAAAAGAACCTGTTTCATGACAATTAAAACAGAATAAGGTAAAAAAAAAAAAAAAAGAGCCGTGTTAAGCTATATAAAGTCTCCGATAACCATGTTGGAGGATACCTAGCAAAACACACATTAAAAAAAAAAAAATAAAAAAAAAAAAAAAAAAAAATAAAAAAAAAAAAAAAAATCAATATTTTTTAAAGTAAGTAATTACTTAGCAAAGACCATAATATTATTAATAATATTTTACATTCTTCCCATTTTCTAAATGCTTACGATATTTCATATGGTACCGTTTCAATCCGAAATCGAAAAACGATGAAATCCTATTACTCCAATACTCTGGCCCTGTTTTATTATTTAATAGGATTGGTCTTTTCCTCGTGTCGTTAAGTTTTAGTGGTTATTAAACCTTATTGTAACTTGGCCTATTAATATTCGTTCTTTTCGATGAACAAGGTTTTCTGGGAATAATAAGAATTTAATAGTGTGATTAATGTATTCGTTATCTTTGTTCGATCCAATATTATATAATAGTTTAATGTTCTATAAATAGGTATATCTTTTTTTTTTAACCCTTGACTGCGATCTCACCTGATGGTAAGTGATGATGCAGTCTAAGATGGTAGCGGGCTAACCGGTTAGGGGTATGGCAGTTATATTAAACCCATTTCTACACGGCATCGTACCAGAACGTAAATCGCTTGGTGGCACGTCTTTGCCGATAGGGTGGTAACTAGCCACGACCGAAACCTCCCACCAGGCCAGACCAGGGAAAATTCAGAAATTATAAATTCCCAAATTAACCCTGCCGGGGATCGTACCCGGGACCTCCGCACGTTAAGACAACAGCGCTCAACACTGCGCCACGGAGGTCGTCAATAAAACACACTTTGTAAATCATCGTACATCTACATAATAAAAGCTTTAATGCAATTTTTCTTTATTTATAGCCTTTCAATAAGTTTCTTGCCAATTTTCTAAGAAGAGTCTGGCTTCAGAACCAGCATAATAAAGCCGTAACATAATAATTAGAAATTAAATTCAACAGACAAGTCTTTGAAATAAATTTAATGAAAATTGTATTAAGATAACTAGGTATTCATAGAAATATTTACCTTGTTCAAATTAATTCATTGTTTCTAAATTGAAAGATTATTTTGTGATAAAACATTTTAAACTCGAATAAGTAAAATAAATGAGCCGGGAAGCTTAATTTTAATGACGTTTCTCACCCCACCCATCCATTATTTTTCAATTACTCTACAACTCTGCCAAATGGGATGGAAACACCATCTTAAATTGAAAATATTTCTGTCAAACGAATTATAAATGGAATTTCAGTTTAATTTAACTAAAAATTAACATTAAACAAGCTGTCCTTTCCACTCGTTAGGACTACTGAAAAAAAGAAAAGAAAAGATGAAAAGCCAATGATAGGCATAGTTGGGCACTTTCTAAAAGAGTATATCCTACAGTGGATGAAGCTGTTGATAACATTCAGTTTAATGTTCAAAACTGGTACCTACACACCTTCTGAACGTCACGTTTACGAAGTATAAGACGAGATGGTGATATGATGGTGATACCACGGTATCTTAAAACTAAAGCTACGAGGGTTCCAAACGCGCCCTGATCTGAGAAGAGCCCACAACAAACTCAGCCGGGTTTTTTTATTATCACCATCTCACAAATATCGTAAATTAATTAGATTTTTAATTATAACAATTACATTAACTACGCTGAAACCACCGGCTAACCAGTATCCATATACTTATTACCTATAATGTTATAAATGCGAAAGTGTGTCTGTCTGTCTGTCTGATACGCTTTCACGGTCTGTTCAACCGATATTGATGAAATTTGGTATAGGGATAGTTTGTATCCAGGGGAAGGACATAGGCTCCTTTTTATTCCGGGAAATTAAAGATTTCCTGCGGGAATCAAAAACCTTAATCCACGCGGACGAAGTCGACCAGATAAATGGCATGTCAATGTTATATTTTTTTTCTGACAGGGCACTTAAAATCATTGAAGATAGGTACATAAAAAATCAACTCGGATGAGCGACGAGGCGCAGAACTTAATTGTATTTGGAGTCACGAACAAAAACATCGCTTCGTTAGGCTGGATCCAGTGGAGGCAAACATCATTTGCTTAAGTTAAAATCAGCAACGTTACGCAAATTTGGATTCGTTGTGAGGCGTAGATATTTAAACGTTGGGCCGGATTTACATTAGTATCGTAACTGTCTTGAAAGTTGACACTAAGCATCGCTGACCTGACTACCTTTTATTTGGTTGACGGGGGAAATCTTTTTAAGATGCCCGACCTCCTAGGGGGGGAAGACCGGGTTATGTGGTGACCTGACTACCTAGAGGTGCCGTTTTTTTTCAATTAATTTCATTCATGTCTTTTTTTTATATATAGGCTAGCGCTTGGCTGCAATCAGACTTGCTTGCAAGTGGTGATGCAGCCTAAGGTGGAGCGCGCTGGCCTAGAAGATGCCTATTTACTCTTGATTTGAACTTTGAAGGTACATAATATATTAAAAGAGGAGGATTCTATTTTAAAGTCAGCATTCAAGTTATGTTCCATTGCATTTTGATTTTCAGACAGATTTGAATGTAAATCATCATAAGTATAGCAGTTAGATGAAAGACGGAACTCCTCCTCAAGAACACAAGTTTCTGCTTGGAGTCTAAACCATCCACAAAACCCATTTTCCCCATCTTATGCTATCATAAGGCCTCTATAGGCCTCAGACCTTCTTCAGTTGCCATTGCTCGGCTCACCTCTCTAAACATCAAATAAAACTCTTTGGTTGATCAAAAAAAAAACACTCGTACCTGTGCTCTCGCTGGCCCACCGTCAGGGTAGACGAGGTACCTTCTATCCCGTATCTTCGCTTCAGAAGCTACGAGCAAATTTAAGTAAATGAACCTTAGCAACATGTTGTACTCTGTATTTAGTCCCAGTTATAGGCTGTACGGTATCGTGTACTGATTTTTCGTTTTTTGTTCCATGCCGCGTAGCTACTCATGTGTGAAACTGTGTAAGATAAACGGCAGAATGTTTGCTTTCAGCGTTTGGTGCGTCTAATGAACCGTTATGTTTCCCCAGCGATTTAGGTCGCTAACATTGATATATTGAAATCCGAAGATTTGTGTTGCTTGGAAATGTAACATTCATAAGTTTTCACTGTCTCGATTTGCTCACATCAATTAATCACAGCACGCCCAATAATCACCATATTTTTCAGACGGTACAATTCAATTCAATATTTATGAATACAACAATTTAGGTACACTTATTGACGTCCGAACTTTAAAACATGATGGTGATAATAAATTACGGCATCTTAAAACTAAAGCTACGCGGGTTCCAAACGCGCCCTGGTCTGGGAAGAGCTCACAACAAACACAGCTGGGTATTAAAAAAAGCTGGGTATTGGGTGTCTCTGAGTTGGAAGCCCTGTTTTCCGAGACACAGTTCTATTGTAACTAGTTCGGAAAACAGGTGCACAATAATATTTTGATTTTTATTCAACTATATTAGTTTTATCCTAGATGTAAGGCTTAAAATGTTATTAAGTTTCCCACATTGTGTGTTTATGAAATAAATTTATCTTTATCTTATCTTTATCTAATTTTACCGTAATAGGCCCCCTGACTTTGACTAGAGATCTATGAAAAGCTGCAGATGACAATATGCTTCCTAATATTGTTTAGTCACGTGGTCACTCCATTGAGTCGCGACAAAAGTTATAGAAACACATAAGAAGCTTTTTGTTTTATCCATTACAAGTTACAGTTAGCCCTTGACTGTGATCTCACCTGATGGTAAGTGATTATCTAAGACGGTAGCGGGCTAACCTGATAGGGGTTTGGCAGTTATATTAAACCCATGCCCCTAATCGATTTCTATACGACATCTTACCTTAACGCAAAAGCGCTTGGCGGCATAACCTTATTCATTATGATCATACTAGCTGATGCCCACGACTTCGTCCGCGTGGTTTAAGTTTTTTTTTTATTCCCGCGGGAACTTCTTAACTTTCCGGGATAAAAAGTCGCCTGTCACTCAGGTCCTCAACTATACCCATGCCAAAATTCCCGTCAATCCGTTGCTCCGTTGCGGCGTGATTGAAGGACAAACAAACACACTTTCGCATTTATAATATTACTATGATTGAACTGCTACTAATAAGAACTGGGACTAATAGTACTACGTACCATTCTGTACTTATAGTAAACATGATCTATAACGCAAAAACAAAACCTAGTGGACTGACTTTCAAAGTCGAAAACCAAGTCGTTATTTCTATTGAATTTCTTTAGTTTTCTACATCAACGGTCGCGAAAGTTGGAACTCGTGATCTGCGAACTAGTTCAGGTAATGTCGTGTTGTCCCTTCACATTTTACACGGCAATAGGTTTCTTTGCTCTGGAAATCAACTTTTCCTCGATCCCTTCCGGGCTACATTCTGAATTTTTATTCCATTCAATTTTCAAACTTCCACGTTTTATATCACTTTTTTCGACTAAAGTTTTGACTTTAAGCATTGTTATTTAATGTTTAATATCTCCAGTACATACTGGCTTATTGGCCAAGTGCCTTTTAACGTGTGTAGAAGCACTGGTGCGTCAGCAATTTATCGTAGAGCGTAGTAAACACTGATTGAAAATTACTGATTGAAAAAGAGAGTAGTAAACACTGATTGAAAATTTCATCAATATCTTAATTGACGTTTGTGTGAAAACTGCATGATGGACCGACTACAATATAAAGAAGGCTGATGACTGGATGTGGAAGGCCTATGTCCAAAAATGGACGTCCACAAGCTGATTATGATAATGATAATGAGGAAAACCCACAAAAGTTCAAGTCCAGACAGAGATACACCTAAAATACACCTAAAACATTTTACAGACTGACCTTTGCGTCTTAGAAAAACTTCGTCTTATCAGGGTACCATGAGGGTGTCCACGGAATAATAATAAAACAATTTACAACTCTCAACAGCTATAAACTATATATATATATATGAATATACAATTTGAAAAAATCCTATTTAACTTGTTTCATTTAAACTTGATTATGAAGGTATGTATTTACTTTTAGATAGCTAACAGCTCGCGCTTTAGTAAAAAAGCGTATCATAATATTATATGAAGCGCATCCAAGTATAATTTTGAGCAACATATTTTTGAGTTATTTATGCACTAATTGCAATATTTTAGCAGAATTTCTACAGAGAACTCATATAACATCATACAAGTTTAATTTTATGCAAAGTGCTAGGTACTCTACCGTTTAGTTATGACCTATTTGTACAAACAACGCTTAGATCAAGTATCTAAGTATTATTTAATCTGTGGTTTAACTCATACACATTCAAACAATGAGTAAATTCAAGTAACTTGGATAAAATGTTGGATCACTCTCTCGAAAGTAGACAAAATTACTAACACTCCACAGTCGCAACAAAATCCTTTGCTTTTACTATTAAAAACTCATAAAACTGCATAATGGAGCAAAGTGATAACAATTGGCTACTTCAAAAATTGGCTAATGTGTACTAGATTCTTTATCTTATACTTGACAAAATCAAATTATAATAAAAATTGTAAGGAGAACCTTGGAAAGTACTGGAAAAGACTAATGACTTCTTAAATCGAGTTAATCCGAAATAATTGTAGCTATAATTATTTCTCTCATCAATTTCTGATTGCTATCAACCATTTGAGATTGGAGACAAATAAAAATCGACTCGGCGAGCGACGGAAAGCAAAACTTAATTGTATCTGAATTCGCGAACAAATAAAATCGTTCTTCATCACTTCGTTAACTCAATCGGATCCAGTGATATAAAATAAAAATCGTTCTTTTTATTTGTGTGCAATCAGTAACTTTGTGTAAGTTTTTGACTACATCATTTTTTTTTTAACAGAAATAGGTAACAAGCAATACAAACAGGTAAACAATACAATTTATCTATACTTGTGATAAAAAGGAAGGATCCTTTACTATCGATACAGAGCCAAAAGGATTTTTGTTTTCGTCTGTCTGTCTGTAATGGTATCACGTTGACACATTGCACATAATATTTGAATGCAACAGTTATATCTTTAAATACGCTATGATAACATAAAATAGGATATCTTTTATCCCGAAAAATGGTTCCTTCGGTCTAGGGGTCGATTTTACTCAATAATTTCGTCAAAGTGGACGCATGTAAAATTAGTGAATGATGATGAATTTAGTGATTTAGTGAAAACCTCAGAGCAGGCGGACTCCTCAACGGATAACAGTAAATTAATTCGCATTTAGAGCCAGTCTAAGTAGGTATATAAAAGGAAAAGGTGACTGACTGACTGATCTATCAACGCACAGCCTAAACCACTGAACGGTCCGTCTTTAATCTATTAGGATTTTGGAAAATTGAACTTTTAACGGGGTAAAATGGAAGTTTGAAAATTGCATAAAAATCGAATTTAATGTGCTGAAGCTACCATATCAAATAAATATTATAAATGCGAAAGTTTGGATGGATGTATGGATGTATGGAATGTGTGGATGTATGGATGTATGGATGTTTGTTACTCAATCACGCTCCAACGGCTGAACGGATCTGCATGAAATTTGGCACAGAGATAGATTATAGTCTGGAATAGCACATAGGCTACTTTTTATCCCGGAAAATTAAAGAGTTCCCGCGGGAACCGAAAAACCTCAATCCACGCGGACGAAGTCGCGGGCAACAGCTTGTTATAAAATAGTTCAATTAAGTACCTGAGTTCTTGCGGGTCCACCATCAGGGTAAACGAGATATCTCTTCTGACGAACTTTTCCTTTGGCCAAAACTACGATTAGATTTAACAAAATAAGTTTTATAAACATTGTTTATATTATTCTCCTATTAATAATTTTTTCAATCGTATGTTTTATAGTCAATTGATGGAATAATTGAATCAATTTATATTATTCAATTTATAGATCTTCTGTATTTTTTTAGTCACGTTCTTTCCTACCGAGACATATACCAATGAGTGAAAAAAGTAGAACGTTATTATTTGCAGTGGCGAGTCGAAAAACCGTTCTGTTTTCCCACCTTTTTAGATAGTGAATGGAGTTTTTATAGTTCAAAACTAGTTCACGAGAATCGATATAATTATTTTACCTAACATCTACTTTTTCATTACAACATTATGCCAAATAATTTTTTTATGACAATGTAAAGTGATCCAGCGTAATTAAAAAAAAATTAAACTTTTTAACTCATAGACAGACAGACACGCTTTCACATTTATAATATTAGTTAGTCGATTGTAAATTAGTTTAGAGTAAAGTGTAGTGGAAATTTCATAGATATAATAAATAAACTGAAAATAGAGTTTCAGTGCAGGTTAAGAGAAGTTTATAAAGCAAGCTATTAGCTGCGCAAAATATAAAGCAAAGTAGCACAGTCTGTATTTACGACCGCGAGATCCTTTTCAATAAAGTCTGAACATATAAGCTTTTTGAGGCACTAGTTTCCTAGCTCGTTCCCAGTATTTACCCAAGGCTTGCTCATTATTTTAAGCTCATATTTGACAAACTATTTCTCTAACTTTTGTCGCGATTCAATGGACTGACCAAGGGACCATATAACAAAACGTGTCATCTGCAGCTTTTCATTGCAGATCTATCAGGGGCCCTATTACGGTAAAATTATTATTTTAGTGTTAAAATCGCAATCATATCTGAGTGGTTAGCACTCTTTCGCTTCTTGCCAAAACCTACTCTTGCAACAAGAATCTCTACATCTGCAAATTTTATTTGATACCCATATCATGGGGGTGCATAAAAAATTAGTAGTCCGCCATCTTTTGGATTAGTTAACCATGATTGTCACCCAAACAAACGTGTACTGCAAAATTTCAGCTCAATCGTTTGGGGATAACTGTTTTAAAATTCAGTTGCAAGATTTGACCTAAACAAATCCTTACAAATTACAAAAATGTAAAAATATTATACTTTGGACCACAAAGTCATACCATTTCCAGATACCCTTCTTTTTCCATTTCAGTTTCTCGCTCCTTTACAATCAAGCTATTAGCTCAGCAATATTTATATAAAGTGGCACACTTTGGTATTAACGGTTGAGGCGACCACGGGATCCTATTCAATAAACTATACTCTCTATAACTCTGAACATAAAAGCTTTTTGATGCCGCACTTTATGTTGCATGACGACGTGTGAGAGGAATTGTTTTAATTGAAATCAAAATAAATATAAATGCGAAAGTTTGGATGGATGTATGGATGTATGGATGTATGGATGTATGGATGTTTGTTACTCAATCACGCCCGAACGGCAGAACGGATCTGGATGAAATTAGGCACAGAGATAGATTATAGTCTGGAATAACACATAGGCTACTTTTTATCCCGGAAAACTAAAGAGTTCCCGCAGGAACCAAAAAACCTCAATCCACGCGGACGAAGTCGCGGGCATCAGCTAGTAGGACTATATATTATTTTAATTTAGTTTTATACTAAGCCCTTCGAGTTAGTGTGTGAAGTGAAAGCGTAGCGCAATGCAAAGAACACAAGAACAAAGTGTCTTATAATAAAATCTAGCGTAAACTAAGATAAATCAATGGACCAATAATTCTTAGATGTAATTGAAGTGAAAACTTCTTTATCCCCGTTGAACACTTTTTGGTAGGGGGTAAACTTGTGGATTCGCGTCACCGACATGCGACATGCTCCGCGCCGACATGCTCGTGTTGTCTTAAAGGTCTTAAATATATGTAAATGATAATACATTCGTAATCAAACTTTAATGAATTCGTTTTAAAATTTATATTTTAATTATTTAAAAAAAAAAAAATCGTTTTCACTTCTATCGGCATTATAGTATCTTTTTTATAGTATAAGTTTAGATTAAAATAATGTTACTCATTAGATTTACTTATAGGCTAGAACGTAAACTTAGTAGGGTACTCATTGTTGTTGGTACTTTATGATATTTAAAAAAAAACATGTTTTAATAATATGTTTGCTCGGCTACGATAAAGCAACCGAGTAGCCGTTTTCAACTCCTTTTTCTGCGACTGTCTATTTGCTTTTTGGTTTTTTTTAACTCACGAAAGCTGGAATTTTCTCCCATGTTGCAATAGTTCAATTTTAGTCTAATTTAGTTTATACACTTAATTTAGCTTTGTTATATTATCACATATGAATATCTATACGATTAGAAAGAAAGAGAGGCCTAACAAATATGTTAGTCAAATAAACCTCAAACGGGCGCTAAGTGAGATCCATGCGTTTACGCTAAGCTAGCATTGGCTCATACAGATTTAAAGCTATCCTAATCCACACTCAAAAACGAACCCTTTCACCTTACTCAAAGATTTAAATTCGACTGGCTAATTATCTAAATTATATGTATAGCTAGATAAGTCAGGAGTAAGTAGTTTTCTGGGACATATACTCTGTTAATTCCAAGTAAGCCAGTCGTTTGAGTAAATTATCATAATATATCAGTGTAATAGCGATATTAATGTGGTTTATTAAGCACGTAATCACGTACGTATTCAAATTTTAGATTTGGTGCTAATAGGTCGTGTAATTTGTATTTAACCTCTACAATTAGTTGTAAAACCAAGGAGCTTTATCGAATTTATATGTTCTTCATTCCACTATAATGTATCAGTCATTTTAAAACCGTATTCCTAATTGGTTTTTTTAAATGTATAGGCCAGCGCTTGGCTGCAATCAGACTTGCTTGCAAGTGGTGATGCAGCCTAAGGTGGAGCGCGCTTGCCTAGAAGATGCCTATTCACTCTTGATTTGAAGGTACCTACACGGTACGGTGGTTTCTACACGGAATCGTACCGCAATGCTAAATCTCTTGTCAGAACGTTTTACCGGTACGGCTGTAACTAGCCACGAACGAAGCCCCTAATCCTACGTCCAGAGTCCAGACCAGTCCCTGATTGTGTAAGGAAATAATGGTAATCGTTTGTCAAACGTATAATTCGACCTTGCCTGCACGTCTAAAGCATTTATGAACTCCTTAAACCATTCGAGTAATACTTTATAAGCTGTCAATTATTGATTACGATTTGCTTAGACAATCGGGCCTCAGACCCGAAAATTTTATTTTTCCAAATCGTCAATTGTCTTTTCTAACCCTATCTCTCGCATGTCTGGTTCAATTCAGCACAAGTGAGGTCGAACTTTCTTACGTCTTCAAAAATCCACACTTCACTAATTAGGTAACTTAACTCATTATGCTTTCTTACTTCTGTTCTATCGAGAAAGTTATTTTCAAATATTGAATCGAAGCAGGCGTTACTTTGCGGAAGTCCATGATAATGAATGAACCAGAAGCTTAATTCGCTATAATCCGCCACAGTAGATAAATCTATGTGGTGCAGTGCGTGTCTTCCACCGACAACATGCGAACACCCACCACCCAGCAATTCGCACCGGCACAGCACTACACCACACAAAGTTATTTTCGTTTTAAACTACAATGATTAATTAACACTAGGATATTGTTTCTTATTTTTTTCATCTTCTCCAAATTTTTAAAGTTGGTTTCAGGCTGTATCTTCTTCATTCGGTGCTTCAAGACTATGTCCACTCTCACAAGAGACAAAAGAGATACCTGTTATTCACACCAGCCACGCAATATGGAGTAAGTTTTAATTTATCATTTTTCTGCTAAGTACTGGAAGTGTTCAAAACGTGGATTATATAGGAATACTAGAGGACGCCCGCGACTTCGTTCGCGTGGCTTAAGATTTTTAATTTCCACTGGCAACAATTTACAAAAATGTTGAAACATATACTTCTTCTTATTTAACCAAAAGCTTAAAATCTTAGTTTCATGGCTAAAATTTGAGAAATGAAGGACTTTCATACAATCTTTCATCCCTTATTTCACCACTTCGGGGGTAGAATTGTCAATAACTGTGAAACACGATATTCTTCATTTTTAACCGGTAGCTCATATACCAAGTTTCATGGATATAACTTGAGAAATAACGGACTTTCATACAAACTTTCACCCCCTATTTTACGCCCTTAGGGGTGGAATTTTGAAGAATCCTTCCTTAGTGAGCGCCTACGTCACAAAATGAACCTACTGTCAAAATTTCAAGTTTTTAACCCCAGCGGTTTAGGCTGTGCGTTGATATATAAGTCAGTCAGTCAGTCAGTCAGGACTTTGAATTTTATATATATATAGATTTAAATGGATCGAGGACATAACTATGGACTACTAGCTGATGCCCGCGACTTCGTCCACGTGGAATCAGTTTTTTCAATACCCACGGGAACTCCTTAATTTTCCGGGATAAAAAGTAGCCTATGTCACTCTCCAGGTCCTCTACATAGTCAACTATACCCATGCAAAAAATCAGCAGTTGTTGTTGTTGCAGCGTGATTGAAGGACAAATCAACAAACTAGACAAACTACATCGACAATCCTCTACCATTTGTATTATTAATGTAAGATTCAAAATGTTCAACAGTACTTAACTAAAATAATTACATACAGCTACCTTGTCTCTCTCCATCTATACTAGAGGGAGAGGGAGACAGAGCTTTTTGTCACATACGACTATTCCAGGCCTGATCCCCGCAACAAGAACAATGTCATAAATAATACGAATAGATCCGTCTTCCACAGGTGTTCGTGACAGTGTCCACCCCACTGCCTCATCCGGAGAACCTGGTGTCAGTGGCGTGGTTCATTGAAGCTAACTACTACAATGTTGATAATGCGACATACTTCGAACCTCTTCTTGGCGACATTGGGGATGTGAGTGTTTTTTCAATACACTTGCTAGAAAAATGCACTTACAGAGGCAGTAAACAGGGCTTGTAAGTTAAATTTACTGCCCTCGTGCAGTAAATTTGCAGTTTTTTTTTAATTTTTGTGAGTCCACTTTACTTCTAAATAAAAAGTTTTCTTGCAAGAAGGTTCTTAATGATATTAACTTTGTAGGAGGACTTTGGAGGACGTCTGCCAGGTCCCTAGAGTAGTTTTCCCATATTTAACTGTTATTTACTTGTTAGGTACTATACAGTTTGAGGGAGCAGTACTGTACAATGGCTTACCAAATGAAGTTGTTAATGAAAAATGTTTTATTAAGGTCAAAAAAAAATTACTCAAAATGTTCCAAAGTGAAGTTTAATAATAAGATTAGTTTGTATAGATATAAATTAGTATAAGGTCACCTTTTTACTGTCTAAGAACAGTTTAAGTATTAATATTGTTCTCATGGTAGTGAACTTTAATGTTCTTCCTTGAGAAATAAAATATCTTTAAACCTAAACTAACTGTTATTTTTTGTTATCAGGTACCTACAGTTCGACATCAACGAAGTAATAAAAACAGCAAGAATAATATTATCACAAGACGCAGCGTTTACACTTTCATAGAAACTATGCTACAACGGTAAGTGTTGAAACCAAAACACAATTGTTTTTGACGACCACTCTGGCGCAGTGGTGGTTATGTAAGAGGACCCGGGTTCTATCCCCGGCAGGGACTATTTAGCCGTTGCTAGCTAGCTACCACTTACCACCCTAGCGGCAAATACGTGCCTCGAAGCGATATAGCGTTTTGATACGATGCCAAGTACAAACCGATTACGAGTATGGTAGGTATTTGATATAAATTAATATAATATGGGTTTACATAATATAATTGCTATAAGTACCCACTTACAAGTTAGCCCGCTAGTATAATAGACTTAATTACCTACCACATCGTAATACAACTACTGTGGATTCATCCAACACCGCATACGAGCCAATAGATAGAGCAAAATATTGGTGCCTTAAGTGTAGAGCCAAACTAGAGTGTAGTCGAGCACAAAAGAATATTAAAAATAAACTTAAACTACGCAAACGAAATCACGGGCATCATCTAGTAGGTACTTAATCAAACATTAATTATAAGTTTACGATAATCATTTCAGTGATTATGTAAGTAAGTAGCACTAATAAACCATTTCGTTGATACGCGTCTCCTCGCTAATCCGGCAATTCCGTTGCCGAACACGACTCGCCGAGTTACGTAAATAAACTACCCACCCGACGAGTTCATACGTAAAAGATGAGATACTTTATTATTTCTACGTTTTACTGATGTGACGAAGATATAAAAGTCAAACTCAAAATTCATTTATTCAAAGTGGGTTACATTGTATAAAACAGTTTTTGAACTTCTTATTTTATTTCATTTCAACCGATTTTTTTTAAATTTGGTACAGACAAAGGTTGTGTTCCGGGAAGGAAATAGGCTTTTCATCACGAAAAATTAAGGAATTCCCGCGGGAATTATAATAAAAAACTTATACTATGCGGACGAAGTCGCGAGCATCATCTAATTAAAACATAAGGTGAGACGTCCGAAGCCCAATTGGGTAAACTTGTACTTAATCAAACATTAATTAATATAAGGGAATAATAATAATTCCAGTCATTATGTAAGTAAGTAATGCTCATATACCATTTCGTTGATACGCGTCTCCTCGCTAATCCGGCAATTCCGTTGCCGAACACGACTCGCCGAGTTACGTAAATAAACTACCCACCCGACGAGTTCATACGTAATAGATTACTGATGTAACGTAGATAAAAGTCAAACTCAAAATTCATTTAGAAGTGGGTAATATTGTATTATACACTTTTTGAACGTCTTATTTTATTTCATTTCAACCGATTTTATTAAATTTGGTACAGACATAGGTTGTGTTCCGCGAAGGAAATAGGTTTTTCATGACGGAAAATTAAGGAATTCCCGCGGGAATTATATTAAAAAACTTAAACTATGCGGACGAAGTCGCTAGCATCATCTAGTAGGAGCTGAATAAAAAGTACTTAGATTTTAACGTTCTAAGACTAAGTAAAACATAAGGTGAGACGTCCAAAGCCTAATTGGGTAAACTTGTACTTAATCAAACATTAATTAATATAAGGAAATGATGATAATTCCAGTCATTGTGTAAGTAAGTAATACTCATAAACGCGTCTCCTCGCTAATCCGGCAATTCCGTTGCCGAACACGACTCGCCGAGTTACGTAAATAAACTACCCACCCGACGAGTTCATACGTAAAAGATGAGATGCTTTATTACTTCTACGTTTAACTGATGTGACGTAGATATAAAAGTCAAAGTCAAAATTCATTTACTCAAAGTGGCTTACATTGTACACTCTTTGAACGTCAATATATGTTTAATTTAACAATTTGACGTCCTACCAGGCGCAGTGGTTTTGTAAGTTTTCGGGTTCAATTTGGGAATTTATAAATAATTGCAGAATTTTCTCTGGTCTGGTCAGGTGGGAGTCTTTGGCCATGGCTAATTACCACTCTACCGGCAAAGACGTGCCGCCAAGCGATATGCGTTCCGGTACGATGCCTTGTAGAAACCGATTAGGGTTGTAGGTTTATAACTGCCACACCCCTAACCGGTTAATCTGCCACCATCTTAGCCATCATCACTTATCATCAGGTGTGATCGCAGTCAAAGGCTAAATTGTAGTGGATACAAAAAACATCTGCGTCGTATACCTCATCGCTGGCCTCCAAACTCGGTTACTGCTCCAATTACAGACTTGGTTCAACCTTTCATACTTGATTTCCATTATAACTGATAAATAATAATATGCGCTGTTGCAACAACCACACGCCCCCCAATGAAAATATTGATAAGACAAAAAAAAACCTTCCATTATATAATCTGCTTTCCGTCTGTTTGCAGTCACGATTACCCCGGCCGGCAATGCCTACTCAGGGCTATTTGCGAGAGCGCGTCGCAGTTCCTGCATAACGGAGTGCTGGGCGATTTACTCCACCTCGTGCTTACGTGAGTTGCTTGTATACACTTTCGGCATGATACAAAGAAAGCTGGGGATTGTGGTTATGCTGCTTTACCGCTGTAAGATGCTTTTGAAGTTCGTTCACGTTTTTTTAAAGTTTTATTTATGCTTTATACCGTGGCGTGTGCATGTATTCGGAGCCCGGGTAGGCATTGGTTACGTAGATACCTGCTTTCAGTCAGGGAATGATGAAAATTATGCATTGAGCTTTTTCAACTAGGGTAAGCAGTACCTTTATGCCTCCATGCCGTGCACGCCACTGACTTTATGTATAACTTTAATACTAACATAATACCCCTATACGGTTCAAGTTTTGTGTATAGAGACGATTGCATATGATACTTGCGTAAGCTACAGGAATTAAATGCTTGGTTAGCGTGCTTCCACATACTGGGTGAAAGTGACGAGTATCTTAAAGGTCTAACTCTACTTGAGATCCACGGAGCGGCGCGGCACGTAGCGGCAAATATTATTTGTATGAGTTTGTACGAGGCCAAGTCACGCAGTGCGTCTCCGTGCCGCGTCGCTTAAGTGGACCCAGTTCAATACAACTTTATACAAAGAATACTTGCCGCTACGTACTGCGCCGCACCGCGCCTCTATAGTGGGGCTAGACCTTAAGAAGATTTCAGTGAATTTCCCATGAGGAAATTCACTCCAAGGGTTGGCTCAGTTCGGGTCCTCGTCGATTCGCAGCAATATGAGAATTCATAATCTCTATTATTGTCTCAAGTCTTGTCTATGGCCCTAGAATATCAGTGCATTGCAATGTCACGTAGAAACCAAATAGGGGAACAAGTATCCGTATACCACTTCCATCTAAGACCGATTCATCACTTATCTATAACAAAGTCACTGCTGTTCGAGTGACAGACATTGATTCTCATACGTAGCACTATGAACTTGACATTCAATAAATAGTTTTTTCTTTATTGTGAGATAGGTTTGCGCTCGACGACAATTACCATTATATTTATTAACTAGTATAATACAACTGGGTATTATGTTCATCATGATGAAAATTACGAGCTGTGTGAATTTCTAACCAAATATTTGTCACATAAACAAACTAAAAGCATAAATCTAACTGACCCACAAAATAATAACACACACATAACCCGATTATAGCAAATATAACCATTTCCAAAAACCAATCAAACATTTGACCGACCATTCTACCTCATTAAACTTCATAGTACCACATAATGTTGACATTCCAAAGGATACGCAATTCTAAACCTTAACGTTTTTTATATAAGGTCGGGTATTGAAGAGGAATAGCAAACGTTTGATATTAGGGCAGTAATATGTGAACATGCGGTAGCTGTGAAACGTTGTGAGAGATGAAATCTAATAAATGTAGCAGTCATTTACAGGGCGAGGAGTCTAGGTGTTGAAAGTAGTATATCATTTGTTCAACACGCTAGAAATTTTATACAGACGAGTCTTAGGGTGGGTGCAGACGGAATATACTGTTAAAATAGAAGATCAGTAACTATTTGATTTAAAATTAGCTCCCCCGATGGTGTAAGAAAATCGTAATCGTAAACGTTTGTCACACGTATAATTCATACAGCTTAAAGAGTTCATAGCTGCCTGCACGTCAAAAAGCATGTATGAACTCCTTAAACAGTTCGAGTAATACGTTTTAAGCTCTCAATTTTCTTAGACAAGTTGAATGGATCGTGGGCTTCTGAGTAGAAGCGCAATTAAGACATCAAGTGCAACAAACAAAAGTTCTGTCACTAATTACGCTCGTGGTCAAAAAAAAGTGGCTCTAACTAAAGTGACAGGGTTCAAGGTCTAGTCCCAATACAGAGGCGCGGTGTAACGCGGCACGTAACGGCAAGTATTCTTTGTATGAGGTTGTATAAAGCTGGGTCCACTGTGCTTAAACGACGTGGCACGGAGATGCACTGCGTGACGCGGCCCCGTCAAACATAAACAAATAATATTTGCAGCTACGTGCCGCGCCGCTCCGTGTATCTCAAGTGGGGCTAGACCTTCAGCCGTGGCTGTCGGCTAGAAAAGACATATCGCCAAGCGATTTAACGTTCAGGTACGAAGTACTTACATAATAGTACCTACATTTTAACAAAAGCTTTTGGGCTCGCTTCGCTCATAATATTTTATCTACTTTTGTTTTTGTTTAGACCTTCAACATCGATGTCAGAAGAGGACATCGAAGATTTCTACTACGAAGCAGAGTACTGGGGGCTTGAGAAGAAATGCGATGACTACATCTACACGTGTCCTGACAACCCTATCGATTACATTTCTGTTCGTTTAGAACAAATTTAAAATTTAATTTTTTTGTTTCTATTTATACTCTTATTGAATAATAAGTTTTAAATTTTACCTAACTGAGGAATAACTTTGCCAGATCTCCCATGTAACAATGGCAAACTTTTTTTGGTAACTCGAAGAAATTTTTACATCATGATTAGCTGGCTGAATATGTGGTTCTAATTTTAAATAAATTTTAATTTCAAAACTGTTAATTTTTTTTTTTAATGTAAAAATAACCTTTGGATTGTTACTTCTGAAAAATAAAGTTCGAGTCAGCTATCGAGGGGCAATAGATAAAACAACAATCCGCTGTATTGAGCGAAAAACCGTCCGAAAGCTGCACCATGCAATCCGGTGTTCAATCAAAATATCGTTATCGGATGCTCGTAGGGCTGCCGCCTGTTATTTGTGATGTAAAATTACTGGAAGGTACTATAAGTTTTTTTTTAAATTGGATTACAGCATTTTTTTTGGAATACAGCATATTACTTAACAAATAACAACTTAAATCTAGTTTGCACATTCGCCTATAAAGTATTCACTATTACGTTTAATGTAGTGGTTAGTTAAGTTTACGAGTATTTCGCTATAATCCGCCACGCCGATTGTAATAGTAGTTTTCAATCGTGCATTGTCGAGTCAACTTCTCCTGACGATGCTCTGGTATCGGAGTGAAACTTACGTTGAGAGTATTAATTGGAAGATTTTGAGAGAGTGCGGTGTGGTGCTGTGCCAGTGCGAATTGCTGGTTCTGGGCGGTGAATATCGCAAGCTACTAGTGCAAGATAACACACATAGATTTGTCTACTGCGACGGATTATTGCGAATTAAACTTCTAGTTCCTTCATTATCACGGACTTCCGCAAAGTAACGCCTGCTTCTATCCAATATTTAAAAATTGCAGGTATTGAATATAACTTGTTATTTCTAAGTAAATTATTGTTATTACATAACAATTATGTACCTGTGTAAAATCAATAATAACTCCGGTAAAAAAATTACATGTAACAACAATATTATCATCAATTTGAGTTTAATAGCCAAGATAGAATTGTAAGTTCTTTTGCTTTGGTATTCATACTGGAAAAAAAAATTTGGTAGAGGTGTTAAAAGTTTACCTAATTCTAAAAAGTTTAACTAATTGTTGCAACTATATCCATGCAAAAAATCATGTCGATCCATTGCGCCGTTGCAGCGGGATTGAAGGAAAAACCAACTAACAAACACACTTTCCCATTTATTATAATAGTAGTCCCATTTATTTATTATAATACCCTACCCTAGTAAAGGTGGCAACCCTAGATGTCCACCCACATACGCTACCTTGCACATCATATGAACCTTATAACTACTAGCACATGGTTCAAATTGTATCATTTTTGATTTACGAGTATTTCGTCAGTGGGTTTACATCACTGGCAGTCGACGGGATAAATATTGGCATAGTACGTAGGTAAATTGCTTGCAGATCCAGTGTAGTATATTAGAAATAACTTTATAGAACCTTTGATTGCATGGATCTCCATTGGACTGTATTTGACTGCCTCGTTGGTTTAGTTTGTTTTCCTTACGATAAAGGTCCATTACAATAGGTAATATCTATCCTGAAAATTTCAGCCTTCTATCATCATCTGGACCTAAGCTATGACGGTTCGAAAATCCGACGAAACGCTTCCTGAAAAGGTAGGTAGTGCCCCGTTTCCCAAAGGAAACGGGGCACTACCTACCCGCCAAAGACGAGCCAAAGCTCGTCTTTGGCGGGGTTACTACGTGACCCCAGATTATTATGTCAACTTTATTTTCTACTACAAATCACGCCGCAACAGAGCAACGGACTGACGTGATTTTTTGCATGGATATAATTGAAGACCGAGAGTGACGTAGGCTACTTTCTATTCCGGAAAATTAAGGAGTTAAAAAATTTTACCAATCGGACGAAGTCGCGGGCATCAGCTAGTTGTGATATGAAAATTACCCTGCGAAACATCTATTTGTAGTGGTCCGTCGCTGAAACTCTCTCTGCCTCGCGTTCCTCATTGCTGAGGGTAGTGACCCCTTTCCATTAATCACATAGTAGTTGGGGTTATCTCGAGATTGTGATGCGGTAGGTTCCCCAAGTTCTTCCGCATACGACTCGTCTAAGAGTACCTACTATTTCAACTCTTAGGCACGGGATATACACAAGAGGCGACGGGTGCGGGTGAGGTGCAGGCGAGGTGCAGGCCCGCCGCCGCTTCCGTCATATTTCATACAAAATCTATGCAAGCGACGGGATGCCAGGTATACAGAGGCGGCGAGGCGCGGACGCCGCTTCTATCATAATATTTCGTACAAAATGTATGCAAGCGACGCGACGAGACGCCAGGTATACAGACTACAGAGGCGGCGAGGCGCGGACGCCGCTTGGACGCTGCTTTCATACTTCCAAGGCCACACCGCCGCCGAAACTCCGCTGCGCCGCGCTGTCGCGACTTATGTACGTACTAGATGATGACGCGTGGATTAACTTTTTTTTATTCCCGCGGGAACTCTTTAATTTTCCGGGATAAAAAGTAGCCTATGTCCTTCCCCGGGATACAACCTATCCCTGTACCAAATTTCATCAAAATCGGTTGAACAGCTGGACCGTGAAAGCGTAGCAGACAGACAGACAGACAGACAGACAGATAGACAGACAGACAGCAGACACACTTTCGCATTTATAATATTAGTATGGAAGTATGGATGTATACCAGGTATACATAATGGCAGGGGTTTTCTTGGGATAGTAGTAGGGTGGGTTCCCCAGGTCCTTTTGCATACGAATCGACTAAGAGTACCTACTATTTCAACTCAGGCGCAACTACAAAATGTAAGTATGCAAGAGACGGGACGCCATGTATACAGAGGCGGCGAGGCGCGGACGCCGCTTGGACGCCGCTTTCATACTTTCAAGGCCATACAGTCGCTGAAACTCCGCCGCGCCGTGCCGTCGCGACTTATGTACGTACTTACGTATCCCGACGCTTGCATACATTTTGTATGAAATATGATAGAAGCGGCGGCGGCACCTCTCCCGCACCTCCCCCGCACCTCGCCCGCACCTCGCCCGCACCTCGCCCGCACCTCGCCCGCACCTCCCCCGCACCTCGCCCGCACCCCTTGCCTCTTGTGTATCCTGCGCCTTAGGTGTCTAACGATTATTATCAAATTTTAGTGATAATAGCTATCGCTGAATAGCGCAACGATAATAACTCGAAGTTTGGCGAGGCAATAAAATCGCTGCAGCGCAAACAACGGGCGCAAACAATTTAATTGGCGTCGATAAATTAAGCCGACGCGCCGTTCCTTGTTTATCTTATGCAGATGCTGACCATCAGGCTTTAATACCGAATCGGTTATGATTATATTTGTTTAAATCAAGCATAAACATAATACAACATAAAATAACACGATAATATTTTTTTTTATCGTGTTATTTTAGGGATTCTGGATCTGGTTTCCCTAAAGCGACGGTACACTATATTGTTCATTGACGATCGTTAGATTTTGTAAGTAAATTCTCTGTCGCATCATACGTTTTCAGCTAAAGAGGAATGTAGAATTTGACTTCGTGATGTTCATTTCAAGGCATCGTTTTAGAACAATTAGCACATGACCGCGTTCTCTCGAAGAAATTTTACTGTTACTAAGTTAGGCTTCTCGGTAGACATTCTTTTCAATACGAACGACAGGATTTAAAAATAAGTAGGTATTAATTTTAAAATAATTCGTAGTGAATTTTCAAAATAACTAAAACTAAGAATACTTATTATACTTACTAATAGAAATCATTAGATAGATCAACTAAACTTATAGTGGGAGGCCATTTTGAAAATGTTGAAAGGCCTTAGTTCTAAAACTATATTTAGGTAGTTATGTACAATAAATTTGAATTTAAATTCAAAGTCGTTTTGATCTCTGTGTAATTTTATTTAGTAGCCAAATGTCTTATTAAAAAACTAAACACTTTAAATTACATTTAGGTGACTAATATTGGGGTTATCTTAATTACTACTTTTATGCTTTATAGAAGTTTCACCTATTTTTAGCACGTAAGTGTGAATTTTTCATGCTCCGGTTTGCTGCGAAGTAGGTTTACATGGAGATTTTAGTCACATCTAACATTTGTTTATGTGTACATACACGTTTATTTAAATGACCTAAAGTGATTTTGAAAAAAAAATCAATATGAAGAGTGCTGTGATTTTCTTGTAAGTACCATTTTTATATTAAAATATCTGCTATATTTTATACCAAATTCAGATGCGATTTCATTTTCTTCACTAAATGTGTGTTTTATGATTAAAGTGAAATGCAAGACTTCCAATAAACTTTAATGGAAGACCAGAGCATGCAAGTTTTCATAACAAATATTAAATTTCTGAAAGAAAAGATTGCCTAATTTCAGAATGTTTAAAAATGTTAGTTTCTAGAAAACTTTAGTGATTCTTTAATGTGAATAGTAAACCATTAGTAAACATAGTAGGCGACGTACGTGCTATTTATTTTACAAATCAAATAACTTGGTTTGCGAAGTGAGTTTCTTGAGGAAGTAAAAATTTTCTTTGCCGAACTCGCGTTGAGCGCAAACTACATTTTAATTTTAAATCTTCTGCCACGTCTCAAAGAGCGGTTTGCGTTTTATAGTACGCCAAATAAAATGTATAGTTGTGATGCATTATGTACCATTTTCTTATGTTATTTTTTTTTTATTCTACTAGCCATGCATTTTGATAGCCCTTGACTGCGATCTAACCTAAAACCGGAGTAACCTGTTAGAAGTTAATTGGCACGTCTTGGCAGGGCCGCGCCGGCCCCCCACAGCGCCTGTGTGCGAAACCTATGAAACGCCTCTTTTTTCACGAATCTTCATGTTTTAACTTATTTTTTTTATTATTTGTTAATTTCGACCGAAATAAATGTTCTCCAGTTTTATATACTTATGTAGATAATATTTTCCTACTTACATAGGTAAGACCAGTTTGCTTCCGCTTGCCAATTACTGCGAAAAATAAAACACGAATTAAATTTTTACATACTTTGTTTATGCTGTTATATCTAATTCCTCGTGGGAATCGAACCCATGGCTCCGGCAGCGATTACTTGTATAAAATAAAACGACTGTCATCATCTATCCTATCTGACGTCATCTATCCGCCACATCAAAATCGGTGCAGGCGTTACGAAGATTAAAAAAAAGATTACAGAAATTAAAAAAAAAAAAAGGTTTTTTTTTATTTTGACATTACAAACAGACTAAAGTTATATTTATTTGTATAGAAAATTACATAAAAAGCACATACCTACCACTACATGAAGCGTTTTTTGAATCAGATTTTATTACACCTTCATCGATAAAAAGTCTGGTTTCTGTCTCTAATGATTCTTTGGAAGTGGATGGTTATTTTAGTTGTATTTTTATCACGTTCTTCTTTTTGTTTTCTTTTCCTTATTAAATTCTGGTTACCAGATAATTTCTTTTTTAGGGTTCCGTACCCAAAGGGTATAAACGGGACCCTATTACTAAGACTCCGCTGTCTGTCTGTCTGTCTGTCTCCAGGCTGTATCTCATAAACCGTGATAGCTAGAAAGCTGAAATTTTCACAAATGATGTATTTCCGTTGCCGCTATAACAAAAAATACTAAAAATTAAAAAAATATATATATTAAGGGGGGTCCCCATACAATAAACGTGTTTTTTTCGTATTTTTTTGCTCAATATTAAAAACGGTAACAGGTAGACGGTTCAAATTTTCACAGAATATTAACTTGTATTGTATTGTATTGTACCTTTCAAAATAAATAATTAAATATCAATAAAGTAAATATTAAAGGGGGGCTCCCATACAACAAACGTAATTTTTATTTTTAATACGTCTTAAATCGTAAAACTTACTACAGGTTTGTACGGAACCCTCGGTGCGCGAGTCTGACTCGCACTTGGCCGGTTTTTTTTATCTTGATTACTATCACTCATCGTGAAAACACGTTAAAACAATCAGTACCTAACACACAAACTATATATTGTTTTTATTGCTAGAACTTATTCTTATTATAAAAAATCAATGCGCACCTTGCACACACTTTCGATTGAATAATTATTAGGTAATGTTTAAATTGTTTTGTTTTGGCTCTCCTCTGGCCTCCCCGTGACCTCACTGTACCCCACTTGCGCGCACGCATCGCATCGGGTTGCGTTCATAAACTCATTCAAAGCTCTAACAAACTCACGGCGGTTCTTTTGATTTCAACGCTGAGCTCGTAATTAATGTAAACTAAAACCCAAAGCGTAAAATTAAACCACAAACGTGAATATTATCTTGGGAGACTTGTACAATAAGCGCAATATTATATTATGTTTTGTTATTTACAAGGCGCCCATTGTACCTAGGTACTTACTTAACGATACTTGTAGAAAGAATATGTTGTTGTGTAAGTGTAACCAAAATAATTTCGATGGCGGCGCCCAATGGCGTGCACTGGGTTCGAACTTCGAAGCTAGGGTTGGCAGAAGTGTAGTGATTTACCATAGATGGCGTTTTTAAGATTTTATTCTAGTTGTCTTTTTTTACTTTATTGTACAAATTATGTGTAAATTAGT